>OU342746.1:189896316-190558858 GCA_910589775.1 Avena eriantha | reverse complement strand
TCTCAGCGAGGTAGCAAATCTCCACACTGTTATTTTTCCAAGTTGTGATGTGGATTTCTTAGATCGTGTCCGCCCCGCATTGGTTTTTCTTCTTATTTTGTGAGTTGTATTAGTTTTCATGAATATGACTGGATCTCTTGGTCTTTCCTTAATACCGTTGTTCATAGATTCACTATGGATTTTTGTGATTAGGATTAGTTTATCGTGGTCATGAATAGATCTCTAGGTCCATTTTTAAACACTGCGGTCAATAGATTCAACGGGGATTTTTTGATCTGTATTAGTATTCACCTGGAACCTAGAGTGTACTTATAGAATTCCTATTTCAATTAACATGAATGATGCAGCGATCAAAGGCCGAGTATTGTGAATGGGTGGCCGCGATTAGTGCCAAGATTGACAACCAACATGAGCTTGCACGCTCCCTCACCCAAGCTAATGATAGCCTACGCAAGATATTATCTGTGCAAAAGGAGATCTCGCTAGATTTTGCACGTGATGTCGTGAGGCTGCAGAAAGTGCTCGACCGTAACTTGAACATGCAAGAACAGGCCATCAAGATAATCAACGAGCTCATGGAGGAGAAGAAGAATCTCGTGGAATGGTGCACTCTCCTGCAGGACGAAGTCACCGAGGCACTAAGAGGACGCGTCGAGGAAACCAAGGCTACCATCCGAGCCTACCATGACAGGAACTGTTGCCTGGATGTAGTGAAAGATATGAAGGAGGACATGAGCAGAGGGATCACCGTACTCGAGGGTATTCGGAAAGAGAACGAGGAGCTAAGGGCTTGTTTGGAGGCGTATCAGAGCAATGCCCAAGTCTGATTCCCATTAGAGGGGACACGAATATCAGTTCGTGCTCCACTCCTTTTGTAATGTTTAGGGTTTAGGGAGCAATGCCCAAGTCTGCTTCCCATTATAGGGTGCAATAAGAATCCTAGGGCAACTCCTTATCTATCTGGACATGTATTGGTGTTCATGTTCATGAATGGACACCATGTGCTCTTTCTATTATGTATCTGGACATGGTTTTCTGCATTATGAGTTTGCCACTAGCCCACTACTATTTGGTGATATTGGGAAAAACCCACAACACACTATACTGCAGATAAAACTTATTTGTTTTTGAAATTGAAATTATGACAGTGCCACTAGTCGATTCATGAAATGTTGATTAGTCCTAGATTGCTTCTTCCTTGAAATTATGACAGTACCACTTGTCGATTCAGTTAATTATGGAAACTAACCAGCTTGTCTTGGTGAACTGAACAAACCATACTATGTATTTTTTGTTGCAGGGGAAAGAGGAGAAAGCTCGACCAGGACTTGGCTAAATGACAAGATAGCAATCCAAAGGGAGAAGTAGAATTCCTAGAAACTGGCCTTTAACCACCTGCGCGCTGAACTCGCGGTCCTTTTTGACAAGTGCCAAAAACTGAAAGACTTAAACGCTAGCTGGGCGAAGCTTCATAGTGAAGGCCGCACCTCGGCTAGGAAGCAGACGGAGATCATGAAAGGGATCTTGAAGGAAAATTGTATGGCTATGGACCAACTTCTCCAATCCATGACGGAGCGCTGGAACCTACGGCTGGCGCACGACAAAGTACTAAAGGAGCTAGCCGATCTTAGGGAGGAAAACAAGCAGCTCTAGGCCAGGCTCGCTTGAACCCAACATATGTCTATTTAGTACTGAACTGCCTGGTTTATCCTCTGCATTGGTGATTTTGTAAGCGTGAACTTAACTATATGCATGATATGTGTGTTCGTCTGAAATTAAATTTGCTCGAGGACTGAGTTTGGATTAGTTACAGTTAACTAGTTTCAGGCATTAGCACAACATAAATTATTCATCTTGAATTTCCTTTATCCTCCGTAGTCTGTCCTTGTTCACCCTCGTGCGCCTTCTTCAGTTCCTTCAATAGATCCGCAATGCAGTACTCTACCTTCTTCTTGTCTTCCCTGAGCTGATCCGTCTCCTTTTCTGCATTATGAATCAGCAACCTGTGACTATCCTGAAGCTTCTTTGTAGTTCCAACAACCAAGCTCCCATTGATTCTGTCAGTTAGCTCTGACTGCAAATTCTCGATTTCTTGTTCCAACTCCTTATTTCGTACCGATAGCTTGTAATTTTTTTCAGCTGCATCACAAGCATCAGTAAATCTCCCTGACCTTTCCAACTCATACATCTCCCATAACTGTGCCAAACATTTTTTAAGTGCATCTGGCCACTCAAGATCCACCCACTCCACTGCTTTACACACCGAGCCAACCTAAAAACACACACACTGTAGTGTTATGAACATACATGATACATTTTACTTCATGTCACCGTTGCACATAATGTAAACAAACCTGATTTGAACAACCCAAAAACCTTCTCCCAGTGTTACTGCCTTCGAATGCAACATATCTCCTTAGTTTTAGCCCATGGTCGCGAGAATATCATTTCGCGGCCCGAAAGTTGGGGTGTCCAGGCAACGCGGTACCCAAGTTCCCTGAAATCATCCGCGATGACTACAGTTGGTGTGCCAAATACTCAGAGGGTCTTTTTCGGCATGAATTCAACTTTATGTTTCAATACAAAAAATCAGGCTAACGGCCGTCAAGTTGGGCCCCCCTTGTCAGTTCTCGCCGTTATGTCGCTCCTGTCGCTCCCGTCACTTAGGTGTCAATTAGGCTTGCAGCGTTAGCGCCTGCATCCATTACGCGTCTTCTTCTTCCCCGGAGCGGCAGTCTGTGGGGCGTCGCAGCCATGGCGCGGAGCTGGGACGTGGACGAACCTGCTCGGCCCAACTCTCCTCCCTGTAGGCTTGTAGCGTTGGCGCCTGCATCCATTACGCGTCTTCTTCCCCGGAGCGGCAATCTATGGTCGCGGCCATGGCGTAGAGCTGGAACGTGACGAAGCTGCTCGGCCCCGCTCTCCTCCCCATCCCGAGTCAGAGCTCGCCCTCACCGTGGACGCACCCATGGCACGGTGCGGGGACGAGAATTGGTTCCCGGTGAGATCTATCACCTTGTTGACCATGCTCGGTTCTGTTTTCCTTCTCTAGAATCCAAGCTCGCCGTCGCCGTGGTTGCACCCGCACCAATTCTACCACCTCTGCCGAGGTCTCTGTGGTAGCTCAAGTTCTGGGGCTCTCCAAGTTCTGCCATGTTGGGCCTGTAAGTGTTGTTGTATGTTAAACTAGCACATCTCTTTTGTTCAAATCTCTTGGGCTGTACCAACTTCATTGTGTTTAATTATGAAAGACAAAATATAAATGATTTCTCTCAATTTCTCGCATAGAAAAATGCACAGCTAATTTCATATTCTCGCAGGAACTGGCCCCACTTGTTGAACCGGCGGCACTGCCACGATCTCCATGTAACCACGGTGAGTTCTCGAACCGAAAGTTGCAGTTACCATGTTTCTTCTACAGTCATTCCTCTTCCTCAGTAATTCCTCTACAGTTTTTCCTGGGCGCTTCTTCTTCCTCTGTTCTGGAACCATCGGTTCATCTTCTTCTTCCTCTCGCAGGCAGTTCCTTGCGGGCATTTCCTTTCACCCATTTCCTTGCAGGCATGGACGATGGGAAACACACAACAGAGACCCACTTGGTCCCTGCCCATGGCACCACGACTTTGGCAATGGTGTATGCAAATGATGAAGCGACTGTGGAGACAACTCTCGCCAGGTTTGAGCAATTGCTTGAGAAAGAGAAGCACAAGTTTGTGGGGCTAGACTTGGAGTACACCCATGCAAATAAGCGAAAAAATCCTCTACAAGAGATCGTTGTCGTGCAAATCGCCATACATGAGGAGGTCCTCGTTTACCACTTCTGCAGGTATGTGAAATTTAAATTTGAGATCACCACTTCTGCATCCCTTGTTCCCTTACATCCCTAGAACCATCTAAGTGCAGGAGTAAACCAACTGAGATGCGTTGTCCGGCTCTGGTCGAGTTCTTGTGTAGGAAAGGGACAACTTTCACTAGCGTGGATATCACAAATGACACAATTATGCTTTCTCGTGCGTTGATAAAAATCCCAGAGGGGCACCACATCGACATCCAAAATCTGTACAAGATCAAATCATACCCAGTGAAGGATGGCATGGGTGACCTGGCAGCGGAAATCATCGATAAATCCTATGAAAAACTGAAGAAATTGAAGCGACTCGATCACGACTACTGGGAGTGGAAGCCGATGAGCCATGTGCGCCTCGAGTATGCAGCCAGAGACGCCTACATGGCGTACGAGTTGTACAGTAAGCTCATTACCATGAAATATGGGATGGTTAAGGCGGGGTTTTTCGCGAGAGAGCTATGTCGTGGTTTCAAGCTAGCCCAGGAGAAGAAGCGCGAGGAGTACAGAAAGCGGTTTCAGGACGAGCAGGGATCTTGGGACGGTGGCGACATCAAGCGGTTGAAGGGGAAGCAAGTCAAGGATGACAACAAGTGGTGGTGATACATTATGTGTTTGAACTAGATTTTAGTTTCTAGTTTATTATGTGTGTGATACATTTAATTACTTCAATACAAAATTTTGACCAATTTAACTTGTTGATGTATTTCTTGACAATTATAATATAATCGAGCACTAGAAATATTTTGTAGTGTGCATGAGCATGATCAGTAAATATAATTGAACACTAGAAACTTTCAGGCACTCCATATAAAGGAGTAGATTAATATAGAAGGTTCACCAGAGACACCACAGATATATTATCTTACATGCCACATACAGGTAATAATTAACTAGAACAAAATAAAAGCAGGGGCTATAGCAGGAGGCTGGGACACGGAGACGCCTAGAAGGGCAGGGGTTTATCAGCAGGAGGTAGCGACAGCCTAGTCGATGGGATATAGGTCAGTCCTGACATACTCCCCGAGGAATTTGCCGTAGGCTGTGTGCCACGCCAAGGTAATCGACCTATGGCTTCTGCCTCCGCCTCTGCCAATGCCCTCCGCGTGCTAGATCATGCTGTTGAGGTCCATGTTGATTGCTCTGACACAGAATGGGCAATAACAGTCTCCCCCTATGGTGGAAACAGATTAGCCCACACCGTAACCGCCTCAGCACGTAGCAGCTCTTGTTGTCCCTGGATTCCTTGCTATCGTCCACGTCATCATCATCCTCCTGTTGATTTTAAAGAACATAACTTAGAACTCATACATATGATTGAATTGTATTACAACTCAAGAATTGACAACATGTATATGTAAGACAATATATCCGTGGATATCAAAGATAAAGCATCTCAGCAATAGTTTGATCGGTTCATATATCATTTCATCTCAACACAATGACAAATAATTGCATCAGAGTTTCTTCAGGGATGGAGTAGGTGAACCAAGTAACAATTGCACAAATTGTAATGTTGTACATCGCCCCAGGTTCACTAACTCATCCCTGAAAAAATCTGACACCAATGTGTCTGCCTCTCTTTTGGGACAAATTTAAATCATTGGCTACAATAAGAAATTGAAATGTAATCGTACAAAACATTATTCAGGGATATACATAGTCAGGTACAAAAACAAGCCTAAATATTGTAATTATAAATAAAAAAGCAAACAATTAATCCTTAGGTGCATGTTAAAAATACTTATGATCAAAACCATTCATATACATATGCATCATACCAATCATTAAAAGATCAAAAACAATTCAAGGATTATATATGTAGTTCCATATGAGAATAAATCTAGGGACTCATAATTTGTTTCAGAGATGGAGTTGGCGAACCAAAGTACCAACAACGCAACCTATATTGTTTGTGTGCATTGCTGCCTCAGGTTCACCCACCCACCCCGAAAACATGACACCATCATATGTGTCTCCCCTTGAACTCTTTTGGGGCAAATTTCAATCATTGGCCTCGGTGAAAAATTAAAATGTAATTCTTATACACTATGAATGCATGGAATAGATAATTCGAATATCATAGTTCTATGAATGTAGAATAAAGATTGTGGCCTCATAAGTTTATTCAGGGATGGCGTGAGCGAACCAAGTAACAATTGCACAGCTTAAATTGTTCTTGTACATGGTCCCAGGTTCGCTCACTCATCCCTGAAAAAATCTGACACCAATGTGTCTGCCTGTCTTTGGGGAAAATTTGAATCATTGGCCACAATAAGAAATTGAAATGTAATCGTACAAACATTATTCAGGGATATACATAGTCAGGTACAAAAACAAGCCTAAATATTGTAATTATAAATAAAAAACCAAACAATTAATCTTTAGGTACATGTTAAAAATACTTATGATCAAAACCATTCATATACATATGCATCATACCAATCATTAAAAGATCAGAAACAATTCAAGGATCATATATGTAGTTCCATATGAGAATAAATCAAGGGCCTCTGAATTTGTTTCAAAGATGGAGTTGGAGAACCAAAGTACCAACATCACAACCTATATTGTTTGTGTGCATTGCTACCTCAGGTTCACCAACCCATCCCTAAAACACGGCACCATCATACGTGTCTCCCCTTGAACTCTTTTGGGGCAAATTTCAATCATCGGCCTCGGTGACAAACTAAAATGTAAGTCCTATACACTATGAACGCATGGAATAGATAATTCAAATGTCATTGCATGTATGTTATTTTCATGAACCACACCCAGTGTTAGTGCATGTCTGTTCTTTTCATGAACCACGCCCGGTGTCACTGCATGTCAGTTCTTTTCATGAACCACATAAGGATCCACCAGTGTCATTGCATGTCTGTTCTTTTCATGAACCACACCCAGTGTCATTGCATGTCTATTCTTTTCATGAACCACACATAAGGATCCACCAGTGTCATTGGATGTCTGTTGTTTTCATGAACCACACCCAGTGTCATCGCATGCGTGTTCTTTTCATGAACCACATCTACTCATTGCATGTCTGTTCTTTTCATGAACCACACCCAGTGTCAGTGCATGTTTGTTCTTTTCATGAACCACACCCGGTGTCACTACATGTCTGTTCTTTTCATGAACCACATAAGGATCCACCAGTGTCATTGCATGTCTGTTCTTTTCATGAACCACACCCAGTGTCATTGCATGTGTGTTATTTTCATGAACCACAGCTAGAGTCATTGCATGTCTGTTATTTTCATGAACCACAGCTAGTGTCATTGCATGTCTGTTCTTTTCATGAACCACACCTAGTGTCACTTCATATCAGTTCTTTTCATGAACCACATAAGGATCCACCAGTGTCATTGGATGTGTGTTCTTCTCATGAACCACACGTGGATCCACCGGTGTCATTGCATGTCTGTTCCTCTAAACAAACCACATAAGGATCCACTAGTGTCATTGCATGTCTATTCTTTTCATGAACCACACCCAGTGTCATTGCATGTGTGTTATTTTCATGAACCAAAGCTAGAGTCATTGCATATCTGTTCTTTTCATGAACCACACCCAGTGTCATTGCATGTCTGTTCTTTTCATGAACAACACCCAGTGTCTCTACATGTCAGTTCTTTTCATGAACCACATAAGGATCCACCAGTTTCATTGCATGTGTGTTCTTCTCATGAACCACACGTGGATCCACCCGTGTCATTGCATGTATGTTCCTCTAAACAAACCACATAAGCATCCACTAGTGTCATTGCATGTCTGTTCTTTCCATGAACCACACCCAGTGTCATTGCATGTGTGTTCTTTTCATGAACCACAACTAGAGTCATTGCATGTCTATTCTTTTCATGAACCACACCTAGTGTCAGTGCATGTCTTCTTTTCATGAACCACACCCGGTGTCACTTCATGTCTGTTCTTTTTATGAACCATATAAGGATCCACCAGTGTCATTGCATGTCTGTTCTTTTCATGAACCACACCCAGTGTCATTGCATCTGTGTTCTTTTCATGAACCACAGCTAGAGTCATTGCATGTCTGTTCTTTTCATGAACCACAGCTAGTGTCAGTGCATGTCTGTTCTTTTCGTGAACCACACCTGGTGTCACTGCATGTCTGTTCTTTTCATGAACCACATAAGGATCCACCAGTGTCATTGGATGTGTGTTCTTCTCATGAACCACATGTGGATACACCGGTGTCATTGCATGTCTATTCCTCTAAACAAACCACATAAGGATCCACTAGTGTCATTGCATGTCTGTTCTTTTCATGAACCACACCCAGTGTCATTGCATGTGTGTTATTTTCATGAACCACAGCTAGAGTCATTGCATATCTGTTCTTTTCATGAACCACACCCAGTGTCATTGCATGTCTGTTCTTTTCATGAACAACACCCAGTGTCTCTACATGTCAGTTCTTTTCATGAACCACATAAGGATCCACCAGTTTCATTGCATGTGTGTTCTTCTCATGAACCACACGTGGATCCACCCGTGTCATTGCATGTATGTTCCTCTAAAGAAACCACATAAGGATCCACTAGTGTCATTGCATGTCTGTTCTTTTCATGAACCACACCCAGTGTCATTGCATGTGTGTTCTTTTCATGAACCACAACTAGAGTCATTGCATGTCTATTCTTTTCATGAACCACACCCAGTGTCAGTGCATGTCTTCTTTTCATGAACCACACCCGGTGTCACTTCATGTCTGTTCTTTTTATGAACCATATAAGGATCCACCAGTGTCATTGCATGTCTGTTCTTTTCATGAACCACACCCAGTGTCATTGCATCTGTGTTCTTTTCATGAACCACAGCTAGAGTCATTGCATGTCTGTTCTTTTCATGAACCACAGCTAGTGTTAGTGCATGTCTGTTCTTTTCATGAACCACACCTGGTGTCACTGCATGTCTGTTCTTTTCATGAACCACATAAGGATCTACCAGTGTCATTGGATGTGTGTTCTTCTCACAAACCACATAAGGATCCACCCATGTCATTGCATGTCAGTTCTTTTCATGAACCACACCCAGTGTCATTGCATGTATGTTCTTCTCACAAACCACATAAGGATCCACCAGTGTCATTCCATGTCTATTCTTTTCATGAACTACACCCAGTGTCAATGCATGTGTGTTCCTCTAGATAAACCACAAATGGATCCACAAGTGTCATTGCATGTCTGTTCTTTTCATGAACCACACCCAGTGTCATTGCATGTGTGTTATTTTCATGAACCACAACCAGTGTCATTGCATGTGTGTTATTTTCATGAACCACAGCTAGAGTCATTGCACGTCTGTTCTTTTCATGAACCACACCCAGTGTCAGTGCATGTCTGTTCTTTTCATGAACGACACCCAGTGTCACCGCATGCCAGTTCTTTTCATGAACCACATAAGGATCCACCAGTATCATTGGATGTGTGTTCTTCTCATGAACCACACATGGATCCACCGGTGTCATTGCATGTCTGTTCCTCTACACAAACCACATAAGGAGCCACCAGTGTCATTGCATGTCTGTTCTTTCGATGAACCACACCCACTGTCATTGCATGTGTGTTCTTCTAAACAAACCACATAAGGATCCACCAGTGTCATTGCATGTATGTTCTTTTCATGAACCACACATACGGATCCACCAGTGTCATTGCATGTGTGATCTTTTCATGAACCACACCCAGTGTCATTGCATGTCTATTCTTTTCATGAACCACACCCAGTGTCATTGCATGCGTGTTCTTTTCATTAACCATAACCAGAGTCATTGCATGTGTGTTCTTCTAAACAAACCACATAAGGATCCACTAGTGTCTTTGCATGTCTGTTCTTTTCATGAACCACATATAAGGATCCACCAGTGTCATTGCATGTCTGTTCTTTTCATGAACCACACCCAGTGTAATTGCATGTGTGTTCTTTTCATGAACCACTGCTAGAGTCATTGCATGTATGTTCTTTTCATGAACCACACCCAATGTCAGTGCTTGTCTGTTCTTTTCATGAACCACACCAGGTGTCACTGCATTTCTGTTCTTTTCATGAACCACATAAGGATCCACCAGTGCCATTGCATGTCTGTTCTTTTCATGAACCACACCAAGTGTCATTGCATGTGTGTTCTTTTCATGAGCCACAGCTAGAGTCATTGCATGTCTGTTTTTTTCATGAACCACACCCAGTGTCATTGCATGTCTGTTCTTTTCATGATACACACCCCGTGTCACTGCATGTCAGTTCTTTTCATGAACCAGATAAGGATCCACCAGTGTCATTGCATGTGTGTTCTTCTCATGAACCACACGTGGATCCACCGGTGTCATTGCATGTCTATTCCTCTAAACAAACCACATAAGGATCCACCAGTGTCATTGGATGTCTGTTCTTTTAATGAACCACACATAAGGATCCACCTGTGTCATTGCATGTATGTTCTTTTCATGAACCACACCTAGTGTCATTGCATGTGTGTTCTTTTCATGAACCATAGCTAGAGCCATTGCATGTCTGTACTTTTCATGAACCACACCCAGTGTCAGTGCATGTCTGTTCTTTTCATGAACCACACCCGGTGTCACTGAATGTCTGTTCTTTTCATGATCCACATAAGGATCCACCAGTGTCATTGCATGTTTGATCTTTTCATGAACCACACCCAGTGTCATTACATGTGTGTTCTTTTCATGAACCACAGCTAGAGTTATTGCATGTCTGTTCTTTTCATGAACCACACATAAGGATCCACCAGTATCATTGCATGTCTGTTCTTTTCATGAACCACACCTAGTGTCATTGCATGTGTGTTCTTTTCATTAACCACAGGTGGAGTCATTGCATGTCTGTTCTTTTCATGAACCACACCCAGTGTCATTGCATGTGCGTTCCTCTAGACATACCACATAAGGATCCACCAGTGTCATTGCTTGTCTGTTCTTTTCATGAACCACACATAAGGATCCACTAGTGTCATTGCATGTGTGTTCTTTTCATGAACCACAGCTAGAGTCATTGCATGTATGTTCTCTTCATGAACCACATCCAGTGTCAGTGCATGTCTATACTTTTCATGAACCACTCCTGGTGTCACTGCATGTCTGTTCTTTTCATGAACCACATAAGGATCTACTAGTGTCATTGGATGTGTGTTCTTCTCACAAACCACATAAGGATCCACCAGTGTCATTGCATGTCAGTTCTTTTCATGAACCACACCTAGTGTCACTGCATGTCTGTTCTTCTCACAAACCACATAAGGATCCACCAGTGTCATTGCATGTCTATTCTTTTCATTAACTACACCCAGTGTCATTGCATGTGTGTTCCTCTAGACAAACCACATATGGATCCACCAGTGTCATTGCATGTCTGTTCTTTTCATGAACCATAGCTAGAGTCCTCTAGTGTCATTGGATGTGTGTTCTTCTCATGAACTACATATGGATCCACCAGTGCCATTGCATGTCTGTTCTTTTCATGAATCACAACTAGAGTCATTGCATGTCTGTTCCTTCCATAAACCATATATGGAACCACCTAGTGTGATTGCATGTATGTTCTTTTCACAAACCACACATGGATACACTAGTGTCATTGGATGGGTAGCCGTTAGACCGAGTCTTCTAGAAGGCACGCCCTAACACAGTTGCTCTGCTTGACGATTGTTACATACCATTCGATTGAGGCGCTTGGACGATTGGGATGGTCTTTGTGAGAGCGATCTGCGAGTAGGCTGTTCTGCGGCATGATTGGCCATGCTTGCTCTGGACAAACTGGAAACACCGGGTGCTCCCCTGTTGCGAGTGTCACATCTCACGATTTCAGTGGCCCACATCCCAGTGTCACGTCCCCATTATTTCTCTTCCTCCACGTACTTCTCTTCCTTACCCTTGAAGCCACTTTCCCCACTTCACTCCCATCCTGCCGTAGCCGGAAGCCGACAGCGCCTCCATCCCAATCCCCTCTCCGGCAGCCACCCCCTCCCCTCTCGCCATGGGTTCAAGCAGAGATGGCGAGGAAACGCGTTGTGACGACAGGGACGGTGATTTCGATGTGAGTCGTCTCATCTCTATTTCTATCATCTATGGCCAGTTATCTATTTTTTTGAGCTAGATGTAATATGTTTACTCATGTGCGTATGATGTGTTAGGCCAACCAGACGATGTATGACTCCGACTATCACGGTATAGCGGCTGAAGACAGTCCTATGGTATGTGAACATGGATATGTGCCCGCTAAATTTGTACCATTCGAAGGACGAAATGCAGGCAAGAGGTTTCTACAGTGTCAAGGACATCGTGCAATGATGCAAGGCGGAAGTTGCAGTGTTGTCAAATGGGTAGATCTAGAGTGGCCCAAATCGATGCAGAAAACGCTGGACAAACTATGGGAAATGACTGTCGAGTTGAAAGAATCCGTATTCAGTTCACTTCTTGACAGTGTTGAGACGAAGCTATGGGAACCAGTTGACACGACCAAGCATAAGCGAGATCTCAGGTGGGTGCAAGACAAGGTTATCAAAGTCGAGAAGGAGAGGGACGCGGCGTTGGCCCTGAAGGCTAAAGCAGAGCAGGAACTGACTCAACCAAGGAATGATCTCCACCAGGCCAAAGTCCTGCAGTACACAACTACGAGTATTGACAAGTGCATGAGGAAAAATGCAGAGAAACAATTGAAGCTATGCAAGGAAGATGCTAAAAGGAAGGAGCAGACAATTCGATCCTTGCTCTTGCAGGAAGATGCGCATCGGGCCAAGATTAGGAAGATCAAGGAGATGTGTGATAACTAGTTCTATTTAGCTTAAGCTCCATGCCTTTTTAAGTTGTAATATTTGTACTTGTTGACCTAGAGGTCTGAACTATTGGTCCTGGATTCTAGGGAGGAAAAAAATTGCTCTGACCCCGCATTACTTCTTTTGTCTGACCCAGCATTACTTCTTTTGTCTGACCAATGCCCCTTGGATATTCCGCCCGTCGCTTCGTCGTCCTCGTGTACAAATAGGAGGCGCCACAACGCGTCTCTTCGGCGTCCATCCCCTCGCCCTCTCCAATCTCCACCGCGCCGCCATGGAGATGCCCGATCTGAACTTGTACGAGGCGGTGATGTTCACGAACTTCGACATCCTCGCGCCGCCAACCGCGAAGGTGCCCCACGGATGGCGCATCAGCTCTGTGGGGGTGCCGGTGGCTCCACTCCCTGGCTGAGCCGAGATGGAGAGCAAAATCATGGCACGCCGCCAACAGATGCCCGCGTGGAAGAGGGCGCTGCCCCGGTACGCGGCGGCCAGCCCGTACTGGCCGGTGTTGTTCAAGAAGGAGCGGGAGGCCAAGATTGGCGACCACATCATTGACGGGCGCGTGGTGCACCGGGATCTCCGCAACCGAGAAGGGCGGGAGAGGTTCTGGTCCGTCCCTGGACAGACCAAGTACACCGTCATCGCCGCTGCTCGACGCAAAGAGGTGCTCCGTCTCGCGAACAATGCGGACATCATGGAGGTTCCGTCCGACAGCGACGAGGAAGCCAGTGGCTCAGAGGACAGTGGCAACAGAAGTGAAATTGTTGACTAGTGGTTGAATTAATGTAGTATGTGAATCGCACCTTTATTTAGAAGAATTTGTGGTTGAAGTAATGAAATGCCTCGATTTAGATCTCTGCCTCGATTAATTTGTGGAAGAATTTGTGATTTAGATCAATTTCTGTCTCGATTTAGATCTCTGTCCCGGATTGGGAACGTGACCATGGACCAAAGACACATTTTCTACTAGTGTATTCTGACATTGGTGGTTTGTTTAAATGTAATCTATGTGGATTGTGCCGCATGCAAATTTCACAACCACAATTATAAAGTGGAAGCACGTACACTCGGTTACTGGAGATCCGGGAGCTTCGCTAGATGCAGGGGATGCAGGAGCGGAGATGCGGTGAGATAGACGGGCTCAAGATTAGGCCAGAAAGTGGTACCAATTTCCTCCTCATCTGGGCATTATCGGTGAGAACATTGCTGTTTATATTGCCACGTCGTTGTGCAGCATCCGAAATAAGTTGCTGCTTCGTGGAGTATGGCAGCTTAAATAATTTATTTCTGTGCCACTTACATTCCGTCGTATTTGGAGACCTCCTGCCCCTCAGCAATCGTGGAACCAGTGGATCCTTGTTTTCAGATAGAAGTGGCACAATCACAATTTTAGATTCAACTACTGACTCGGCCGTTTCCAAACCCTAAGTCACGGTACATTTTACTCAGAGAACGTGGGTAGATTGTTTCGCCCAGCAACGTGCCACACACAGAGTGATCAGAATTTAACAGAATCACATATATAGGTTCAAGTTCAACACATTACTATGCATCTTCATTGCCAGCAGCCTTCTTCCGCAGCCTAGGTGCCAAGCCTTCACGTCCAATAGCTTCTTCATTTCCTGCCTTCTTCCTCTTCCTCGGTGCCAATTTTCTTAGCTTCACGTACTCTGCATCGCTGGGACAATGGGCACCAGAATCGTGTCCAGCATCATCTTTCCACTCGTTTTTAATTTCTTCAGGCAGCAAAATGACATCTTTCCACACATTTTTAATTTCTTCAGGCAGCAAAATGACTGACCCGGCAGTCATGTTTCTAACCTTGCGGCGCTTCCTGTCAAAGAAACAAGACTGTTGCATAACTTCCCAATATCTACAGAGTAAATAAAACAGAATTACAATTCAGCACAAACATGCGAACCCCAAGCGACCTTTGCTTACCAGGAGCTAATTGGGTTCGAGCAACCACCCTGTCCAAGAATAGAAGGGCGACTCCCAGTTGCAACAGCATCCACATCAAGTACATCACATTTCAACTCAAGCATGGCAACCGAAGCATACCTTTTCATCAACCCAATTAGCTGACTGTCACACGTTATAGGAACCACGATGCCACGTTCATCCATGAAGCCGAACTTTGCAGTCTGCTTCGGCCATAATTCAACATGATTACACAGAGCAGCAACCATACCAGATATAGTGTAGATATGTGCAGGCGCTTCTTCCATCGTGAAACAATGGTGTCCATACCTCTTGCCCTTAGAGTCGTACCCATAGAGGACTACAGTAACTAGGTAAGGGGGGTCCCCGCAGATCCCACTTGACAGAAAACTATGGACAAAATATGTTTGTCAGCGTTGGGCTAACAAACAATTTGAGGTTCAGTAGCCAGCTAGCAGTTGTAACTAGTACGAATAGCAAAGAGAAGGGTAGCTCACCCGCTTGTAGATGGAACTTCTTCTTTCTTGATAGTAGGATCTGCCATCCTTCGAGCTGCTCGGCTCGTCGGTGGCGGAGGCGGGCTAGAGCCTCGCAACGGCGGCTACGGCATGCGCCATTGGAGCTCAGGATCAGCGACTGGGCGCAGCAACTTGGCGCCAGAAGTGAAATGTCCGAAGGGATCGTCCTGCCTGGAGGGTGGATTCCGACACCGCCGGTGCTAGGGGAAAGCTGGGAATGGATTTGTGAAATTGGACAACGCATCCAATCCACTTAGCTGCTTGATTTGCCTAAGAGGTTGCCGCGTTGGCGCCCGCGTCACGGACAGATGACCAACATGAGGGTCCCGACTGTCTACTTCACGGGGCAGTTTAATAGAATGTTTGAATTTGGCAGGGGTGAGATGAGTTTGCCTCAAAATGGCCCCTCCCAGTAGTTGGCGGCCCAACTTTTCGAAACGCGGTAATTTCAGGCAACTTAGGTACCGCCATGCGCTGGCATGCCAACTTTGGTACCGCAGATGAACAAGCCCCATGGTCACATGGCACTTCTCCATCGAGATCTAGGCCCTCCCATTCGGAGTCGTAGATCGTCTATGGTACCTATAGGTAAACGCAAAGCTGGAATTGAACATGATTGCATGCACATATGGAGCTCAAATCGAGAGATTTACCATTGCCTAACCCTAGCCCGAGAAAACAGAGGAACTCATATCATGGAAGGAATACTCGATGTCGGAGAGAAGGCTGTCACTGCTCGGCTGGTCATCCTCATCGTTCAAGGACAGCATGGCGAATGCGTCGTCGCCGGCAATGGCATCGGCTTCGGTGAGGAGAGAGAGAGGGAGAGCAACCCTTCTACCGCTGCAACAATGACTAAATTGGCATGTTACAATAGTTTAATGGATACCATGCCCTTTCCCTGGATTACTGTCTCCTGCCTAATATGGATTCTCTTCATACATTCTTATTTCAAATATTAAACATGTACTCCCTCCATCCCAATTTCATTGCCTAACGAAAACATACCAGTATATTACATCATCTAAAGAAACAAAATCATTTCAACTACAAGGTACTTATGCATCACTTGTTTAGTCATGGTTTCACAAAACATTATATTACAATCTCTCAACAAACATAATCACATCATGGTTTCACAAAACATCACATTACAATCTCTCAACAAACATAATCACAGAAACAAGTATATTACATCAACTCAAGAAACAAAATCATGTCGACTACAAGGTACTTACGCATCACTTATCCAGTCATGGTTTCGCAAAACATTACATTACAATCTCTCAACAAACAAAATAATAGAAACAAGGACAGTACATCATCTCAAGAAACATAATCATGTCAACTACAATGTATTTATGCATCACTTGTCCAGTCATGGTTTCACAAAACATTACATTACAATGTCCCAACAAACATAATAACAGAAACAAGTACGGTACGTCATCTTAAGAAACATAATCATGTCAACTACAATGTACTTATGTCTTATTACAACAACGATGGTTTCGGTGAGTGACATGTCTGAAAATCTCAACAGCTCGCACAACATTATATCGCAATCTCTCAACAAAGATAATCACAGAAACATGCTCTAAATGCAATAGCAGTCAATATTACAAATACAGGCAGGGGAACCCCGCGGTCCATATGACAAGCCTAGGGTAGCAGCTCTCATCAGATTTCATCAACGTCGACCACCTCATTCTGCTCAGCCACTACAGGGGGCTCTACATCCACTATAACCTGTTCAACAACATCAGAAATGGTACCAAGGAAGAACACCTTCCTAGTTCGCTTCTTTCGTCGCATAATCTGCATAAGATCTTCAGTATCCAAAACATCTATGAATTGATGCTTCTTATGATGCCACCCTGGATTTGTGCCATTTGCTTAGGGCCAATACTGATTTCCTTACCGATCATCTCTCTCATTTCATCAAGAGTTATGTTTTTGGAATCGACAATGATCTCCATAGTACATGATGAAACTGGCTTATTAACTCCCTCATCAAGTTTTGCCATGTATGAATCCACCTCTATGCGTATACTGAACTTATCTAGATCAGCATATATTGGTCCGTATTCTCTAGGAGCAGAAGCTTTGGCAGCAAGATCTCCAGCATCTTCATACATATCATCAACCATCACTTCAACTTTCACCTTACGACCAGCTGCACAACACTCCCAAACCATCTGAATCTCATGGGAGTGCTCAATTTGCTGATAGGTATCATTCATGTTGCGCCACACCAATTTTGTCCTCTGTCTAGAACCCCAGGGAATCCTAGCGGCAAGCATATCTACCAGCTGTGAAACAGACACAACCTCTTTACAATTCACAAGAAGATGCACATCTTGCCTGAACACAACCCTCTCGCAACCAAAATCAAGTTTTGCAGTGTACTGGTGAACATGAACTGTGAACTCATATAGGTCCCTTGTATCAAAGTTGTGCCTAATTTGATTAAAAGGGGAACTTTTCAGTTCATTCGATTCTATTATGCCGTAACTAATCTACTTGTAAGATAAGATACATATAATAAAATTCACCTCTCGCTCTTCTCCCGGGTTTTTTTCTTCGAGATCTGGGTGCCGCATCCGCCCACCGGAGCCGAACAATCTGCCACCGCCCTTGCTTTTCTCTTCAACCTGATGCTCGTAGGTACCTTGGGAGATGAATCCTTGGTAACCTCCTCGCTAACCGGGGCTGAAGACCTAGCCGCTACTTCGCGTTGAGCCCTAGACTTTGGCCTCGGCGGACCCGAATCAGTCGGTGACGTAGCTATAACTTTTTCCTTGCAAGACATGTTGGGCTGTCGCCATCGGATTCAGTGTCGGGGGAGGGAGAAATAAGGTCCTCTGCCACCGGCAGATTAAGGGCCGGGGAAGGGAAGAAAAGGGACCGCCAGCTCCGCAGCAAGATTTAGTATCAAGAATTAGGAAAGTACAGTAATGGATTTTCCCCTACGAGACGTGCAGGGTGGCTAAGAAGAGTGACTTGTGAAGAAGGGGCACAATAGGAACTAGTGTAACGGAATATCCTGACTTAACGGGCGTGATTTTAAAATATTGGGTTTGGCCATCATCCACTCGAAACACCCCTCTTAGTAATTGGCGCCCCAACTTTTCGAATCGCGGTGATTAAAATCAACTCGGGTACCGCGTTGCCTCGGCGGCCCAACTTTCGGGCCGCAAAATGATATTCTCGGCTAACCCTGTAATGGTTCCAAAAAAGGACACTATTGATTTAATAATGTGCATTGATTACACTGCCTTGAACAAGGCTTTACCCAAAGATCCGTTCGCTTTGCCTACAATCGACTAAGTTATCGACTCAACGCAGGCTCGGAACTCCTCTATTTTCTCGATGCATATTTCGGTTTTTACCAAATACGTATGGAGGAGTTGGATAAACTGAAGACTTTGTTCATCACCCTCTTCGGAACCTTATGCTACGTAACGATGCCTTTCGGCCTAAAAAATGCAGGAGCAACATATCAGCGCACTATGCAGCGTTGCCTTCACGACAAATCGGACACAATGTATATGCATATGTGGACGGTATAGCAGTAATGACCAAAAAGAAGGAACATTAATTTCTGACTTGGAGGAAATATTCGCTCATCTACGAAAATACACCATAATGCTTAACCCAAAAAAGTGTTTTTTTAGAATCCCAGACAGAAAATTGTTAGGTTTCATTGTGTCTCAGAGAGGCATAGAAGTGAACCATGACAAGATAAAGGCTATACTCAACCTTACTTGGACCACTCGCCTGAAGGACGTACAACGACTCAATGGTTTCATAGCAGCTGTAAGTCGGCTTCTCACCCGGCTCGGCGAAAGAGCTTCACCATTATACAAGCTCTTGAAGAAAACCGACAAGTTTGTCTGGACTGAAGAAGGTGAAGCTGCACTCCAAGACCTGAAGGCAGTAATCTCATCCGCCCCTATTCTTGTAGCACCTGAACATTAGGAAGCCATGTTGCTTTACATCGGTGCGATAAACAGAGTCGTTAGCATCGTCATGGTGGTGGAGAGAAACGAGGAAAAACAGGAGAACTTGGTGCAACACCCGACTTATTATCTCAGCGAGGTCCTGACAGGGTCGAAACAACGATACCCGCATGATCAAAAACTATCCTATGGCATATTTTTTGCTGCCAGGAAGCTATGACACTATTTTCAAGAGCGCAAGATCAAAGTGGTGAGCATAGCTCCCATGAGAGACATAATTAACAACAACAACGCCACATGACGTGTCGTGAAGTATGGAATCAAGCTAGCAGCTTTTGACATTGAGTACAAGCCATAGACAACAATAAAATCCTAGATACTTACCAACTTTGTTGCTGATTGGACAAAGACGGCAGAAAACACTAGTACCCCAGAGTTGGAATACTGGGCCCTCCACTTTGATGGGTCGAAAGCGCTCGGGGGCTAGCGTGGTGCTCAAATCACCCCAAGGATATAAGTTGTTCTATGTATTACAGATTCACTTCACAATGACCAATAATGTTGTCAAATACTGTTACATGGACTTTGGATCACTATAGACATCGGTGTTCGCTGAATCATGTGCTACTGCTGACTCATGTAATAACGAGCTCGTTGGGGAACCCCAAGAGGAAGGTATGATGAGCACAGCAGTAAGTTTCCCTCAGTTATGAAACCAAGGTTATCAATCCAGTAGGAGCAAGGAAACACCTCAAAGGTGTTGCTAGCTGGACTTTGGTAGGGCGCACTACCGATGTCAGCAACAATGTGGAGACCTGCACAACACAACCACATAACTCTGTCCCCAACTTACGATGAGGTTGTCAATCTCACCGGTTTTGCTGAAAACAAAGGATTAAACGTATCGAGTGGAAGAAAGTAATAGTTTGTAGAAAGTAAACAGAAAGCAGTAAACAGTTGATTGTAGATTGATGGTAAAAGAAAGGACCGGGGTCCATAGTTCACTAATGGTGGATCTCCTTAAGATAGATGACATCTTGGGTGAACAAATTACAGCGGGGCAATTGACAAACATCGAGAAAGCAATATGCATATACTACTCATCTTGAATCCTTTGAGACTTGATTGGGCATTACAACATTATACATAGACCGTAATCCAACTGCATCTATGACTAATAATCCACCTTCAGGTTATCATCCGAACCCCCTCTAGTATTAAGTAGCAAGCAACGGATAATTGCATTATGCATTGCATGTAAAGTAAACAATACGATTGTTCTATGAACAAAGGATTGTTTTTTCTCCCTAGTAGCAACATCACATCTAGTACCTTAGAGATTTCTGTCACTTCCCCAGATTACTAGAGGCATGAACCCACTATCGAGCTTAAATACTAACTCCTGGAGTTGCTAGCATCTACTTGGCCAAGATAGCTACTAACAACGGAAAGCATGCAAGATCACAAATAACAAAGACATGATAAAATCAATAATCAATCTAAAACAGCATCTCAATATCCATCGGATCCCCGCAAACACAACATGTAGGATTACAAAAATATGATCTTGATCATGAACGGAGCTCACAAGATCTAAACATGATAGCACAAAGGAGGTGAACTAGCCATCTAGCTACTACATGGACCCATAGTCCAGAGATGAACTACTCACGCATCACACCGGAGGCTTGTATGATGATGAAGAAGGCCTCCAGGGTGAATTCCCCTCTCCGGCAGGGTGCCGGGAAGAGCTTCAGATCCCTCCCGATCTAGGGATGGAGATGACGGTGGCTACAGACTCTTTCGTGGAATTTTGATTGGGTACTTAGGGTTTCTGTATCGGAGGCAATATATAGTCAAAAGGAGAGGCCAAGGGGAGTCCTAGGGCGGCTAGACCATCCCTTGGCGCGGGCCAGACCTGGCCGCGCGGCCAGGTGGTGTGGCCGGGCCCCATCCCCTCTCCGTATCGTATTCTGGCTCCTGGTTTCCCTCGGTGAAAAACTAACTTTGGCTTTTGTCCCGTCCAATTCCAAGAATATTCGTTTTCTAACTTTCCTAGAACCAAAAACAGCAGAAAACAGGCAGCTGGCACTGTGGCTCTTGTTAATAGGTTAGTCTAAGAAACTGTATAAAAATACTCCAAAGTGTGGACAAACCATAAGAAAGTAGATAAAACCAAGCATGGAACATCAAAAATTATGGATACGTTAGCAATGTATCAACATCCCCAAGCTTAACTCCTGCTCGTCCTCGAGTAGGTAAGTGATAAAAAGAAAGAATAATTTTTGAGGTGGCATGCACCATCATAAACTTGATAAAAGTATTTGTAAAACATTGATAGCTGGGATCATAGTACTTCAATCATAACATGAAAGACAAAGTTCCAACAATAAGACAAAGCAACTATGTTGGAACATGAAAAGGCACAAACAAAAGATTCATGAATATCAATGCTTTGCAAGACGTTTGTTTGTTTCACATAAAGAAAACATAGCATAGTGGCATTCAAGTTGCCCTCATAGAGTAGCAAACATAAATGCATAGGACATCTTCAAAGTTCATAAGAGTGACTAGATACAAATAGTTTAAAACAAGCAATACCAAAGCTATGCATCAATCAACAAGTCTTGGAACAATGCACATAGAACTAATAATGTCCACTATGCTCTCAAAGTAGGTGCATAAAGATAGAAGGTGGAGACACAACATAAATGTAAAAGAAAGGGCCTTCATAGAAGGAAGTAGGGATTCAAGTCTCATAAAGAGCTTCCAAAAATTATGGTACTTATTAGCTTTCAGATCTCATTGCCCCTATCATAAGCATCTTGAAGGTGATTAAGGTTAAAATGACACAACTAAGAGGATATGCTTGACAAGTTATAAGCTGAAATCTCATGCCCTTACTTACGAAGACCGAACCTCATGCTACACAACTTTGGTCACAAGTAAGCTCTTGTCATTGTAAGTACATATGTATCATAGAGAACATCCAACGGGGTACCCCTTGCACATGATACAGGAGCTATCCCATAATCAAAATAACAAGGCAAGCAGACAATGAGCATCTCAGTGATCTTTTTATTTGCTATTTGCATAGGTTTTTATTGAGGATGCTTCATAGAGTGCTCATTATGGTTATGCTGCAAGTTTCCACCATGATTAGGCATGGCTTAGGCTAGCGCCCCAAGTGTTTCTCTAACACAAATACAAACTCCATGATCTTACAAGTTCCCCTTTTATTTCACACCGCTGGGATCCATAAGCAAAAGAACATGATAATCAACGGGGTACAAAGTACAGGTGCAATGTTGAAGGTGTTCCCCATGATACATGGTTCTGCTAACTTCAACTTATAAAGCGCAAGCATATACGCAATAAAGATGGACGCATTGGTTCAAGTTTATTAAGTGCAAGAAAGTAAAGTGTGCCATCAAGTTCGTTAGAGCTTTAATCACTAGTTTTCTCATAACAAGTTTAATTCGGAAGGTAGATAAAAACATGAATATACTTGGAATAGCATATGCTAATAGGTAGGTATGGTGGACTCTTTGGAATAATTTGGTTTTAGGAGTTGGATGCATGAGTGGAACTCATACTTAGTTATGTAGGCTAGCAAAATACTGGGAGCGACCAACTAAGAGAGCAATAATGGCCATAATCATGTAGAGCGACAAAATATCATTAATCAAAGCATAAAGTGAAACTACAAGTTAAAAACTAAAGGATCATAAAGGCTATGGTAACTTGGGATAGTCATAACATGGTGTGAGCATGTGCCAAGTCAACCCAAATAAAGCATCAAAGGAGAATACCATAATACTATGCTTTAATATGCTAAAACAACGCATGATTCTTCAAAGGCACATTAAGAAATCTCAATTGTTTATAACAAGTAATTCTACAGCAAAGAATACTAAGCATAAAGCCAAAAAAATCAAGCATGGCATGACAAAGCATGGGCCTCAGTCAAAAACATGCTCTCTTTACCACTTAAGCATGAACTTTTCCTACTCTTTTCCAATCCAAACAAAACTATTTGAAAACCAATGCATGAAAGAGGGGGTCCAACCAATTTATTCAATAAACTAAGCAAACCAAGCAAACTAAAACCAAAACGAAAATGAAAAAGAAGACGCTCCAAGAACAACACAATTGTGCATGAAACAATAAAAATGAAGTGTGTTCAAGAAACCTGGAATTTTTATTGATGAAGAAGGGGATGCCTTGGGCATCCCCAAGCTTTGACACTTGTAATTCTTGGATGTTTCTTGGGGTGACATGTGTGGAATCCCCAAACTTGAGCTTTAGTCCATCCTTCATCTCATTACTCATTCCTTCCATACCTCTGAAATTTTCCTTCATACAAAACTTCACACAATCTTTATTAGCAACATTAGTGCACTCAAGATAATAGGTCTTTAAGTTCAGTTGTAACACCAATAAAACTTCCATTAAAACACAAGCTACGGTAGCACTACCCTCAAAAATATCAATTCCCCAAAACAACTAAAAAAGGAACCAACAAGAAGCAAATGCAAATAAAGGCAGAAATCTGTCAAAACAGACCAGCAGGTAAAGTCGAATTTTTTCTAAGACCTTCTGTTGCTCAAATCGAAAAGTGTTAAACTAATGAAAGTTAGATAACAACCTGGGGCAGACGCACAAAAAATCATGCCTCAAAAGGACGTAGAGAGATTTTACACGAATTTTTACAGTGAAGCACAGAAATCTGTTTCGGGACAGCAACTTTCCCAATCATTACGTCTCTCTCATTAGAGGTTACTCTTGGCACAAAAAGTAAATAAAAAGTATAAGGAGCAGTTATTACAGAAGTAATAACTTCCAAGACTCATCTAAAACTTTTGGGTTATCTCCCAATAAGTACTTTTCTCTAACGCCTTTAAGTTAGGCATAAGAAGCAAGAAAAAGAATCAAGTGTTCTCAAATGAAGAAGTATTAAGAGCAAATTTTGTTTTCATAGGAGAGACAAAAGAAATCTTCTCTCTCTTCTTAGGGAAGTGTTCTATACCTTTCTTGAGTGGGAGTTGATATTTAATGGTGCCTTCTTTCATATCAATAATGGCACCAACAGTTCTAAGAAAAGGTCTTCCCAAAGTAATAGGACAAGAAGCATTGCATTGAACATCCAAAACATAGAAATCAACGGGGACATAAGAATTGTTAACCATAATAAGGACATCATTAATACTCCCATGAGTTTCCTTTTAGCATTGTCATCAAGTGGGACATTCAAATAACAATCTTCCAATGGTGGCAAATCAAGCATATCATAGATCCTTTTAGGCATAATAGAAACACTACTATCAAGATCACATAAAGCTTTGAAATCAAAATCATTCACTTTCATATTAATGATGGGTTCCCAACCATCTTCTTGTTTTATAGGAATAGAAGCCTTATGTTTCATCTTTTCTTCTTAAATCTTTATGAGAGCATCAGTAATGTGTTTTGTAAAGGCCATATTCATAACACTAGCATTAGGACTTTTAGCAAGCTTTTGTAGGAACTTAATAACTTCTGAAATATTGCAACCATCAAGATCAAGATCATAATTATCATCTAAAGTAGTAGAGCTATTACTATCCACAACACTAGTGGTAGTGATAGTAGAAACACTAATGTTTCTAGCAATTTCATCTTCTCTTTCCCACTTAGCATGCAATTCAACTAATAGTCTAACATTTTGATCAATTCTTACTTGTATGGCATTAGTAGAAACAAAGGGATTATAATAGTTTCAGGTTTAGCAGTCATTTTATTCAAAGAAGATTGAGCTTCAGCCAATGATGCTATATTTTTTTCAGCATTAGAGAGTTTTTCCTCAATAGTTTTATTGAAAGCAGTTTGTTTACTAATAAAATCTTTAAGCATAGCTTCAAGTTCAGAGGGTGCACTCTTATTATTGTTGTAGGAATTTCCATAAGCATTACCATTGTTGGGAGGATATGGCTTATAATTGTTGTTACCAAAATTATTCCTATAGGCATTATTGCTAAAATTATTATTCCTTATAAAGTTCACATCAACTTGCTCTTCTTGAGCAACCAAAGAGGCTAAAGGAACATTATTTAGATCAATATGGGCTTTCTCATTAACAAGCATAGACATAATAACATCAATTTTATCACTCAAGGAGGAGGTTAACAGAATTTACCTTCTTACCTTGTGGAGTTCTCTCAGTATGCCATTCAGAATAGTTAACCATCATAATATCCAGAAACTTTCTTGCAGCACCCAAAGTAATGGTCATAAAGGTACCTCCAACGGCAGAATCCAATAGGTTTCTTGAAGAATAGTTCAATCATGCATAAAAGGTTTGGATAATCATCCAAGTAGTCAGTCCATGAGTGGGACAATTCTTTACCAAAGATTTCATTCTTTTCCAAGCTTGAGCAACATGTTCATTATTAGATTTTTTAAACTTCATTATTTCACTTCTCATAGATATAATCTTAGAAGGAGGATAGTATTTTCCAATGAAAGCATCTTTGCATTTAGTCCAAGAATCAATATTATTCCTAGTTAAGGAATTCAACCATTCTTTAGCTTTTCCTCTGAAAGAGAAAGGAAACAATTTAAGCTTAATAATATCTCCATCTATATCCCTATGCTTTTGCATCTCACAAAGTTCAACAAAGTTATTTAGATGGGCTGCAACATCTTCATTACCTATACCAGAAAATTGTTCCCTCATAACAAGATTGAGTAAAGCAGGTTTAATTTCAAAGAAAGTAGCTTCAGGAACAGGTGGAGCAATAGGTGTGCTCATGAAATCATTGTTGTTGGTGCTAGTGAAGTCACACAACTTAGTGTTTTCAAGAGTAGTCATTTTTTGTGTGTTTTAATAAAGAAAGCAAACTAGTAAAACTAAATTTTTTGTGTTTTTGATAAAGAAACAAGCAAACTAAGCAAAAGGTAAACTAAGCAAAATAAAAACAACAAAGTAAAGAGATTGGTTATGAGGGACTCCCCTTGTGAAGATGTCCTTGACTCCTCGGCAACGGCGCCAGAAAAACACTTGCTAACTCATGTAATAACGAGCTCATTGGGGAACCCCAAGAGGAAGGTATGATGAGCACAGCAGTAAGTTTCCCTTAGTTATGAAACGAAGGTTATCAATCCATTAGGAGCAAGGAAACACCTCAAAGGTGTTGCTAGCTGGACTTTGGCAGGGCACACTACCGGTGTCAGCAGAAACGTGGAGACCTACACAACACAACCACAGAACTCTGTCCCCAACTTACAATGAGGTTGTCAATCTCATCCGTTTTGCTGAAAACAAGGGATTAAACGTATCAAGTGGAAGAAAGTAATAGTTTGCAGAAAGTAAACAGAAAGCAGTAAACAGTTGATTGTAGATTGATGGTAAAAGAAAGGACCGAGGTCCATAGTGTTGGGGTTCCGCGTATGAAAACAATAAATTTTATCCTACGCCCCTGAACCCCAGATGCTGCCAGGACCTATCTGTTAGTAATACAGTAACAGGAGGGGCTTTTCGCGAACTTACCCTTGAATACCGAAAAGCGTTGTCAACGCTCAGGAGAGCGTGGTTGATGTAGACGAACCGAAGCCGACCTCAAGGTCATGATGAAGTCCTCGTGCTCCTTTGGCTCCAACGACTTGAGTTCCTCAAGTGCGACACCTCGCGGGGAGTTACACACGTCCGGTGCCTGACGATGACTCCCGCTTCCCCGATCCAGCAGGAGTTGCGGAAGTAGAGCTCCCGGATCTGAATCCCGCAGCGCGACGACGCTCCGCGGTAAAGATGTCTCTTGTGTGCACAGTCTAGACTTGGGACCACGGTCATGAGAGAGAGGGGAGGGAGAAAATATCAATTAGAGGTCCTCCCAAAAGTGAGAAGACCTTTATTGATTATTGGTGTGTTTTATTTGGCCAAATACCCCCACTATATATAGGGGGAGGGGAGCTACTACCTCCCTCAAAGTCACAGGGTGGGACTAAAGGAGAGGAGGGGGGAGGGGTGGCACCACCGGCCACCCCCATGGGCCCCGCGCGGGGACTGGCCCACTAGGGCGCCGGCAACCCCCCTGGCCCCTTCTCCCTCTCTCCTTTCCCTAATGGGCCCTCTCCCCTCCGGGAATTGGCCCATTAAGCCTTTGATTATTTAATTGATTTTTCTCTTTATTAAATAATTATGAATAAATGGTTAAATCAATATTTAACATTCATTCACATATTATTCAACCTCCATGGCTATGGAACACTTCCACCTCCACTCCGGACATCCTTCGGACTTACCGAAACCCTTCCGGTTTTCTCTCTACTATTCTTCGGCGATTCCACCGATCCTATAAACACTCTCTAAACATCATCAAGCCCTTAAGCGTGATACCCCATGGTTCGGGAACACTCGCGACATGGTCGGGACACTCCCGCACCAATGATCAACAGAGGGACCTGGATGGCCATGTGACCCCTAGGCGTTCCACGAAGATCTTTCGTCGTTTGAACTGGGACAGTCGTGTCTTATTCCCTTTGTCACTCGATACTTGCATTGCCCGAGATTTGATCAATGAAATCACCATGTCGTGTTCAATCTCGTTACCGAACAATGCTACTTGACTCGTTCCGACAAGTGATATCCTTGTGATCAAATCACACGCTACGCAGCTATTGGATATAACTTCTCCGAGTGGGCCCTTTGAGTATCTTTCCGTCACATGGACAGACAAATCCCGCTCTTGACATATATTGCCTCTACGATTTCCTCCGAGTACCTAAACACACCTTTATAACCACTGTATTACCAAGTGGTGCTTGTTCAGCGCTTTGGAGCGCTGGACTTCGTCAGCGAGAACGCTGGCTGCTTCGGCAAGCGACCTCTCCTGCGCAACAGCCTCTTCGTCAAGCTTGGCGCGCACAAGATCTACGTCGTTGTCGATGTGTCGTGCGTTCACCCGTGGCACGTCGTCGAGGGAGGCGAGCCACCCCTTAGAGCGGCTCGCGGGGCGCATATCACTCGCTCCCCTGACCTCGCCGAGGTGATGATGACTGCGCCAGGCGCTGGTGCAAGCAAGGAACCGACACCAGACCCGGAGGTAACGCCCAAGGCATCGAGGAAAAGTAGAGGTCCTCCGCTAGAGAGGCCAGAGAATGTGATGCAACATGCAATAGATAGCTTGGCAAGCCCCGTAGCAGCAGTGGTAGATCCGGCTCAGGCACAGGCCGAGTTAGAGGAGACTAGGCAGAAAATACTAGAGGGTGCGAAAAAGATAGCCGCGGCTCAGCAGTCGTTGAACATGACACTGCGTGAGTACGCAAAGGCAAATAAGGTTGATGCTGTAAAAGTGAAGGGGAGAAATCTCATGAGTGAAATGAACAAAGAGGGTGATACTAGAATGGAGGAATCAGAGAACTGTCTGTCCGTGGGGCTGCCGAAGTACAGTACCCGGCAAAGAACCTCAGGGCAGCAGATGTAGCTGCATCCGAGTTAGAGGGTTTGACGAGTGAAGCCCGGCAGAGACAGCAGGAAAGGGTCAATGAGTTAGTTCGGATCGCAAACAGACATAATGAGGAATTGCTCAGGGCTAACCCGGAAAGAGCTGGGGCTTCCAAGATCGTTTATTCGGCAGTGGGTAATCCGGAAAAATCCGCTGGAGCTGCATCATTGCCTCATGGTGGCCCAAGAAGAGAGAAGGTGGTAACTTCGGCCAGGAGGAACAAACAGATAGTCCCATATGACCCGGCAAGGGCAGGGAAAGGAAAAGCAGTGTAGGGAAATGAGGATCGACGAAGTGTGAGCCGAGGTGAAGCTGGCCGAGGTAACCGCGACCAAGGAAATGCTGGTAAGGGAACGGTGTGAACGGCAATGCCGGACAGCACAACTCGGCGGGTGCAGGGCAACCGCAGCTGCGGAATATACCTCGGCAAGAGCGTAGTGCCGTCCAAGGTATGCAACAGAGAGCAGCTCCATAAGAGCAAGATAGATATAATGATGGCGATTCGGAGATGGTGAACACAGGGTATCCCAGGCCGGACTATCACGTGATAGGGTCAAGATTGGGAAGTAGGAACTTGATGCCTGATGACGCTAGGTTAAAACTGGATCGGCTTTATAGGTCGGAGCAAATTGAGTGTCAAGGTCCTCCGGGTCCAGCGTGTTTTGGGCCCCAGATCATGAAGGAGCCTCCGGTACCTAACTTCCAGTTACCTAGAGGCACTAAGACATATGACGGCAGCACAAAGCCGGAAGATTGGTTGATTAACTACGTGACAGCGGTAAAAATTGCTACAGGCAACTTGAGATGGGCTGTGAGATATGTACCTCAGATGCTGGAGGGGCCAACAAGGGTATGGCTAAACAATTTGCCACCTGGAAGTATTAAATGTTGGATTGATTTTGAGGAAATGTTTGTCAGTAATTTCTCAAGAACGTATCAGAGGCCCAACAGACCACAGACCATAGCAATGTGCAAGCAGAGACCGAATGAGATAGACCGGGAATTCTTAACCCAATGGTGCACAGTGCGAAACTCATGTGAGGGTGTAATTGAGTCACAGGCCATAGCTTGGTTTATGCAAGGGTGCAGATATGCAAGCATGCTATGGCAAAGGTTGCAGAGGGATATGCCAACTACATTGGCAGAGACAATCCGGATTGCTGATTCGTATGCCTTGGGTGATCCAACTCAGCCTAGGCTCATGTCAAACGAGTCAAACGAGGAGTACTATCAGCGAGATGGAGTCGGGTCATCCCGGCGGAATGATTACCGGGGTAAGAGAAGAGATGATAGACTGGATTACCGATACAGCTCACAACAAGTTGCTGCTGTGAATCAAGATCAACCCGGAGCAGGAAGCAATCAACGTCAGAAAACTAGAGGGCAGCAATGGACCCCAAGGAGTGATGGCAAGAAAACTTGGACGTCCGAACAAAAAAGACAGTGGCAGGAGAAGAAGGACAGGCCGAGGTATACTTATGAGGCAATGCTGGATCAGCCGTGTAAATTTCACACGCCAAATCCGAGTAACCCAGCGGGTCACACAACTCGGCAGTGTGAGTGGATGAGGAAGATAGAACAAAGTGGTTCGGGGAATGCTGAGGCACCTCGGAATGATCAACCTCGGCAGGAGTTACCCCGACAGCAATTGCTCTCCGGAGCGAACACGCAACAGTTAATGTTGCCACCACCTCCGCTGAGGTATGAAAACCATGAAAGAAGGGATGCAGTGCATCAGGTGGAAAACCAGCATCAACCAGATCAAACGTACCCCAGAAATGAGGGGAGAAATGAGTACAGAGAGCATCACCAGAGTTACTGTGTGTTCACCACAGAAGAGATAGATAGAAAGAGCTTGCAGCGCCGACACATGGAAGTCAATGCAGTAATGCTAGCGGTGACTAGGAATATGCCTTGGTCGGATCAGGAAATTACCTGGAGCATCAAGGATCATCCCAAGCTTATTCCAAGCCCTGGTTCGTATGCGTTGGTACTGAACCCAACGTTCACAATGTAAGGTTCTCAAAGGTGCTGATTGACAATGGCAGTAGCATCAATATCCTGTATGTGGATACAATGCGCAAGTTGGGTATCACAGAGAACATGCTCCAGGCTACCAGGACAACTTTCCATCGCATTGTGCCAGGTATTTCCTGTGAACCCATTGGCAAGGTCCGGGTTGACGTGTTGTTCGACACGAGAGATAACTGCCGAACTGAGAATTTAGAATTCGAGGTTGTCAATCTGGAGAGCGCATATCACGCGTTACTCGGCAGGCCAACCCTAAAAAAATTCATGGCAAGTACTCACATCAGTTACTTGAAGATGAAGTTGCCCGGGCCAAATGGTGTGATTACAATAACTGGCGATTTCCGACGTTCCATTGAGTGCGCGTCAGCCGGGTCTAACCTGGCCGAGTCACTCGTGATTGCGCAAGAGAAGAGAAAGATCCAGGAGGTGGCGGCATTGGCTCAATCCGCGTAGCAGTATATACCGGCGCTGAGTAACCCGCATGGAAGTGTCTCGTTTCAAGCAACAAAGGATACCAGGAAAGTACCTGTCGATGATCTGTTCCTAGAGCGCACCGTAACAATTGGTGCCGGGTTAACTGACAAATAGGAAAGCGAGCTCGTCAGCTTCCTCCGTGAGAATCAGGATATCTTTGCTTGGTTCACACAGGACTTGCAAGGTGTTCCGAGGGAGTTGGCCGAGCACTCTTTGAATGTGAGACCCGGAGCAAAGCTGGTGAAGCAACCTCTCCGCCGCTTTGCCGAAGACAGGAGAAAAGTCATAGGAGATGAGATAGCTCGGCTCCTAGCAGCTGGGTTTATCATGGAAGTGCTTTACCCGGATTGGCTATCTAATCCGGTGCTGGTGGAAAAGAAAAAAGATGATCCGAATGTGGCAGTGGTTTGGCGTATGTGCATCGATTACACGAACCTGAATAAGGCGTGCCCAAAAGATCCATTCCCACTGCCAAGGATAGACCAAGTCATAGATTCTACTGCTGGGTGTGAACTGTTGTCATTCATTGATGCATATTCTGGTTTCCACCAGATACCTCTGAACCCGAGTGATCAAATAAAGACTGCGTTTATCACCTCGTATGGGGATTATTGCTATCGCACCATGCCTTTTGGTTTACGTAATGCAAGGGCAACGTACCAAAGATGTATGAAAAAATGTTTGCAGGACCAAATTGGCTGAAATGTGCAAGTATATGTGGATGATGTGGTTATAAAAACCAAGGAAAGCGAAACGCTCCTTGATGATATCAGGCAAACATTCGCGAACCTAAGGAGGTTCCGAATGAAGCTTAACCCGAAGAAATGTACCTTCAGTGTCCCGGCGGGAAAATTACTCGTATTTCTTGTCTCTAGCCGAGGTATCGAAGTTAACCCAACTAAAATCCGGGCCATTGAGCGAATGGAATTGCCGAAGTGTCTTAATGATGTCTAGAAGTTCATTGGTTGCCTGGCATCCTTAAGTCGGTTTGTATGTCGGTTGGGAGAAAAGGCACTGCCTCTCTATCAACTCATGAAAAAGTCGGACAAGTTCATTTGGACGCCGCAGGCCAATGAAGCCTTTATCCAATTAAGGAAAATGTTAGCCACTGCACCAGTGTTAGCCTCTCCACTATCAAAGGAGCCAACGTTGCTCTACTTAGCCGCAACCAACCGGGTTGTAAGTGCAGTAATTATGGTAGAGCGCGGCGAAGAGGGTAAGTCAGTGCAAAGGCTAGTATATTATCTGAGTGAGGTATTATCAGCTTCGAAACAAAATTATCCCCACTATCAGAAGATGGCATATGGTGTGTATATGGCGGCTAAGAAGCTAAATCACTATTTTGAAGAGCACCCCATAAAAGTAATATATGAAGCCCCCATATCCGAGATAATGAGCAATAAGGATGCAAGTGGCCGGATTGCAAAATGGGCAATTGAGCTAGCCCCTTATGCGCCACAATATGACAGGAGATAAGCAATCAAGTCTCAGGCTGTGGCCGACTTTTTTGTGGATTGGGCCGAGGTGCAATATGAGCCACCATTGCCAGATCCGAACTAGTGGAGAATGCACTCTGACGGGTCAAAAAAACAGGGCTAGGCGCCGGAGTTGTGCTTACCTCGCCCAAAAAGGACCAGCTGAGATACGTGCTACAGATCCACTTCACAGCATCAAACAATGTTGCAGAATATGAAGCACTTGTGCATGGGCTCAAAGTGGCAAAAGAAGTTGGAATACGTCGGATCCAATGCTTCGGTGACTCGGATCTCGTCATTCAACAAGTCTCCGGACAATGGGACGCTTTGGATGCAAATATGGCATTGTACAGATTTCATGTGCAGAAGATATCAAGATACTTTGAGGGATGCGAATTTCATCATGTACCTTGGGCGGAAAATGAGGCTGCCGACGTATTGTCGAAGCTCGGATCAACCCGACAAGCAATCCCGCCAGAGGTAGCACTAGAGCACCTCAGAAAACCGTCTATCAGGCCATCCCCAGAATCCGAGTTAATTTATATCCCGGCAAATCCGGAATCGGAAGCTGTGCCCATGGACATTGATGTGGGAAGTAGTTCACGAAACCCGGGGACTGCCTTGGCAAACTCGGGGACTACTTCGCAAGACCCCGGGACTGCGCAACATGATCCGGCTGAGGTTATGCCGGTGGATCGGATGGAAATTGATGAGGATGTGTTCCCAGTACGAGCTATACCAGCTTGGGCACTGCCCATATTTCAATTCCTGAAAGATGGAACTTTGCCTAGTGAGGAGGTGCTTTCCAGGCAAACTCAGAGGAGGGCAAAAGCATACATGATCATCAATTCCGAGCTATACAAGAGAAGTGTGACAAACGTCCTCCAACGATGGGTTGACCCGGAAGAAGGGCTTGACATCCTCCGAGATATACATCAAGGGGAATGTGGGCATCACGCCTCGTCTAGAGCCTTGGTAGCAAAAGATTTCTGTCATGGGTTTTACTGGCCAAGTGCCTTGGAACAAGCAGAGGATCTGGTAAGAAAGTGCAATGGTTGTCAAAGATATGCTACCAAGACACATATGCCAATGTCGGAGCTCAAGACCATACCAATTACCTGGCTATTTGTCGTATGGTGTTTGGATATGGTTGGCCCGTTTAAACCAGCAAGAGGGAACATGACCCACATCTTGGTCATGGTTGACAAGTTTACAAAATGGATTGAGGTGAAGCCAATAAGAAAATGTGATGGAGCTACCGCCGTGACATTCCTCAAAGATATCATCTTGAGATACGGTTATCCTCACAGTATCATAACATATAATGGCACAAATTTCATGGAAGGAGCATTTGCGCGATTCTGCCGGGATAAGAAGATCCGGATGGACGTTGCCTCGGTAGCCCACCCCGCATTGAACGGACAAGTGGAGAGATCCAACGGATTAGTATTATCCGGGATAAAACCCTGGCTCATTGAGCCGCTGCAAAGATCAGCGGGTGTTGGATAGAAAAACTACCAGCGGTACTGTGGAGTTTAAGAACAACTCCGAATCGATCAATAGGCTATACGCCATTCTTTCTGGTATATGGGGCAGAAGCTGTATTACCAGCCGACATAGAGCATGATTTGCCTAGGGTCACCCAATACACAGAAGCCGAAGTGCAAGAAGCCCGGCAAAATGATGTTGATCTACTAGAAGAAGCGAGAGAATTGGCATTGTCCAGATCCGCCATATATGACCAAAATCTCTGACACTACCATAGCCGGAAAGTAAACCCCCCAATCTTTCGGGAAGGTGATCTGGTACTCCGGTTGGTACAACGTACTGCTGGCATGCACAAGTTATCCCTCCCATGGGAAGGGCCATTCATTGTGAGCAAAGCATTGCAAAATGACTCGTATTACCTCATTGATGCAAAACCACAGGAGAAGAACAAGGCGGATAGGTCCGGCGAGGAATCTAAGCGTCCATGGAATGTAGCTCTACTTTGTACGTTCTACACTTAGCAAAGAAGTGTGTGTATCCGAGTCTCTCATACGTCGGTATGTATGCCGGAAATGAGCTTATCAATGAAATGGTGGCACCTCGAGCAGTAACTCGGGGACTGCCTTAATAATATTTGTTGTCTTCTGTACTTGTTATAATTTTTATGTCGGCTGGTTTAAGTTGCTTCTGCCTAAGCCGGATTAGTATTGTTGAGCACCAAAAAACTCAACTCTTCGACTTGCTGCTGTCCAACAAGATTTGGCTTCATGGCAAGCAAGAGAACAAGTTTGGAATTGCGTAGCACACGAAAAAAGACTAAGGAAAAGAACGTAATCGAACCGACATTTGTTATTTGGACTAACTTTGTGTTTACCTTGTTTTGGTTATGTTGAATTATTTTGAGCTAGTCCTAAAGTTTCCAAGTATTGTTAAGTCAATTTTTGAAACTTGGACTCGTAAGTCATAAAACTGAACCAAGGTAGACACGAGCCGAGCCAAGAAATTGGAGAAACAAGAAAACGAAACTCGGGGACTACGCCCAAGTTAATCCGGCACGAGCAACTCAGTAGCAAAATATGATCAGTGTGCTTAATACATTTGCACCCGGCATACCGGGGATCTGATAATCTTCAAAGTGTTTGTTATCAAGGAGCAGCAGGAGGAGGTAACTCGGCACAAGTAGGCGGAACTCCAGCCTCGGCTTCAGCATTATCTTCATCTTCTTCGACGTCCAAGGCTTTGTCCTCATCATCTTCACCTGAACCATTTTCGACGTATTCATCGTCAACAGCGTCAAGGAAGCTTGGCCCTTCATTCCATTGATGGATGGGGCATACAGAATGAGGTTATGGGTGCAAGCTTTGCGCCGAGCTATCCAATCTGTGTCATTGGACCACCTTGATCCGGTGCGCATGTGCTCGAGAAGATTGAGATTTATTTTCTCATACCATGTGAGCACATAGTGGAGGACGGTTTCGGCTCCGGCACGTCTGGCGGATTCCCTCCAGAGGTCAAGCTGGGTCTCGCACTCCATTAACTTGTTGATTAGAGCAGCGGAACCCTCCGGAGTTTCTTCACCAGGCCAAAGGGCATTGAAGATCCGGACTGCTGCGTCTAGGATATCCTTACCATAGTTCTTCACAATCTCGACGCGAGAAGATAAGCTGACCAGCAGGTCCTCCATGTCATAGAGAATATTTTCAGAGCCAGGACCAGTTGGGGTACCCCTCTTCTAGCGGAACTTGGCAACGGCGGTGGTTGCAATGGCATCACCCTCCGGAAATTTGTCTGAAAAACAAGACAAGTGAAATAAGTGAAGGAGGTTGACCTGGAGAGATTCATGCCAGCTAAAGAAAAAGAACTTACGAGAGATATGGTTGTGGATCCGGGTCAGCTCTGTGGTGCAGTTGTCACGCCTCTTCCGGAGTTGCACAAGTTCAGCCAATGTCGGCCTCCTTCAGCAGCTCTTGATCTTTGGCAATTTGGAGGTTGAGACGTTCTCGCTCTTCAGCGAAATCTTGGCCAGCTTTATCCATCTCGGATTTGTGGAGCGCCTTGAGCTTTTTCATTTCTGCCTTGAGCTTGGCAATTTCATCATCCTTAGTTCAGAGGAGGGCAAGCTCATCATCTTTCTTCTTAAGTTCGGGCTGATGCTGCCCTGCTTGTTCGAGAAAATGCAGCATCATGTCAGGCACGGGCACACTATCTTCAAGAGATGCTGAAATAGTTTGTTGACCCGGCAAAGCCGAGGTATGAATATCTGCCGAGCCAAGAAGAAAAGGAGAGAGGGCGCAGAAGAAGACTAAGCAAAACGGACTTACCTTTTATTTGCTCCAAGTTCTTCCGCATGATGGTGTTCTCAGCTTCCACCTCAGCTGCCCAATCCGAATAGCAAATTAGTTCGGCGGGAAAAGACAAAGAAAGGTGGGAACAAGCTAGGAGATAACTTACCCCTTTTTTCGAACTCAGCGAGAAGTGTAGAATGTTTCGAGCGTAGCGCCTTATGCGTGTCCAAGAGGCGTTGAAACTCAGCGCTCCGGCGATTGGTGGTAACCTGTGAAAAGAAAAGTTGACTTGATCATGTGCATATTCGAAGTGTACAAAATCCGGGCCAAGTGGAACTTAACCCGGCTCTAGGTGTGTGCATATTCGAAGTGTACAAAATCTGGTCCAAGTGGAACTTAACCCGACTCTAGGTGTGTGCATATTCGAAGTGCACAAAATCCGGGCCAAGTGGATTTTAACCCGGCTCTAGGTGTGTGCATATTCGAAGTGTACAAAATCCGGGCCAGTGGAATCTAACCCGGCTCTAGGTGTGTGCATATTCAAAGTGTACAGAATCCAGGCCAAGTGGAACTTAACCTGGCTCTAGGTGTGTGCATATTTGAAGTGTACAAAATCCGGGCCAAGTGGAACTTAACCCGGCTCTAGGTGTGTGCATATTCGAAGTGTAAAAAATTCGGGCCAAGTGGAACTTCACACGGCTCTAAGTGTGTGCATATTTGAAATTACTAAGGAGTTACGCTAGTTCTCTAAGGTGCATCCGGCCGAGTAACAAGTTACTCCCCAGGAGGCTCGGGGACTAATGGTTATATCACTAATGTTTAGTACATGTTAAATAAAAGACAAGGTAGCGTACCTCCATCATCCGGCCGACAAGGTTGATAGCCTTGGCGGTTGTGTTCATCTGCGCGACAAACTCGGCAGGCCCAAATTTCTCCGGGAGATCTTCGTTATGGACGAACTCTGCCTTGTTCTAGTTATTGACAAACTCGATCAAGGCCGAAGGATAGCGCTCTCCGCTAAGCATATGGGGCGCTATCAAACCCTTGGCATGGGCCTCCCTCCTTTCAACTTGGGAAGCAGCGGGGCTGGTGTGCAATGCAAGTTGCGTGCTAGCTGGCCTGGGGGAGACATCCTTCTTCGGGGGGGTCTTCTTCGGAAGCATGGACGCGAGCGTGCACTGTCCAGCCTTGATAGATGCAGCCCTGGCGGCATCAGAGGTTTTCTTGGCCTTAGGCTGTTGCTGAGAAGTTGAAGTTTGTGCAACGGATTTTCCCTTGGGCACAGCCTTGGTGCTAGCCTTGGTGCTAGTTGTGCTTTCTCGCCGAGTCTTGGGAGACCCGGATGAGGCGGAAAGAGTTGGTGCTGCTGGCACTTGTGCTGCTGGCACTGGTGCTGGCGCTGATGTTGGTCTTGGCAGGTCTGCTGTAGGTACCTCGGTGGTGGCTCGTTGCGGCTGAGCCAAAGAGGAGCTGGGAGCAACCGTAGCCTCGGCAGAACCACTTCCCTCCGCTCCGAGGTTGCCCTCCTCTAGACGAGGTGGGCTAGAACCCGGAGCAGCCGCTGAACCCTCCTGAATGGGGCTCAATGGGAGTTTATTGTCACCACGAGGGGGAGAAGGGCTATGCCGAAGGGGCGAAGCGATGCTGGATCCGCTTTGAGGGACTACCACTGTAGCTCTGCCGAACCAAACGATGAGGGATAAGTTAAAACAAAGGAAAATCATGTGAATAGCAAAGCACGAAGCAGAGAACTGGGCAAAGAGAGAAGTGACTTACTCATCCGAGGTCAATGGCTCCTTGGGCTTCCGAGCCCTCCGAGTTATGGCCTTAGTCGTAGGCTTGGTGGCGGCTTTGTCTGCGGACTTGTTTCGCCTCTTGGTTGGCTTGGGAGGCCCGGAAGAAGAAGCAGAAGCAGCTCCCCTTTTCTTGGACACAACCGGTGCAGGCTCGCCCGTGGCGAGAGGATGATCTTCATGAATCTACCCACCCGGGTTAGCTGATGCCGGATAGGCGTAAGAAAGGGGGACATCGTCAAATGCTTCCATCACCTCAACATCGGAATCATCTTCATCGTCAGGCCAATCTCTAATGGAAGAGAATTTACCGGTATGTCGCTTGATCGCGTCGGGGAGTGGCAGGAACATTTCCTGATTCGGCTCCTCCTCGTCCGGGGTATCTTGATCCTTCGCCCATTTGAGCGAAGGTTCGGTGCAATGTTCGAGAGTTTGCTGAAGAAACAGCTGGAAGAGAAATACAAAAAGATCAGATAAATAACATACTCCGACATAGAATATAACTCGGAAAGAGATTGGAACATGAAAATTACCACAGGAGGAGGCCTGTCCCGGCAGAAATGTTCAATTCCCCACTCCCAATCAGCGGAGAAGTTTTTGTCAGTAGTAAAGAGGGCCTTGACCCGGCGAAATATCTTGGTATTACTCAGCTCAAATGAGGAAGTCCGGTTGGGGTCAAGGCGCCAGCTCATGTGGCACAGCTTGTGTGTGCGTTTCTGGAGAGGGGAGATCCGGTTGCGGATGAAAGTGATCATCGCATCCTAGTTGCACATCTTGGCATCTTTCATCTCCTGAAACCGTTTGTTGACTTGGTTCGCCAAGACTGTGGGTTTCTTGGAGATCCGGTCCCACAGATCAGGATTAGGAGGACCCGAAGCATAGGGGTGCAGCCGGATCAGATCTTCCTTCGTGCTATTTCTAACATAAACGAAGGTTCGGGCCCAGCCCTTGCAAGAATCAAGCCCCGTGACCTGGGGAAAGATGGACTGTTTCCGAGGAGAAATAGAGGCAGCGCCGAACTGCGTAAGTTGTTTGTCCTCCGGGTCAAGGTCCTTATTCGGAATCACGTTCCGGCGCAGACCGAAAAACCGGATCCAGAGATCCTTAGTGGGCCACAATCTGATATACCCCTCAATGGTGGAGGCGAAGGAAGAAAGAGATGTGATGGCGTTCGCCGGAAGGTGGTGCGGTTGAAGCTCATAGGTGTTGAGCCAATCGTGGAAAAAATCACTAACGGGGAGCCTGAATACGCGCTGGAAGTGGGAGAGAAATACTACGAACTCACCCGGATTGGGTGAGGGAGCGAGCTCCTCGGGCAACGACGCCTGCTGGGATACGGCGCGTGCGGTAGTGCCAGTCGAGGTCGTCCTGGCATACCCAGGACCCAGCCCAGGTGTCGCGCTCGGCGTTCTCCGCATTTTCCTCCATCTCTTGTTCCGTGACGGTGAGATCCTCTTCTGTCATGTCTAGGTCGTTGTCCTCACTGGCCCTATCGGCGGTGGGGGGCAGTGCCTTGGACTGGCACGGACCCGTGGCGGTGGAGATGCGCGGGAGTGGCGGCGATGCTGGTGTGCAGGGAACGGTGCAGCGGCGACGCTGCTAAGCAGGTGCGGCGGCGGCGGTGCTATCGCTGGGAGGAAGAAGAAGAAGAAGAGGCAGAGGGGCGCGAGAATGGGGAAAAAGACTAAGGGGTGCACCCCTCCCCTATTTAACCACGCCCCAGCTAGGGTAGTGGGATCACGTGGTGTGGCAAGGCCACACGGTGTGGCCGTATATTTTCCGGTTCAGCCAATCCGAGGTGAGCCACAGGAAGGACCACATGGTGCAGCGGATCCCACGACGTGACGTTATGATACAGTTAACGAGGAGACAGACACGATGTGACGTGTGCAACAGTAACACCTGATATTAACTGCAGCAGTCACTGGCGCAGGCCCTTAAAATGAGGCAAGTTAATGATTACCCTCCCCGTGGGATAGCGTACGAGAGAAGGAAGAATAACCCGGATAACCAAAGGATGACCCAGCCAGCGAGTGAAAACTCGGAATGTGCCAAGGGAAAGTTAGCCTATGGAATCCAAACTATGAAATAACTCGGAAAAGGAGCAAAAGGTTCAGAAAATTGAACCTGCCGTGGCCGTAGCAGCTGGAGCTGCTAAGACCGCACCAGCTTCAGGGACTAATGTTGGGGGGATACCCCCGGGTAGGGTCACGCCGGGGTATAAAGGCCGAGTTAGCCGAGGTACAGCAAGGTCAAAGCAAGTGCTGGCCGAGTCACCTCAAGGCATGCCGAATCACAGAGTAACCTGGACCGGAGGATGTCCGCCTAACTGAGTCCCGGCCGACCTATGTCGTATGCCGGCAGGATGTATCTAACTTGTATGCAGGTATAGGTGTGGCCGGATTAACCAGGCATGATCCGGGTTATATCAGGCTTGCAAGAGAAGGAAGGTATCTCGCTGGTCAAAAGGAGGTCACTCTACGCTGGAGCATGAGCGAAGCGGATAGAGGCTAGGACCACCGAGGCGTGGCCGACAAGGGTGACGCTGCCTGTGTCGGATGAGGCTGGCGCCGCAGAGGCTCACGTAGCCTCTGCATGGCTTACGATGGGGAAAAGTGACCCGGTCGGTTTATTCTTTTGGGAAGAGGCATATTCCTTGGAATATGCCTCCACGTATGCCCTAATTGGAGACCTAGCCACCCCTATATAAGGAGGGCTAGGGCCTCTGTAGAAAGGGTTGATCGCTAGTTGGTTGAGTTTTACTTGTTTGGTTCTAGGTTCCTGAGAGCTAGTTAGTGGTGAGAGTAAGAGAGTTCCTTCTTCCTCCTCTCCCCAATATGGCTCAAGGAGCATTTGTAACCTTGAAAACCCATTGAATACAAAGCAACTGTGTGTGGAATCACCTAACTATCCCTCCCTGGATTCCTCTAGTGCATATTGTCCCCACCTTTAGCCTATCTATGGCATCTGCCGTGACACCACCATGACATCCGTTGCAAATGGTATACCAACTAATGCAAGAGAGACAGAAACCCCCCTAAGCCACTTTATACGGTACAAGCCATGTGTCAAGCGTGGACCAGCCTCGCGAATGAATGCGTAAAGTCGGTTGGGGGCCGCTTCATCAAGCATTACTACGGTATACACAAGTACACGTGGGAGGGCAGCAACTAAAAGATCAACGCCCACACGCTACATCTCGTGTGTTCTACCCGTACTAGCATTGCTACACATAGATCAAGCTCTGATACCACTATTGGGGTTCCGCGTATGAAAACAATAAATTTTATCCTACGCCCCTGAACCCTAGATGCTGCCAGGACCTATCTATTAGTAATACAATAACGGGAGGGGCTTTTCGCGAACTTACCCTTGAAGACCAAAAAGCGTTGTCAACGCTCAGGAGAGCGTGGTTGATGTAGGCAAGCCGAAGCTAACCTCAAGGTCGTGATGAAGTCCTTGCGCTCCTTTGGCTCCAACGACTTGAGTGCCTCAAGTGCGACACCTCGCGGGGAGTTACACCCGTCCGGTGCTTGAAAATGACTCCCGCTTCCCTGATCGAGCAGTAGTTGCGGAAGTAGAGCTCCCGGATCTGAATCCCGCAGCACGACGGCTCTCCGCGGTGAAGATGTCTCTCGTTCGCACAGTCCAGACTTGGGACCACGGTCACGAGAGAGAGAGAGGGGGGAGGGAGAAAATATCAATTAGGGGTCCTCCCAAAAGTGAGAAGACCTTTTATTGATTATTGGTGTGTCTTATTTGGCCAAATACCCCCACTATATATAGGGGGAGGGGAGGTACTACCTCCCTCAAAGTCCCGGGGTGGGACTAAAGGAGAGGAGGGGGGAGGGGTGGCACCGCCGGCCACCCCCATGGGCCCCACGTGAGGGGGGGGGGGCTGGCCCACTAGGGCGCCGACCACCCCCTTTGCCCCTTCTCCCTCTCTCCTTTCCCTAATGGGCCCTCTCCCCTCCGGGAATTGGCCCATTAAGCCTTTGACCATTTAATTGATTTTTCTCTTTATTAAATAATTATGAATAAATGGTTAAATCAATATTTAACATTCATTCACATATTATTCAACCTCCATGGCTATGGAACACTTCCACCTCCACTCCGGATATCCTCTGGACTTACCAAAACCCTTCCGGTTTTCTCTCTACTATTCTTCGGCGATTCCACCGATCCTATAAACACTCTCTAAGCATCATCAAGCCCTTAAGCGTGATACCCCATGATTCGGGAACACTCATTACATGGTCGGGACACTCCCGCACCAATGATCAACAGAGGGACCTGGATGGCCATGTGACCCCTGTGTGTTCCATGAAGATCTTTTGTCGTTTGAACCGGCACAGTCGTGTCTTATTCCCTTTGTCACTCGATACATGCATTGCCCGAGATCTGATCAATGACATCACCATGTCGTGTTCAATCTCATTACCGAACAATGCTAATTGACTTGTTCTGACAAGTGATATCCCCGTGATCAAATCACACGCTGCGCAGCTATTGGATATAACTTTTCTGAGTGGGCCCGTTGAGTATCTTTTCGTCACATGAACGGAAAAATCCCGCTCTTGACATATATTGCCTCTACGGTTTCCTCTGAGTACCTGAACACACCTTTATAACCACTATATTACCAAGTGGCGCTTGATGCTATGTAAGCACTCTCGGGAGGCAGTGATTGATATAGCCTCACGGTCTAATGAATAGTCTACGAGGATCCATTTCTAATCATCGTAACTTGAACTTCGTGACATGATCGGGTCACGATGTTTAGGTTGGGTATTGGTTCATCATCTCATTCTCGGAATGAGATGACTCCATTTCCAACTGGCATAAATGCCACATGATCAGGAAACATGATCATCTGTTGACCAATGAACCAGTGACTAGAGTTTCACTGGGAACCCCGGGTTGTTTATATATCGCACGTGTATTGATGTTTCCACTCAATACAGTTATAGCATGATATAAAACTTAATCATAAACTATATGAAATATGATAATAGTCCTTACTACTATTTGTCTCTAGGGCATATTTCCAACACATAGTTCACTAGTGGTGGCTCTCCTTAAGATAGATGACATGTTGGGTGAACAAATTACAGCGGGGCAATTGACAAACATCGAGAAAGCAATATGCATATACTGCTCATCTTGACTCCTTGGAGACTTGATTGGGAATTACAACATTATACATAGACCGTAATCCAACTGCATCCATGACTAATAATCCACCTTCAGGTTATCATCCGAACCCCCTCCAGTATTAAGTTGCAAGCAACGGATAATTGCATAACGCATTGCATGTAAAGTAAACAATACGATTGTTCTATGAACAAATGATTGTTGTTTTCTCCCTAGTAGCAACATCACATCTAGTACCTTAGAGATTTCTATCACTTCCCCGGATTACTAGAGGCATGAACCCACTATCGAGCATAAATACTAACTCTTGGAGTTGCTAGCATCTACTTGGCCAAGATAGCTACTAACAATGGAAAGCATGCAATATCACAAATAACAAAGACATGATAGAATCAATAATCAATCTGAAATAGCATCTCAATATAAATCGGATCCCCGCAAACACAATATGTAGGATTACAAATAGATGATCTTGATCATGACCTGAGCTCACAAGATCTAAACATGATAGCACAAAGAGGAGAACCAGCCATCTAGCTACTACATGGACCCGTAGTCCAAGGATGAACTACTCACGCATCACACCGGAGGCTTGCATGATGATGAAGAAGGCCTCCAGGGTGAATTCCCCTCTCCGACAGGGTGCCGGGAAGAGCTTCAGATCCCTCCCGATCTAGGGATGGAGATGACGGCGGCTACAGACTCTTTCGTGGAATTTTGATCGGGTACTTAGGTTTTCTGTATCGGAGGCAATATATAGGCAAAAGGAGAGGCCGAGGGGGTGCCTGGGGCGACTAGACCACCCCCTAGCGTGGGCCAGACCTGGCCGCGTGGCCAGGTGGTGTGGCCGGGCCCCATCCCCTCTTCGTCTCGTATTCTGGCTCCTGGTGTCCCTCGGTGAAAAACTGACTTTGGCTTTTGTCCCGTCCAATTCCGAGATATTCATTTTCTGACTCTCCTGGAAACAAAAACAACAGAAAACTGGCAGCTGGCACTATGGCTCTTGTTAATAGGTTAGTCCAAGAAATCATATGAAAAGTACTCCAAAGTGTTGACAAAACATAAGAAAGTAGATAAAACCAAGCATGGAACATCAATAATTATGGATACGTTAGCAACGTATCAAGGTGTTTCCTTGCTCCTACTAGATTGATAACCCTGGTTTCATAACTGAGGGAAAACTTGCTGATGTGCTCATCATACCTTCCTCTTGGGATTCCCCAATGAGCTCGATATATTTGGGCCATCAAGCAAATTTTTCTTGCACCGTTGCTGGGGAGTCAAGGACGTCTTCACAAGGGGAGTCCCTCATAACCAAACTCTTTACTTTGTTGTTTTTGTTTTGCTTAGTTTACTTTTGTTTTGTTTGCTTGTTTTTTTATCAAAAACACGGAAAAAAAATAGTTTTAATAGTTTGCCTTTTTATTAAAAACACAAAAAGATGACTACTCTGGAAAATACTAAGTTGTGTGACTTCACTAGCACCAACAACAATGATTTCATGTGCACACCTATTGCTCCATCTGTTCCTGAAGCTACTTTCTTTGAAATAAAACCTGCTTTACTCAATCTTGTTATGAGAGAACAATTTTCTGGTATTGGTAATGAAGATGTTGTTGCTCATCTAAATAACTTTGTTGAACTTTGTGAGATGCAAAAGCATAGGGATATACATGGAGATATTATTAAGCTTAAATTGTTTCCTTTCTCTTTGAGAGGAAAAGCTAAAGAATGGTTGAATTCCTTAACTAGGAATAGTATTGATTCTTGGACTAAATGCAAAGATACTTTCATTGGAAAATACTATCCTCCTCCTAAGATTATATCTATGAGAAGTGAAATAATGAAGTTTAAACAATCTGATAATGAACATGTTGCTCAAGCTTGGGAAATAATGGAATCTTTGGTAAAGAATTGTCCCACTCATGGACTGACTGCTTGGATGATTATCCAAACCTTTTATGCGGGATTGAACTATTCTTCAAGAAATCTATTGGATTCTGCTGCTGGAGGTACCTTTATGACCATTTCTTTGGATGCTGCAACAAAGCTTCTGGATAATATGATGGTTAACTATTCTGAATGGCATACTAAAAGATCTACACAAGGTAAGAAGGTAAATTCTGTTGAGGAAACCTCCTCCTTGAGTGATAAAATTGATGTTATTATGTCTATGCTTGTTAATGGGAAAGCCCATATTGATCCAAATCATGTTCCCTTAGCCTCTTTGGTTGCTCAAGAAGAGCAAGTTGATGTGAACTTTATAAGAAATAATAATTTTGGCAACAATGCTTATGGTAATAACAATTATAGGCCCTGCCCTCCTAATAATACTTATGGTTATAATGGCAAACCTGGAATACCTAGTGAAGGAATAATTTTAGAAGTTGAAATAGCCACTAAGAACTTCATGCAAATGCAATAAGAAAAAATAAATTATTTACTAAAACTATGGAGGAACAATCTACCCTTTTGAAGAATATTAGTCATCAACTTGAGAGCTTAAATAGGGAAATTCCTAGTTTGCAATTGAAACTTTCTAATGATGAAAGAAATATATCATCTTTGTCTGAAGCACAATCCTCTTTGATTAATAAAATGGCTGCTAAACCTGAAACTATTGATAATCCCTTTGCAACTACTAATGCCATACAAGTTAGAATTGATGAAAATGTTAGACTATTAGCTGAATTGCATGCTAAGTGGAAAAGAGAAGATGAAATTTCTAGAAACATTAGAGTTTCTACTATCACTACCACTAGTGTTTAGGCTAGTAATAGCTCTACTACTTTAGATGATAATTATGATTTTGATCTTGATGGTTGCAATATCTCTGAAGTTATTAAGTTCCTACAAAAGCTTGCTAAAAGTCCTAATGCTAGTGCTATGAATATGGCCTTTACAAAACACATTATTGCTGCTCTCAATAAAATTAAAGAAGAAAAGATGAAACATAAAGATTCTATTCCTAGAAAACAAGAAGATGGTTGGGAACCCATTATTAATATGAAAGTGAATGATTTTGATTTTAAAGCTCTATGTGATCTTGATAGTGGTGTTTCAATTATGCCTAGAAGGATTTATGATATGCTTGATTTGCCTCCATTGGAAGATTGTTATTTGAATGTCCCACTTGATGATAATGCTAAAACGAAACTCATGGGGAGTATTAATGATTTTCTTATTATGGTTAACAATTCTTATGTCCCCATTGATTTCTATGTTTTGGATGTTGAATGCAATGCTTCTTGTCCTATTACTTTGGAAAGACCTTTTCCTAGAACTGTTGGTGCCATTATTGATATGAAAGAAGGCACCATTAAATATCAACTCCCACTCAATAAAGGTGTATAACACTTCCCTAAGAATAGAGAGAAGATTTCTTTTGCCTCTCCTATGAAAACAAAATTTAATCTTAATGCTTCTTCATTTGAGAGCACTTGATTCTTTTTCTTGCTTCTTATGCCTAACTTAAAGGCGTTAAAGAAAAGTACTAATTGGGAGATAACCCAAAAGTTTTAGATGAGTCTTGGAATTCTGTAATAACCGCTCCTTATCCTTTTTATTTTCTTTTTGTGCCAAGAATAACCTCTAATGGGAGAGAAGTAATCATTGAGAAAGTTGCTGTCCCGAAACAGATTTCTGTGCTTCGCCGTAAAATATCGTGTAAAATCTCTGTACGTCGTTTTGAGGCGTGATTTTTTGTGCTTCTGCCCCAGGTTGTTAACTAACTTTCGTTAGTTCAAACCTTTTCGATTTGAGCAACATAAGGTCTTCGAAAAAATTCGTCTTTACCTTCTGGTCTATTTTGACAGATTTCTGCCATTATTTGTATTTGCTTCTTGTTGGTTCCTTTTTGAGTTCTTTTGGAGAATTGAGCTTTTTGAGGGAAGTGCTACAGTACCTTGTATTTTAATGAAAGTTTTATTGGTGTTGAAATTGAACCTAAAGACTTATTATCTTGAGTGCACTAATGTTGCTAATAAGGATTGTGTGAAGTTTTGTATGAAGGAAAAATTTCAGGTGTATGGAAGGAATGAGTAATGCGATGAACAATGGATTAAAGCTCAATCTTGGGGATGCCACCCCGTGTCACACCAAGAAATATTCAAGAGGTACAAGCGTCAAAACTTGGGGATGCCCAAGACATCCCCTTCTTCATCAATAAAAATCCCAGGTTTCTTACAAACACTTCATTTTTATTGTTTCATGCACAATTGTGTTGTTCTTGGAGCGTTTTCAGTTTTTTTTTTGGTTTTTCATTTGCTTGGTTTTCTTAGTTTGCTGAATAAATTGGTTGGACCCCCTCTTTCATACATTGGTTTTCAAATAGTTTGGTTTGGATTGGAAAAGAATAGGAAAGTTCATGCTTAAGTGGTAAAGAGAGTTTGTTTTTTCTGTGGCCTATGCTTTGTCATGCCATCCTTGATATTGTTTTGGCTTTATGCTTAGCATTATTTGTTGTAGCAAGACTTGTTATAAACAATTGAGATTTCTTAATGTGCCTTTGAAGAATCATGCGTTGTTTTAGCATATTAAAGCATAGTATTATGGTATTCTCCTTTGATGCTTTATTTGGGTTGACTTGGCACATGCTCACACCATGTTATGACTATCCCAAGTTACCATAGCCTTTATGATCCTTTAGTTTTTAACTTGTAGTTTCACTTTATGCTTTGATTAATGATATTTTGTCGCTCTACATGATTATGGCCATTATTGCTCTCTTAGTTGGTCGCTCCCAGTATTTTGCTAGCCTACATAACTAAGTATGAGTTCCACTCATGCATCCAACTCCTAAAACCAAATTATTCCAAAGAGTCCACCATACCTACCTATTAGCATATGCTATTCCAAGTATATTCATGTTTTTATCTACCTTCCGAATTAAACTTGTTATGAGAAAACTAGTGATTAAAGCTCTCACGAACTTGATGGCACACTTTACTTTTCTTGCCCTTAATAAACTTGAAAACCATTGTGTCGTCTATGTTGTATATGCTTGCACTTATATGTTGGGGATTAGCAGAACCATGCTGTCATGGGGAACGCTCTCAACATTGCACTTGTACTTTGTACCTAGTTAATATCATGCTCTTTTGTCTATGGATGTCGTCGGTGTGAAATGAAAGGGGAGCTTGTAAGTCCATGGAGTTATGTATGTGTGTTAGAGGAACGCCTGGGCCGCTGGTCTAATCCATGCCATCATGGTGGAAACCTGCAGCGTAACCATAATGAGCTGTCTATGAAGCATTCTTCTTATAAAAAAAGAGTCAGATATTGAGAAAAAAGAGAAAAAGAAATAAAAAAAGAGATATGAGAAAAAAGGAAAGAGAGAAAAAACCACCATTTTCCAATGGTAAATAAGAAGATTGTTGAGATGCTCGTTGTCTACTTGCCTTGTCATTTTGATATGGGGATTCTTCCATATCATCGGGCAAGGGGTACCCCATTGGCGGTTCACTATGATACACATGTACTTACTATGACAAGAACTTACCGGTGACTAAACTTGATTAGCATGAGGAGCGACCCTCGTATTCAAGGGACATGAGATTTCCAATGTATACTTCGTCAAGCATATACTCCATAGTTTGTTCACTTTAACCTTAATCACTTCAAGATGCTTATGATAGGGGCTATGAGAGCTGAAAGCTAATAAGTACCATAATTTTTGGAAGCTCTTTATGAAACTTGAATCCCTACTTCCTTCTATGAAGGCCTTTCTTTTATTTTTATGTTGATTCTCCACCTTCTATCTTTATGCACCTATTTTGAGAGCATAGTGGCCATTCTTAGTTCTATGTGCATTGTCCCAAGACTTGTTGACTGATGCATAACTTTGATATTGCTTGTTTTAAACTATTTGTATCTAGTCACTCTTATGAACTTTGAAGGTGTCCTATGCATTTATGTTTGCTACTCAATGAGGGACAAGCTGAATGCTACTATGCTATGTTTTCTTTATGTGAAACAAACAAACATCTTGCAAAGCATTGTTATTCATGAATCTTTTGTTTGTGCCTTTTCATGTTGCAACTTAGTTTCTTTGTCTTATTGTTGGAACTTTATCTTTCATGTTATGATTGAAGTACTATGATTCCAGCTATCAGTGTTTTATAAATACTTTGATCAAGTTTATGATGGTGCATGTTACCTCAAAAATTATTCTTTCTTTTTATCACTTACCTACTCGAGGACGAGCAGGAGTTAAGCTTGGGGATGTTGATACGTTCCTAACGTATCCATATTTTTTTATGTTCCATGCTTGGCTTTATCTACTTTCTTATGTTTTGTCCACACTTTGGAGTACTTTCTATACACTCTCTTGGACTGACCAATTAACAAGAGCCACAGTGCCAGCTACCTGTTTTCTGCTGTTTTTGGTTCCAGGAAAGTCAGAAAATTAATATTCTCGGAATTGGACGGGACAAAAGCCAAAGTCAGTTTTTCACCGAGGGACACAAGGAGCCAGAATACGAGACAGAGAGGGGCCTAGGGGCCACCACACCACCTAGCCGCGCGGCCTAGCCTAGGCCATGCCAGGGGTGGTCTGGCCGCTTCCGGCACCCCTCGGCCGCTCCTTTCATCTATAAGATGCCTCCGATACAGAAACCCTAAGTACCCGGTCAAAATTCCACGAAAGAGTCTGTAGCTGCCATCATCTCCATCCCTAGATCAGGAGGGATCTGAAGCTCTTCCCGGCACCCTGCCGGAGAGGGGAATTCACCCTAGAGGCCTTCTTCATCACCATGCAAACCTCCAGTGTGATGGGTGAGTAGTTCATCCTTTGACTACGGGTCCATGTAGTAGCTAGATGGCTGGTTCTCCTCCTTTGTGCTATCATGTTTAGATCTTGTGAGCTCCGTTCATGATCAAGATCATCTATTTTTAAATCCTACATGTTGTGTTTGCGGGGATCCGATGGATATTGAGATGCTATTTCAGATTGATTATTGATTCTATCATGTCTTTGTTATTTGTGATCTTGCATGCTTTCCGTTGTTAGTAGCTATCTTGGCCAAGTAGATGCTAGCAAGTCCAAGAGTTAGTATTTATGCTCGATAGTGGGTTCATGCCTCTAGTAATCTGGGAAGTGACAGAAATCTCTAAGGTACTAGATGTGTTGTTGCTACTAGGGAGAAAACAACAATCCTTTGTTCATAGAACAATCGTATTGTTTACTTTACACGCAATGCGTAATGCAATTATATGTTGATTGCAACTTAATACTGGAGAGGGTTCGGATGATAACCTGAAGGTGGATTATTAGTCATAGATGCAGTTGGATTACGGTCTATGTATAATGTTGTAATGCCCAATCAAGTCTCAAAGGAGTCAAGATGAGTAGTATATGCATGTATTGCTTTCTCGATGTTTGTCAATTGCCCCGCTGTAATTTGTTCACCCAACATGTTATCTATCTTAAGGACAGCCACCACTAGTGAACTATGGACCCCAGTCCTTTCTTTTACAATCAATCTACAACTATTTACTATTTTCTATTTACTTTCTGCAAGCTTCTACTATCTTCCACTCGATACGTTTAATCCTTTGTTTTCAGCAAAACCGGTGAGATTGACAGCCTCATCGTAAGTTGGGCAAAGTTATGTGGTTATGTTGTACAGGTTTCCATGTTGCTGCTGGCACCAGTAGTGCGCCCTGCCAAAGTTCAGCTAGCAACACCTTAGAGGTGTTTCCTTTCTCCTACTGGATTGATAACCTTGGTTTCATAACTGAGGGAAAACTTGTTGTTGTGCTCATCATACCTTCCTCTTGGGGTTCCCGAACGAGCTCGATATATTTTGGGCCATCAATGACGCCACGCTGCCACAGTGGAGGAAGCGGCTATCTCGTCGGAGATGACCAGGAATTGGCGGTGCTGTGGCCTTGGTAGAGGAGGGAAGGGTATGGGAAAGCCCATGAGTTTGCGAGGAAGAAGAAGCACTAGAGTGGTGGTGAAGAGAAAATGAGGGTTTTTCTCCCTCTTATATCCCCTCTGCGTGGAGATTAGCGTTAATCACGCTCGATTTCTGTCATGCGCCATGGAACTTCAAGGGTCGCTTCCTCTTGAAGCCTCTACTGCCTCAATCTCCATGTTTGTATTAAAACAATGCCTTGATTCCGCGCGATACGGGACCCTGATACATTGTAAATGTATCTATAATTTTTGATGTTCCATGCTTGGTTTTATCCACTTTCTTGTGTTTTGTTCCAACTTTGGAGTACTTTTCATATGATTTCTTGGACTAACCTATTAACAAGAGCCATAGTGCCAGCTGCCTGTTTTCTCCTGTTTTTGGTTCTAAGAAAGTCAGAAAATGACTATTCTCGAAATTGGACTGGACAAAAGCCAAAGTGCCTATTTTTCCAGAAGGGATCAAGTGCCAGAATACGAGACGGAGAAGGGCCAGGGGCCGGCCACACCACCTGGCCGCGCGGCCAGGCTAGGCCTGCGCCAGGGGGTGGTGTGGTGGCTCCCGGCACCCCCTCGGCCTCTCCTTCTGCCTATATATTGCCCTCGGGACGAAAACCCTAAGTACCCGATCAAAAATCCACGAAAGTGTCTATAGCCGCCATCATCTCCATCCCTAGATCGGGAGGGATCTGAAGCTCTTCCCGGCACCCTGCCAGAGAGGGGAATTCACCCTAGAGGCCTTCTTCATGACCATGCAAGCCTCCGGTGTGATGCGTGAGTAGTTCATCCTTGGACTACGGATCCATGTAGTAGCTAGATGGCTGGTTCTCCTCCTTTGTGCTTTCATGTTTAGATCTTGTGAGCTCCGTTCATGATCAAGATCATCTATTTGTAATTCTGCATGTTGTGTTCGCGGGGATCCGATGGATATTGAGATGCTATTTCAGATTGATTGTTGATTCTATCATGTCTTTGTTATTTGTGATCTTGCATGCTTTCCGTTGTTAGTAGCTATCTTGGCCAAGTAGATGCTAGCAACTCCAAGAGTTAGTATTTATGCTCGATAGTGGGTTCATGCCTCTGGTAATCTGGGGAAGTGACAGAAATCTCTAAGGTACTAGATGTGCTGTTGCTACTAGTGAGAAAACAACAATCCTTTGTTCATAGAACAATCGTATTGTTTACTTTACACGCAGTTCGTAATGCAATTATCTGTTGCTTGCAACTTAATACTGGAGGGGGTTCGGATGATAACCTAAAGGTGGATTATTAGTCATAGCTGAAGTTGGATGGAGGTCTATGTATAATGTTGTAATGCCCAATCAAGTCTCAAAGGAGTCAAGATGATTAGTATATGCATGTATTGCTTTCTCGGTGTTTGTCAATTGCCCCGCTGTAATTTGTTCACCTAGCATGTTATCTATCTTAAGGAGAGCCACCTCTAGTGAACTATGGATCCCGGTCCTTGTCTTTTACATACAATCTACAATCTTTTATTGCTTTGTGTTTACTTTCTGCAAACTTTTACTTCTTTCCATTCGATACGTTTAATCCTTTGTTTTCTGCAAAACACGGTGAGATTGACAACCTCATCGCAAGTTGGGGACAAAGTTCTGTGGTTGTGTTGTGCAGGTCTCCACGTTGCTACTAGCACCGGTAGTGCGCCTTGCCAAAGCTCAGCTTGTAACACCTTTGGGGTCTTTCCTTGCTCCTACTGGTTCGATTAAACCTTGGTTTCATATCTGAGGGAAAACTTGCTGCTGTCCTCATCGTACCTTCCGCTTGGGGTTCCCAACGAGCTCTACATCGAACGACGAGCACATCAAGATTTTCTGGCGTCGTTGCCGAGGAGTCCCTCATAACCAATCTCTTTACTTTGTTGTTTTTGTTTTGCTTAGTTTTCTTTTTGCTTTGTTTGATTGTTTTTTTATCAAAAACACAAAAAAAATAGTTTTACTAGTTTGCTTTCTTTATCAAAAACACAAAAAAATTAAGTCTCCTTTAGTTGTCACCTCCTCGTTAGCTCACCATGTTGATCCTTACATTCACCTTGAAAGACCTTTCAATTGGTAGTGGGTCTATAATTGGGAAAGATAATATTGAAGAATTCTTTAATCATGTTAGCAAACATGAAGATACTGAGGATAGATTCCTTGTAGAACTTGCTCCAAATTATGAGATTGCTGTAGCTTCTTTAATTTACATGTTAGAAGCTAGGTTTGTTAACCTCAACCCCTTAATGCAAGTAATGTTTCTTAAGCTTAAAGAAATTGAGGATCCTGAAAAGAGGCATTTTATTCTAGAAACTTTGTTTAAGGAGATCTATGATGTTGCCAAGGAAGCTAGAAAAGTTTTTGAACGTTTCAATATGCTAGGCTCATGTGTAGATGTTGTTGGTACACGAGAAAAGATGAACAAAACCGAACCTAATGGGGAGGAACCTAAGATACCAATACCCTTTAAACTAGTAGCAATACATGATGCCATAGAAAAGAATCTTGATTGGATTGTTCCTGCAAACCCTTTTGATGAGAATAGTGAACCCAAGAGAAGTGAGAAAGGATCCTCTAGAACTTACTTGGATGATATACCTTGCCTTGTTGAAAATATTTCTGGTATTGATCTTAATGCTTCTTCATTTGAGAACACTTGATTCTTTCTTTGCTTCTTATGCCTAACTTAAAGGCGTTAAAGAAAAGTACTTATTGGGAGATAACACAAAAGTTTTAGATGAGTCTTGGAAGTTATTACCTCTGTAATAACCTCTCCTTATCCTTTTTATTCGCTTTTTGTGCCAAGAGTAACCTCTAATGAGAGTGAAGTAATGATTGGGAAAGTTGCTGTCCCGAAACAGATTTTTGTGCTTCACCGTAAACATTCGTGAGAGAGCTCTATATGTCGGATTGAGCTGTACTTTTTCTTGCTTCTGCCCCAGGTTGTTATCTAACTTTCGTTAGTTCAACACTTTTTGATTTGAGCAACATAAGGTCTTCGAAAAATTCGTCTTTACCTGCTGGTCTGTTTTGACAGATTTCTGCCATTTTCTCCATTTGCTTCTTGTTAGTTCCTTCTTGAGTTCTTTTGGGGAATTGAGATTTCTGAGGAAATTGCTACAGTAGCTAGTGTTCTGATGGAAGTTTATTTGGTGTTAGAACCGCACCTTAAGACTTATTTATCTTGAGTGCACTAATGTTGCTAATGAGATTGTGTGAAGTTTTATATGAAGGAAAAATTTCAGGTGTATGGAAGGAATGAGTAATGAGTAATGAGATGAAGGATGGACTAAAGCTCAAGCTTGGCGATGCCATGCGTGTCACCCCAAGAAATATCTAAGAAGTAAAAGATTCAAAGCTTGGGGATGCCCAAGGCATCCCCTTCTTCATTAATAAAAATCCCAGGTTTCTTCCAAACGCTTCATTTTTATTGTTTCATGCACAGTTGTGTTTTTCTTGGAGCGTCTTCTTTTTCGTTTTCTTTTTGATTTTTAGTTTGCTTGGTTTGCTTAGTTTTCTGAATAAATTGGTTGGACCCCCTCTTTCATACATTGGTTTGCAAATAGTTTGGTTTGGTTTGGAAAAGAGTAGGAAAGTTCATACTTATGTGGTAAAAAGAGCTCTTTTTTGACTGTGGCCTATGCTTTGTCATGCCATGCTTGATATTGTTTTGGATTTATGCTTAGTATTCTTTGCTGTAGCATGACTTGTTATAAACAATTGAGATTGCTTAATGTGCCTTGGATGAATCATGCGTTGTTTTAGCATATTAAAGCATAGTCTAGTGGTATTCTCCTTTGATGCTTTATTTGGGTTGACTTGGCGCATGCTCACACCATGTTATGACTATCCAAAGTCACCATAGACTTTATGATCCTTTAGTTTTCAACTTGTAGCATCACTTTATGCTTTGATCAATGATGTTTTGTCGCTCTGCATGATTATGGCCATTATTGCCCTCTTAGTTTGTCGCTCCCAGTCTTTTGCTAGCCTCCACAACAAAGTATGAGTTCCACTCATGCATCCAACTCCCTAAACCAAGTTATTCCAAAGAATCCACCATACCTACCTACTAGCTTATGCTATTCCAAGTATATTCATGCTTTTGTTTACCTTCCACTTGTTATGAGAAAACTAGTGATTAAAGCTCTCACGAACTTGATGGCACACTTTACTTTATTGCCTCTAATAAACTTGAACCATTGGGTCCTTCTTTGTTGTGTATATGCTTGTGCTTTATAAGTTGAATTAGCAGAACCATGTACCATGGGGAACGCTTTCAACATTGCACTTGTACTTTGTACCCTGTTGATATCATGTTCTTTTGCTTACGGATCCTGGCGGTGTGAAATAAAAGTAGAACTTGTAAGATCATAGAGTTTGTATGTGTGTTAGAGAAACGCCTGGGCCGCTAGCCTAAGCCATGCCTAATCATGGTGGAAACTTGCAGCATCACCATAATGAGCACTCTATGAAGCATGCTTAATAAAAACCTATGCAAATAGCAAATAAAAAGATCGCTGAGATGCTCATTGTCTGCTTGCCTTGTCATTTTGATTATGGGAAAGCTCCCGTATCATGTGCAAGGGGTACCCCATTGGCGGTTCTTAATGATACACATATACTTACAATGACAAGAGCTTACTCGTGACTAAAGTTGAGTAGCATGAGGATCGGTCTTCGTAAGTAAGGGGCATGAGATTTCGGTTTATAACTTGTCAAGCATATCCTCTTAGTTGTGTCACTTTAACCTGAATCACCTAAAAGATGCTTATGATAGGGCCAATGAGAGCTGAAAACTACAAGTACCATAATTTTTGGAAGCTCTTTATGAGACTTGAATCCCTACTTCCTTTTAGAAAAGGCCTTTCTTCCACCATTATATTGAGTCTCCACCTTCTATCTTTATGCACCTACTTTGAGAGCATAGTGGCCATTCTTAGTTCTATGTGCATTGTCCCAAGACTAGTTGATTGATGCATAACTTGTTATTGCTTGTTTTAAACTATTGTATCTAGTCACTCTTATGAACTTTGAAGGTGTCCTATGCATTTATATTTGCTACTCTATTGAGGGACAAGCTGAATACTACTATGCTATGTTTTCTTTATGTGAAACAAACAAACGTCTTGCAAAGCATTGTTATTCATAAATCTTTTGTTTGTGCCTTTTTCATGTTGCATCATAGTTTCTTTGCTTATTGCTAGAACTTTGTCTTTCATGTTATGATTGAAGTACTATGATCCCAGCTTTGAATGTTTCGCAAATACTTTGATCAAGGCTTTGATGGTGCATGTCACCTCAACAATTATTCTTTCTTTTTATCACTTACCTACTCGAGGACGAGCAGGAGTTAAGCTTGGGGATGTTGATACATTGCAAATGTATCTATAATTTTTGATGTTCCATGCTTGGTTTTATCCACTTTCTTGTGTTTTGTTCCAACTTTGGAGTACTTTTCAAATGATTTCTTGGACTAACCTATTAACAATAGCCACAGTGCCAGTTGCCTATTTTCTGCTGTTTTTGGTTCCAGGAAAGTCACCAAATGAATATTCTCGGAATTGGATGGGACAAAAGCCAAAGTGCCTATTTTTCCGGAACGGATCAAGTGCCAGAATACGAGACGGAGAAGGGCCAGGGGCCGGCCACACCACCTGGTCGCGCGTCCAGGCTGGGCCCGCACCAGGGGGTGGTGTGGTGGCTCCCGGCACCCCCTCGGCCTCTCCTTCCGCCTATATATTGCCCTTGGGACGAAAACCCTAAGTACCCGATCAAAAATCCACGAAAGAGTCTGTAGCCGCCATCATCTCTATCCCCAGATCGGGAGGGATCAGAAGCTCTTCCCGGCACCCTGCCGGAGAGGAGAATTCACCCTGGATGCGTTCTTCATCACCATGCAAGCCTCCGGTGTGATGCGTGAGTAGTTCATCCTTGGACTATGGATCCATGTAGTACTAGATGGCTGGTTCTCCTCCTTTGTTCTTTCATGTTTAGATCTTGTGAGCTCCGTTCATGATCAAGATCATCTATTTGTAATTCTGCATGTTGTGTTTGCGGGGATCCGATGGATATTGAGATGCTATTTCAGATTGATTATTGATTCTATCATGTGTTTGTTATTTGTGATCTTGCATGCTTTCCGTTGTTAGTAGCTATCTTGGCCAAGTAGATGCTAGCAACTCCAAGAGTTAGTATTTATGCTCGATAGTGGGTTCATGCCTCTGGTAATATGGGGAAGTGAGAGAAATCTCTAAGGTACTACTAGGGAGAAAACAACAATCCTTTGTTCATAGAACAATCGTATTGTTTACTTTACACGCAATGCGTAATGCAATTATATGTTGATTGCAACTTAATACTGGAGGGGGTTCGGATGATAACCTGAAGGTGGATTATTAGTCATAGATGCAGTTGGATTACGGTCTATGTATAATGTTGTAATGCCCAATCAAGTCTCAAAGGAGTCAAGATGATTAGTATATGCATGTATTTCTTTCCTAGTGTTTGTCAATTGCCCTGCTGTAATTTGTTCACCCAGCATGTTATCTATCTTAAGGAGAGCCACCTCTAGTGAACTATGGATCCCGGTCCTTGTCTTTTACATACAATCTACAATCTTTTACTGCTTTGTGTTTACTTTCTGCAAACTTTTACTTCTTTCCATTCGATATGTTTAATCCTTTGTTTTCTGCAAAACACGGTGAGATTGACAACCTCATCGCAAGTTGGGGACAAAGTTCTGTGGTTGTGTTGTGCAGGTCTCCATGTTGCTACTAGCACCGGTAGTGCGCCCTGCCAAAGCTCAGCTAGTAACACCTTTGGGGTGTTTCCTTGCTCCTACTGGTTTGATTAAACCTTGGTTTCATAACTGAGGGAAAACTTGCTGCTACGCTCATCGTACCTTCCTCTTGGGGTTCCCAACGAGCTCTACGTCGAACGACGAGCACATCAGACCCACCAACGGTCACGCTGATGGAGTAAATGTCAGTGACATGACATGATTTCAAAAGTTTTCGGGTCACGTCTCCAGACTATTTTCTGGCTCAATTTAAAACGAGCGTGGAAACGAGAATGATGTATTAACAAGTCCAACTCATTAGATACTCGGATCCTACAGTTTGTTTTGAAGTTTTAGGAACCCTTCAAGATTCTGCAGCCAAAGAACATTGAATCTAGACGATGAAATCCGACTTTGGATCTTGGAGGCTTCCGGCGGATATACTTTTTGGGTATGCCCACGGTGACTCACTGACCAGGGTGGCCCACTTCTGGGTTAGAGCTATGATCCATGGGAGGCCCAGTCAGGGAGAGAAGACGGAAGCCCATCCGGCTAAGGGAAGGCCTAGAAGACTTACCGACTTAGGCCTATATATAGACTTGTAGTCCAAGTTGTACCTTTGTACCGACTTTGTATCATAGCCGGATAGGACTCCCCTGTAAAACCTTGGCCGGATGACTATATAAGCCATCCTAGGGACCAGCCTTTAGGACACAACCACAACAACCAATCTCAACTCACACAAGAGAAACCAACCCTTGTAATCCTTTGTTACTTCCAGCTCTGCCGATATACTCGATTGCTAGCAGGAGTAGGATCTGTCCACCATAATCAGATCTGAACCTGGGTAAGCTTATGTGCTCACCATCTCGGATCACCATGCATTTCACACCACACCTTTTCCCATGCCTTGAGGACACCCTCATGGCATACTTGTCTTCAGTCTGATGATAGGAATTTGAGTGGAGAGTCCACTTGAAATTATGAGAGGTAAATGGGAGTGAGTGGAGCCTCCATCACTTAGTGGAGGGAGAGGTGAGGGTACCTATGGTGGCCGGCAGCCACCCCATGGTGGCATCCCCTTCCCTATATAAGGTGGGGTGGATGCTCTTCTCCTCCTCACACTCTAGTATAATATTCTCCCCCTCCCATTGGCTTTCGGATTAGTGCGAGCAATGACTGAATAGTTTTGTCTGGTGGATCTATTGGTTCCGCTGCCCCACTGGAACGAGGGTACACGAGTCATCTTCAAGTTGTACATGTGATCGAGCACGGAGGCACTGCCAGATTGCAGCACTCATCTACTCGATCTTGAGATCGGCAAGTGATCATTTACATCATCCACGAGACTAGATCTCGTTAAAATCCTTTTGGTCTCCGAGGGTAAGTTTTTCTGGATGACCTATTACTTATTACATGCATCTTCTAGATTAGATCTTGACACCTTTGGTGTTCATATTGTAGGATTTTTTTGTGTTCTATGCCGTGAACCCTTCAAACCACCAAGAGGCCAAGATAAGTCGCAATGCCATCTGTTTCCACATCCGAAGAAAGCACAAGTGTGTTCTCGCCCGTTAGGAGGTGGATATGCTCACCCTAATCTTGCATGGACATTGACATACATGTTGCTAAGGGGAACTCCGAGCACTACCGCCTGATCATGATGCAACTCTTGAACCGGCCGCCACCGACACAATAGACCCATCATAGGACATAGACTGCCATTCGAGGTCGCCAAAGAAGATGCAGTGAATGGAGAAACAACAGCACCACTCAGCATTGCCACGACTCACTTTCCTTACCACCAAATAGAACCTGCTGCCGGAGAGGGGAGCGCTTTCCCTCTCGCCTTGGCCGAGTGCACCTATGAACATAGATCCTCGGGGAATAACCATCAGGAGGATATGGCTCGCCACGGCACCGCGTTGCAAATGAGAGGAACTGCTACCAGCTGCCCGCTGCCCACTGCCGAGCTTTTCCACAACCATCGATGTACCAAGGTGATGCCTCCATGGAGGGATGACACCGGAGCGCTGCTGCCCAATCCAGATGTTTAGGGTTTTCACCCGGGACATGTAGGTTGGGAGGGGGATGAACCTCGATATCACCTTCAAGAAGGGAGCCGATGCTTGTAGCACCTTCGACATCGTGGCCTCCATGCCGACCAAGGGTATTCCCTGGTCGAGAGCTTCGACCACCAACAACCACTAGAAGGGGATCCGGGGCCGAGGTGGAAGGACCAAAGGCAACCAGAGGGAGCAGCATCTCTAGATCTTGTGCAAGAAGCCACCAGGAAGTCCGCGCATAGTCACCCATGTCTGCTGCCTCCTCACTAGCGTAGCCAAGAAGAATGCCTTTGTAACATCCCAAATTTTTCATCTGAAAATCATCATCATTGCATTCAAATCATCATGGCATGTACTACCTTGCATTAGATTCATCCTCCACAAATTTGGTGAAATTTTGAGGCTTTTTGGAGCACTTTTGCTAAAATCAAAGAAAACTAGAAAACAAATTCAAAAAGAAAAAGAAAAAAAGAGGGAAAGGGTTTTTAAACCGCAGTAGCAGTTATGGCCCTTTTGGCCCAACTGGACCAGCTAGCCCACCCGGCCTCCCTCTCCCCCTCTCTTTCTTTTCTCACCCCCCTCGCTACTACCCCATCCCACTTCCACCCCGACCCCACGCCCACGTCACCACCACCCCGTCGTCTTCAACCCCAGGCGACGAACACCCCTCCACCTCCTTTGTCGTTACCAACTCCGGTTGATTGCGGGCGTTACCGCGAGTTAATCACCACATCACCGCCCCTTCTTAATCCCCTCTCACTCCTCTTCCGTTTCCCCTCAGCCACTACACCCGGAGAGCCCCCAGGCTCCCCAATTACAAGCTCGAACCGCCGCTGTCCGACGCGACTCAGGCGACGATTCCGGTGAGCTCCGGCCGCGCCGCGCCCTCCTCTCTACCCTATCTCCTTTGCCATGTCCTGGCACAACTTCTAACCCTGGCCACGTGCTTCTTCTTGCCCCAGGTCAACGACACGATCATCGCCGGTGAACTCTCTCTGCCGCCGCCGTCCGTCGATTCTTCCGGTGAGTCTAGGGTTCCCACCGCCACTCTGTGACCACCACTAGCTTGCACAGGACCTGGTGCACGTCGCTGAACCCTCTCCTTGCCTGTTCGAGCCCCAGATCATCGTCACCGACACGGGGACACGAGCTCCGCCGTCGACAGAGCTCCAGCGAGGAATCGGGATCGAGGCAGAGTACCCCTCCCTCCACCGTGACCTCCATCAAGACCGCCACGACCGCCTCGACCTCTGGTGAGAGTCCATGGACCCCCTGCCCCTTTAGAACCACCAGAACACCACCGTCCGACGAGCCTCCGCCATACACATAGAGCCAGCGCCACCAGTTCGTGGCTGCGCGCTGAGCACCATTCGATCAAGTTTTAGCGGCTAGGATTAGATCTCTAGCTGAAGCGGTACGGGCTGATCTGGTCCATCCGTTCCCACTTAAATCTGACGGCCCGCAGCGATCGATCCGACCTAACCGGTACGGGCCAATCAGGTTGCGCCACGTCGCCCAGGATTTTCTATTTAAAATAGAAATTTGACAGATTTTGTAGTAAACTTAGAAAATCCATATCATTTGTTCCACAATTCAGAAAAATGCAAATTTGGTGTCTATGGATTCAGAAAAATAAGACCTTTATTATAGAAGCCTTGTTTCACACTTTTGCCTCTGAAAAATTGGAATAATAGGCAGAACCTTTTTAGGAGTATTTTGCTCATAAAAATTGTTCTATAAATTATTTTGGGGTATTTCTTATGTATTTAGATGAGGTATTTTACCCTCTATACTGTAGACTCTGTAATCTATAGAGTTGTGATCATATCATTGCATTTTGCATGCATTCATGTTTCTTGTAATGTTTTATTGATTGAATTATTATTGTTGTATTGATCTTTTGTAGATTGTGTGGATTGTGAATTTTGTTGCTGTGAGGAGTGTACCTATTCCCCTAGCTACCAAGGCAAGTGATATTTCATCTTATGTCCTATTATTTTCACTATTGCACTAGTGTTATTTTGGTAGATCTTAGCATGGTAGGATTATTTATATATTACTATGCTATGCTATCCTATAGATTATATCTTGGTAGTATCTCCTAGTCGAAAGATTTCGTATGCTAGAGTGCTTAGCCATGCTATTAGAATTCGTGGGAGGAATACACATATAAGATAGTATGGAAAGATATTATTTTGTTTGACTAAGAAAACAACTAATACTAATGAAACACCTGGGTGGTATGGGACTTGCTCAATACTCAGGAGGATCTCAAGGAGGAGAAGCGTCTTGTCAAAGACTCAAAGGCCACTGTGAAACGCCTAAGTAAGGATATCATAGGCCTAGCTTTGGAGCTATGTGACCAAGACAAGCAGATTGCTGCCAAGGATGCCCAGATTGCCACCTTGGTTAAGTAGGAGTGAGTTATTAGTTGGACCACCACCCTTGGCGTTTTATCGCGTTAGTATTTTGATCATACCAACTTATGTGGTATGACAAAAATAAGTTATGTCTGGAACCTTGAGTGCTTGAGTTGAATAATGTATTGCTACTTGGAATGTTCTGTTGGTTGATTTTTTTATTTTATGACTTGTGTTTACTTTCTTTATTGTGTGTTACTAATTTTCTCCATACTATGAAAAGATGCCGAATTTTTTCTACAACACGGCCGAGGATTTCAAGGGGACTCGCTTTGGGACTCGCATGATGGAACTAGTCCAAGTGCTCGCTCTTCCAATCCCTACCATTCAGGGACTTCGGCTGAGGAAGTTTCAGAGGAAGGACTTATGGGGATTCAGAGTTACGCAGCCAGGACGTGAGACAGAGCCCCAAACTAGGAGATTGCCTTCAAGATACTCCATGATGACATGGAGAGGGGCCTTGACATCTCCATGCAGGAGCTGTTGGGACGCCTATGTGGACGTCACTCTTCTGAGATCAGGAGCCACTACTTCCATTTCTTTGGGAGGCGCGACGAGGATGGAGAGCCTATTGTGTTGGACGAGGCCACTAAGGATTCTATCAAGCCCGTACGTCACTACCTCCAGGACTTAGAGAGCCTTATTAGACACCATGATACTGATAGGACTAATGTGATGCTTAGCAACGATGAGCTACGAGTCCAACTTAAGGAGAAGGACAAGGCTTTCCTGGAACAGGAAAATCGAATCAAGGAAATGGAGAAGAAGTTTGAAGACCAAGAGAAGAAATTCAAGAGCCAAGAGAAGAGAGTTCAGGAAAAGAACAAGAAGATTAGAGACTTGGAGACCGAGTTGGAGCTTGAGGACATTGAGCTGGAAGTGGATCATGAGGTGATAGAGAGGCTACGCACACAGAAGAGAGAGTTACAGACGAAGATCGATGCTCTGACTACAAGCTTGGAGGAATACAAGGCAGGGTTCACAGCAGCAGGACTTGCACTAGTGGAGGAGGAAGTCGACATGGAGGAGTAGTGATGTTGTTCCATCTACCTATCGTTCTATTATTATTGAGTGCATAAGTCATACCGACTTGTGGGTGACTATGCTAGTATGTTTATTTTCGCAAACTCTATCATTGCTGTGATGTTGATCTTGCATGTGCTTGTTTGTCTGATTGTTGTTTCTATTTGGGTTATCTATCATTACTTACCCTTATTAAACCCACAGATGCCTCCCCGACGCAACAACGAGGATGACAATGGCAATGGAATGCAGCAGATGATGGCTGCGCAGACCCAGCTGATGCAAATGATGACTCAATTCATGGCAACCCAGAATCAGAACAACAACAATAATAACAATAACAACAACCAGAACAATCCACCGCCTCTGGATATGCTAACCAGATTTCTAAGGCTGAGACCTGCTAAGTTCTCGGGTACCACTGACCCCATGGTAGCAAATGATTGGCTACGTTCTGTGAATAAGTACCTAGTCACGGTTGGATGCACGGATGTAGAAAAGGTCAGATTTGCAGCACACTTATTGGAAGGTCATGCAGCTGCTTGGTGGGATAATTTCCAAATTACCCACCCTATTGAGGAGGTGAGTTGGGCAATGTTTGAGGATGGGTTTCACACCACTCATATCTCTTCTGGAATAATGGGGTTGAAGAAAAAGGAGTTTCATAACCTCAAGCAATGCCACCGCAGTATTTCTGAATACATCGAAGAGTTCAATAATTTGTCACGTTATGCACCCGATGATGTTGACACTGATGCAAAGAGAAAAGAGAAGTTCCTAGATGGGCTGAATGATGAAATTTCTATGCAACTATCCGTTGCATATGTTCCAACTTATCAATCCTTGTGTGATAAAGCTACCATCCTAGAAAACAAAATGAAACAAGTGGAGGGTAGAAAGAGGAAGCACCATTTTGATAAGTTTGGATCAGGATCCCCTCACAAGCGCTCTCATGGTGAAGGAAGTGGGAGTTCAGGATTCCACAAGAATGGAAATCATAATAACCATCATAACAACAACCACAACCATGATGGAAACAACCATCGTGGGCATAACAAAAGTGGATTCGGGAACAACCAAAATGGTCAAAATCGTCACAATCAGCCAGCAAAGAAAGACATCAGTCAGGTAGAATGTTTCAAGTGCAAGAAGACAGGGCACTATGCTAATGAATGCCCAGAGAAGAAGACTGATGGGGCTAAGCCAAACCCATTCCAAAAGGGTCATGTGAATCACATTAATGTGGAGGAAATTCATGAAGGATCTGATGCCGTGATCGGTAAGTTCAAGATTAATTCCTTTCCTGCACTTATCCTTTTCGATACTGGCGCATCACATTCATTCATTTCAAGAGCATTTGTAATCAAAAACGAACTCTCCACTGAAACCATTGGATGTCCCATTAAAGTAAGCTCCCCAGGTGGAGAAATGATAGTAAATTCTGGATGCCAACAGATAATCCTAGAAATTGGAAAGAACAAGTTTCCGGTTAGTTTAATAATCCTAGAATCCCAAGGATTAGATATAATATTAGGGATGGAATGGCTGACCCGTTATGAAGGGGTGATTGATTGTGCCAAGCGAACTGTTATGCTCACCACCCCAGAAAACAAAAGGATCAGGTTCAAGTATAACTTTGAACCTAAGGGGAGCAAGGTTAATTCTCTTAAGGGGTTAGCCTAGACAGTGTGCCAATAGTAAAGGAGTATCCAGATGTGTTCCCCGAAGAATTACCTGGCATGCCACCAGATAGGGATGTGGAATTTCTAATAGACTTACTGCCAGGAACGGGGCCTATAGCAAAGAGACCTTATAAAATGTTAGTGGACGAGTTAAAAGAACTCAAGAAACAGCTGGGAGAACAGTTGAAAAAGGGATTTATCCAACCAAGTTCGTCGTCTTGGGGAGCACCAGTTTTGTTTGTCGAGAAGAAGGACCGAAGTCAAAGGCTATGCATAGATTATCGTTCACTTAATGAAGTGACCATAAAGAATAAATATCCTCTGCCTAGAATAAATGATCTCTTCGATCAGCTAGAGGGAGCATGTGTGTTCTCAAAAATTGATCTTCGATCAGGATACTTCCAACTAAAGATTAGAGAACATGACATACCCAAGACTGCATTCACCACTAGATATGGGTTGTATGAATATACAGTGATGCCGTTTGGATTGACTAATGCACTGGCCTATTTCATGAACATGATGAATAAGGTATTCATGGAATTCCTTGACAAGTTCGTAGTGGTATTCATCGATGACATATTGGTATATTCCAAGAGCAACAAGGAACATGAAGAACATCTACGCCTGATTCTAGAGAAACTCAGGGAACATAAACTTTATGCCAAGTTCAGCAAATGTGAATTCTGGCTGAATGAAGTGGGTTTTCTTGGGCACATAGTATCTGGAAATGGTATAGCTGTTGATCCAGCAAAAGTGGCAGCTGTGACAGAATGGGAACCTCCTAAATCGGTTAAGGAAATCCGTAGTTTCCTTAGCCTAGCCGGGTACTATCGGAGGTTCATTGAAAATTTCTCTAAGATAGCAAAACCCATGACTGATCTGCTAAAGAAGGAGAATAATTTTAATTGGACAGAAGCTTGTGAAACCAGCTTTCAGGAATTGAAAAAGAGACTAGTGTCAGCACCAGTGTTATGTTTGCCAGACCTTGAGAAAGACTTTCAAGTATATTGTGATGCATCTCACCAAGGATTAGGAGGTGTACTGATGCAGGAAGGTAGAGTTGTAGCTTATGCATCAAGGCAACTCAAAAATCATGAAGTGAACTATCCTACTCATGATCTAGAGTTGGCATCTGTTGTACATGCCTTAAAAACATGGAGGCATTACCTCATGGGAAAACGTTGTGAAATGTTCACTGATCACAAGAGTCTGAAATACATTTTTACATAGAAAGAACTCAACATGAGACAAAGAAGATGGCTAGAACTTATCAAAGATTACGACTTAAGTTTGCAATACCACCCTGGAAAGGCAAACGTCGTAGCTGATGCATTAAGCTGCAAGGCTTATGTAAATGGCCTCAATAAAGGAGAATTGCCAGAGGACTTATGTGCCCAATTTACAGAGATGAGACTTGAGATTGTGCCTGAAGGGTACCTTGCATCCTTAGAAGTGCAACCCACACTAATGGACAGAATCCAAGAAGCCCAAAAGTTGGACAAAGAAATAGAAGAAATCAAAAGTAAAGTTAGTGAAGGCAAGGCAAAAGGATTCCATGTAGATGATCAGGGAATCTTATGGTACGAAAAACGTATCTGCGTTCCGCAGGATCTTGAACTTAAGAAGTTGATCTTACAAGAAGCGCACAACTCACCATATTCAATTCATCCTGGCAATACTAAGATGTATATGGATGTTAAGGAGAGGTTTTGATGGAATAATTTAAAGAAGGACATAGCAGAGCACATTGCCTTGTGCGACGTGTGCAGTCGTGTAAAGGCAGAACATCAGAAACCGGCAGGATTATTACAGCCACTACCAATACCTGGTTGGAAATGGGATAAAATTGGTATGGACTTTATTACCGGACTGCCCAGGACTAAATCCAGATACGATTCTATATGGGTTATCGTTGACCGCTTGACAAAAGTGGCCCATTTCATACCAGTAAAGACCACTTATACAAGTGCAAAGTTAGCCAAGATATACATTAATAGAATTGTATGTTTGCATGGGGTGCCTAAAAGTATCGTATCTGACAGAGGGACTCAATTCACTTTGCACTTTTGGCGACAACTTCACGAGTCGCTAGGAACTCGGTTAGAATTCAACACTGTATTTCATCCGCAAACAGATGGGCAGACAGAAAGGACCAATCAAATATTAGAGGACATGCTGAGAGCATGTGCGTTAGATTATGGATCCAGTTGGGATGAAAGTCTACCATATGCAGAGTTTTCCTACAATAACAGCTATCAATCAAGCATAGAAATGGCTCCGTTTGAATTTCTTTACGGAAGGAAGTGTACTACACCATTGCTGTGGAATGGAGTAGGAGAAAGAAATTTGTTCGGGCCAGACCTAATCAAGGAGGCTGAAGAGAAGGTCAAGATGGTAAGGGATATGCTAAAGGTAGCCCAATCTCGGCAGAAGAGCTATGCTGATCCAAAACGTAGAGAGGTTACCTATGAGGTTGGTGATAGAGCTTATCTCAGGGTATCACCACTTCGTAGTGTGAAAAGGTTTGGAATCAAAGGAAAATTAGCACCACGCTTTGTAGGACCTTTCAAGATTTTGAGCCGCAAAGGAGAAGTGGCATATGAGATAGAATTACCAGAATCTCTGTCAGCAGTTCATAATGTATTCCATGTCAGTCAGCTGAAAAAGTGTCACCCAGAGATGGAAGAAACTTCGTTGAAAGACACTATACCATTAGAGGAAGTTCAGCTAGAGAATGATCTCACTTATGAAGAGAAACCTATTAAGATTCTGGGGATAGCAGAAAGAGTTACCCGTACCAAGACCATCAGATTCTGCAAAGTGGAGTGGAGCCATCACACTGAATCAGAAGCAACATGGGAGCGAGAGGATGAACTTCGGAGAGATCACCCTCACCTATTTGCTAGCCAACCCGAATCTCGAGGGCGAGATTCATCTTAAGGGGGTTAGATTTGTAACATCCCAAATTTTTCATCTGAAAAAATCATCATCATTGCATTCAAATCATCATGGCATGTACTACCTTGCATTAGATTCATCCTCCAAAAATTTGGTGAAATTTTGAGGCTTTTTGGAGCACTTTTGCTAAAATCAAAGAAAACTAGAAAACAAATTAAAAAATAAAAAGAAAAAAAAGAGGGAAAGGGTTTTTAAACCGCAGCAGCAGTTCTGGCCCAACCGGCCCAGCTAGCCCACCCGGCCTCCCTCTCCCCCTCTCTTTCTTTTCTCACCCCCCTCGCTACTACCCCCCTCCCACTTCCACCCCGACCCCACGCCCACGTCACCACCACCCCGTCGCCTTCAACCCCAGGCGACGAACACCCCTCCACCTCCTCTTCCGTTACCAACTCCGGTTGATTGCGGGCGTTACCGCGAGTTAATCGCCACCATCACCGCCCCTTCTTAATCCCCTCTCACTCCTCTTCCGTTTCCCCTCAGCCACTACCCCCGGAGAGCCCCCAGGCTTCCCAATTACAAGCTCGAACCGCCGCTGTCCGACGCGACTCCGGCGACGATTCCGGTGAGCTCCGGCCGCGCCGCGCCCTCCTCTCTGCCCTATCTCCTTTGTCGTGTCCTGGCACAACTTATAACCCTGGCCACGTGCTTCTTCTTGCCCCAGGTCGACGACACGATCATCGCCGGTGAACTCCCTCTGCCGTCGCCGTCCGTCGATTCTTCCGGTGAGTCTAGGGTTTCCGCCGCCTCTCTATGACCACCACTAGCTTGGACAGGACCTGGTGCACGTCGCTGACCCCTCTCCTTGCCTGTTCGAGCCCCAGATCATCGTCACCGACGCGGGGACACGAGCTCCGCTGTCGACAGAGCTCCGGCGAGGAATCGGGATCGAGGCAGAGCACCCCTCCCTCCACCGTGACCTCCATCGAGACCGCCACGACCGCCTCGACCTCTGGTGAGAGTCCACGGACCCCTTGCCTCTTTAGAACCACCGAAACACCACCGTCTGACGAGCCTCCGCCATACACAGAGAGCCAGCGCCGCCAGTTCATGGCTGCGCGCTGAGCACCGTTCGATCAAGTTTTAGCGGCTAGGATTAGATCTCTAGCTGAAGCGGTACGGGCTGATCTGGTCCATCCGTTCCCACTTAAATCTGACGGCCCGCAGCGATCGATCCGACCAAACCGGTACGGGCCAATCAGGTTGCGCCACGTCACCCATGATTTTCTGTTTAAAATAGAAATTTGACAGATTTTGTATTAAACTTAGAAAATCCATAACTTTTGTTCCACAATTCAGAAAAATGCAAATTTGGTGTCTATGGATTTAGAAAAATAAGACCTTTATTATAGAAGCCTTGTTTCACACTTTTGCCTCTGAAAATTGGAATAATAGGCAGAACCTTTTTAGGAGTATTTTGCTCATAAAAATTGTTCTATAAATTATTTTGGGGTATTTCTTATGTATTTAGATGAGGTATTTTACCCTCTGTACGACTCTGTAATCTATAGAGTTGTGATCATATCATTGCATTTTGCATGCATTCATGCTTCTTGTAATGTTTTATTGATTGAATTATTATTGTTGTATTGATCTTTTGTAGATTGTGTGGATTGTGAAGTTTGTTGCTGTGAGGAGTGTACCTATTCCCCTAGCTACCAAGGCAAGTGATATTTCATCTTATGTCCTATTATTTTCACTATTGCACTAGTGTTATTTTGGTAGATCTTAGCATGGTAGGATTATTTATATATTACTATGCTATGCTATCCTATAGATTATATCTTGGTAGTATCTCCTAGTCGAAAGATTTCGTATGCTAGAGTGCTTAGCCATGCTATTATAATTCGTGGGAGGAATACACATATAAGATAGTATGGAAAGATATTATTTTGTTTGACTAAGAAAACAACTAATACTAATGAAACACCTGGGTGGTATGGGACTTGCTTGGATTATGTTGAGTGGTTACTCAGGGGCCATGTCTATGGTCAGCTGGTGTATCACACTTGTGGATGGCCACCCAGGAACAAAGAGATTGGAGACATTCTTGTCATGAAGCTTCCAGTGCAGCCACATGGCATATGGGCTCTGCCTTGACCAACTAAGTTGCAAGAACTCAGCCAGACGGACAGAAGGTGGTAGATGTGGTAGGATGGAACGCGTCTGTGGTGGTCTGAGGGATTGCTTCTGAAAAGTCTTGTCTCGATGCATGTCGAGTCTTGTGGGGAAAGTGCACCACCTCTCGAGAGGGTAAAACTAAGTACTTAGCCGTGTCCTCGGTTATGGACAACTTCTGAGCCTCAAGACAGTGAAGTAGTTCAATAATCTCCTCATCCAAATTTCTCTAAGTTAAAACTTGTGGGTGAACATGGGTAGAGTTTCAATGATGTCTATCATTAGTACCTTAGAGTTTGAATAAGAAAACTTACTCTTCAAAAACTATAAGTTAAACTAGCTTTTGCAAAGCCAACTATAACCCCACTTAGCCATATATTCATGTAGTTGTTGGATTACACTAAGTATCTATGGTATCACTTGCCAATACAATTCCAAATGTATTGACCCTTGTGGCTGTAACTTATTATGTTGCAGGATACTCTGATGATGAGTAGGGTTGCGGGTCTACACTCGACATGCTTGCCTGTGGCACATGAAGACTAAAGACTCTATTATTATTATGCTATGTAATGTGAACTTGTGTCTTATCCTTGGGCTAAGTGAGTTGTAAGAACCATTATATTTCTGGATATGCGATGTAATAATGACCTTTGTTTCTGTGTACTTCATCTTAAACTGTGGGTGCTAGCATTTCGATCCAGGGACTTGCACTGCAATCACAGGGATCTTACCTTATTATGGTGAGATCTTACAGCCTTGCAACACTGAGGAGCGTCGCTCGCTACCGGATCGACTCCATCCTCTTCGATTGGAGCGCCGCCTAAGATCCGGAAGCCCCCACCGAGGTCACCACCGGCCGACCACCCCACCAGAGCAGGGGGACCGAGTAGGTTGTCGGTGGCGAGCAGTCCCCAACCAGCATCAGAGTCCTCCTCCCTTCTTTTGCGATGGATCTGGAAAGCCAGGTCCCCGCCGCCCCTTTCACCGAATCCGTGCGCCTTTGACCGACGGCCCTCCGGGGGTGATGAGCAGGGGAGAAGAAGGTGGGGTATAGTGGCGGCGAGGGGCAAGGGTCTCGCTCGCCTAGAGGAGACGATGCAATGGGGTATCACAGTCTCCATAGTTATCAATCTTTGACTCCCCATGTGTCAACAAATTTGCAAAGCCAACCAAGAAACATGATGTCTAGTAGGATCATCGTTTGTTGTTAATTACTCTCTCCGCTAAAAAATACTTGACATGATGTTATTTCAAATTAACTGAAACCACGTCATGTATTTTGGAATCTATGAAGCAGGGTAGTAGTACCACTTGTAAGACCCACGAAGAAACAAAAGAGGTTAGTCAGAGCCCTAAAAAAGAAACCCGCAAGCTCAGCGTCAATCCGATGTTGGAGTACTGCCACCGGGCATTTGACTCATCACCCTACCTCTCGTGCCCAATTAGTGCTCCTTATTTGAGTTGAATCACATGGTTTATATCAAACTAACCCAATCATTGTTGAGCTGGAACAGTAGGCAGAGCATGATTTTAGTTAGGCGACCATGGGCTAACCAGTTTTGCGTGAGGAAGGATTACCCTGAGACGGCAAGCGAAAAGAGCCCCGCTCCTCGGTCGTGCCCGTGCGACCCGGGGAAGGCCAACCCTACCGCGCCTCCCACCTCCCTCCCCGGCCGCCGCCGGCGAGTGCCGCCGGGCAAAGGCCTGGCGGTGCTAGTGGCGACTGGGTCTCCTCTACCCGGTGCGCGGAGATCCAAGCGTGACGGAGTTCTCCCCAGCAGCGGTGCGTCTCGGCAGGGGTGGCCAGGTCCTGGCACGGCGGTGGCCGATGGGCGGCGGAAGGGGCGGCCTCACGCGTTGATGGAGGCAGCGGCGACCTTGGAGCTCGTGGCTGATGTAGCCTCTCAGCGGCGGCGGCTCGTCCGCTGCTCCTGCAGCTTTCAGGAGGTGACGACGAGCGGCCCGTGGTGGCATGGTGGTGGGGTGGTGGCGTCGAGCGGCGGGGCAACATGGCAATAGCGGCAAGGCAGGACGCCACCGGCCCAGATCGGGGTCCTGTAGGGCCCATCTAGGCTTGGTCTAGATCTGGGCTGGGCCAGGCCCGCCGCGCTTGTTGGTCGTCCTCTGGAGTTGGAGGTGGTAGTTCGGGTGGAGCAGGTTGGTAGCGGCGGCGCAACCTACGTGCTGCAGCGTGGTGTAGGAGACTTCACAGGCCTGATCCGGGCCCGGCCGGGCCTGGTGTGTCTCCGCGGCCGAGTCCGGACGGCAATCGCGTACTGCGGTGGCGGGTAGTTCCCCCTAGGTGGTCGTGTCGTTGCCGCCCTCTGGTTTCCTACCTAGCTCCCTCCTCCGCCCTGCAGGTCATACAACGAGCCTTGGTACATGGACGCGAGCTCGGGATGCCAAGGCGGCGGCCCCGGAAGGTGGGCTACACGGGTGTCTCGGCAGCGGGACGACGTGGCGGTGGTGATGGCTCGTCTCTTTGGACCATGGGGGTGGCATGGAGCGGGCATCGGGATTCCTGGCGGTGGCGGCGCCCAAATTGCGTGTTAGAAGCTCGGCTCGGGGATCGGTGGCCCGAGGAACCAAATGTGGTGAGATTTTTTGGGGGCGAAATCCCATCACTTCGGCGCCGACGATGGCGATGCCTGCGGGTGTCGTAACCCTCTTGAGGGCGTCGTCGTGGCTACCCTTGCCATATTGCAGCTCCGGGTGAAAACCCTAGACCCTCGTGGTCTCGGCAGCGACGGCGTTTGTTGTGTCGTTACCTTCCTGGAGGCGGTGTCCTGGAGCTCCGGGTTCCTTAGTCTCGACGTCTTCGGTGGCAAGCTCGATGCTTCTTAGGCTTAGTAGTTTTATCTTTTATCTACTTGTAAGAGAAATTCCTCATCACTTTGTATCGGTTTGGCAATGTGGTTTTATTTATAAAGCGTGCGGAACGCTATTTCGAGGAGTTAGGCGACCATTGCGGCGCAAGAAGTAACAGATGAGCACGACTGGGCACCAACGCGTGCCCCGCCCCGCGGTCTCCACTTGTCAGCTGTTGGTGGCGCGTACGGTCTGTGTACGGCCAGCTCGGTAACAGTCTATCGCTCTATCCGATCCGCAAACGGCTCCAACGGTGTGACGGTCCCATACTATTACCAGCAGAGCTAACGCTGTCTTATATCGGCAAATAGGAAAGCGAGGTTCCGAGCTTATCATTTCCTTGTGTGATCAAAAGCAGAAACCAGCCCGGTGAACTCGTGTTTTTGCGCCGTGCGGATTAACTCATTAAAGTGCACATGGATGATTACTATATCGACCCTAGATCAGTCTAGAGACATTGATGAATATGTTTTTTCTTTTTTTCTTTTTAAATATGAGGGGACTATATCCCCAGCTTCATTAACGCACACAACAAAGAAAGAGCATGAACCAAAAAAGCAAACACTACAAAGTGCAAGACATAAGAAATTACTCCAGTTTTTGCATCTACCTAAACTGATCAAACACGAAGTACAATGTTTCTTACGAAGATTATCTACTGACTATTCTTCGACGTATGGGCCCCCAGCCTTTCGATCGGTTGGAGACTTGTCAGGTGTCAGCTGTTGGTGGCGCGTACGGTCGGTGTACAGCTAGCTCGGCGAAGGTCGATCGCTCTATCAGCAAACGGCTCCGACTGCGTGACGGTCGTATACTATTACCAGCACTGTCTGCACTTGCTAACGCTATCTTATATTGGCAAGTAGGAAAGCGAGGTTCCGAGCTTATCATTTCCTTATGTGATAATCAAAAGCAGAAACCAGCCCGGCGAAACTCGTGTTTTCTTGCCGTGCGGATTAACTAATTAAAGTGCACACGGATGATTACTATATCAATCCTACATCAGTCTAGTAACATCGGTGGATATGTGTCAACGCAAATTTGGACGAAAGTCACGTCAAGTATTTTGGCGGTGGACTAATACTAGTAGAAACCAGCCCTTTAGTCCCGGTTCCTAAGGACTTTTAGTTCCGGATTGCAAACCAGGACTGTGAAATCGGGACTAAAGGTCGGTTCTGTTACGAACCGGGACTACACCACGTGGCCCCGCGAGTCGCGCTAGGCTGGAGAATATTTAGTCCCGGTTCGTAGGTGGCTGCCGTGGCAGCGTTTTGGGCCATTTGGCTGCCGCGACAGGAGATAGAGTTTTAGGGTTTTGTGTTTTTCTTTTCATTTTGTGTTTTGTGTTCAATTATTTTTCATTCTGTATTTTCGTTACAAACAAGTTTTCGTATACAAATACAACGCTATTACACAGTACTTATACACGTTGATACATATATAATATAATTTCTCTTACAAGCATACATGCAGGGAGGCCATTACATGGAGTCCCAACCGGGTCCAGAGCATGTCTATTTGATTACATGGATATCATTAAATGGATGCTTTAGGGTCTATCTAGAGAGTATTCTCCGTATGGGTTTATGACCTCGTCGACAAAAAATCCAGCCAATTCCTCTTGGATTGCTAGTAGGCGGTCATATGGTAGGAGCTTGTCCTGCATCGCGTCCAACCACGAGAAAGAGATCATATAAGTTAGACTCAACACAACTTTTTGTAATAAAAATAAAGGGTGAATATATTGTTTACTTACTTGAACAGTTTTCAAGGACTTCTCAGTAGTGATGTGAATGAACTCGCACACGTAGAATCCACATAGATTAATCCCCCCGTGGCTGCCTCGCACACTTTACAAGAATATAATTCAATCAAATAATAACTCTAGCATGATAAATGTACATAAACTAGAATTAAATAGATGCGCGAACCTAGCTTGTACTACTTACCGAGACCGATTTAAAAAATAGCTTCTTGCGCCATTGACCGCAGACCTTGTTCTTAAACCGTGTCCAAACAGTAGCTGACAAAGAAAATGAATATATGAGTTAATAAATACTTGATATCCTAGAAAATGAACGAAAGAAACCGATATAGTGCGATAATGGTTGAAATTACCTCTGAAGCATATCGATAATATTGCGGTACTTTTCCATATCTTTGTTTAGTGAGTCCATAATGTGAACTCTTCCCAAGTCAACTGAATGCATAGAAGAATCCAGTGGTAGCTACGCAAGGTTTACATACATCAGTAACTCATCAGTTATACTGGATATCGAGTAAGCAAAATTTAATGTGTACAAGAACTCACTTGCCGGAGTGGTAAGAAAATAGTATTTCATTACAGAAATGCTGGTTCATGCGAAACCGGAGCAAGTTTTGCTCGGTCTCCAGTGGCTTATCCTTTAGCATAGCTCTATTAACTCGATGTGGTCAATGAACCCAAATCTGTTGATAGCCTTTCTTTTATATTCGAGAATCTTCAATCTGCATTATTATATATAGCGTATAAAAGAATATAGTGAGTATACTTACCAGCAATGAATTGAACAAGCTAAGATAGAGACTTAATTACATAAGTAAAGTAATCACTTACAGACAATAACAACTGAGGATAGATTTGTCGAGTTCCTTTAGATTGAATAATTGAAAGAATTCTGTAAATTCAATAGGGACCTCGTCGTCAGTGAAGTAATGCTCTTTTCGAACTTTCGCTATGAGCCAATATCGCTCTTCTTTTGATACTTTCATGTACCATTTATGCAACCATCGCATTTTTGTTGGCATATTCCGAAGCCTCTCAGAACTGACCAGAGGCTCCCCGTGAACAAATTTGGGTGCTACATCAGCCTTGGGCATATGATCGCCATGAATAATGTCTTGAATAGACATATTACATTGCTCGGCCAATATCTTAGCCGTTTCCATATGCAAAGGTTCTCCCCCATATAGTTGAGGTTCGGGTATGTACACCTGGAGCGGAGGGATCGATTGATTTGCTTGTTTCCCCAGCTGGGGAACGTCTCTTTTGTTTTTTCCGCTACCACTCAATTGTTTTGCTTGTTTCCCCAGCTAGGGAACGTCCGTTCTGATGCTTCCACTACCACTCGATTGTTTTGCTTGTTCCCCCTGCTGGGGAACGTCTTTTGTGATGCTTCCTGTACCACTTGATCTCTTATGTTTCAGTGTCTTTCAAAGACATCGTGTATAGTCATCTGGCGCATTTAACTGAGCTTGGGATGGCTGCGTTAGTAATTTCTTAAAGTGCTCTTGGTTTCCGGTTTTATTTGTACCACTCGCTCAGGTTGTTTCTTTTTAAAATGAGCATCCACTTCGACCCGTACGACCGCATCGGTATCCTCATCGTTCAGGTCGTAAGCCCTCTTGTGAGGAACCGGTGGTACTCTTGGGAGGGGCGACAACTGTTGCTTTGGGCGTCGGTTATCGCTTGACGGAGCGGTTCTATTCTTCCGCTTTCGGCCCTTAGTGGGTGGAGGCGGCTGCATAGATTGAGATGGACTCGTGTTGAGGTCATGGATTAGACTTGGAGGTGGTGGACTTTTACTGGGAGGATACGGTGCCCTTGGAGGTGGACTTGGAGGTGGACTTTTACTAGGAGGAGACGATGGCCTGGGAGGTGATGGATTGTTTCTCAGTGGAGAAGGTGGCCTTGGTGCCGAGCCTAGAAACTTGATGTATTCCTTTTTCCAAAGAATGAAGCCACTCGTGACTTCTCCCGGTGTCGTCTCGCCTTCACCTCCAGGGATGTCAAGCTGTAGTGATTGGCACATCGGTTAACCTTCATCCACACCGACACGAGCATAACTAGCTAGAATCGGATTGCAATGGTAGGTCGATCCCGGTGCAGAAGGTAAAGCAAAGCCGACTACCACCTTCATGGATATGTTCTTCAGTTCAACATGAAGCTCACAACTAGTATTCTCCTTAATTGCATCCACGGGGTACACATCCATCGTTGCATCATTAGTGTGGCCCTCCGTGGAAGCCACGCTGCTTTTCTGTTGCGATGGCCGACCGTACTGTCTGGTGCAGGATCTTGCTGTCAGAGTCCTTTAAGTTCATTAAGCTCCTATCGATGCTCCTGCAACATGGCTTCAAACCTCGTGAACCGCTCCGCATCCTCCTCTTGTTGCCGCTTCGTTTTTCTCGATCGTCTTCTGTACGTGTCAAGGTCCTCGGGAAACCCGATAGCCCATGGACAAGAAGGTCTGAAGCCTCTTGTTCGTCCAGCCTTTTTAGGATTCCCAAGGGCCTTTGTCAAGAGAATATCATTTTGCGGCCCGAAAGTTGGGGTGGCCAGGCAACGCGGTACCCGAGTTCCCTGATATCATCCGCGATGACTATAGTTGGCGTGCCAAATACTCAGAGGGTCCTTTTCGGCACGAATTCAACTTTACGTTTCAATACAAAAAATCAGGCTAACGGCCGTCAAGTTGGGTCCCCCCTGTCAGCTTTCGTCGTTATGTCGCTGCCATGTAGGCTTGTAGCATTGGCGTATGCATCCTTTACGCGTCTGCTTCTTCCTCCGGGGCGGCAATCTATGGTCGCGGCCATGCCGCGGAGCTAGGACTTGGACAAACCTGCTCGGCCCGTTCTCCTCCCCATCCTGAATCAGAGCTCGCCATCACCATGACCACACCATTGGCACGGCGCGGGGACGGGAATTCATTCCCGGGTGAGATCTGTACCCATGCCGACCATGCTCGGTCCTGTTGGTCTCCTCCAGAATCCAAGCTCGCCATCGCCGTGGTCGCACACGCACCAGCCATGGCGCCTTCCTCTCCGAACCCCAAAGCCACATCCACCCAGTTCGGCACAACGCCAACAAGGTGAAAATGCATCAAGTTTTCTTCTTGTGATTGTAGAAAAACATGTATGTACCGTGGCCGTAGCATACTCTAACAATGTACACATATATTGTTTACTAGATTTTGATTTGAAATTAGTAGCTCCGTGATGACGAAACATAGAGAACCTAAATGGAATGACGATGACGGCCATGTTCTGTACGTTGCATTGCATCAACAAGTGCTCGCTGACGAAGCAAGTTACCAAGAGAGTGGAGTTCATCATCCATTGCCAAAAAATATGTGAACAAATCAATGAGCGATTCAATGCAAATAAGCGCAGAAAAGCTAGATCCATGTCATCAATCATCATTAGGTGGCACATTCTAGTGATGCGTTCAAATGCGTACACGATGTATCATTTGCTTGAAGTGGTTGTTATCCTGAGCAAAAATGCGTGGTATGCACATTACATTTGTATGTTCTATGCTGCAATTCTGCTGTTATGGGCGTGGAAAGAAAAGTTGGGATTCACTGAATATTACGCAGTTAGGCCTAACTTAGTCTTACACAAATAAGCACAGCTTAGTCTTTACACACATAAGCGTAACTAATGATAAAGATAAAGACAAATGGTTCATCGGATCTGCCAGTATGAGCACTAGGTCCCTGGAGCTGGTGGTATCGTCGGAACGAACCAGAATGCTGTGTTTGGCCGTCTTTGATTCTCCTTCTAATAGTACGGCCCCACTGATGAGCCAATTGTAGGCCCCTTCCCCCCGACGTGGATTCGGCTCCAGGTCGGATCTAGAGTGTCAACATGATAGGCGCGTGAGTGTGCAGCAAACACACAGTCTGCTATCAACACTGGAAGTGCTGGCACCTCAGCAACAACACCAACATGTTCTTCCTGGACTCCGGCAGCAGCCTCAGGAGGTATTTCATCAGCTTCAACAGCAGCAGCATTAGCAAGTATTTCGTCAACTTCACCAGCAGCAACATACCAAGTATTTCGTCAGCTTCACTAGGAGCAGCAGCAACTAGTTCTTCGTCAGCTCCACCACCACCGCCACCAGCAGCAGCATCAGGGGACAGGGTTGCCTAAGCAATTACAGGTTCAACAGCTCTAGGGGCTCCGACAAAGAAAGGGTAGTTGATCCCAAGAAACACAGATTGTCCCTTTAGATTGTTGACTCTGCTCCAGACTTGCTCTACTGGGTCTTCGGATGGGCATGCAGACCTCGAGAAAACGTGACACCGCAGCGATGGGTATGAACAAAGTTGTGTCCCCATATGTTCTATTGTATCACCAACGCTGTTTAGTGCTCCCCTGATATGAATCCACAATAGTTCATCATGCTGTTCCGTGTTGTCTCCGAGAGGTGCCAGGAACCAGCGCCGTGTCCCAAGTTCAGCATCTTCGATGACCGGAGCTGGAATTATGCGCGGGGCTACGTGGGTACCTGCGTGTGACTAACAGTCAGTAAGCAGAATTTTGAATTGGATTTTACATGCTATATGACACCATGACTCACCCCAAATGGACGGCTCCCAAACACGCACGTCGCCGCTAGGTTCAGTGACCGCATAAATGCGTTGCGGTCTGTACGAAGAGTAGCCGTAGGTGAAGACGGTGTCGACATACTTCTCCGGCCGCAGGAAGTCGTCGCGCAAGACTGTCCATTCCTTGTCTTCTGTGCATCTAATGAATGTGATTGCCTTGTCGAACACCACTAAGAGGTCGTACTCCCAGTTCTTCCACGCCCCCTCCCGCGGTCTATGTGGGAGCTGTACCTTCATGAGCTCAAGTTCTGCCATGTTGAACCTGTAAGGGAATTCGGAAATGTGCGGCGGCCACCCGCTGTTGAATGCAGTAATGCCGACACCCTTCAAAGATGGCACTGCAAGTCTCTTCGATCTGTAGCAATTTTTTAGAGTCCAAGTACTCCCATCCTAGGATAAAAGGACCAACCACTCGCCGTTGCCACCCACCCAGTTCTGGTCATCTCTCATTTCCGTCTCTTCTTCTTCCTTGATATTCACCACTACTGATTCCGACCACTTATCCAGCAGCATCAGTTTTGCATGAATATTCTGCAGAGTTTGTTGTCAGTTGGTACAATCACCTAGCATGGATTCCATTGCAAATACAATTTGACAACTGGACCTTTAGATTAAAGTACACAAAATATCGCCTAAATACGAGTGTCTCCTTAGATATCGCCTAAATTGTGCATGTGTCACTATGAAGATACTCAATATATGGAGTAGGAGCAGAGCCTCCCAGAACAAACTCCTGACGATGATCATAATTAAACAGCTCGGGGCATAACAACCTTAAATCGTCTAATCTGTTTGTTTTATTTAGGAAACAGAATATCACCTAGCAGGCATTCCATTGCAAAATCGAAATTGACAACTCGTCTATCACCTAAAGTAAGACTGTGTCACTACGAAAATACCAGAATATCAGGTACGAGCAGAGCTTCCGTGTACATAATAGTCTTCAATGGTTCGATTTGTTCAAACCGCGCGTGCACACAACACGTTCGACGAAAGGAACATAGGATTCCGATGAGAGTTTAGCACATATGAATCAACGATATGACTGAACGAATAAGCTAGATACTGGACCTTACGTGGCCATCGTGGTCGTCTGGCCATTTGCTGTTATCGGGGTAAAGAAGGCCTGGCGTGCCGAACGGTTGTTCGTCCATGTTCCACATCGTCGCGCGGTAGCCAGGGATGCAGCGAGCGAGGCGGCCGGCTGAGATGATGTCCAACTCCGAGGCAATCCTGTGCACGTTCACGGCGTTGAGGTTCGGCCATCCCCAATCCTCGCGGTAGCGGTCTCCCTGGCCATCCGCATCATCGTCGCATGCCTTTCGCTTCAGCCTGCTGCTACCCCAAGCTCTACCCATAGTGGCAAATGGAGTCTGGAATCCGGTAGATTAATGGAGGCGTTGTGATAAGGAGGTGGATGGATTCGAGAGGGGTGGAATCAGGGATGGGGCAATTGTTCGAGTGGGGAGTAAATCTGCAAGGAACCGCCACCGTCGCCGCCGGTTCTCGTCCATGTGGAAGAAAAGAAGGGGGGGTAATTATTGAGGGTGGGCATCGGAACCGTCTAGAGGAAGTGAAGAAATAAATCGTAAAAAGGAAATATGCGGCCCGCCTGTTAGTGAGTGAAGGTCGGCACGCGTAAACTTGCCTACGTTTGAATTGATTCCATCGAATGCAAGTGGCGCAGAACAAATTTTAGGAAGTGCTAGCGTCGACATGTAAAACCGCCGTTTTTCGCCACCTTCACTCTACTACGAACGGTCGTGCACCATTCCAGAAATTGGTAAGGGCGGTTCCAATCTTTCACTTCTCCGTCTCATTTCCTCCTCCACGGCCTCATCGTCTTTCTCCTTCACAGCCTCATCCATTTCCTCCACCACCGCATCACCCTCTGCCTCCGTATCCTTTCCCTCTTGCCTGTAGTCATGGACGCTCCGAACGTCCGAAACGACGGCATGCAAGAAAATGCACACTTCGACATCGAAGTACATGGTGGGAAGAAGATCGATGTCGCCACCGACCCTCGGACGGTGAGGAACACTCTAAATAATTTCACGAGTTGTCTGTAGTTCGAAGAAAACAGGTTCGTAGGTCTCGACCTCGAGTACAGCCGCGATTGCCGTAGGATCACCGTGGTGCAACTCTCCATGAAGGGGCACGTCCTCGTATACCAGCCTTTTTGCGAGAAGAGGGCTGACGGGATCTGGTAGACTTTGCTGTCTTTTTGTTCCTGAACCGTCTGTTTGCAAAAGTTCTTGCTATATTATTTGTCTGAATTCATTTTCATGCAGGTGGAGCGAAAGCATTGGGGATCTGTTTCATGACTTTCTCGTGAACCAGCACATAACATTTACTAGTGTTGACATCATGAATGACAGTAAACTGCTTGAAAGCCCGACTGTCAACAATAGAATCCCAAAGGAGTGCAGAGTGGACATCCAGGAAATTTACTGGATCCCAAGGACGAAGGGCGGCAAGACCGGGATGGCCGCTCTTGCCTCTGAACTCATAGACCCGTGGTACACTGACATGAAGGACAGATTACCGAGATGTTCGTGGAGGCGTTTAGGGCACGATTACTGGGAGGATAAGCCACTTTCTGAACCTAATCTGAAGTACGCTGCAATTGACGGGTATGTTAGCCACGAGCTGTATCGCCAGATTGTAAAATCTCATTCCAGACATCGCATCATTGAACCACCACCAAGGCAGGTTGTTTGTCCCAGATGTTGGATCATAGATGAATCTACAAACCGGGGTAAGCGACCGAAGGCATCCTGGGATCGGTTGCCTTCTCCAACGGGCTGGGATGTAGACTATTAGTGCATGATTGTTGTATTTATGAAAACATGTTATTTCATAAGTACACTATGTGAGCAATTACGAACTGTTGTGTATTACCTTTGTCAAACTATAATCTGGTTTATGACTGTATCCTTCTCTATAATCTGGGTTTGGTTATGATTTATGAATGTATCACACCTTATGCATGTCAGTCCTAGATTCTGCCACATGCAAATGGCACAGACAGAATTTGTAAGAATGAATGTTGAGCATACAAAAGGGGGAATGTAATTCATACAGGTTAAGTAGCTAATAGCACAGGGATCATATGAGCTTGGTTCTTACACACAGAATGATTAGAAAATACAGGAGAGATAAAATACAGGCGAGATAAAACTAGGAACGAAATGTGAAATCAGTAGTGGTAAACAGCACACTCACCCACCTGTCAGATCCTGTTGAGCATCTCATAGCAGACATACGCGTCCCTGGCTGCGTACTTGATCGCATCGTAATCCAGGTGCCTCCACTCCCATCGCTCGTGCAGGTGCTTCGGGAACTCCATTTTCATGCCCGCGTACTCGCGGTCGATGATGTCGGAAGCAAGTCTAGCCGTGCCGGCTTTCCCCGTACCGCCATCCGGGTACCTCCACAAACGTTGGAGATCAACGTGATTGACGACATGAACGAGGAGATCCCGTTCTAGCTTCGGACTGTCGTTCTTGATGTCGACGCTGGCGAAGTAGATCTCCCTCCTATGTAGGAACTCGCGTAGCTCCGAGCATATAGATTTGGCCCTACATACGTGATATAGTAGGTAGTGGTTGTGCATGGACAGCTGCAAAAGCGCTGTCCTCTTCCTATCTCTGGTATACTCGAGGTCAAGGCCGACGATCTTGTACCTGTCCATCGGATCTTGTAGCCATCGCTCGTACATTGCGATGACCTTGGCCACCTCCGCTGACACATTTGTGTGGACGACCGTCAGCTTGGTGGTGCCATGGGCGGTGATGGTGTACTCGTCAGTGTATTCGCTCCCGTCACCGAACATGCCGTACTATGCGTCCATGGTAGCAGCTAATGCGGCGGCGGCCTAGTTTCGGTAGCGGTGGCTGGGACTGGGCGTGGAGGTGGAGTCATCTGTTGCGGTGGTATGGCCAGGCGGAGGCGGTGCCTGCGGCAGCGTCGATGGTTCTTGCGGTGGCGGCGCCGGCGGAAGGAATGAGTTGGGGATTTTTGCACAGTGATGTGCTGAGGAGACAAAAGGCGATGCTTAAATTGTGTTTACCAATATTCTGGTCATACCCATGCGGAAGCAAGTTTGACCGGGCGAGCACCGATGGTTTCCAAACCTAGCGATTAAATTCGGCGTCCGTCCCAGTAGGCGATGGGACAGGTGTGCGACGTGGCTTTGGCGTGGCAGAGACCGGTCACGTAGACCACCGTCCCGTTGCCGATCCGCAGCGGGTGCGCGGTGCTGACACGACGTAACGTGACAGGACAGAAGGAAGTGTACAGTTATTATTAATTCCTAACAAGTTTAAGAGTGTAAGCATAGACATGCACCTAGCATCCTTGCACCCCGGGGCAGCCGCCCAGCCGATCAGGCCTGCCGATTGCGCAAAGCTTGTCCTGAATTTGCCAAAATGAAGCTTGTTTGCACATACTTCTATAAGTTTCTCTATAGGCAACTTGTGTAAGCATGCACGATCAAGCAACTTTGCAACACACGTGTTGGTGCAAAAGCATTAGGTTTCAGCGCACTACATAGTTTAGGGATTTAGAATAGCTACATTGTGGAGCTCTAGCCAGAATGCATGGTAAAGCCAAATTCAGCTTTTTGTCAGATTTAGCTATAGCAACATTGTGTCTCGTTTGTCCTCACTTTTGCCCTCCCGATATTCCGAAGCCCTCACATGCGCTCGGAGGGGGGGTGTCTTCTAGTCAGAGGCTTGGCCGTTACATGCGCCATGACGCCTAAAGTGGCCTTTTTAAAGAGCGCCTTTTCCCCTCTCTCTGTATAACAGTTGTGTTTTTTTGCCCAAAAAGGTAGGGAATCTAGAGCAGCTTCTCTCTTCATTCATTGTTCCTTTTGCGATCGTTTTACCCCAATCTGGTAGCAAATCTAGAGCAGCAAAACAAACCAGCACCATAAATAAATTTAGTAAACAGAGCAGATGTAGATAAAGCAGCTAATATAGGTTATATACTATAGTACTTAACGAGGATCGACAATTAGGCTGCTCAGCAGCAGCAGCAGCGAACTGCTTCAACACAGACAAGACAAAACAAGCTACTTTATAGCAGTAGCAGCTGATCAGTGGCCCCTCGTGGCCTCTGCCAGGAGGGCATCCGCCTCCTCCCTCTAGCGCCTCCTCCACTTCTTGTTGCCCAGCCCCTTGACCTTGGGCACATTGGGTCTGATCGGGGGCATGCGACCCTCCTCGACAGCCACCTTTTGGAGGTTGCGGAGGTGAAGACCGAGCGCCTGGTGCTTGGCCCTGAAGCCGTGGATGTTCACGGACTCGCCGCAGGTCCTCACGTCCTCGGAATGCTTCACGAGGGAGTTGAAGTCCGTGCCGCGGAGGCTCCTGGTGGGGCAGAAGGGGCACCTGTACACGTCGCCGGCGAAGAAGTTGTTGCACTGACCGGACTTTAGCCTCCTCAGCACATGACGAGTCTTGGTGTCCTGCGACTCGTCGTCGCTACGGAGGTCGCTGCTATCCTCCTGTTGGAAAAAAACAGAAGAGTGAAATAAGGACATGATTGAGATACTTTGATTATCAGGATTGATTTTCGTGTAAATTAACCGAATGAGATCTCCCGATTATTCCCCAAATCTCAAACCAAATCGAATACTGATCCCAACTACGAACAGGGGGATTCATCGAAAATCGAGATCTAACACAATAGGATTAGCTACTGTAAAAAAATACGAACAGCCGAGCCCTAAAAACATACGATCTAGCATCCAACAATGGGAACGGGGGAAGAACAAGGGAAGGGGAGAAAACCCTGGTTACCTCAGACCCCGCGTCGGCGATGCTGGTGTCGTAGGGGTTCTCTAGCCTTATGTAGACAACCTCCTCGTAGGGGTCCCAGCCGAGCGGGATCTGTCCGAGATCGGCGGGGGCCTCCTCGTCGGAGGCTACGGCGGATGCGGGGATGGGAACGGGGGGCTCCTCGCCGGCTGCCTTGGAGGCGCCGATGGCCACCGCACCGATCTTCTCCATCGACGGCGTGGTTGGGGCTTTGTTGGGCGTTTGCAGAAGGTGATGGGACAGTGGAAACGGTTGAGTGAGCGAGTGCATGATGAGTGGGAGTGGGAGTGGGGAGGCCTCTATTAAAGGAGAAGGGAAGCGGCGTTTCATTGCACTACCGTGCACCGCGTAGGCTAATGCACCGTGCACGACCACACGTGTCCGCTACCGCCTCGTGCACCGCACACGCGTACTGTGAGTCACGTTTTTCCCACGTGTCTAACAATGGCGATTCAGTTGTACTCAGTTTTTCCCACCAACCGTTGATCATCTGTGATCTAGCGGACATGATAACCCTTATATCTGTCGGGGGCACCCCTCTATCCATGCAAAATAACGAGTATGCCACCGGAACTTTAACAACATAAACAGATGAACTTGAATATATTTTGAAGGGTACGAAAATAGAAATCCACATAGTTTAAGGGTCTAGATACGGTAAGAGAACTAAATATTATTAGTAGTCGGGCCAACACAGTGGCGGGGTTGGTCGGCTAGGAGTTGCTGATTCCTAAGTAAGGGGACACTGGACTGTTCTTGACATACTCCCATAGGAACTTGCCATAAGCAGTGTGCTTAGCCTTGGTCGCCGACTTGTGTTTACTAGCCGGGCTTTTACCGATGCCAACCGCATGCGGAATCAAGCTAGCAATCCTCGGGTTGACTTCTTTCTTACAGAAAGGAAACCTGAGCTCCCCAAGTCGAGTGCGGAAAGGGATTATCCCGCTCTTGAGCTTCTTCATGACATGGCGGCTCTTGTTGTCCCTAGTCTCCTTGTCAGAGTCCATCTCACTTAAATACACCTGTAATGTATGGAATACACACCGAAATGAGCAAAATAATAAATATATATACCTTCCACCATTCCAAGTTACTTTCGATGCAATAACATGTCTATATAGGTTCAACAGTTTATTACGGCCGTCTCCCCAGCTCGCTCCTAAATTAATGTGGTTTGTGTTCTTGGTAACTTATTAATAAATAAATAATGTGGATTCATTCAGAACAGACTAGATCTCTCCATGTTACCGATTCATACGTTGCATCTAATCATTAGGACTAGATTTTTTATGATGCCTGGATAGATTAAGCTCGAGCAGAAAATATGAAACATGTAGAAATAAATGTACCTCCGGGTACTCGAGCGGAGCGTGTTCGTAGAACTCCACGCCCTCATCGGCGCCTCCAAAGTCGTCAGCACCGGCGTGCACATGGTCCCCCAAGGGGTTGAACTGCACGTCCTCCTCGGCCTGTGCTGCGTGATGCTCCTCCAGATCTGCCGCGTGAAGCAACACCCCAACGGCGATGCCCGGACACTCACCCCCACGCACTGGTTTCATGGAGAAGGTTCGTGCAAGGACGTTCAAGATTGTGGTGTTTTGCTGGATAGGGAAGAGAGAGTAGTGGATGAGTGCGAATGGAGGACCCGATAGGCTGGGTTTTTAATGCGGGGACGTTTATGCCTCCTCGAGGGCCCCGGTTGACAGCTCTTCCGGCTGCGGCTACCGCGTGGAAGGTTCGTGTGGTGGGGGCCTGACGGAAGTGAGAGTGCAGGCGCGTTGCGTAGTAAAAATGGTATAGCCGGTGGTCCGTAGATGACCAGTTACCGTGTAGTAGACTTGTACCCTTTGCAGACTAGATTAAACATGACATGACCACTCGACCACTTTTTCCATGGAAGGCATCGTGTTCCTTCTTGTAGAAGTCCCGTTGAGGGAGACGTCCGTGCTGTCTCGCGATGTCCTATGAAGGGCACGACGTGTGCAATGAGCCTCGTTGGATCACACAGGATCAACGGTTGGTGCGCACGATCCACGTGACAGCTGTGACAACCAATCATGGCGTAGCAGACAGAGTGGGCACAGGTTTGGGCTTCTACGAGAGAGAGAGAGAGAGAGGATGTTTGTTCTTATACTAAAACCACAAACAAACATGGATCAACCACTAGAGTCATTGCATGTGTGTTCTTATACTAAAACGAACATGGATCCACTAGTGGTCATTGCATGTGTGTTCTTTTCCATAAACCACTTATGGATCCATTATAGTCATTGCATGTGTGTTATTTCCACAAACCACACATGGATCAACCACTAGAGTCATTGCATGTGTGTTATTTCCACAAACCACACATGGATCAACCACTAGAGTCATTGCATGTGTGTGTTCTTTTCCACAAACCACACATGGATCCACCACTAGAGTCATTGCATGTGTGTTCTTTCCACAAACGACGTATGGATCAACCAGAGTCATTGCATGTGTGTTCTTTCCACAAACCACAAGTGGATCAACCACTAGAGTCATTGCATGTTTGTTCTTATACTAAAACCACAAACCAGCACTAGAGTCATTGCATGTGTGTTCTTTCCCACAAACCACACATGGATCCACTAGACTCATTGCATGTGTGTTCTTTTCCACAAACAACTTATGGATCAACCAGTGGTCATTCCATGTGTGTTCTTTTCACAAACCATATGTGGACCCACTAGAGTCATTGCGTGTGTGTTCTTATACTAAAACTAGCACTAGAGTCATTGCATGTGTGTTCTATCCACAAACCACACATGGATCCACCACTGTCATTGCATGTGTATTCTTTCCACAAACCACACATGGATCAACCACTGGAATCATTGCATGTCTGTTTTTTCCACAAACCACATATGGATCAACCAGTGGTCATTGCATGTGGGTTCTTTTCCATAAACCACTTATGGATCCACTAGAGTCATTGCATGTGTGTTTTTTCTACAAACAACACATGGATCAACCACTAGAGTCATTGCATGTGTGTTATTTCCACAAACCACACATGGATCAACCACTAGAGTCATTGCATGTGTGTGTTATTTTCCACAAACCACACATGGATCAACCACTAGAGTCATTGCATGTGTGTTCTTATACTAAAACCAACACTAGAGTCATTGCATGGGTGTTCTTTCCACAAACCACACATGGATCAACCAGTGGTCATTGCATGTGTGTTCTTTTCAACAAACCACACATGGATCCACCAGTGGTCATTGCATGTGTGTTCTTTCCACAAACCACATATGGATCAAACGGAGTCATTGCATGTGTGTTCTTTCCACAAACCACACATGGATCAACCACTAGAGTCATTGCACGTGTGTTCTTATACTAAAACCATAAACCAGCACTAGAGTCATTGCATGTGTGTTCTTTTCCACAAACCACACATGGATCCACTAGACTCATTACATGTGTGTTCTTTTCCACAAACAACTTATGGATCAACCAGTGGTCATTGCATGTGTGTTCTCTTCACAAACCACATGTGGACCCACTAGAGTCATCGCAAGTGTGTTCTTATACTAAAACTAGCACTAGAGTCATTGCATGTTTGTTCTATCCACAAACCACACATGGATCCACCACTATCATTGCATGTGTGTTCTTTCCACAAACCACACATGGATCAACCACTAGAGTCATTGCATGTGTGTTCTTTCCACAAACCACATATGGATCAACCGGTGGTCATTGCATGTGTGTTCTTTTCCATAAACCACTTATGGATCCATTACAGTCATTGCATGTGTGTTATTTCCACAAACCACACATGGATCAACCACTAGAGTCATTGCATATGTGTTATTTCCACAAACCACACATGGATCAACCACTAGAACCATTTCATGTCTGTGTTCTTTTCCACAAACCACACATGGATCAACCACTAGTGTCATTGCATGTGTGTTCTTATACTAAAACCAACACTACAGTCATTGCATGTGTGTTATTTCCACAAACCACACATGGATCAACCACTAGAGTCATTGTATGTGTGTTATTTCCACAAACCACACATGGATCGACCACTAGAGTAATTGCATGTGTGTGTTCTTTTCCGCAAACCACACATGGATCAACCACTAGAGTCATTGCATGTGTGTTCTTATACTAAAACCAACACTAGAGCCATTGCATGTGTGTTCTTTCCACAAACCACATATGGATCAACCAGTGGTCGTTGCATGTGTGTTCTTTTCCACAAACCACACATGGATCCACCAGTGGTCATTGCATGTGTGTTCTTTCCACAAACCACATATGGATCAACCAGAGTCATTGCATGTGTGTTCTTTCCACAAACCACACATGGATCAACCACTAGAGTCATTGCATATTTGTTCTTACACTAAAACCACAAACCAGCACTAGAGTCATTGCATGTGTGTTCTTTTCCACAAACCACACATGGATCCACTAGACTCATTGCATGTGTGTTCTTTTCCACAAACAACTTATGGATCAACCAGTAGTCATTGCATGTGTGTTCTTTTCACAAACCACATGTGAACCCACTAGAGTCATTGCATGTGTGTTCTTATATTAAAACTAGCACTAGAGTCATTGCATGTGTGTTCCTTCCACAAACCACACATGGATCAACCACTAGAGTCATTGCATGTGTGTTCTTATACTAAAACCACAAACCAGAACTAGAGTCATTGCATGTGTGTTCTTTTCGGCAAACCACACATGGATCCACTAGACTCATTGCATGTGTGTTCTTTTCCACAAACAACTTATGGATCAACCAGTGGTCATTGCATGTGTGTTCTTTTCACAAACCATATGTGGACCCACCAGAGTCATTGCATGTGTGTTCTTTCCACAAACCACACATGGATCAACCACTAGAGTCATTGCATGTGTGTTCTTATACTAAAACCACAAACCAGCACTAGAGTCATTGCATGTGTGTTATTTTCCACAAACCACACATGGATCCACTAGACTCATTGCATGTGTGTTCTTTTCCACAAACAACTTATGGATCAACCAGTAGTCATTGCATGTGTGTTCTTTTCACAAACCACATGTGAACCCACTAGAGTCATTGCATGTGTTTTCTTATACTAAAACTAGCACTAGAGTCATGTGTGTTCCTTCCACAAACCACACATGGATCAACCACTAGAGTCATTGCATGTGTGTTCTTATACTAAAACCACAAACCGGCACTAGTGTCATTGCATGTGTGTTCTTTTCGGCAAACCACACATGGATCCACTAGACTCATTGCATGTGTGTTCTTTTCCACAAACAACTTATGGATCAACCAGTGGTCATTGCATGTGTGTTCTTTTCACAAACCACATGTGGACCCACTAGAGTCATTGCATGTGTGTTCTTATACTAAAACTAGCACTAGAGTCATTGCATGTGTGTTCTTTTCCATAAACCACTTATGGATCCATTAGAGTCATTGCATGTGTGTTATTTCCACAAACCACACATGGATGAACCACTAGAGTCATTGCATGTGTGTTATTTCCACAAACCACACATGGATCGACCACTAGAGTCATTGCATGTGTGTGTTCTTTTCCACAAACCACACATGGATCCACCACTAGAGTCATTGCATGTGTGTTCTGATACTAAAACCAACACTAGAGTCATTGCATGTGTGTTCTTTCCACAAACCACACATGGATTAACCAGTGGTCATTGTGTGTGTGTTCTTTTCCACAAACCACACATGGATCCACCAGTGGTCATTGCATGTGTGTTCTTTCCACAAACCACATATGGATCAACCAGAGTCATTGCATGTGTGTTCTTTCCACAAACCACACATGGATCAACCACTAGAGTCATTGCATATTTGTTCTTATACTAAAACCACAAACCAGCACTAGAGTCATTGCATGTGTGTTCTTTTCCACAAACTACACATGGATCCACTAGACTCATTGCATGTGTGTTCTTTTCCACAAACAACTTATGGATCAACCAGTGGTCATTGCATGTGTGTTCTTTTCACAAACCACATGTGGACCCACTAGAGTCATTGCATGTGTGTTCTTATACTAAAACTAGCACTAGAGTCATTGCATGTGTGTTCTATCCACAAACCACACATCGATCCAGCACTGTCATTGTATCTGTGTTCTTTCCACAAACCACACATGGATCAACCACTAGAGTCATTGCATGTGTGTTCTTACACTAAAACCAACACTAGAGTCATTGCATGTGTGTTCTTATACTAAAACCACACATGGATCCATTTGAGTCATTTCATGCTTGTTCTTATACTAAAACTAGCAGTGCCCCCCAATGGATTCACCGTTAGACCGAGTCTGCTAGAAGGCACGCCATAACACAGTTGTTCTGCTTGACGATTGTTACATACCGTTCAATTGGGGCGCTTGGACGATTGGGATGGTCTTCGCGAGAGTGATCCTCGAGTAGGCTGTTCTGCGACATGATTGTCCACGATTGCTCTGGACAAACTGGCATGTTGTGAGTGTTACGACTCACGAGTTCAGTGGGCCATATCCTAGTGTCACGTCCCCGTTACTTCTCTTCCTCCCCTTACTTCTCTTCCTTCCCCTCGAAGCCACTTTCCCCACTTCACTTCCATCCTGCCGTAGCCGCAAGCCAACGACATCCGCCAATTCTCCGGTCGCTACCTTCATGGTAAGAAATCATTTTACAAGATTTTGAACTTATCCTACACATTCCTGCTATTCGCCAATCTAACTGCTGATCTTTTTTACGATTTCTCGACGAACTTCAGTTGTGGCAGATGTGGGAGCCCAAGAATCTGGAGATGCTCGCGCGCAACTTTGCAGCGGCGTTCCCGCTCGTGTGCTCCCACCCAGGATGCTTTCGCCGTTACTCCTACCGCGAGCTCAAGCTCCACGAGCTCGTGTACCCGCACGACGCGTGCGCCTGCATGGAGCCGGGCTGCAACTACATCGGCCCGCCAGCAGAGCTCGTCGTCCACCTTGCAGATGTGCACTTGATCGAAGTGATTAGGATCTCCTACAGGCAAGCCCAACTTCTCCAAGAGCAGGTGTCGTTCACTAACTCGGCATGCCGCCTGCAAATTTTCCAGGGGGATGGCTCTGTTTTCGTCCTGACCATCACCGGCGGTGTTCCGGGAACCAGAGCCGGGCCCACCGTCGTGGGTGCCGTATGCGTCAGGTCGGTCTCGTGTGCCTGGCCCGTATACATGGTGCGCATGTGGGCGAACGCCCAGCCGTCGTCGTCGGATAGCATTCTTGTGCTAGCCGAGGCGTTGAGCTGCCCGACGCCGCGGGAGGTGGAGTATGTGAACCTAAGGTCGATCCTATGCGTGCCATCTCAGTACCTTGTCGGTGCTGGACCGAACAGGCAGATGCATTTCTACATTTGAATCGAGAAGACCGACAGACAAATGTAGTACTTGTGCTGTCGTTACTTTTAGACTTAAGCGATTCTTCTCACGTGCTTAGAGCATACGTGTTGTGCGAATGGACCCTAGTTGTAGTTTTCAGTACTCCTTAATACTTCGACGAGTTATTATATTGGTCCAATCAGCTTGCTGTTGTCACGTTGCAAAGTCCGCTAGCTCTGGACTGGCCGGCAATACCGTGTGCTCCCACTCCCGCATGTCAGTGTCACATGTTCCGAGGGCCCACCTGCCAGCGTCCTTCCCCTCGAAGCCACTGTCCCAACTTATCTTCCGTCCTGCCACTCCCGTCCGATGGTTGTAATCTGATGATTTTTGTTGGATTGTTTACAAGTAATCTACGTTGATAATGCAACATGCAAATGGCACAAACACAATTTCTAAAGTGGAAGCACTCACCGGCTGCTATTGCACATATTTCTTAATATAGCTCGACAAACACATTACAATAATTGTACTCGCATTAAACATAATCGAAATTGCAACCATCCTAAACAACATCTAAACCCACATCACACAGCTATCGTCGGAGTCCACCTCGATTGGTGACACCACCCTGCCCTTCCCGGCGACATCCACTCCCGCCCGTGGCTTGCCCTTCGCCAAGGAGGCAACAATGGCGTTCTACACAGCTTCGTTCCCGTCACCCTCCACATCGGAATCGACAATCACGAAGGTGACGGGGTTGGCGTGGACCCAGCGCCGTCGCGCCTGGCGGCTCCTGCTCGAGCTCGACGCCGCATCAGTCCTTCTAGAGGTAGGAGGGTCCGAGCTCGCATACGTAGCATCGTCGCTCCTCTCAAGAAACCATGGCCATTTGATACTGCAACGGTAGGATCTTGGGGTGGATCCGCCGCAGCGAGCCCTATCGGAAGCGGTGGAGCGGATGGATCTGCCGGCGCGAGCCATGACAAGTTCCTAGGAGGGAGTAAGATTGTGGGCCAGGCGTGTCTGGTTCCTGAGCAAGACCTCCTAGTGATATGTACGCGGGCAAGGTACCAAAAAATCTCGTCCAATGCCCGTGACAGGGCTTTTGAACCACGAAGGCACGAGTTTTTTTTGACAAGTCCACATGCTAGGTCCCCCACCTGTTAGCCGAATGTGGATGGTAGGATTCTACCCGAGGTATTAAGTAGGGAGAAATCACGCTTCACCACTACCCTGACATCCAAAGGCTCCTCTTTCCTCTGCCCTCGCTCCCCTCGCTCATGGCTCGCAGCTCGTGCAGTTCGTCTCGGGCGGAATCAGGGTTGGCTCAACGCCATTAGGCGGGTGCCCCCATCAGGTACCGGAGGGCACCCTACGATTACTACCCCGATATGCTGTGTTTGTGTGGTGAGAAGATGCCGAGATGGATTTCGTGGACCGACGAAAATACTGCAGGAAAATTCTGCAACTGCAGCATCAGAGCGGTAAGTTCCTACTGTAGGTACAATGGTAACCCGGATCCGGAAAGCGTAATGTAATTCTTTTTTTTTGTTTCCTTCGATCTACTACGCAGGAAGGGAGGGGGACTGGCTGTGACAAGTTTGTGTGGATCGAAAAGCCACTGACAGGTTTTCATAGAGAGCTTGTTTAGGATCTGCGTGATGCTGTGTTGGACAAGAAAGAGGAGATTCATGCGATGGAGCGAGAGATCTGGGAGCTTCGACAGGTGTAGGGGAGGCAGGGGCAGGGAGGTGGTGAGACAGACGGGCTCAAGATTAGGCCAGATAGTGGACACAATTTCCTCATTATCTGGGCATTATCTATTGCATTTGCAGTTTATGTTGCCATGTCGTTGTCTAGCAGCTGAAATAAGTTGCTGCTTCGTGGAGTGTAGCGGCCAGCTTAAGAAATTGTTTTCTAGCCCAGAAACTTATCATAAGTGTAATGCCAACATCAGGGATTTATTAAGCGCCTATAAATAAATCATGTCTATGCCACTAACACCCATCGATTTTGGAGAGGATTTAACCGCTCAGCTATCACGATTGTTCAGATAGTAGTGGCACAGTCACAGTTTTGGATTCAACTAGTGGCCTCGGCCGTATCAAATCCTAAAGTCGCGATACATTTTACTCCGAGTACGAGAGGCAGATTGTTTCGCCCGACAAGTTCCACGCACACAGCTCCAGAGTTTAACCGAACTACATATATAGGTTCAAGTTCAATACATCATTAGGCTGCTACACTGCTAGCCCTCTTTCTCTGCTTGGGTGCCAACTTTCTTCCTCTTTCCTTCACGTCCACTGGCTTCTTCATCTCCTGCGTTCTTCCTCTTCCTGGGTGCCAATTTTCTTACCTTCACGTACCCTGCATCTCCGGGCTGAGGGAAGTCAGGCCAATCAGCACCAGAATCTTGTCCGGCATGATCACTCCATCCGTTTTGGTTTTCTTCCCGCAGCAAAATCACTGAGTCGGTTGTCTTGTTTCTTACCTTGCGCTTCCTGTAAAAAAGACAGTACATGGATTACTACCTTATATCTACAGACTATAAACAAATTTTTTGTGTGAATGTACCATCTCATACCTAGGTTTGGGAGCATTAAGGGGACATCCAGCTGCTCTATGGCCTATAAGATGGCAGGTTTTGCATCTGTTTTTTGCCCTTCTTTGTAGCACAGAAGCCGAACCCTTCTTCTCGAGAAAATTCTTAAACCTATTCACCTGGGGTCTTCCTCTGCCCCTTTTTGTTACTGGCTGGCAAAGCTCGAAAGACAGTTGGACTTGAGGCCACTGAGATGGGTCTGTACATGGCTCGACAGATCCAGCGTACGCAGCTCTGAACTTTTCCATAGAGTAGTAGTCTAACAAATACTGATCCAAATGTGGTAGAGTTCTTTTCTTCACCAAGAAGGCCAAGGCATGGTCGCAAGGTTTCCCGGTATGCTGCCACTCTAAGCAGGTACATTCTCGCAGCTGGATGTTCACAACATCCCTTTTGCCACTCTTGGACATATCGACCACCTCACAGCTTCTGCTGGTTGACGGGAGAACCTTAAGATGAGCAAGTCCTCAGCTTCTCTTGTGCAGTTGCTGTACAACTGGCAGTGGCATAGGTCCTCTAAGTATCCTACCGATCTCTCTCCTTATATTCAATAGCTTCATGATCATACCACGTATGCTGTACATCAAGATATGAACAGGACGCACTTTTATGTCCTTCACCCAGTTATTCAGGCATTCTGCAAGGTTGTTGTTTATGTAATCAACTTTGATGTTAGGGTTGAATTGACTCCTCTTCCATAGTTGCGAATGATGGATGGCTAAGTACTCTGGAAGTTCAGGGGCTTCGGCAAAAATCTTGCTCATGAAATAATCGCTGCTACTAGGTTTGTAAACTCTAGCAATAGGAAACATGTAATGAAATACGCTGCCTGCATAGTGTGAGTACAAGTTGAGCATCATATGGGCATGGCATTCTCTACCTTCAGCTCGCGGGAACACCTCCTTCACTACATTCGTCAGCCCTTTGCATGCATCCGTGGATATAGCCAATGGATCCATGTGGCCTATTGATCTCTTGAGCTGCCTCATAAACCAGACCCAGCTTTCCTCCGTTTCTGTTTCAAACAGCCCGAATGCCACTGGGAACATCCAGTTGTGACCATCAAGTGTTGTGGCAGATGGCAGGCAGCCTTTCCATTTGCCAGTTAGGACAGTGCTCTCTACACTCAGAATCGGCCTACAGCCGCCCTTGAATCCATCGATGCAAGGTTTAAGCGCCATGAAAAATCTTTTGAAATATGTTTTACCACCTTCTGATTCGATGTCAATCTCCTCAACACTCCCCGGACACCTAGCTTGTACCTCCGCCTTGAAGTTGTACAACATCCTGAAGCTATTGGTCCAATCCTCATGCAAGACCCCCAGAGCTTTCTCTTTACCTTTCCAAACTGTGTAATACGGAAGGACAATGTTGTATTTAGAACCAAGGCTAGTCTGAATATTCTTCGCGGTCTCCTTAGGGTTATCCTTTAGTATGGACAAAGATTGCATAGCTACCCACTCCGTATCAGCCATTGAGGATTTCAGTTTGATGCCTATGGACACATGTGTGGAGGGCCCATTATGTTCACCTGCAACACGGATTCATTTAAAAGATAAGCGGAGTCGACTAGTTGCCACAAAGATATCGGACATCAATTGTAGTTATAGAGTGAAAAGAGAGAGAGAGAGAGAGTTCTAATGGTTTGCTGCATTCATTGCCCCAATACCCTAATTGCAGTCGACGCAGGTAAGGATCTTGCTATGATCCTCCATGGACAATGTACCTCAGCTTGTCCATTCATCCACATTAACTTGCAAACAGCCTCATACCTCTCGGCAGAGTTCTTCAGTCGATAAACGTTGAACTCCCCCTTGATACAAAAATGCCGGAATGAGATCCTGAACTCATGCATGATCCTGAACTCGGTGCCGACCGAAATTATAGGATACTCGTGGTCATGTTTCATTTCTTCTACTTCAACACCCAAATCATCAGCTGGAATACCAGCCTCATCGTTAAGTTCCTCGTCTATTTCATCATCACCAGATTCTTGATCCTCTACAGTGCCTGCTTCTTCATCTGATTCAGAATCTTCACCATCGTCTCTAATGCCTAATATTGCACACATCATATTGACTCCCATGGGTGGGGCTGCACCATCGTCTCCACCCGAATGGACAGGAACATTGCCCTAGTCCACCTCACCGGCAACTCTGTTTTCTCCAAGACACTCGGTTGGTTCTGTTGCAACCACATGGGGTGGTCTTACGTTTGCACGCATCCCAGGTACTTCAGTGGACAAACAGCTGTCAGAATCAATTTCATCTTGAGTGTACAGAACCCTCTTGCTCTTCCTGTGTACATCCTCCTTCCTGATGTAATCTTTCCTGATGGTATCAGTAGGTCTTGACATCCTCGTTCCATTCCCCATCGAACTAGGCCTTTTGCTGCCGCTCTTGGGTGTGATCTCCTTACTGCCTCCCCTCACGGGTGTTGGCTCCAGGGTCCTGGCATTATTGCCTGACCTCTGCGGCGTGTTCTTCTTTGAATTAGACCTTTTGCTGCTACTATTGGGCATGTTCTCCTCCGTGCTGGTATTATTGCCTGACCCCGGCGGCGTCCGCTCCAAATTAGCCCTTTTGCTGCTACTATTGGGCATGTTCTCCTTCGTGCTGGCATTATTGCCTGACCTCAGCAGCGTGTTCCGCTCCAAATTAGCCCTTTTGCTGCTACTATTGGGCGTGTTCTCCTTCGTGCTGGCATAATTCCCTGACAGCGGCGTGTTCCGCTCCAAATTAGTGTTTTTTCTGCTCCCACTGGGTGTGGTAGCCTCCGTGTTGGCCATCTTCGCCTCTTTGCTACCACTCCTAGGGAGTGTTCACCACCGTGCTAGCCCTCTTAGCGTTTTTGCTGCTACCATTCGGTGTGGCATTTTGACTAGATCTCAGGGGTGTACTCTGCGGCGTGGTGCCTTTTGTCGTGCGATCTTGGGCGTCCTCTTCTCTAGCGTGGTCTCCTTGGTGATGTTCTTCTTTGGGGTGCCCTTTCTGGGGATGCTCTTCCTGCTCCTCTTTATGACGCTCCTCTGTAAGACTCTCCTCTGTTCGAAGCCACCCTCAGTCGCACCAGCCCCAGTGATGCCATGGATCAGGTCACCCCTGCCTTCTAAAATTCCATCATCTCTATTGTCAAGTTCCAATTCCTCTCTAACCGTGAGCACTACCAAGTGGAAGTAAACTTCACCTCTATAATGTTTCCTTGTAAACAGTACGACTAAATACCTGGTATCTTTCACTTCGATAGCCTTTTTGCTCCTGTAACCATAATATAACAAACGTGCTTCCTGGGAGGACCCCCACAGCACCTTCACACGTAATGATGCCATCAGGTCAGATAACTCTACCACTTCAGGGTCGTATCTGCCAAGGATTACATCAAACTCGTCATAGAATTTTTCTGTGTCATCGTCTAATTTTGCAGTATAATCCGCGACACCGATACGAACGATTACTTTGCCATCATCAGGTTCTTCAGGATAGAAACCTCCGAGAGGTTCGAGAGATGGAGCGGCACCATCAGACCCAGCCCCAATGCCACCACCGCCATCACCAGCATCATCGTTAGCTGGATCAACCTCGGTGGAAGTACCATGACCAGGAGCAAGGCGAGGGCCCTTAGCAGCGGGAGCTACATTACATGGTGGACAGGCAGGGCCCCTTCTAACGGCAGCCACAATAGGATCAGCTGTTGCCATGCCACCTCGACGACCAGGAGGAGTTCCCACAACAGAAGTGTTTAAAGTGCTAGCAGAGTCGAGGTCATGAGCTGGCTTCAGACCAGTAGCTCACTGAAGCCGAGCACGGGTTCGAGGATGAGGAAATGGTTCAGTCTTTGCAACAACAGTGGGGTAGCCTCCGGAAGCCTTGGTTTTCTCAACAGCGGCAGGGATTGGGTCAACATCGTCTAGATCAACAACAACAGGAGGACAACCAGTACTAGCAGATTCCAGAGCACGGGTTCACACAACTTGAGGACGGTTTCGAGGAGGAGCAGCACACAAGGCGGCGGTCTTGGAAACAATAGCGGGGCAGCCTCCGGACGCCTTAGTTTGCTCAACAGTGGCATGGATTGGGTGACCAGCAGCCGCAGCAACACGGGCACGGGGAAGGGGACGACCAGTACCAGCAGATTCTAGAGCAGAGTTTTCCACAACGGCAATACGGGGACTCCTACGAGGAGGTTGCCTGACAGAACCATGTCGCGGACGAGGAACCACATTTTGCTCAACAACAGCAGGGGTTCGAGTTAGACCTCCCTGTCCAATAATAGCTGGGTGACTATCACTAGCAGGAGCTTCCTCATCCACTATGTTACACACCAGCATAACCACACGAAGCCTAACATGCTGTTTCATCAACCCAATTAGCTGACTGTCACACGCTATAGGAGCCTTGAAGCCTCGTTCATCAAGGAGGCTGCACCGTGCAGTCTGCTCCGGCCTCATTTCAGCAAGTTCACGCACAACAGCAACCAAACCAGGGATAGTGCATAACTGCACAAGCGCTACTTCCATCTTCAGATTCTGAGCCTCTTTCCACGTGCTCTTCCCATGTGCTAATTTAATGAGGTAGCCGCAGATGGTGACCAGAACCGTGTAGTTGGGTTCAGCGGAGATACTAGTTGACAGAAAATTGGCGACAAATGATAAGAATTGTTTGTCAGCGTTGTTCTAGCAAACAATTCTATGTTCGATATATCTCTGTAATGCCAATAGCCAGCTAGCAGTTATAGGTAGTGCGAATAGCAAAGAGAAGAGTAGCTCACCCGAAATTAGCCAGAAGTACTTCTTCATCGGCAAATGGATCTACCATCCTCCGTGCTGCTCAGCTCGTCAGCGGTAGAGGCGGGCTAGATCGTCGCAACGGCTGGCAAGGCATTCGGCATTAGAGCTCGGTAGCAGCGAGTAGGCGCAGCAACTTGGCGCCAGAAGTCAAATGCCCAAAGAGATCATTCTGGTTGGAGAGGGGATTTTGACACCGCCGGTGCTAGGGTTCATGCGAAAGGAGGGAGGGGTGGATTTGTGAATTTGGTCAACGCACGATACACCTTTAGTATCTCGTTTCTCCTACGTGGTTGCCGCGTTGGCGCTCGTGTCATGGAAATATTACTGACATGAGGTCCCGACCGTCTACTTCACGGGGTAGTTTCACGGCATGTTTGGATTTGGTAGGGGTGAGACGAGTTTGCATCGAAATGGCCCCTCTCGGTAGTTGGCGGCCCAACTTTTCGAAAGGCGGTAATTTCAGGCAACTTAGGTACAGCCATGCGCTGGCCTGCCAACTTTGGTACCGCAGACAAACAACCCCGCCTAGAGGGGGGGTGAATAGGCGTTTTAAATTATTATGGCTTAGGCTCTAATAAATGCGGAATAAAACTTAATGTTTAATTTATCAAGCCAAAACCTATATTCACTAGGTTCACTAAGTGCACAAACAGCCTATGCTAAGCAATACAAGCAACAAGATGATATCACGATAAAATACTTCAAGCACGAAGGCTATCACCATGTAAATTGCATAAGTAAAGGGCTCGGTTGAGAGATAACCGATGGACGCGGAGACGATGATTTGTTTCCTGAAGTTCACTTCCAAAGAAGCTACGTCTCCATTGGAGAGGTGCGGGGGCGCAATGTACTTCGAAAGCCACAAGTGACTCACCTCGAGGTGTGGTGGCTCGATGCTCACCCAACGCCACAGAAGGCCTCACCCCAAGATGCGAAGGCACGCAACCTAGCGACGACACAAAAGGCTCACCATATTCTCCCGTGATCTCTCCACAAAGGCCTACCCACGTTCCAGTATGGGACACTTGAGGGCGGTCACCGAACCTGTACAAGGTTGGGGCAATCTCCACAACTCAATTGGAGGCTCCCAACAACAATGCCACAAAGGCTACAAAGCCACAAAAGGCAACAAGGCCACAAAATGCTATAAGACCACAAAAGGTCAACACTCCAACCACACAATCGTCTAGGGTTTCAAGAACCCAAGAGTAACAAGCCCAAGGGCTTGAACTTGCCGAATCTCCGAGGAGAACTCAAACCTATGCACCAGATGCAAGAGGCAAGTCCTTCTCTCTCAAATTCCACCAAAGCTACAAAATCTATTGGGGGAATAAGAGAGGAAGAACACAAGAGGAGAACACAAAACTCTCCAAGATCTAGATCCCAAGGATTCCTTCACAAAGAAGGGATTTGGTTTGGTGGGGGTTGTAGATCTAGATCTCCTCTCTCAAATCCCTGATGACCCACAAGTATAGGGGGTGTATGCAGTATTTTCGAGGGAAGTGAAACCCAATTTATTGATTCGACACAAGGGGAGCCAAAGAATATTTATAAGCCTTAACATCTGAGTTGTCAATTCAGCTGCACCTCGAAACAATCTTGCTCACAGCAGTTTATCAGTAGCAACAGTTTTGTAGTACGAGTAGTAAAGTAACATCAGTAGTAAAGGAAAGACAGTAGTAACAATAGCAGTAAACAGTAGGATTCGAGTGCAGTAGGCATAGGGATGGATGGATGCGTGTTGCATGGACAAGACAATTCACATGGCAATCAGAACATAGGGTAATTGCAGATAAATAAGATAAAGCATCCAAGTACTAAATAATCCTAGGCATGTGTTCCATATATAGTCATACGTGCTCGCAATGAGAACTTGCACAACATCTTTTGTCCTGTCTGCCCGTTTGCAGTGGGGCCTCAAGGGAACTACTGGCAATTAAGGTGATCCTTTTAATAGAGCACCGGAGCAAATCATTAACACTCTGTGAACACATGTGATCCTCACATCAAAGCCATTCCCTCTGGTTATCCCGATTTTTGTCACTTCGAGGCCTTTGGTTCCGGACAACAACGTGTGTATACAACTTGCAGGTAAGACCATAAAAAATACTATCATAATGAATCAATAACATGTCCAGATCTGAAATCATGGCACTCGGGCCCTAGTGAGAAGCATTAAGCATAACAAGTCGCAACAAAGTCAAAAAACACTAATAGTAGATACTAGGCACCATGCCCTAACAATTTGATGCCATTACATGAACGATCTCATCCAATCCCTACCATCCCCATAGCCTACAGCGGGGGATTACTCACTCATAGACTGGGGAAACATGGATGGTCGATGGAGAAGTGATGGCGATGATGATGGCGATGATCTCCTCCAATTCCCTGTCCCGGCAGGGTGCCAGAACGGAGTTTCTAGTTCTGAATCGTGGAATCTGGTGGTGGCGGTGGAATGGAACTCTTTCTGGAAAATTTCGATCCCCCTGAGTTTTTAGGTCAGAAGGCATCTTATAGGCAAAGAGGGAGACCGAGGGGGTGTCTGGGGCGGCCAGACCACCCCCTTGCGTGGCCAGGGCCAGCTCGCGTGACCAGGTGGTGTGGCTGGGCCCCAGCCCCACTCCGTCTCATATTCTAGCTCCGGGAGTCTTCTGGTGAAATAAGATTTTTGGCATATTTTCCGGGATTTTTCCTAATAGTTGATTTTCTGCACAAAAACTAGACACCAAGGTAATTCTGCTGAAAACAACGTTAGTCCATGTTAGTTGCATCCAATTCACACAAGTTTAGAGGAAAAACAACATCAAAAGTGTTCGAGAAAGTAGATACGTTTTGGACGTATCAACTCCCCCATGCTTAGCTTATTGCTTGTCCTCAAGCAATTCAGTTGAAAACTGAGTGCGATAAAAGAACTTTCACGAACACATTTTCTTCATATGATGTATATATTCTCAGCATGTGATCAACTACTTAGACAATTCATAATAAGGAGTATGCTACTGAGTTTACTTAATAGGCATTGCAAGCTATGAAGAGATTCCAACTCAAAAATAATAAGTAGCATGAAACATAAACATAAGCAACATTACGATGCTCATAACAAGGTATGATAGAGTGGTATCTCGCTTGCCTTTGATTGTGAATGCCAAAGCACCTCTGAAGTTCAAGTGAAGACTAGAAGTAAAGATATCAAAGATACAAGCATCAAAGTCATAACACAAATAATCAAGTAATGAGGCAAGCACAAAGAATGACAACTATGCTCTCAAGGAAGTGCTCAAAGAAAAGGTGGTGACTCAACAAGGAAATTAAAAAGGTTTTGAATAGTTTGAAAGGCTTCCAAATGCTGAAAGTATGGTACTCATTAGCTTTGAGATCTCATTGCCCCTATAATAAGCATCTTTAATATGGTTAAGGTAAAAGTGAGGTCCAATCTGAGTTATATGCTTGACAGACTATAAACTGGAAATCTCATGTCCCTTGAGTACGAGGGTCGCTCCTCGTGCTACTCAAGTTTAGTTCCCGGTAAGTTCTTGTCATAGTAAATACGTGCGTATCATAGAGAACCGCCAACGGGGTACCCCTTGCCCGATGATACGGAAGAATCCCCATATCAAAATGACAAGGCAAGCAGACAATGAGTATCTCAGCAATCTTCTTATTTACCATGGAAAAATGGTGCTTTTTTCTCTCTTTCCTCTTTTCTCATATCTCTTTTTTTCTTTTTCTCAATAGTTGTATCTTTTTTTATAAGAAGAATGCTTCATAGATACTCATTATGGTTACGCTGCAGGTTTCCACCATGACAGCATGGATTAGACCAGCGGCCCAGGCGTTTCTCTAACACACATACATAACTCTATGGACTTACAATCTCCCCTTTTATTTCACACCGACGACATCCGCAAACAAAAGAGCATGATATCAACTGGGTATATATTTACAGGTGTTGAAAGCGTTCCCCATGACAACATGGTTCTGCTAATCCCTAGCCTATAATTTGCAAGCATATAACTTTCATGGACAATCACAATAGTTCAGGTTTATTAAGTGCAGGAAATAAAGTGTGCCATCAAGTTTGTGAGAGCTTTACTAACTAACTTTCTCATAACAAGCAAACATTTTATTCGGAAGAAAACAAGGCATATTGGATATGCACGGAAATAGCAAATGATGCTAATAGGTAGGTATGGTGGACACTTTTGGCAATATTTGGTTTTAGGGAGTTGGAGACATGAGTAAAACATACTCAGTGTAAGTGAAGGCTAGCAATAGTAAGGGAGCGACAAACGAGAGAGCAATAACTGGCATAATCATGCTTGCAACAAAACAAGACTAATCATGGCATGAAAGTGATTCAAGACCCTCAAGGCAAAATAATTCATCGAGGCTTAACTGATTATTTCAGTCATATGCATGCGTGAGCATGTGCCAAGTCAATTCAAATGAAACATTCAGAGGAGGATACCACGGTGGCATACCAAGTTATGAATAGTGTAATGCAAGCAAACATTCATCTGACATGCTACAAACTATGAGCGAGCTGTAACTAATCATGGGAAAGCAAAAACTACTAAGCATCCATGAATAACATACACCCTACACGAACAGGCTAAGCATGCCCACAATAATGAGTATATGTACAAAAATGAAAAAATAGAGTTTGTTACTAGCCTCTTACCACACCTCAAGTTGTCATTAATCCTCATTATTGCCCTTCACTTGTGTGGCTTGAATAATAACATGAAACCAAATCCCACTGAGGACTGCTGAACCCTGCAACAAAACTCACAAAACCAGAGAAGAACAACAAATATTTTTGGTGTTTTCGATTTTTTAAAGCACGAACAAAAAAGGAAAAACAAGCAAAGCAAAATCTTTTTGGGTTTTTCAAATAGTTCAAACAAAGAAATCAAACTAAGGCAAAAAGGAAGAAGCAAACCAAAGAGAAACAACAGAAATATTTTTGGTCTTTTTGTGTTTTAGAAAGCAAAAGCAAAGAAAGAACGAAAACTAAAAAGAGAACAAAACATGAATATACAAAGTACCGACGCAAAATGATATGGAGATGAGTGTGATGTCGGCGTACCTCCCCCCAAGCTTAGGCTTTTGGCCTAAGTGGGTGTCAATCCCATGCTGGCCAAGATGGAGCGCCTCAGTCGTATGGCGAGGAGGTACCCTTGTCCTGGTGCGAGCTCGAGGATGCCCCGCCGTAGTGCGTAGAGTAATCGTAGGAGGGCACATCCTCCTGGTGCTGCCTGAGGAAACCCAGCAAGCGGAGCTGCTCATCCACCTCCTCCTTGGAGCGCGACCACGGCCTCATGTGAACACTAAACAAGGTAGATTGCGACAAAGGGATCTCCCTTTCATCCCCGTCAGTAAACAACATCCTATAAACTAAACTGTCCAACTCAGAATCAGTAGTGACAAAGTGATGAGTTTTCATAGAAGCAAGGTCAAGCCTTTGTGGTGCCAATATAGTATCATTGGGATCCACAAAAAGCTCTAATGCATTGACCATACGTGAAGCGATTATGCCCCCATAGATAAGGCCCCTAGCAGCTAGGAGGCGAGCAATAAGCGAGCCAAGATTGTACCGAGTATCATTGTTAAGCGCAGCAGCAAGGAAGGCTAAATGATAGTTGGAGATATTACTCGTATTCTCCCTACCAAGAACGCTAGTAGCAAGATAATATGCAAAGTATCTAAGAGCAAGGAGTTGGATGTTTCTTATCTTTCCGCGCTGAGCTATGCGGTCATCATCATTGGTCACCCATCGGTAGAGCTCCAGCAAATCAGTGGGTCGCCCTTGAATCTTCTTCATGGTCCCTGTCATGCTTACACCTACAATATTGCAAAATCTTTCCAATGGCATGGTAAAGGGCAGATTCTAAATTCTGAAAGAGACAGTTGACTGATAGGGCATGTTAGTAAACACCAAGCTCTCAACAAAAGTCTTGGTGAGCATAGCGTATTGCTCACTCTCATCTTGCATGTATGAGGTCAAACCAACCCTCTGAATCAGTAGGAAGAAATCATCAAGAATCCCTGCAGCTTGTAAGAAAGTAAAACAAGGAAAAGTAGATGGGTGAGCATCCCCATCATCTCCTTCATTACCAATATGAGGTGCAATGAGATCTTCGTTGTATGATGGCCTAAACTGAGAGGCTGATCTTGAGGGCCTTGCCCTCCTAGGTGCATCCCTCTCACATATTTCTCCAAAGGTATGGTTGTTCATGTTTGATATTCCGAAATGTAAACATCTATTAAACAAGTGATTGCAAAGTGAATATAATGAAGGGCACTACTCGTAGGGACTTGTAAGAGGCCTAAACATGCATCAAAACTATATCTCTAAGAATCAAACAAGCTTACAAGCTCTCATAACTTGTCACTCCTGGTGGTCCCCCTGGTACCTTCCAGGCACTCCTCTGCCCCTTTTTTCACGTAAAAATTTAATATGAATTTTCTAGAATTTTCCGAGACACTTTATTTTTGGCCATTTTCAGGTATAGATGAATGATTTCCTGACAGAAAAATATTTTCTGGAATGATGCAATGAGAAAACACGTCTAGAACTACAGAAGTTCTAAGACACTCTAAAATGCAAGCAACTAACAATAGAAAAGAAAACTAAACGAAAGCAAAAACTAAATGGATAGAACAGAAGTAAACAGAGATAATCATGGTGAAAACATTGTTTTGTTCAATGAAATCCTTTTGTTAACAAGGTTGATCAAGTCTTCTTACAAAAACAATTTTACATGAAACAAAACTTTGTATTCCACTAATGATTATGTTACCTCAACCTTGATAGCAATGGTCCCAACCATAATAGTTTCAAATTTTTCTCTTGGTATGGGACAATATATTTCTCCAACTTGAATGCCCTCAACATGTTCAATTGAATTCAAAACATAAGTCCTATCAATCTTCTTGGGGAAATAGACAGTATGTTCCTTGGCATTAACATTAAAGGTCACCTTTCCTTGATTACAATTAATAACAGCTCCTACAGTATTAAGAAAAGGTCTCCCAAGAATAATAGACATATTATCATCTGCAGGCATTTCAAGTACAACAAAATCAGTTAATATCAAGCAATTATGAGCCACTTGAACAGGTACATCCTCACATATACCAACATGAATAGTGGTAGATTTATCAGCCATTTGCAAAGATATATCAGTTGGTATTAATTTTTCCAGTTGAAGTCTCTTATAGAGAGAGAAAGGCATAACACTAACTCCAGCTCCCAAATCACACAAAGCAGTTCTAATATAACTATTCTTAATAGAGCAAGGGATAGTTGGAATCCCTGGGTCTCCAAGTTTCTTAGGAACCTTACCATTAAAGGAATAATTATCAAGCAAAGTAGAAATTTCTTCATTAGGGATCTTCCTTTTATTCGAGACAATATCCTTCATATACATTGAGTAAGGAGGCAATTTAATAGCATCAGTCAAATGAATTTGCAAGAATAAAGATTTCATCCACTCACAAAACTTATTATAGTGTTCATATTCCTTTGACTTGTGTTTCTTATTAGGGAAAGTCGTAGGTTTTTGGACCCAAGGCTCTCTTTCACTACCATGTTTCTTAGCAACAAAATCTTCTTTAGTGTATTTAGTATTCTTAGTGTGCTTTTCAGGTTCTTCTTCAACTTTTTCTTTATCAGGAACATCATTTTCTTCATTACCACTTTCCGTTTCAGCATCAGATATAGATATACTATTAGGATCTTTAGCAGGTTCAGAGGGTTCTACAACAGTTTTATGTTTCTTTTTTCTTTTCTTGCGAGTAGAACCACTATTTTCAGCTTGTTGAGAATCCTGCTCAATTCTTTTGGGATGCCCCTCAGGATATAGAGGATCCTGGGTAGCAGCACCACTTCTAGTTCTAATTTCATAAGCATGTTTTTCTTTGGCAGCATTAACTAGCAAGTCTTTTTGCACTTTAATAAGTTGATCTGTTTGAGTTTGAACCATTTGAAAATGTTTAACAATCATTTTAACATCATTAGAGGTTCTTTCCACAATATCCTTCAACTCAACAATAGCTCTAGTGTTTTCCATTAGATGATTTTGCACCATTTTATTAAAATTATCTAGCTTAACAATAAAAATATCGAATTCTTCTAAGCATTGATCAGGAGGTTTAGAGTAAGGGATATCACGTTCATCAAAGTGTTGGAGAGAGTGTACCTCAATAGTGGATGAGTGGGGAATTGGCTTACATAATTCTTCTATAGGAGGTAAATTCTTGACATCTGTAGCTTTAATTCCCTTCTCCTTAAGACATTTCTTAGCTTCCTTCATCACTTCATCATTTAATTCAATAACTCCCCTCTTGTTTGATGTTGGAATAGGCACAGGAATAGTTGGTTCAGGTATAATTATTTCAGGTATAGCTGGTTCAGGAGGAGTCCAGTCTTCATAATTCTTGCTTATTTTAGCCATTAATTCCTCAACTGCTTTGGGAGTCCTATTCCTGAAAACACAATCAGCACAACTATATAGGTATGTCCTAGATTCTTCAGTTAGTCCATTATAAAATATATCAAGAAGCTCATTCTTAGGTAATGGACTTCCAGCCTGTGCATGAATCAATGCACAAAACCTTGCCCATGATTCAGGCAATATCTCTTTTTCTGCCTGTTTAAAATCGGAAAGTTCCTGCAAAATAGCATGTCTAGCACTAGGAGGAAAATATTTCTGCAGGAAAGTACTAATCAAGAAATCAGGGCTATCAATAGATCCAGGAGGTAAATTACTAAACCAAGTTTTAGCTTCTCCTTTCAGTGAAAAGGGGAAAATCTTAGCAACAAAGTAAGTACGCATCTTAATATCATCAGAAAACAAACCACTCATGGTAGAAAGCTCAGTCATATGTGCTACCGCACTTTCATTCTTAGTCCCACAAAAAGGTTCTTTCTCAACAATAGCTATGTAAGATAGATCAAGAGAGAAATTATAATCTTTATCTTTGATGTTTATGGGAGAAGTAGCAAACTTAGCAATAGGAGACAATTTGGGTCTAATAGTACGCCTCTCAAGGAGACTCTTAGCAGCGCTCCTATCATAGATGTTTTTACATTCTTTAATAAATTCATCGGCCATCTCAACATAACCATCTTCAATATCATAACTCTCACTAGACTCAGGTGAACTAACAGGTGTAGTAGTGTCTTCATTAGGAGTTTCGGTATTTCTAGCTATAGTTCTAGCAATCGTAGCATCTAGGAAAGGACCTAATGAACCACTCTTATCAAGCACAATAGAAGCAGCATCATAAGTATCAGAAGTTTCAGATTCAACTATAGTAGCAGTGTGTGTAGCATGTGTGTGTGTGTGGTGTAACGAGCTTACTCATAACAGATGGTGAATCAAGAGCAACAGAGGTGTTCAAAACCGTACCTCTTCTTGCAGTGGATTGTAAAATAGGAACCTTGCCATCACGAGACTTACCCATGATGGATGAATGGCAGCGAACAATAATGATTCCAAGTGGACTTGATAACTAAAGCTATGCTCCCCGGCAACGACGCCAGAAAATAGTCTTGATGACGCACAAGTATAGGGGGTGTATCATAGTATTTTCGAGGGATGTGAAACCGAATTTATTGATTCGACATAAGGGGATCCAAAGAATACTTATAACCCTTAATAACTGAGTTGTCAATTCAGCTACACCTGGAAACAGTTTTGTAGTAGGAGTAGTAAAGTAACAGTAGTAGTAAAGTAAAGATAGTAGTATTTTTTTGCTAAACATGTAACTCAAATATCTTCCTTTATGATCAAATCATAAACTCTTTTATTTTCTCGTTACAATGATTTTTCACTTCATCTTGAAAGTCTTTGAACAATTTTCAAATGTTTCATACTTCTTCCTTATTAAGTAAATATATAGATATATTCACTTAAATTTCTGGAGAAAGCATATGAAGCAAATGGATCCATTACATATGGCTACACATAATGGACTATATACATCAACATGTATAACATCCAATAAGTTAGTCATCCGTTCCTCTTTGGCCTATGGACGGAGTTTCAATTATCTCGAGGAAAGTTTCACAAGCGTCAATTATTCAAAATCGAAGACTCCAAAATTCCATCAACATGGAGTTTCTTCATGTTTTCTTTCCAATATAATTTAAAACAGCGATGTCACTTCATAAATGATCTTTTAATCATTTGTCTTGCGACATTTTAGCAATAGTGTTTATGGATGTGATTTCTCCCACTAGACTTGTAAAAGTTCATCCATCCTTTATGGAATACGGTAATTATTTGAACAACCATTGTTCTCGTAATACCAGAACAAAATAACAATTATTAAAACAAATCTTGAAGACTAGGTTTGACGTCAACGAAAAGCACAATAACACTTTATTTGTTTTCGATAATCATCATCACTTATTCTCTTTCTAGTTACTTAGGCCATTGCAGTTCATGAATTGCATTGTCCTGTATGACACTTCATACCAACCAATTCGGTATCCAATACCGGTATCCAATACCTCAGAACCACATTGTTTAACAAGCAAGGAATACAACCATAACATGTATATCTTCTATATACCTAAGTTGGACATCTCCAACCTTTTCTTTTCTGCCAAATATTTTATAGATTCTCTTTCAACAATTCCTTTTCTTTTAAAAGAATCTATCAACATCAATAGTGGTGTCATTCACATGACACATAGTACAAAGCGTGTATAGTCAAATACTAATACCTTTGGACTTGCACTTTGAAGTGGATCACCATCATCAAATGTTTGGTGTTCTCTCAAAAATCCATTCTTTAGTAATCTATCAGTGTAGTAAACATTTTACTTACATCTTCTATTCATCCTTATCATGACAACTTTCATAATCAAGCTACTATAGCCTGTAAGGAAGAATCGCGAGTATAATGTTAGTTCCCAAAACCTTTTTGGGAGATCCAGATGCTTAGCATCTCCATCCTTCACAAATTCTCATACAATATGAGAACATGTATTTTGCTAAATTATACTCTATCATAATGCAACCAAAAACATTGTTTTAGATATCACAATATCTTTCACACATGATGGTTTCTGAAACAATTTTTCAGCTCCTAGATAATCTTGATATTAAAACAAGTTTTGAATATCAAAAATCATGGAGGCAAACATGATACTTTAGATACTAACATTGGAATTTTACTCTTGATTTAATACTACTTATTAAACTTCATGGAGTAAATAGAGTTTGTTGAAAGTTTGCAATAGGACTTCTAAACTTTAAATTGACAATCAAAACAATACAATACTAGTTCGTAAAGTAAATATCCAGAATTCTATAGTTCTATTATATCAATTAAAAAACTAAGCATAAGGTAGTGAACAGACGCCAATGACTACAACAAATTATGAAAATTCACTTTGATTTAGTTTATGACAAATTGAGTTTGACTAATCCAAATTAGAAATGAACTCCCAATCAAAAACGACATCCCTCGTGCCTTTTTGGTGATTACATGAACCAAATCCACTACACCAAGTCCGATCATCACGTGAGTCGGTGTAGCTTCAAAGGCGAGCATCAATATGGGCATTGCATCAACTATATGACTCATGCTTAACCTTTCGGTTCATGTTCTGAGGCCATGTCTATACATGCTAGGCTCGCCAAGTAAGAACCTTAGTATTCGCGTGTGTAAAATTGTCTTACACTCGTTATATGAAAGCGTAGAGTCGAGAACACCCGATCATCACGTGATGCCTCAAAACACGATCCACAAAACGGTGTATACTTAAGGAAGAACACATTTTATCTTGATATCTAAATGAGGGATCATCTTATAATGCTACTAAAACGCCAAACTAGCAATATAAGATGCAAACATCTAATGTGTAAAGTGAGATGATATGGTCCAAGCATTTGATCTCTATCATATGCATCATGGTATGATCTCTATCATTCCTTTGTGTGTAAGGCCAATGTCTATGGAACTTACACGTTAAGTGTGTTGTAAGAGTATCTATCATACATCTACTTACAACAATACCATATCAAGACACTAGCCCAGCAACAATCTAAACTAGACGCCTCTAATTTATCCATTGCAACTTTTACGTGGCTTAGGGCTTTCGGAGATAGAACCGTTCTTACCTACGAACATGGAACCACAACGAGGATAACCAAGTTATTAGCAACTCGTTGTAAATCAGATATTGACTATAGTAGGAGAGACAGACACCCGCCAGCCACTTATGCAAAACTAGTTGCATGTCAGTCGTGGAACTGGTCTCATGTATGATGACATGTAAGGTTGGTCCGGGCCGCTTCATCCCACTATGCCACCAATATCCAAAATACATGAAAGAAGCAATAACATGATCATCATCGCCCACATATAAACATATGTGTACTACCCGTGCAAAGCACCTACGCATAGATCAGGCTCTGATACCACTGTTGGGTTCACAACATAGAAAACAAAAAAATTCCTACGATGAGAACTATACGCCAAGATCTATCTACTAGATACAGAGCAACGGGTGGATATACATCCATAGAGAACTTACCCTCGAAGACAACAAGCTTTGTTAACGAGATGCAACTCGTGGATGATGTAGTCGTACACTTGCCGATCTCAAGATCGTGATGAAGTCCAACAGGTCCGGCTCCAGCACGTCCATCAGATCCAGCTCCAGCAAGTCTAGCACCACCAAGTCTAGAACCGCAAAGCAGTGGTGCATCCGTGATCGCACACACGTCCGGTACCCCGACAACCTCCGTCCCTCGCTCCAGCAAAGCAGCGGAAGCAGCAACTCCTTTCCAGATAAAGCCACCGAGAACATGTATCTCGCTAATCCAAGACCATGGGGGAATAATACTAGAGGGGGAGAGAGATCCTTCACGAGGAGGTGTGAGGAATAAGGGGTGTGAGGGGGGCCTTTTATAGGAGGAGGGGGGTGCCCCTCCCCATGGCCGGCGCCCAAGGGGTGACCCCTCACCTCCTCATTCATGTGGTGGTAACTCCCTCCACATAAATTTGCCCCTTCACATTCTCTTTTAAAGTCTCCACTTTAAATGCATTAAAATATCTCCAAATTTAATACTCTCTCATTTAATAAAACTCTTTTATTAATTTTATTCAGAATTTTGTTAATTACTTTAATTAACAAACATTCACATAAAACCCCTGCAACATTTCAATATTACATGTAGAACCAATTTCAGCAATTTCACCTGAAACAGTTTCGGTGTTTATTGAAATAATTCCAGCGCTTCCTTAAATCTTTATCTGAAACATATTTTCTCCAAATGGTGTCGGTATCCCTTAAGTGTGTCACCCTATGGTTCGCGAATAATGCAGACATGATCGAGACCCCTCTGAGATCAATAATCAAAAGCAGGACCTGGAGATCCATACTGACTCCTACGCATTCAACGATGACTTCTGTGATCGTGAGAACCTTTAACGCTAGTAACTAAATCCCTTTGTCTCATGATATAATACATGTCCGAGATTCGATCATCGGTATCCAAATACCTAGTTTGATCTCGTTACCGACATGCACTCTTTTCTTGTTCCCGTGATATAACATTCTAGTGATCACATCACTTGCTTGCAAGCTATCTTAATGTGATATCACCGAGAGGGCCTAGAGTATATCTATCCATCATCGGGATGGAGAAATCCCACTCTTGATCCATGAGCCTCAACATAACACCTTCGTAGCACTGAACCTACCTTTATAGTCACCCTGTTACGGTGTGACGTTTGATGTTATCAAGATACTCTTCCGGTGTTAGCAATTAACATGATCTCATGGTCTAAGGACTAAGATTACTTCATATGATGTTATAGCAATATAAACATAATGACTTTGATCGTAATGCTATACTTCAGATGAATTTTCATCACATCATTCCACCAATATTGTGACCTCGTTATTAACAACATCCAATGTCCATGATCAGGAAACCTTGATCATCTTGTTAATCAAGGAGCTAGTTCATATGAGAGGCATTACTAGGAACTTTGTATTTTGTTTATTAAACACACATGTATTAACGTTTCCAATTAATACAATTATAGCATGCAAAATAAACATTTATCATAAACATGGAATAAGATAGTAACCAATTTATTATTGCCTCTCGGGCATATGCCCTTCAGTGACGTGTTCTCTTCTTCCTTGATTCTGTAGACCCACTTGTTCTTTATAACTTTCTTGCCCTTGGGCAACTTCACGAGCTCATAAGTATGATTCTTATGCAAGGCATCCATCTCTTGTTGCATAGTCTTATTCCACTCCTTGTTCTCATCTTTTATTGCATCTTGAAAGCACTCAGGTTCTGAACCATCAGACAATAACACCACATATTGGTCTAAATCATACCTGGCGGAAGGAACATGGCCTCGGCTGGACCGTCTGAGGGGAGCAGCTGGTGGACTATCTAGTTCAGGTGCTTGCTGATCATGATCATCTTCTTCAGCATCATACTCTTGCTGCTGGGGAGCTTCATCACTTGTACCACTATGTGCATCACCTTGCACATCTTCTGCATCATCATCTTCAGCTTCTTCTTTAGCTGAATCTGTAGGAGTTGGGTCAGAAGATCTTTCTTACTGCTGATTTCGAGGAGGAACATATAACGGAACTTACTCCGGAACCTACACCTTTGTCTTCACAATATCCTCAATTGTTTGATCTTCAACAAACACAACATCACGGCTTCTCACAACCTTTCTTTCTATTGGATCATACAACTTGTAGCCGAACTGATCATCTCCATAGCCAAGAAATATACACCGTCGTGTCTTTGAGTCAAGCTTTGAACTTTCATCTTGAGGGATATGAACAAAGGCCTTGCACCCAAAAACCTTCAGGTGCTCATACGAGATGTCCTCATAAAAGAACCTATTCCGAACATCTCCCTGCAATGGATAACTTGGTGAGAGATTAATAAGATAAACTACAGTCGACAAAGCCTCACCCCAATAATGTTTTGGTACCTTTGCACTCGATAGCAATAATCTAACTCTCTCGGTAATTGTCTTGTTCATCCTCTCAGCAAGACCATTCAGCTGTGGTGTCTTCAGAGGAGTAAATTGGTTCCTAATTCCCTGCTCCTTGCAATAGGCATCAAATGGGCCAATATACTCTCCCCTATTATCAGTGCGAATGCACTTGATCTTCTTCTCAGTTTCTCTCTCAAATGAGACTTGGAATTGCTTGAATACAGTTAGTACTTGATGTTTCTTCTTCAAAACATGGACCCAAACTTTCCTGGAAAAGTCATCAATAAATGTGATAAAGAACTTTGCTCCACCAATTGACCTCAGAAACATTTTACAAACATCAAAATGTATCAAGTCCAGCACCGTGGGCTTCTTGTGAGGAGGTTGACTCTTGAATGCAACTCTGTGTTGCTTCCCTGCTAGACAATATGAACATTTCTTGATGTGAACACCCTTCACACCTTTCAACAGAATTTTCTTCACCAGCAATGGCATCCCCTTCTCACTCATGTGCCCAAGTCTCTTGTGCCATAAGGCACGCACATCCTCTTTCTACAATGCCTTGACACAAGCAGCAGAAAGCTTAGCATGAACATGATACAAAACTGAAACCATGTTACCTTTTGCAACCATCAGATTTCCTTTGGTGAGCTTGTACTGTTTATTTCCAAATCTGCTCAAGTACCCATCTCTACCAAGAAATCCAACAGAGATAATGTTGAGCCGAAGTGCATCAATATGTCTCACCGACTTGAGAACTAGTGTCGTACCATTTTCAGTCTCCAAGTGCACATCTCCTCTTCCAACGATTTTTTCTCTATCATTATATCCCATCTTCACAATACCAAAATCACATGTTGTTTAGTTGGTGAAGAGCTCTCTATGAGATGTAGCATGTATGGTAGAACCGTTGTCTAGAATTTAAGTAATCCCATCACCATCTATAAGGCTGATGGTATCATCAGAAACTACAGTGATCCTCTCCACAATGGTGGAAACACTGCTGCCATCATGTTCTTCATGCATGAGAAACATGATCTCCTCTACCACAACAATCCGACCTCCCTCACTATCATTGTCGGTCTGTTTCTGAACTTTCTTCTTTTTCTTTTTGTCTTTCTTCTATTGTTCACAATACCACTTGATGTGGCCCTTCTCACGGTAGTGATGGAATATAACACTAACATACTTGTCTTTGCCTCTTGATTTGCTTCTACTTCTTTCTCCTCCCTTACTCGGACCTTTACTCTTGCTTCTCCTCTGTGACTCAGTCACTAACATTTCAGAATGTGAGGAAGAACTGCCCTTATCCGCATTTTTTCTAGACTCTTCATTTAGTACCTTGGTCTTCACAAGGTTCCAAGTGACAACACCATTAGGTGCTGAATTGCACACGGTGACCTTAAAGGTCTCCCAAGTTTCCGGTAATGATCCAAGAAGCAGCAAGGCTCTCAATTCATCTTCAAATGTAATTCTCATTGAAGATAGATGATTTATAATGCCCTGAAACTCATTTACATGATCTGCAATTGGAGTGCCCTCCTTGTACCTCAAACACATCAATTTCTTGATCAAGAACATCTTGTTGGTACCTTCTTTGCAGGCATACAACTCCTCTAATTTCTGCCATAAGGTACGTGCATGTGTCTCCTCAATGATATGGTTCAAAACATTATCATCCACCCATTGACGGATGAAACTACAAGCTTGGAGATAAAAAAACCTCCTAGTGGTCTTCTTTCATATCACTAGGCATCTCAGTGGAGAATACCGGCATCCAGTAATCCTTCACATATAAAAAGTCCTTCATCTTGCACTTCCAAGATTTATAATTTTTACCATTCAAAGAAATCATTCTATTGGTATTCACTTCCATCTTTCACCACAAACAAATGCAATCAGCCCAAAACAAACCTTGCTCTAAAACTAAATACAAAACTGAACCTCAGCTCTGATACCACTTTGTTGGAGAAGGAAGAGGATACGCAACCTCCCTGCTCTGCCTGTGGTAAACTCCGAGGATAGTTTCAATCAACAGATATGCAGCGGAAATAAAACAATGAGCACATGCACAAGTGACACAATGACTTACGTGAAAAAACCTCCTCGGGGTGAAGAGGGAAAAAACCATGGGTGTGGACCAACCGGTCCACGCGAGCTTCACTATGAGCAACCTGGGTACAGAGTTTTCTCTAGAACATCTAGAGATGTACAACACACTCAGCATGTTGCCAACCGGCAACAACAACAACAACCACTTGAGAGAAAGATTATAGCAAAGCAGAGTATCTCAGTTTCTGTCCCCTTTGGTAATCATCCAACTTCTCTTAAACCGCAGATCCAATCAGCACCAAACTTAGTATACAAGCTAACATACGAGTACCAAACATACACACCAAATTTCTGGTCAATCGGACACCGTTTGCCTACCCAAACTGTTCGTCTACCAAAACTACTATGTGATGAAACTGCAGCAGTCCGAACTGAATAAACCGCTTCCAAATCTGAAGCTACACTGACCCAAACCTCAAACCAACTAACCAGATTGAAGTATCCAAAGCAAGGAACGAGCTCACCAAGTTTGGAATCAATCCAAGCATGTTTGAGACTCCAAACACCAGTTTGAAGACATGCCGTTCAGATCTCAGAAATCTTGACAGAAATCACCTCTCCTTCCTCTTCCTCTCTTCTCACTAGGTTGTGGTGTTCTCTCACCCTCTCTCAGCAGCAACCACGTTGGATTGCTTCTCTCACTTGCTCTTTTTCTCCCACATAGCCACCAAGGGTGGCTAGGGTTTTCTTTTCTAATCCTCTCCCAAGGAGCACCTCAGCCGTTGGATACGAACATTGATCAACGATTGAAATGTGTTGGACTTCACGGGCTGATGTTGGGCTGCCAACACACCTCCATGTGGAGGGACATGGCCCAACAGAACTACCCGCGTCTTTGCTGGTAGAATCCTCTTTGTGTCATTCGTCCACGCCGAGACCTTGAACATGGCCAGATAATCTATGGATGTCATGTTCGACGTCACTTCATCAATAGAGCATGAAGTACCCAACATGTATTCTACCACATCCTTCTCCCATGCATGTGGAGGCACCCCTTCGATGATGAGATGCACCTTTGAATGCCAGACATCCAGAGTAGCATGTGCCTAGCGCATCCATCTCCGAAAGAATAGCGAGAACCCCGCATGGTTTAATGTCAGCCGTGCCGCCACACTATCCCTAAGCACTGACGAAGCAAACAACACCAGGAAATCCTCTGGCCGGTAAGAGTGTATCGAGAAACCTTCCCATGGTAGCTGGTGCACGCACATGACCGTCTCATGTGCCTGCTCGCACGAAACATGCAGCCGCACCCCACCAACGTAGGCCCCCATCGCAAAGATCAACATGTGCTCCACGTCCCTCATAACTAGCTTGCATCTCATGCCACAGAGCGCCTCATCCTCCTCCCGATCATCTACCATGTCCCACTCCCATGCCACGGGGAGCTGGCTGCAGCGGGGGTGTGCACAACAGGTTCCTTGGCTAATGCCTCGCGACAAAGTTCCTCTTCCTACACATCCGGACTAATGGGAGCTTCCAATAATTTGCTTCATGTCCTACCTGGATGCAACACAGGAATAGGACATCAAAAGTGTAATATTTCTTGCGATGGCCCGCTCTTCCATAGTTGAAACACATCTCCCGCCACTCCGGCGACACAAGGCAGCATGCCGCAACTTTAGCCTCACACTGCGAAACTTTCCAGTGGCGCCACTATGTCTTCTAAAAAGAAGGGGTTCCTGCCATACATCCTCGGTCAGGGCCGCGGTAGCGGTTTGTTGACGGTACGTCCACCCCCGACGAATCCGAGCGGGAGGAGGCTGGGGAGAGCTCGAGCCCAAAATGATCGGCCGATCACTAGAGGACATGGATATAGGGCTAACCGGTTACCAACGCTGGTACATGCGCTATTCTGGAGTGGCCACCTGCGTGGAGGGTGGGTGAGCGCTCACGTGCTCTCCGCTCACTCACCATCCTCGCTCACCTGGCTACGCACAGTCGCACACCACCATAACTTGGACACCTAAAAGGGCGGGTATCGAACTCACGGACAAAAAACTCGCAATTGTTCTCTTTTTAAGCATCCCATAGCTTTTTTTATTTGAATGAGGGGTATAAAAAGTGTCTTTGTCACAGGAGATCAGTGCTTCCTTCACTTTTAGATTTTTGAAAAATTCAAAACCTCATATTTCTATGTCTGTAAAAATTATTACTATGGGTCTCCTTGTGGATTTACCCTTGGAGTGGCCCGATCTTCATAGATTCGAGGGGATTTAGTGGAGGGAGCGAAGAACATGATGAACCAGCAAGGGGAAATCGATACAAACACACACCACACCCGATACAATCCTGTTTGCTCTCGTTGGCCCAAACCACCAACCCAATAGAATCTCAAGGGAGAGACTAAAGGTAGAATCCCAAGAGAGAGATTGGCTAGCCCTCGATAGAATCACACATAGGGAGAGAGTAGCAACCAAGTAGAATCCCAAAGGGAGAGACCTAGCACTACTAGAATTCGTACATGGGTCCGGATCCAAGGCACCGCAGCCATAGCCGTCAATCAGGACGGCGATCTCTGTCTCCAAGTGACGCGAGACACCGGATTAACTCTAACATAGAGGCGCGGCGCTACGAAATGATATATACATGGTCCCAAAATGCTTCGGACCATGTATAAGAGAAACAAAATTCCCGGAAGGATTTGCTATCTCAAGACACATCCAGCCCTACGACGGTGTAGCTCGGCCAGATACTTGGCTTCAAGATTTTTTCCAGGCTTGCTGCATCGCCAAAGGCGGAAACAGCTTCGTCGCGACCCGTTATCTCCCACTCATGTTGCGGAAGATGGCACGATCATGGCTCAATGAACTTCCGAAGAACACCATCCACAACTGGTATGACATGCAAAACGCATTCTTTCGGAATTTTGAAGGCACATATTGGAGGCCCTGTACGGTAGGAGACCTACAGCGTTGCACTCAGAAAGCCAGAGAAACTTGTCGAGATTATCTCGGACGATGGATCGACACTAAGAACTCATGCGAAGGAGTAAATGACCAAACTGCGATGGAAGCCTTCATTGTAGGTCTCCCAGTTGGTTTACTACGTCATCGCTTGAAGTGTAACAAAGTCACTGATCTAGGACAGTTGATAGAAACAGCGAGCAAGTATGCAGATGCTGACGACGACGCGGAGGGATTACTGAACGCCCTGGCGGTGCCACAGTCGGCAAAACAACCAAAGCAGCAAGCTCAGAAGCGCAAGAACACCTCGGAAGAAAAACCCAACACTGAAACGGCAGGGGTCACTGCTACTTTCGGGTCTGGAGGACGAGGGCGGCGTGGCGGTGGCCGTGGACGCAGTTGTGGGACATCAGGAGTCCAGGGTAGAGGAGACCAGCAACCTGGAAAAACCTACTCTTGGGCCAATATTGCTAATAACCCATGTGTGCATCATTTCGACGCCAATGGGGGCTCGTCTCACACAAACGTCGAGTGTCGTTTTAACGATGACAGCAAGAAAGACGATACCACTGGTTACAGGGCTAAGCGGAAGAAGGGAAAGAAGAATCCCGAAAAAGATAAAGAGACCAAGGAAGATTCTGACATGGAGGAAGCTGATCCTTCAAACCCCAAGCCGGAAGGGAAGAAAAACTTCCCAACAAAGAAAGACACTTACGTCACCTTCCTCGGATCTCAACCAGCTAAGGTCAAGAAAGCAGTTCTCCATGAGCTCAACGCAACAGTTCCGGCTGTCCCCCAATTCCTGGACTGGTCGGAAGTGACAATCACCTTTGAACGTGCTGATCATCCGCCTAAGTTGCATAGGCAAGGAAAATACGCTTTAGTCGTCAATCCACTTATTGATGGCGATAGCAGCATTAACATCCTATATGCCGAAACGCTACGCCGGATGCGAATCTCGGTGACCCAGCTGAATTACAGCTCTATGATCTTTCAGGGAGTTGTCCCAGGAAGACAAGCAAATTCCCTGGGAGAAATTACTTTGGATGTTACCTTTGGAACTCTAAAGAACTATCGGACGGAGGCACTTTCCTTCGAAGTGGTCCCGTTCAAGAGCGCGTACCACGCTATATTCAGACGTCCGGCTTACTAGGCTTTCATGGCTCGTCCGTGTTACATTTACAATATGATGAAAATTCCATGTCCCAACAGCGTGATCACCATTAGGGGAGACCCAAAGAAGGCGCGAGACTACGAGGACGGAAATGTGACCTTTGCTGAAGCCGAGCTACACGCCCAAGAGTACCAGGAGATCAAGAAGACCATCGATGCGTCCGAGATGCCCACAACGAAGAAGAAGGTGCTGGAGTTCAAGGCGTTGGAAGAGACGAAGAAGATGCCTTTGAAGGATGATGACCCCTCCAAGGTTATCCAGATAGGCGTAGGCCTAGATAGCGCATAGGAAAGCGCGCTCATCAAATTCCTCCAAACAAATCAAGATATCTTCGCATGGCAGCCATCTGACATGATCGGAGTACCTAGGGAACTTGTCGAGCACTCTCTAAATGTACACCCAAATGCTAAACCCATCAAACAGTCCCTACGATGTTTTGGCGATGAAAAGCGTAAGGCAATAGCTAAGGAACTAGCCCGACTTGAGTTAGCCGGATTGATAGAAGAGGTCATCCATACTGATTGGTCGGCCAACCCTGTAATGGTCCCTAATAAGGACACCACTGATTTAAGGATGTGTGTTGATTATACTGCCTTAAACAAGGCTTGTCCCAAAGATCCATTCGCTCTGCCTAGAATTGATCAAGTTACCGATTCTACGGCAGGCTAGGAACTCCTCTGTTTTCTCGACGCATATTCCGGCTATCACCAAATTCGGATGAAGGAATCAGATAAAATCAAAACTTCATTCATAACCCCCTTAGGAACCTTCTATTTCGTTACGATGCCCTTTGGGCCAAGAACGCAGGAGCTACGTACCAGCGCACTATGCAGTGTTGCCTCCATGACCAAATCAGACGTAATGTACATGCATATGTGGATGATATTGCGGTGATGTCCAAAAAGAAGGAAACATTAATTTCCGACTTGGAGGAAATGTTCACCAATTTACGAAAATACAACATAATGCTTAACCTGAAAAAGTGTTTCTTTGGAATTCCAGCCGGAAAATTGTTAGGTTTCATCGTGTCTCAAAGAGGCATAGAGGTGAACCGAGACAAGATCAAGGCTATACTCAATATTTCCAGGCTGACTCGCCTGAAGGATGTTCAAAGACTAACTGGTTGCATAGCTGCAGTCAGTCGGTTTGTAAGTCGGCTCGGAGAAAGAGCCGCACCACTCTACAAGCTCCTGAAAAAGACCAAAAAATTCATTTGGACTGATGAAGCTGAAGCTGCACTACAAGACATGAAAGAAGTCCTCTCGTCTGCTCCTATCCTTATAGCACCGGAACCAAGGGAACCGATGTTGCTCTATCTCACTGCGACAAACAGAGTCGTCAGTGTCATCATGGTAGTGGAGAGACCAGAGGAAAATTAGGAACACTTGGTGCAGCGTCCGACTTACTACCTCAGCGAGGACCTAACTGAATCTAAGCAGCGGTATCCGCACTATCAAAAGCTAGCTTATGGTGTGTTTTTTGCATGCCGTAAGTTACGGCACTATTTTCAGGAACACCCAATTATCATGGTGAGCATAGCTCCCATGAGAGATATAATCAACAATAGCGAGGCTACAGGACGCGTCGCAAAATGGGGAATAGAGCTTTCAGCTTTCGACATTGAGTATAAACCTCATACAGCAATCAAATCCCAAATCCTTGCCGACTTTATCGCTGATTGGACAGAGACAGCGTAGAATATGATCCTCCCAGATTAGGAATATTGGACCTTACATTTTGACGGGTCTAAGGCTCGAGGGGGCTCGGGGGCTGGTGTGGTGCTCAAATCACCCCAAGGAGATAAACTTTTCTATGTGTTGCAGATTCACTTCACAGCGACAAACAACATTGTCGAGTATGAATCACTGCAGCATGGAATCCAGATTGCTAAGGATATCAGCATCCGACGATTGATGTGTTAGGGAGATTCAGATCTTGTTGCTTAGCAAGTGTCGGATATCTGTAATGCAAATAAACACATGGCACCATATAAAGCCGTCGTGGATGATCTATCTAAATCGTTTGAAGGGTTTGAGGTTCAACACATCCCTCGAGCAGAAAATGAGGAAGAAGATGCATTATCTCAAATAGGCTCTGCATGGAAAAAGGTCCCGGATGGAGCTTTTTTGGAGCACCTCAAAGTTCCCTCTATAAAAGGAGTGGACGAGGAATATCCGACCAAATCCGACTCACCTTTGGTAGCAGTACCGGCTGTGATTCCTAGCTGGACTCAACCCTACCTTGATTACTTGGTAGACGGCAAATTACCCGAAGACAAAGTTCTGAGCTGGCAAATCGTCTGAAGAGCGAAAGCCTATACTATAATTAGTGGTGAGCTCTATAAGCGGAGTGCGTCTAGGGTCTTTCAGCGATGTGTATCTCCGGAAGAAGGAGTGGAAATCTTACAAGAGATCCATGAAGGCGAGTCTGGTCACCATGCTGCAGCCAAATCTTTAGTGGCAAAAGCTTTCTAACACGGTTTTTTTGGCTTACAGCCAAGGCAAATGTCAAATGGGTGGTCAAGACATACAAGGGATGCCAAAAATACGCCAAACAAGCTCATGTTCCAGCTGATCAGTTGCGAACAATACATATAACATGGCCTTTCGCGGTCTAGGCGCTTGACATGGTCTGACCGTTTAGACGGGCTCCAAGTGGATTTACTCACCTCTTAATGATGGTGGATCAATTCACCAAATGAATTGAGGCTAAACCCGTCACTAGTCGTGATGGAGCAATAGCCAAAAGATTTGTCGAGGATGTTATAATCCGATCTGGTTATCCGCATATCATTATCACGGACAATGGGAGTAACTTCTCTATGGGAGAGCTTGCCGAATTCTGCAATGAACAAAATATTCAGGGTGACATTGCGTCAGTCGCACATCCGCAGGCTAATGGACAAGTCGAAAGGGCAAATGGTTTAATCGTACAAGGCCTAAAACCAAGACTCGAAGCACCACTAAGACGTGTTGCGGGGGCTTGGGCAGCGGAATTACCCTCTGTAATATGGAGGTTGCGAACAACTCCGAACAGGTCAACCGGATACACACCTTTCTTCTTGGTCTATGGCGCTGAAGCAGTTCTTCCTAGTGATTTGATTCATACTTCTCCTAGAGTTGCCAGGTATATCGAAGAGGATGCCGAGATTTCTTGACAACATGATCTCGACTTAGTCGAAGAAGTTTGCGTCATTGCTGAGATGAGATCAAAAGCCTATCAGCAAAAGTTACGCAAGTATCATAACCAGAGAGTTAGAAACCGGTCTTTCAATAAGGGAGATTTGGTTCTCTGGCTTGTGCAACAAAGAAAGCACAAACTTTCCCCAGTATGTGAAGGGCCTTTTTTAGTTAGTCGAGTATTGCACAATGGTTCTTACTACCTAACTAATATGCAGCTAGTCAAACAAAGACCTGCTACTAAGAAGAGAAAGAGAGCTGGAGGCAATACAAACCCGGAAGAATTAGACAGACCATGGAATATTACTCAGCTACGTCCCTTTTATTCTTAGTTTATCCTTCTTTGTAATCATATATGTGTACATGTTCAATAAGAAATAAAGTATTGGTTGCCTCAAATTTTTCTGAGAAGTTTTTTACCATCTTATTTCCGAATGATCATGTCAGAATTGAAAATCCCAGAATACTTGAAAGTACTTTATGCTCATGTTTGTTCTGGTTTAGATTTCCGATTCTAAACTTGATACCTTTGGGTATAAATCTAAATTTTATAGTCTGTACTTTGGTTATTTATCTAATTGCCGGATGCGGGCATTTTCCGAGTAGTGAATTGTTGGTACTGGAAGCTGGCTTTGTTTCCGAGTTTAAACTAGTTTAGCAATTGAGCTCTATTGCTCGGCAAAGTTTCTGTGCTAAAGGTTGTCCGGCTCACGAAAGGTACGAGGCGGAAAGCTAGATAAACGATAAGTATAGACAAAAAACATAAGTGCTTATGTACACATTTCAGGCACATAAAATTAAAAGCTAAAAGTGCTAAATAGAAATAGCAAAGCTTAGCACCAGCAAAAGTATTATACTACTTATTTACAGACCTAAATTGTTTTCAGAATAACACATTGGTTTTTCTGATACTCTATGATGCAGGGGGAGAGGTAGGAGCTACCGGTTCACTGGACACATCAGCCTCACGTTAATATCGTTCCAAGACATTCAAATCCTTCAACAGTTTGATCGTTGTCAGAAACTTCTGCTGTCCCTTCAGCAAGCAGAGGAGGCGTGGCCACACATGTGAAGAAGGTAGTCTCATAGCTGGTGAGATTAGAAACATGGCACCCATATCCGGCACAGGATTCCATGATAGCCTTGATGTCTTGCTCCTGTCCGTCTTCATCCGCTTTGCAGTACCCTCTAGTTACTTGCCAGATTTCCAGGTTTCCATGGTGGCTCATAACCATGGTGAGAGCGTTCTGCGATGCGGTTCGCGTGTAGGACATGTTCCAGTCCTGGACAAGCTGCGGCATGTCCTTGGCCTTGTCTCGCACCTCAAAGAAGAACATGTTATGCATACCCGGAACCTTGAGAACCTCGCCAATATCTTCAATGGATTGGTGGAAGTCATGAAGCAGATCACCAACTTGTGTAAGTCGGCTAGTGCGAGATTCGGCAGAGGCTGAGTCTAGTAAGTTCAGAGGACCTACGCATGTAATGCAAAATGGTTAATAAAAGAAATCCGACATCGAAAGAGTCAAAAGATGCAGAAAAGTCAAAAAGATGGAAACATACCGAAGATGACATCGTCGACTTTGGTCTTCTCCTCCCGAAGACTATAGAGTTCAGCCCGGAGTGCTTCGGTGATATCCTTCTCTCTGAATAAGTCACTACTGATATCGGAGATTTTCTTATCCTGGAGCGCAATCTTACGATCACGCTCCTCGGTGGCCATGGAGGAGGATCCGAGAACTTGAGCAATGCTCTTCTCATGATCCGCCTTAAGCTTATCTAGCTCTTGGCGGAGGTCCTTGTTTTCCACCTCAAGGGTTCACAGATTCTCGGCCTCCTCAATCATAGCACAGGACTGTTTTACCAGTGTTGTAGTCAAAAGAACAACAATTGAAAAAAAAATCGACTATGAAATAAAAGGCAAAGATTTAGTACTGGAATGTTTACCTTCAGCCTCATCCCTTGATACTTTCAATTGAGCATTTTCAAGTCGGAGAGCTCTGATTTCTCTCTGCTTGTTACATATATTCTTCAACAATTCCTGGTTATCAGAATTAACTTTCTTTAAGTCAGAATACCTAGAGTCAGAAGTCTACTAAAGACTCGGGCTAATATTTTTTACTAATATCAGCACGTGCCTTGGGGGCTACACTAGTTCATTCTTTGGCATCCTAAGGAAGCATAAATACGGATTTGTCTGTCCGGCTTCATGCTTGGGGGCTAGAGGATATGATATGAAATAAAGTAAAACGTGAGTTGGATTCCAACGTACATGTTGTTCATGAGTGAGTTTTCTCAAACCCATGTTCACTTTTGTGGTAACTTTCTCGGCGAGAATGAGCGGGATCACTGGCTGACATGGGCATACCTTACAGGTACTCGAGCTTGGTATATACGGTCCAAATACGTACAGGCCCACGGTGTCGCCAAGGCCCAAACAAGGGACCCGAGTAACCTATGGACTCTCGATTGCTTGAAGAACAAGAAGTTAAAAATAGAAAGTTTGAAGGGGAAAAACCCTAACTTGTAACTGACTCGACCTGCTACCCGAGACCTAGCCTATCTATATAAAGGCTAGGAGGGGCGGCGAGGAGGACACACACAACCCTAGTTTCCACAACCCTCGCCAGATTACATCTGCGCACCATTGTAACTTTCGATTCCTTCGATAATTCCACGAGCAGACAAGCAGGAGTAGGGACCTCTACGAGGCCTAAACCTGGGTAAATATTTGTCCCATGTGTGCTTGTTTGCTAGCCGATAGATGTCTCCAGCGCTCCCTCCTTCTCCAAAACCCAAGTCCATAACAATGGGCATTGATGAGTTAAACCCTTGTCAATTGGCGCCTTCTGTGGGAATTGGGAGTGCTGATGTTGCGGCTTCTTCGGCCCCATCAACTGCGATCTACAACTCCGCAACAGCGGAGATTCGCCAGCTCTTCGGCGCGTTCGACTTCACTGTCCACACGCTGGCCACCCACCGGCCTTCGATTCCGTGGGCGACGGAATCAGCCTGGCGATTGGGAGCTTCCGCTTCCAAGTTGGTCAGATGGGCACGCTTCGCATGCCTGATCAGCCGACAGCACCGGCGATTGCCCAGCATCATGGTTCCCTCCATCAATCGGCACCCTCAGCGAGCTCAACGCCCCGGTGACAGTCGAAAACACGGTCAGCGATAGCAGTCGCGATTCCGATCTGAGCGATCTGGTCACTGAAGATGGAACCTATGCTTCCGAATCTAAGAGTTGTGGATGCAACAGCTTCCCCAATCACTTCATGTGTGACGTCATCAACGCAGGCAACACCTCTGCCAATCACGACAACAGTGGCAACCCTGGCAATGGCACCGATCCACTCAACGCCGGTAATGGTGGCAATGGTGGCAACGGCGGTAACGGTGGCAATCGTGCCCCCGTCAAGAACGGAGGAGTAGTCGAACCTCCCAGCATAATCAATGAGCAAACCGGCGAACGCGTCGTAATCAAGCTCAACGAGCAAGAGTGGGATCACTGCCGCGAGGCATTACGAGGCACTCCTCTACCCTTCGGGTCCCCGCAAGAACTGCTGATGGGCTATCACTAGCTCCTGAAGGAAGAATTCAAGCGCCAACTGCAAACAATCGTGCAACTTGAGGCGCGTAAAAAGGCAGTGGACGAATCGAGCCTTCGTCACGCTGGGCTCTCCTCCTACGGAGGATCCTCCTCAAGAGGCAACGAGTACCTCGCCAAGAAGAGGCAATCGCGTATGGCTCATCTTACCGAACAAGAATGCATAGAAGCCGCGAAAGTCCTCGACTTCGGCTCTATGACAGTCGACACGAGAGGCAACGTGGTCCCCAGGACTCCGTAGGCTGCAGTGACAACAGCCACCATGTACCTCCTCAATAACCAGCCGCCAGCTGGAGATCCCCGAACCGCCATGCACCAATCTACGATCGCGGGCTTGGGATTAATCGAGGCCGCCCTCGTCAAGGAGCCAACACCAGACCCAAAAAAGGGCAAAGCGCTAGCAAAGCGCCACTCCTCGCCCTCATCCAGCGATGACAGTCACGACCTGTCTCGGCGCCGCCGCTCACGGCGACATGATCGTGACTACGATGCGCGCGACAACCTCACGCAGCGCAATATCGACAAATCAAGGGCACGACGTGCTCGGTCGACTGACACGGAAGAAGAAGATGGGGAGCTCTATGGCGCCAGATGCTTCAGCAGATCCATTAGGCAGAAACGAATACCTAAAGGGTTTAAACTCCCGTTGGAGAACCCAAAATTCGACGGTCTACAGGATCCGAAGATCTGGCTGGAGGACCATATCTCCTCCGTCAGACTCCACGGAGGCAGTCGAAGCACTACCATGCAATGCTTGCAGCTACAACTGCAGCGCGTCGCCCGAGCATGGCTCAATAATCTCCCACGCGGATCCATTCGCAGTTGGGATGAGCTGGTTTACAGCTTCGTGCGTGATACATTGCAAATGTATCTATAATTTTTGATGTTCCATGCTTGGTTTTATCCACTTTCTTATGTTTTGTTCCAACTTTGGAGTACTTTTATTATGATTTCTTGGACTAACCTATTAATAAGAGCCACAGTGCCAGCTGCCTGTTTTCTGTTGTTTTTGGTTCTAGGAAAGTCAGAAAATGAATATTCTCGGAATTGGACGGGACAAAAGACAAAGTGCCTATTTTTCCGGAAGTGATCAAGTGCCAGAATACGAGACGAAGAGGGACCAGGGGGCCACCACACCACCTGGTCGCGCGGCCTAGCCTGGCCCGCGCCAGGGGGTGGTGAGGCCAGCCCTGGCACCCCCTCGGCCTCCCCTTCCGACTATAAGATGCCCTCAGGACGAAAACCCTAAGTACCCGATCAAAAATCCACGAAAGAGTCCATAGCCGCCGTCGTCTCTGTCCCTAGATCGGGGGATCTGAAGCTCTTCCCGGCACCCTGCCGGAGAGGGTAATTCAGCCTGAAGGCCTTCTTCATCACCATGCAAGCCTCCGGTGTGATGCGTGAGTAGTTCATCCTTGGACTACGGATCCATGTAGTAGCTAGATGGCTGGTTTCTCCTCCTTTGTGCTTTCATGTTTAGATATTGTGAGCTCCGTTCATGATCAAGATCATCTATTTGTAATTCATACATGTTGTGTTTGCGGGGATCCGATGGATATTGAGATGCTATTTCAGATTCATTATTGATTCTATCATGTCTTCGTTATTTGAGATCTTGCATGCTTTCCATTGTTAGTAGCTATCTTGGCCAAGTAGATGCTAGCAACTCCAAGAGTTAGTATTTATGCTCGATAGTGGGTTCATGCCTCTGGTAATCTGGGGAAGTGACAGAAATCTCTAAGGTACTAGATGTGCTGTTGCTACTAGGGAGAAAACAACGATCCTTTGTTCATAAAACAATTGTATTGTTTACTTTACACGCAGTTCGTAAAGCAATAATCTGTTGCTTGCCACTTAATACTGGAGGGGGTTCGGATGATAACCTGAAGGTGGATTATTAGTCATAGATGCAGTTGGATAGCAGTCTATGTATTATGTTGTAGTGCACAATCAAGTCTCAGAGGAGTCAAGCTGATTAGTATATGCATGTATTGCTTTCTCGGTCTTTGTCAATTGCCCCGCTGTAATTGTTCACCCAGCATGTTATCTATATAAGGAGAGCCACCTCTAGTGAACTATGGATCCCGGTCCTTTACTTTACATACAATCTATAAACTGTTTCTGCTTTGTGTTTTCTTTCTGCAAACTGTTACTTCTTTCCATTCGATGCGTTTAATCCTTTGTTTTCCGCAAAACACGGTGAGATTGACAACCTCATCGCAAGTTGGGGACAAAGTTCTGTGGTTGTGTTGTGCAGGTCTCCACGTTGCTACTAGCACCGGTAGTGCGCCCTGCCAAAGCTCAGCTAGTAACACCTTTGAGGTGTTTCCTTGCTCCTACTGGTTCGATTAAACCTGGGTTTCATAACTGAGGGAAACTTGCTGCTGTGCTCATCATACCTTCCTCTTGGGGTTCCCAACGAGCTCTACATCAACACCGCCATCAAGCATTTTTCTGGGCGCCGTGCATTGAGCCATCAGTGCATAACTTTAAGGGCATGTACAAGCGGCCCGCATCAATCAAAGAGCTGAGATGCTGCCAGCAAAGATCTGGCGAATCGCTGCGCTCCTACATCCAAAGGTGGTCCATCATCAAGAACTCCGCGGAGAACATCTCGGAAGACCGCGCGATTGATGCATTCAACGGTGGTGTCCGCTGCCTAGAACTCGGGGTGGAGCTGGGCCGCTCAAAGCCCCAACCATTGACCACCTGATGGAGATCATGAATCGGTGGGTCGATGGAGAAGATTCGGTAAAGAATCGTGCTCACTCCGACGAAGAGGCAGAACTCGAACACAGACGCGACCGCCGAGGCAAGCGTCGCATGCGCATCTACGATGACCGCGACGACATCAACATGGTCGCGGCCGGCTACGCCGATAGACACGACGATAACCGCAACAGCGGATACCGTAGCGGCGGATACCGCGACTCCGGGAAAACCACGCAAGTATGGCAACGCCGCACTCGCGATGAGGCACCCGCGAACTCCATCGAGGACAAACTGTCCGGGCCATGCACGGTACACTTCTACATCGACAAACATGATGGGAAGAGAAAGTCCAGCCACCTCCTCAAGGACTGCCGCGAGTTCCTCAAGCTACATGAGGGATTGGTTCGGATGAACCGCAATGCAGTCAAAAGAGGCTACGGAGCCGCTCCAGGCACCGTGGCTCATGGCGCACCGCCACCACCACCTAGGCCACCCCCAAACGGAGCCGCACCGGACCAGCACCACGGAGGCGAACCGTACCCACGGGCCATGGGCACCATGATGATCCAAAAGGGATGCCCCTCCAACAGGGTGCAGAAGGCCATCACTCGCCAAGTCAACTTGGCCACGCACTCGCCACCATCCACCACTGAGTACCTCAGTGGAAGCGAGTCATGCATCACCTTCGACAAGCGCGACCACCCGCCTCAGATACCCCGTCCAGGTCATTGCCCCCTCGTACTCGAGGCACAAATTGGAGGCTTCGACATGAGTCACGTCTTCGTGGATGGCAGAAGCGGCATCAACCTCATATTCGCGAGTACCTTGCGAGCAATGAGAATCCCACTAACCTGCCTGGAGGCATCGGACACAACGTTCCATGGCATCGTCCCAGGGAAAGGCGTATACCCCCTGGGCAAAATCAACCTCGACGTCATCTTCAGCACGCCGAAGAACTTCCGGCGCGAGCGCATCGACTTTGAGGTCGTCGACTGGCCCTCACAATACCACTGCATCCTCGGGCGTGTCGCGTTCGCTAGGTTCATGGCAGTGCCCCACTACGCCTACCTACAGATGAAAATGCCAGGTCCCAATGGCGTCATTATGATCAACGGGAGCTTTGAGCAATCTGATAGTTGCGACAGGGAATTCAACAGAATCTCCCAGTCCTTCGGCATGCAGGAGAAACTCGTGAGATTGAAAGAGACGACAGACAACAGTCTACCTCCCCTGAGAAGGCCAAGCTCACCTGATCTCTCCTCCGACTCATCTGTGCACACAAAGAAAGTGCAAGTCCATCCATCGGATCCCGCCAAGACGGCCCTCATCGCCAACAACTTGAGTCCCGCGTAGGAACTCGCGCTCGTCGAATTCCTCCATGAGCACTGGGAAATTTTTGCCTAGTGTCGTGCGGACATGCGAGGAGTTCCCAGGGAATTCGCCGAGCACGCACTCAATGTCAACCCCGACGCAAGGCCAGTCAAGCAAACAATTAGGCGATTGTCTGAGCCACGAGCGCAGGCAGTTGCAATGGAGATCAACAGACTCCTTGAGGCCAAGTTCATACACGAGATCAAGGAAAGCACTTGGCTCACCAAAACGGTGCTGGTACTAAAAAAGGACACGGATATCCTGCGGATGTGCGTGGACTTCACCTCTCTAAACAAGCACTGCCCAAAGGATCACTTCCCGTTGCCACGGATCGACCAGATCATCGACTCCACCGCGGGATGCGAACACCTCTGCTTCCTCGACGCCTACTCAGGCTATAATCAAATTCGAATGAAGGAGGAAGATCAAGAGAAAACAGTGTTTACAACGCCCTTTGGTGTGTTCTGCTACAACACGATGCCCTTCGGGCTAAAGAACATGGGAGCCACCTACCAGCGGTGCATGTAGGCTTGCCTCAAGGAACAACTAAGTCGCAACATCCAAGTCTATGTCGACGACATAGTAATCAAGACCAAAGTGGAGGCCTCTCTAATCGACGACTTGCACGAAACCTTTGCCAATCTCGACCGCTACCGGATCAAGCTCAGTCTGGGCAAATGCGCCTTCGGCGTACCATCTGGGCAGCTACTCGGGTATCTCATCTCCGCGAGGGGAATCGAGGCGAACCTGAAGAAGATAAAAGCCATACTGGCCATGGAGAAACCAAAAAACATAAGGGGCGTCCAGCAGCTGGCTGGACGAATCGCGGCCCTTAGTCGATTCATCAGTCGAATGGGCAAAAAGGCGCTGCCCTTATACCAGCTCCTCCGCAAAACTAAAAAATTCGAGTGGACCACTGAAGTGCAAGAAGCATTCGAAGACCTCAAGCGCCTGCTATCCACTTCGCCAGTGCTGGTGTCTCCACGAGAAAGGGAACCACTATTGCTGTACATCTCTGCCACCAATCAGGTGGTCAGCACAATGCTCGTCATCGAGCGAGCTGAGGAAAACAAGGTCCACGGCATACAACGCCCAGTATACTACCTCAGCGAGGTCCTCACGCCAACAAAATAGCGGTACCCGCACTACCAGAAGCTGGCATACCGGCGTCTTCATGACCGCCCGGCGATTGTGCCACTACTTCCAGGAACACCCAATCGTGGTGGTCAACGACGCCCCCTTGGGGCTTATCCTCAATAACCCCGACACCACGGGACGAGTCGGGCTTTGGGGAATAGAATTGTCTCCATGAGACATCATGTATCAAAAGCGCGACGCAATCAAGTCGCAGGTTCTCCCGGACTTCCTCGTGCACTGGATGGAGAACCAGCTCCCGGACAAGCCAGATATGTCCTACCTCTGGACAATGCACTTTGATGGGTCCAAGCGAAAAGATGGAGCAGGCGCAGGTGTCATACTGACATCACCTCAAGGGGACAAGCTGAAGTATATCCTGCGAATGCAGTTCACAGCCTCAAACAACGAGGCTGAATACGAGGCCCTGTTGCACGGGATGAGGATGGCAAAAGCCTGCGGCGCCAAGAGGCTCATCATATACGGCGACTCCAAGTTGGTCGTCAACCAAACAATGCATGAGTGCGACGCACTGAACGACAACATGATCGCGTACCGCGACCTCTATGATACACTCGAAGGAGACTTCGATGGTTGCGACCTGCGACACATAGGTCGCAGAAGCAACGAAGAGGCGGACGCACTCGCCAACATAGGCTCTACATGCGCCCCCATACCACCTGGGGTATTTCTCGAGCGCATATGCGAACGCTCCATCAAGCCAAAGGCCGCAGAGAAGAAAACAAGCGTAGCAACGGACTCGGGGGCTACGCCACCCAATGAGCCAATTGCACTCGATGGCTTGGAGCTGGACACAGGACTCGAGGGACCAATGAGCGTCATGATGATTGAACAATCCTGGACACAGCCGTACATCACGTACCTCCTCAGCAAGAGGCTATCGGACGATCCGACAGATGCATGGCACAACGCGCGGTGATCCAAGGCATTCGCCGTTATCAACGGCGAGCTGTACAAGCGCAGCATCACAGGAGTACTCCAACGATGCGTCTCCATGGCCGATGGAAAAGCAGTTCTCCTTGATATCCATGAAGGGACCTGCGGGCACCACGTCGGCAGTCGCGCCCTCGTTGCCAAAGCTCTACGAGCTGGATTTTACTAGCCCACGGCCATGCGCGACGCCAAGGACATAGTCCAAAAATGCAATGCTTGCCAGCGATTCGCGGACAAGCCACAAGCACCGGGCGCAGAGCTACGACCAATCCCATTGGCCTGGCCCTTCGCGCAATGGGGGCTCGACATGGTCGGCAAACTTCCAAGGTCCTCACGAGGAGGCTACGTCTACCTCTTAGTCGCAGTCGACAAATTCACCAAGTGGATTGAGGCCATGCCAGTGACAAACCAATCAGGGCACAGCGCAGTCAAGTTCTTCGAGTCCATCGTCTACCGCTTTGGCATGCCGCACAGCATCATCACCGACAACGGGATGAACTTCACATCCAAGGAGTTCCAAGAATTCTGTGAGAACCTAGGGATCAACATCAGCTACGCCTCAGTAGCGCATCCACGGACCAACGGTCAGGTGGAAAAAGCAAATGGGCTCGTATGCAGCGGCATCAAGAAGCGACTCCTACGACCACTCGACCACGCGAAGTACGATTCAAGGCGCCGCGCGTGGTTGCTTACAGTGAACAAGAGTCATCCCTTGCACTCGAAGAGTCCGTCGACCTCCTTGACGAAGCTAGAGAAATCGCCACAGAAAGATCCACGATCTACCAGCAGAACATACACAACTACCACAGTAGAAGGCTTCGCCCCAAATCCTTCGTCGAAGGTGACCTGGTCCTGCGACTGAAGCAGCAGGGGCATCTCAAGCTCGAGTCCACTGGGAAGGACCGTACGTGATTACAGTCCCAGGTGGCGCTTATCGCCTTCAAGATTTAGAGACAGGAGTCGCATACTCCAACCCCTGGAACATCGCACAACTGCGACGATTCTACCCCTAGTCGCTTTTTACCTTTGCATCACAAATAAGGCTACTCAGCCAAGGCTACTTAGCCACACATTGTACCTCGTACTATTCTTCGAATAAATAAAAGCTAAGTGCCCCAAAACTCTGTGTTCTCCTTTACTTTGTCAATTTATGTACTCGGGGGCTGCGCCACCCTATACACATCTGTTCTTCGAACCAAAACGTGATATCCTGAGTAGCTGGTACATCAATCGAACCCCTTAACACAACCTCAACCCAGCTGCAACGCACCTGACAGGTTGACAAGGGACTGAGATAAAACATGGCCAGGCTAACGAAAAGGACTCACATAGTGCAACGCACCTCATGCTAACAAAGTTCTTTATATACATTTGACAATAAATTATCTACAACATCTATATGAACTTTACAACACAAGTACACTTATGTGTAGGATACAAATTAGGCCACTACTACAGCATGAGAATGTTGGTTTGTTCCAAGCAGAAGTCGACGATATTTTCAGCTGGGCGATCCATCTCCTGGTAGTGCGGCACCATATTCCAAGCAGAACCTGCTGGCGGCGCAGGCGGCATAGGCGGCCCAGACGCAATGGCGGCAACGTCTACGTCAGGCATGTGCAATCGCACCATTGAGAGAGCAGCCTTGGCACCAGCCACCAACTGTTGCCTCACGCATTCGCGAACCGCGGACAGATCTTGAAACTTGGCAAGGAGGGCCAGCAAGCTTGATGGAGTATCATCCAGCGGAAACATCGCCCGATAAATGTTCTTCAAGCATGACTATGATTTCTTCAGAAAGAGCAGCACTCGCAACGCACAATCCTGCAGGGTCTCCAGCGTAGTCGCACGATCATGATCTACCCAGAAGTATCCACTCTCCTGAAGTTGCTCCTGGGTAAGATCATGCAGGTGAATGGCAATTCTATCCTTCTCCTCCTACGGATGACGCGCGCTGACAACTACACGAAGCAGCAACAGCAGCATGAGTACATCGTACCACTGCGAGTAACTACAAGGAAAAGATAAGAACCAGCAAACTAACATTTGAATTGGTCGCCCAGCTGCGTCACCTCGCCAAGCAAATACTGCTCTCGAGCAACGGCTTTTTCCGCCTTCGACTTCCATACATCCGCATTACCGCGGAGCACGGGCGACTCACGCTCCAGCTGCTTCACGCGGTCACGCAGTCGTGAAAGCAAGGACAGCTCATCTACCCTGGAGCGTGGCGGTGCCACGGTATCATCAAGAGTTGGCGAGTCCTGGGTTTCCCTCAAAGGATCACTTGATGTACCCTACCACAAGTCAAGATAGAAACAAATAAGACGACCAAATCAACACAAAGACAAAAGGATCAGATGCATTCAAGACTAGCAAAAGTATCAACAGATACACTAGCCAGCAGGCATGTTCTTAAACAAAAGGACATAAACTAATCAACTATTACAAAGCTAACTAAGGAGCAGCTGGCTTCTTCGACTTCGACGGCTTCGGGGGCTTCATCAAGTCCGTGGCAGTATCAGACACCACTGACTTTCCGCCGGCCCCTAAGGCCAAAGCTTTCGCCGCCTTCTTGGCACGTTGGAGCTCCTTAGAGTACTTCGCAACAGTATTTATGAAGTGATGCCCATATTTGCCACAGGGAGTCGCGAAAGGAGCAAAGACTACCTGCTACCCGTCCGCGCCAATAGGCATCGCCTTCGACACCGCGGAAGGATCGATCTCGACTCCGTGGGCCTACACCATCGTGAGTGACATGGACGCGCCAGCCGCGCGGAGTGAGTTCTTGTAGCTGGAAGGCACACCCCCGGCGAGTGACTCCACCAGCTCGTCCATATTATCGATCAGCTCCGCCTTAGGCATCAACTCCTCCCGGAGGCGACTGAGGGCGCCCTTGGCCTTGGAAAATGTATCCTGGACGGCGGCGCTACGGTCCTCGACTGTAGCTAGCACACCCGCCAGAGCGTCATCGCGACGAAGGGCCTGCGGGTCAAAGCTCAAATCGCCAGCATCTGTACATAAACCCACACATGGACCAAAAACATCAGCGCCACCAGCAAAAACATTAGAAGCAGAGAAGGATAACAATATCCACAAGCAAAAAGTACCTGAGAGAGCCTTGGCGATTGCGAATAGTTATTCTTCGAACAACTTTTCCCTGGCCGCAAAGGAGGCACACAGATCCTCTTCACGCTTCCGCGCCTCGTCACGTGCTGCGATTGCCTCGTCGCGACCCTTCACAGCCGCGGCAAGTGTCTTCTCCAAGGTGGCGGCATTACGCAATAAGGCATTATGTTTGGCTACACCACAAGCAAAAGTTGATTATCAGTTGACTATATCAAAAGGAGAAGACGAAGAAGAATAAATGTAGAACACTCACTTTCAACCATGCGGTGACGCGTCTCCAGCATTGCATGCTGGCGGCCCATCGCCATCACTTGTTCTGCCAAGTGCGCGGCTTCCTTCACAAGGAGCTGTAGCACAACCAAGGAATCAGCAGAGGCAACAGATAACGTCGACTGCAACACTAAAACGAAGAAAAGCTATACTTACATGGTCATCTAGTGACTCCGAAGATTTCTGTTGTACCGTCACCCGGGCAACCATTCGATGCTCTCCTGCACGAGGAGAACTGGAAGAGTTGTGCCCGGAGTGGGACGCTAATGGAGGGGAAGGAGCGCGCTCGACCTCTTTCTTGGCCCTTGAGGTCGCGACTCCTGATTCCTTCAAAAATTCGACGTCGCCAGAAGATGACGACGCCTCTTGACTACAAGACAAAACCCACATTGAGAAAGGGCAAACTCCGGGACAAGCCAACAAGGAGAAAACAGAGAAGAAATGAACTAGAAAACTTACCAGTCAAACTTGTCAAAGTCAAATGTGGCCTCCACCGACTCCGACGAAGACTCCTTGGGCAATCGCATCTTCTTGCGAGAAGATGGTGCCACAGCCCTCACAGGAACGGCTGGAATTGGCGACTCCGCACCAACGCCCGTGCCTTCCGGATTCGAAGGAGACGACGTGTCGGAATCCTCGTTGCGCGAACGCTTGCGAGTATCCGGACTATCGGACTCGGGGACTTCCTCCTCCACATCAGAAGGGACAGTCGACTCAGACTCATCCTCTTCCAAGGCTTCGCGAGGAATAATCCCCTCAGGGAGAGGGGGCATACAAGGCGACACCGCCCAATCCTACATACAGACAACAAAAATCAGCAAAAAGCAAGTAAGCAATAGAAAAGCAATCGACAAAATAAGCTACTGCGTAGCACAACTATACCTCAGGAGGAGGATTCGAAGCATCAAAGGGAGGAACAACTGGCTCACTAGGAAGCACATCCTTGCCGGTGTATTTCGTGACCAGTCGAACCCTCTTATCCACCTCACTCGCGGACATGCCATCGACATACACGCGAGTGGCATCATCAGCGCCAGCCCATTGAAACATAGGGTGGACTCTGGCTTGCAGGGGCTGGACACGACGGCGTAGCCACGTTCGGATGAGAGCGCAGCCTCCCTCCTCTTTGCCTATGCGACTCTCGAGGTCGCAAACGCATTGATACAGCACGTCTGTCTCCGCGAGCTCGCTAGGCATAACTACGTTTTTCCAGGAGCGCATCCTCCTGCACGGTGTCGCGGGATCGAAGGGCGCGAGTCCAAAGTGCTCACCTTTGGCCTTCTGATCACGGATGTAGAACCATTTATCCCTCCACCCTTGGAAGGACTTCGTGAGCTTGATGTCGAAGTAGGTGGCGGATGGGTTGACGTGGATTCTGCAAGCACCTACATCGTAAACTAAAGAGCCAGATGCAGACTGGCGCTTCAATTTAAAGATGTGCTTGAAAAGGCCGAAGTGTGGCTCGATTCCAAGCCAGCACTCGCAAAGTGTGATGAAGCAAGAGATGTGGAGGATCGAATTTGGGGACAGCTGATGGAGCTGGAGCCCGTAGAAACAAAGAAGACCCCTAAAAAAGGGGTGAAGAGGCAAGGAGAGACCGTGAATGATGAATGCAAGAAACATCACTCGAAAACCAGCAGGACAAGCAGGAATGGTCTCACCGCTGGGGACGCGCGCGTCAGCGACTGCAGCGGACAGCACTCCGTCTTGGCGAATAAGACGGAGATCAAACGCCTTGATGATGGAAGGGCGCCACGCACCATTCGTGACGCGGGTGCCCGCGACCTTCTTCTTCCTGGTGGCGCAGCGACGGAGCCACCCTTCTTCTTCGCCGCGGTAACAGTGGCCGCGGAATCAGCAGCGGAGCCTCCCTTCTTCTTCCCCATTGCACGACGGCGATGCGAGCGAAGAAAGTAGCTCGGAAACGAGCGGAGCTGGTCCAGCATCGTGGAGGAAACAGGCACAGAGAAAAGCAGAGGAGCAGCAGCAATGGCGATGACAGCAAGGAAGAATGAGCACAGATGGGAAAAATTACCGCCGTAGCGTGGCTACTTAACCCCTGGAAGATGCAATCCAACAGCTCAGAAAAACCCTACTAGACGCGTGGCACACATCGTGTTGGACACGTGGAGAAGGGGAAGCGCAAACCGTCCCTCCACTACTCCCATTACGCACGGAAATCGAGGAGGCGCAGTTAAAATAAAGATTACGCACGCCCAGTCAAATCAAAGTCAGAAAGTGGGACCCACTGCTCGTCACGTCCCATCAAACTCGCTCACGCGGGCAACTGAGGTCATACAAGCGTCAGCACTGACGTCATCAAAGCTACGCAGCGGAAAACTTCGACTACTTTAGTCCTTGCTGGAGTCTTCGACTCCACCGAGCACTCGGGGGCTACTCCCATAGGGAGCGCTAGCCGCGCACCCTATGATTTTCTTTTCTTTTTGCAGGAACAAGGACAATCAGAAGCAAACCCAGGCCATTCGAAATACGATTCGACTATGGACATGGGTTACTCCCATAGGGAGCGCTGGAAAAATTCGATTGAAACAAGCAACCAAAATACGACAGCAGTCGCAAAAGTTATTTAGTCCCTGCCTGAGTCTTCGACTCAACCAGGCACTCGGGGGCTACTCCCATAGGGAGCGCTGGTCGCGCACCCTATGATTATTTATACATAAAATCCACACTCGAAGCTCATGGCAACACCGCCTCATAATTTTCCCTACAAAGAGAAAGTGTCTCCTGGGTCACCCGAATCGTCTCCGCGATGATAAAATTCGGATGCCGCGCTTACAGCATGAAGGTAAGACCTGAATAAGGCCTGGCAACACATTTAGCTGCGCACTACCAGAAATATATCCGTGCCAACAGGTACGATGAACATGCCTTAACGGACGCGTCAAGTGCTCACACCCATATAACTGGAATTCGACTCCTGTAAGACCTCCGCGGCCTGACTCGAATTACACCAGCACTTTTCCGGATTCGAGTCCGAGGACTCGAGTTCGAGTAGATTGCGTTGTTTCACCCTAAGGTGGTTAACTGATACTGATACTTCGGTTATATTAGGCACGTATATCAACAATCCATATGACACAAATAAAAGCAGTCGAAATGTACTTGTGCAGGCACTCGAAGACTTCAAAAAGTCCCCAGTCGAATCTGCGATTCCACTAGACACTCGGGGGCTACTGACATGACCATACCTTATAGGTACTCGAGCTTGGTATATACGGTCCAAATACGTGCAGGCCCACGGTGTCGCCAAGGCCCAAACAAGGGACTCGAGTAACCTATGGACTCTCGATTGCTTGAAGAATAAGAAGAACTTAAAGATAGAAAGTTTGAAGGGGAAAAACCCTAACTTGTAACCGACTCGACCTGCTACCCGAGACCTAGCCTATCTATATAAAGGCTAGGAGGGGGCGGCGAGGAGGACACACGCAACCCTAGTTTCCACAAGCCTCGCCAGATTACATCTGCGCACCATTGTAACTTTCGATTCTTTCCATAATTCCACGAGCAGACAAGCAGGAGTAGGGACCTCTACGTGGCTTGAACCTGGGTAAATCTTTGTCCCCTGTGTGCTTGTTTGCTAGCCGATAGATGTCTCCAGCGCTCCCTCCTTCTCCAAAACCCAAGTCCATAACAATGGGCATTGATGAGTTAAACCCTCATCACTGGCAGTGTCGGAAGCTCGCCGGTTCTCAGCCTCTCGTCATGAAGGCGGACTTGTTCAAGAAGTACGGAGTACTTTACGTCCTCTGCTTCTTCTTTGGCAGAGATAGTCCGGATCTCTAGGCACTGCCGGGCCAGCCATTGGATCTCCTCTACAGATTTCCGAGAAAGGCCAAGTTTGGCAAGACCCGAATTGCTGAGGAGATTTTCAGCAAAGACCTTTGTCGAGGGATCATTACCCGAAGAGGGTTCACCCTTATCAAAACCCCAGTCACCCATGGTGACGTCAGTCTGTGATCCAAGGATCACTGGCTCTGCTGATTGAGCCGGATCTTCTACAATGTTCGGAGATGGAGTAATCTTCGGCGCTGCAGAAGATTACGGGGTAGGAGTCGGAGGAGCTACGGCAGGAGAAGCCAAGTTCAGCTTCGACTGGCATAGGGGCTTCGAGGTAACTCCCTTTCCCTTGCCCTTGGTGAGTTGTTTAGCTCTGAGAAGGTAATAGAACAAAGAACATTACATCTCAGAAAGAATTAAGAACAAAGTAGAAAGGCAGAATTTGTGAGGAAAGTTACCTCTTCACAACAGGCACCTCCTTTGTGCCGATGGACACTGTCGAAACCTTACACTTCCGAGTAAGGGCTCCCGACAGTTGAACCAATTCTCCATCGTCTTGAGAAATCTCAAAGGGATATCCCTCGATAGGAGCAAGTTCCGACTCGAGGAGCTCAGTAAGCTGAAGAAAAGAAAAAACTCAGTATTATGGAAAAAGATGATAAAGGTGAACGCATAATTCGAGCTACTATTGGAAACTTACTGGTACCACAGGATCATCGGCCGTATGCATCTCCAAAGACAGCTCTAGAATTTTCCTCTCAACCCGCTCCTTGATCAGTCATTTGACTTGGGACTCGTAGTCCTTATCCGAATAAGAATTTGGGCAGATCCGGAGGGAATCCGTCTTGCTCTTGGTGATGGAATGCATGAGCATGTCGCCATGATGCTGAAGGGGTTGGATACGGCGTGCTAGCCAACAGTGGACTAAGTAGGATCCTTTCAAATCCTTGTGCTTAATCAAGTATTCGATCCGCCTCTTGGCGAGAAGCAGATCGTCACTAAGAGCCGGTGCAACCTCCCGGGATTCTTGGGGCATGGCGGCACCGTCGATGAAAGCCGGCAAAGCAGTAGCTTTGCCGGGAGCAGGAATATCCTTATGATAAAAGAAAATGGACGGCCACCTTTTGACCGACTCACTAGCCCTAATCCGAGGATATACGGGCTCTCTTCTAACAGAAAAACTAATAGTACCAATAATATAGGGATTACCGACAGTGATGGAATTTCTTCGGACATGAAAATAAAACCGTAAAAGATCTAAACTCGGACTAATACCGAGATACCCCTCGCACAAAGAGGCATAAGAACTCATCTCTAGGATGGAATTCGGGGGGAGATGATGGAGTTGAACCCTGTAGTGATCTATGACCTCAGTAAAGAAAGCTGAGGGGGGAACTCAAACCTCTGTCGAGGTGAGTGCCGAAGTGCACTCGTTCACCGTCGTGAGGAGTGGGCACGGTTTGGCTGTAGCCGCTCCGCCAGTCACCGGCGTGGAGGAGCCCCTCGTTCTCCATGATACGGATCTTGGCGTCGTCAAGGACGCATGGGATCCAAACCCCACGGGTTCTCTCCTTCACCGCCGCTGCTGCCGTAGGGGAGGATAATGCTAAAGCCATTTTTCGGTGGGCCGGTGACCTAGGATGGGCGGCGCTGGAAGATTGGAAGGAAGCAGAGAAGCTCTGTGCTCGTGGGAGATGTTGGGGAGAAGGAAACGGCGCAAGTGCTGGTGAAGAAGATGGGGAAAAGGATCCAAGCCACTTATATCCTTCAGCCGCGCCAAGATTCGTGTAAACGCAACAGTGAACGCGCCACGCATCGCGGAAGGAGCTGGATAACCCCCACGCGATGATTATGCCGCCTCAATCTCCATGTACGCATTAAAACGACGCCTCTGTTCCGTGAAAGGCGGACCAACCAATGGTCGTGCTGACAGGAATGTCTGTCAGTGATGTGACTTGACCATGACTGGTGTCAGATTACGTCAGAGACCAAGTTCCGTCTTAGTTTGAATTTCGAGCTGGAAACCCGAATAACGTATTCATGAGGTCTGACTCATTTTTTGAGACCCGGATCGTATCTTTTCTTCTAAAGTTTCAGGAACCCTTCAAGATTCTGCAAGCCATAGATCAAGCTAACCGATGATGAATCCGACTTTGGATCTTGGAGGCTTCCGGGGGCTGCTGTTGGGGATATACTTTCCGGGTATCCTCATTGTGCCTCACTAACCCGGGTGGCCGACTTCGGGTTAGAGCTTTGCTTCCCGGGCGACCCAGTCAGAGAGAAGAGATAGAATCTAGTCCGGCTACGGGCAGGCCTAGAAGACTTACCGACATAGGCCTATAGTGTTACTTGTAGTTCAAGATGTACTCTGTAACCGACTCTTAGTCGTAGCCGGATAGATCTCTCCTATAAACCCTAGGCCGGATATCTATATAAGTCGTCCTACGGAGAGCCTTTAGGGCAACACAGACAATAATCTACAATCTCAACTCGCACGGGCGAAACCGTTGTAACCCATATTCCGGCTCTGCCGTATTACTGGATTGCTAGCAAGAGTAGGATCCGTCCAAAGCCAGCGGATTCGAACCTGGGTAAACTTATATCCTCACTGTCCCAGAATACTGTACGTCTCACACCCCTCTCTTCCACATGCCTCGAGGATTCCCTCATGGCGTACTTGTCATCAATCGATGACACTATTTTCATATTTCTTTTTGTATTTCCAAATTCAAAACTGTTTGGGGCAATTAAAATTACCAGAGGGTTTGTAAAACATGTGAAATAGTCTAGGGCCCCTTTATTCCATTTGGGCTCCATACCTTTTTTAGTGTTTTCGAAATTCAAACTATTTTGAATGTGTTTGAGAGAAAGAAGGAAACTAGGGTTTTAGGGTTTTGCATTATTTATTTTGCATGCAATTTAAAAGATGATGCTCATGAATGCACAATCAACCCTAAATATAAGATTAACTAAAATTGGGGTGTTACAGCTCTATCCCCCTTACAAGAATCTCGACCCGAGATTCCGCAGGTAGGAAGAAGGAAAGGAAACATGGTCACTTCTAAGGATAAGAGGGAAACACACTAACAACAGATAGAGTATCTCATGGTCAACTCCTGAATGAGTCTTCAGAAAAAAACTCTAAGGTGATGAACATGAAACACGTCAAGGTAATAGAGCAAACAAGAGGAGATGGTTTCAAGTTGTTAAATATCTGGTCTTCATAAGGATTGAGACCATGGAGTTTCAGAAGGGTTTAAGCTTCTGAAAAGGAAAGATTACAATAGGAAGAACATGACCACAGACTTCGAGAGATGAAACTCTAGCTTCCAGGGATACAGAGACACGGAGAACCAAGCTGCTGGACTACTTTTGATATAGAAGGATCACTCTTCGTTCAACAGAAGGTTAAAACAGAAAGGTGTTTTGTGGCGAGGACTCATAAGAGTCACAAAGAACATGTAACAAGAGGAATTTCTGATTACCAAAATCATAGTCACTCTGTGAACATGATCGAGATACGAAGGAAACTCTTTATTCATCCAGGTTTATCAAAATCTTTGCCAAAGATTGTATCACCGTACACCACTAAGATGAATATATAAGAAGATTCCTGATGACACGACAAAAAGAAACTTCATTCTCAGACTTCAATTACTTGGCATAACAGAATGCTTTCCTGATGATCTTATCCACCCCCGGAGCTCGACGGACGACGGGATGCAGGCGGTGGGATCGACGGTGCCGACGATGACAGGCAGTAGCTCGCGCTGGGAGGAAGACGGCAAAAATAGAGGCGAAGCGGTATTGGACCAGATGGGTCGTGGGTCACTGTGTTGCATGGCAGGTAGCATGGAAGGGAGCTGGGCCGACATGGGCTGGCAACTGGCTTGTTGTTTTAATCTAATCCTTTTTTCCAAAACTGTTTGTTGGGGATATACTTTCCGGGTATCCTCACCGTGCCTCATTGACCAGGGTGGCCCACTTCGGGTTAGAGCTTTGCTTCACAGGCGGCCCAGTCAAAGAGAAGAGACGGAGTCTAGTTCGACTATGGGAAGGCCCAGAAGACTTTCCGACATAGGCCCATAGTGTTACTTGTAGTTCAAGATGTACTATGTAACCGACTCTTAGTCGTAGCCGGATAGATCTCTCCTGTAAACCCTAGGCTAGATATCTATATAAGCCGTCCTAGGGAGAGCCTTTAGGGCAACCCAGACAATAGTCTACAATCTCAACTCACGCAGGAGAAACCCTTATAACCCATATTCCGGCTCTGCCGTATTACTGGATTGCTAGCAGGAGTAGGATCAGTCCAAAGCCAGCGGATTCGAACCTGGGTAAACTTGTGTGCTCATCGTCCTGGAATACGGTATGTCTCACACCCCTCTCTTCCACACACCTCGAGGACTCCCTCATGGCGTACTTATCATCAATCCGACGATAGTTGGCGCCCACCGTGGGGCAAGTGAGCTTCAGATCTACGTTCCGAGCGGAATCTGCAAGAATCAGAATCAGCGAGACTATCGCCATCAGTCGCATCCTCAATGCTAGTGGCATACCTCTCATCGTTCTCGACGAGACCTGGATTCCGGCTAGAGAAGCCGTGACCACCTACACCATCATGTCTTTTGACGAGATCGATGTTTACATCAGTTTTGCTGAACCTGCCACACTCACCCGAGGAAGTGATTATCTCTGGATTCCGGATATGTTGGATCCGGATCCGGCTCTGCCGATGCTGGAGACAATGAAGACTCGGTGCTGGAGGCAATCAGAACAAGCATCGACTTACCGCCATCTTCGGATGATTCCATGACATCAGAAGATTTCCGGAAGTTCTCCACGGAATACGTAGAGGAGCTTAACTCCACAGCTGTAGAAGAAGGAGAAGCCATGGACGAAGGATCCGGACAAAAATCTCCTAAAGCGCAAGATAATGGATCTCAGAGATAATCCCGAGGACCAAATGGCCGAAAGTACTGATCAGCGTTTGACTCCGGGAAACGGGCCCAAAGCCGTGTTTGCTACCGGTGCTGCCAAGAAGGCAAAGAAGAAGAACAAGAAGAACAAGATCCCGGCAAAAGATCTTCTGGAAGAGGAAGTGATTGCCGAGGAATATGAGGAAGACTCGGATGGAGCACTTATCCCAGACGAGCCCAAAGAAGAATCGGTGGCTGGACACGTGGCCACCGCAGGTGTGCGTAAACTCATCAATGCTGCATTAACTAGACATATCCCTACAGCTGCAGAACTTACTGATGAAGAACTGGAGGAAAGGGCCTAGGCCCTAGAAGCGTGTTGCCAAGTACTCCTGGATGAAGCCAACAACATCGAGGAAGAAAATAAACGCATGGCAATGGCAGATAAATACATCTCTCGGCAGCATCGAAAGACCTGGAAACGTCACACGCATAATGATCAATTTATGAAAGTTCACAAGGTCCTCTTTGAAGGAGACCCAGGGATGCCTCGACTCGACAGCAAGGGAGATCTGGTGTACCCAACACCGGTGCAAAACACTGCCGCAGCTTGGGATATCTTGGCAAATAATCTAGGCCCAAAACAGGTTCGATTGGGCATTAAGCTACTCACCAAGGGTCTGGACCAGCAGAAGGCCGCGAAATCTAGAAGCGGAAAACTGGTCTCCCAATCCGACCAATGTCGCACGGATCTGGCCTGGAATGACATAAGACCCCAACGGGTTCTGGAATAGCATCATCATTCCGACCGACAGGAAGACAACTACTCAAGAACCGGATCTTCAGGGCAGCATCACATAACTGCACGTGACTGGTGCAATGTTGCTCCAGCTGCTGAGCAAGAGGCAATTGCTGCGTTGTATCCGAGAAACCCTCCCCGGCGAGAGTTGAACGATCGTAGGTATGAAGACAAAGAGAAACATTGGGAGGAGGACCGTCAAAGAATGCCACCTCCTAGACCTACAAGCCATCCAGCTAAGCCCCACCATGGTGGGAGTGATGGACGAAGGAACGACGGACACCGTGCCGAGACAAGCCGGCAGGGGGTTCGTCGTAATGAAGATCCTCCCCGGAATCAGAATAATGACGCTCCGGACGGAGGCCGACGATCAGCCGTAAACAATCCAACTCCTCCACCTTCTCCACCAGGTAGCCATCACAACGGCTCTCAAGGAGGCCAAGGAGGGCGTCGTGACGGAAGAGGTGGTGGTAGAAGCCGAAGTCTGGATCCAAGACACCGCAACCATAGCCGTCAATCAAGACGGCGATCTCTGTCTCCAAGTGACGCGAGACACCGGATTAACTCTAACATAGAGGCGCGGCGCTACGAAAATGATGATATATACGTGGTCCCAAAATGCTTTGGACCACGTATAAGAGCAACAAATTTCCCGGAAGGATTTTCTATCTCAAGACACATCCAGCCCTACGACGGTGTAGCTCGGCCAGATACTTGGCTTCAGGATTTTTTCCAGGCTTGCTGCATCGCCAAAGGCGGAAACAGCTTCGTTGCGACCCATTATCTCCCACTCATGTTGCGGAAGACGGCACGATCATGGCTCAATGAACATCCGGAGAACACCATCCACAACTGGTATGACATGCAAAGCGTGTTCTTTCGGAATTTTGAAGGCACATATTGGAGGCCCTGTACGGTAGGAGACCTACAACGTTGCACTCAGAAAGCCGGAGAAACTTGCCGAGATTATCTCGGATGATGGATCGACACTAAGAACTCCTGCGAAGGAGTAAATGACCAAACTGCGATTGAAGCCTTCATTGCAGGTCTCCCAATTGGTTTACTACGTCATCACTTGAAGTGTAACAAAGTCACTGATCTAGGAGAGTTGATAGAAACAGCGAGCAAGTATGCAGATGCTGACGACGACGCAGAGGGATTACTGAACGCCCTGGCTATGCCACAGTCGGCAAAACAACCAAAGCAGCAAGCTCAAAAGCGCAAGAACACCTCGGAAGAAAAACCCAAAGCGGAAACGGCAGTGGTCACTACTACTTTCGGGTCTGGAGGACGAGGGCGGCGTGGCGGTGGCCGTGGACGCGGTCGTGGGACATCAAGAGTACAGGGTAGGGAGACCAGCAACCTGGCAAAACCTACTCTTGGGCCGATATTGCCAATAACCCATGTGTGCATCATTTAGACGCCAATGGGGGCTCGTCTCACACAAACGTCGAGTGTCCTTTTAACGATGACAGCAAGAAAGACGATACCACTCGTTACAGGGCTAAGCGGAAGAAGGGAAAGAAGAATCCCGGAAAAGATAAAGAGACCAAGGAAGATTCTGACATGGAGGAAGCTGATCCTTCAAACCCCAAGCCGGAAGGGAAGAAAAACTTCCCAACAAAGAAAGACACTTACGTCACCTTCCTCGGATCTCAACCAGCTAAGGTCAAGAAAGCAGTTCTCCATGAGCTCAACGCAACAGTTCCGACTGTCTCCCAATTCCTGGACTGGTCGGAAGTGGCAATCACCTTTGACCGTGTTGATCATCCGCCTAAGTTGCACAGGCGAGGAAAATACGCTTTAGTCGTCAATCCACTTATTGATGGATATGGTTTCTCCAAGACTCTCATGGATGGCGGCAGCAGCATTAACATCCTATATGCCGAAACGCTATGCCGGATGCGAATCTCGGAGACCCAGCTGAATTACAGCTATGTGATCTTTCAGGGAGTTGTCCCAGTAAGACAAGCAAATTCCCTGGGAGAAATTACTTTGGATGTTACCTTTGGAACTCCAAAGAACTATCGGACGGAGGCACTTTCCTTCGAAGTGGTCCCGTTCAAGAGCGTGTACCACGCTATATTCAGACGTCCGGCTTACTAGGCTTTCATGGCTCGTCCGTGTTACATTTACAATATGATGAAAATTCCATGTCCCAACAGCGTGATCACCATCAGGGGAGACCCAAAGAAGGTGCGAGACTGCAAGGACGGAAATGTCGCCTTTGCTAAAGCCGAGTTGCACGCCCAAGAGTACCAGGAGATCAAGAAGACCATCGATGCGTCCGAGATGCCCACAACAAAGAAGAAGGTGCTGGAGTTCAAGGCATTGGAAGAGACGAAGAAGATGCCTTTGAAGGATGATGACCCCTCCAAGGTTATCCAGATAGGCGTAGGCCTAGATAGCGCATTGGAAAGCGTGCTCATCAAATTCCTCCAAGCAAATCAAGATATCTTCGCATGGCAGCCATCTGACATGATCGGAGTACCTAGGGAACTTGTCGAGCACTCTCTAAATGTACACCCGAATGCTAAACCCATCAAACAGTCCCTACGACGTTTTGGCGATGAAAAGCGTAAGGCAATAGCTAAGGAACTAGCCCGGCTCGAGTTAGCCGGATTCATAGAAGAGGTCATCCATACTGATTGGTCGGCCAACCCTGTAATGGTCCCTAAAAAGGACACCACTGATTTAAGCATGTGTGTTGATTATACTGCCTTGAAAAAGGCTTGTCCCAAAGATCCGTTCGCTCTGCCTAGAATTGATCAAGTTAGCGATTCTACGGCAGGCTTGGAACTCCTCTGTTTTCTCGACGCATATTCCGGCTATCACCAAATTTGGATGAAGGAATCAGATAAAATCAAAACTTCATTCATAACCCCCTTCAGAACCTTCTATTTCGTTACGATGCCCTTTGGGCTCAAGAACGCAGGAGCTACGTACCAGCGCACTATGCAGCATTGCCTCCACGACCAAATCAGACGCAATGTACATGCATATGTGGACGATATTGCGGTGATGTCCAAAAAGAAGGAAACGTTAATTTCCGACTTGGAGGAAATGTTCACCAATTTACGAAAATACAACATAATGCTTAACCCGAAAAAGTGTTTCTTTGGAATTCCAGCCGGAAAATTGTTAGGTTTCATCGTATCTCAAAGAGGCATAGACGTGAACCGAGACAAGATCAAGGCTATACTCAATATTTCCAGGCCGACTCGCCTGAAGGATGTTCAAAGACTAACTGGTTGCATAGCTGCAGTCAGTCGGTTTGTAAGCCGGCTCAGAGAAAGAGCCGCACCACTCTACAAGCTCCTGAAAAAGACCAAAAAATTCATTTGGACTGATGAAGCTGAAGCTGCACTAAAAGACATGAAAGAAGTACTCTCGTCTGCTCCTATCCTTGTAGCACCGGAACCAAGGGAACCGATGTTGCTCTATCTCACTGCGACAAACAGAGTCGTCAGTGTCATCATGGTAGTGGAGAGACCAGAGGAAAATCAGGAACACTTGGTGCAGTGTCCGAGTTACTACCTCAGCGAGGACCTAACTGAATCAAAGCAGCGGTATCCGCACTATCAAAAGCTAGCTTATGGTGTGTTTTTTGCATCCCCGTAAGTTACGGCACTATTTTCAGGAACACCAATTATCATGGTGAGCATAGCTCCCATGAGAGATATAATCAACAACAGTGAGGCTACAGGACGCGTCGCAAAATGGGGCATAGAGCTTTCAGCTTTTGACATTGAGTATAAACCTCGTACAGCAATCAAATCCCAAATCCTTGCTGACTTTATCGCTGATTGGATAGAGACAACATAGAATATGATCCTCCCAGATTAGGAATATTGGACCTTACATTTTGACGTGTCTAAGGCTCGAGGGGGCTCGGGGGCTGGCGTGGTGCTCAAATCACCCCAAGGAGATAAACTTTTCTATGTGTTGCAAATTCACTTCACAGTGACAAACAACATTGCCGAGTATGAATCACTGCTGCATGGAATCCGGATTGCTAAGGATATCGGCATCCGACGATTGATGTGTTAGGGAGATTCAGATCTTGTTGCTTAGCAAGTGTCGGATATCTGTAATGCAAATAAACACATGGCACCATATAAAGCCATCGTGGATGATCTATCTAAATCTTTCGAAGGGTTTGAGGTTCAACACATCCCTCGAGCAGAAAATGAGGAAGAAAATGCATTATCTCAAATAGGCTCTGCACGGGAAAAGGTCCCGGATGGAGCTTTTTTGGAGCACCTCAAAGTTCCCTCTATAAAAGGAGTGGACGAGGAATATCCGACCAAATCTGACTCACCTTTAGTAGCAGTTCTGGCTGTGATTCCTAGCTGGACTCAACCCTACCTTGATTACATGGTAGATGTCAAATTACCCGAAGACAAAGTTCTGAGCCGGCAGATCGTCTTACGAGCGAAAGCCTATACTATAATTAGTGGTGAGCTCTATAAGCGGAGTGCGTCTGGGGTCTTTCAGCATTGTGTATCTCCGGAAGAAGGAGTGGAAATCTTACGAGAGATCCACGAAGGCGAGTGTGGTCACCATGCTGCAGCCAAATCTTTAGTGGCAAAAGCTTTCCGAGACGGTTTTTTCTGGCTTACAGCCAAGGCAGATGTCGAATGGCTAGTCGAGACATACAAGGGCTGCCAAAAATATGCCAAACAAGCTCATGTTCCAGCTGATCAGTTGCGAACAATACATATAACATGGCCTTTCGCGGTCTAGGCGCTTGACATGGTCTGACCGTTTAAACGGGCTCCAAGTGGATTTACTCACCTCTTAATGATGGTGGATAAATTCACCAAATGGATTGAGGCTAAACCCGTCACTAGTTGTGATGGAGCAATAGCCAAAAGATTTGTCGAGGATGTTATAATCCGATACGGTTATCCGCATATCATTATCATGGACAATGGGAGTAACTTCTCTATGGGAGAGCTTGCCGAATTCTGCAATGAACAAAATATCCGGGGTGACATTGCGTCAGTCGCACATCCGTAGGCTAATGGACAAGTCGAAAGGGCAAATGGTTTAATCGTACAAGGCCTAAAACCAAGACTCGAAGCACCACTAAGATGTGCTGCGGGGGCTTGGGCAGAGGAATTACCCTCTGTAATATGGAGGTTGCGAACAACTCCGAACAGGTCAACCGGATACACACCTTTCTTCTTGGTCTATGGCGCTGAAGGAGTCTTCCTAGTGATTTGATTCATACTTCTCCTAGAGTTGCCAGGTATATCAAAGAGGATGCCGAGATTTCTTGACAACATGATCTCGACTTAGTCGAAGAAGTTCGCGTTGTTGCTGAGATGAGATCAACAGCCTATTAGCAAAAGTTACGCAAGTATCATAGCCAGAGAGTCAGAAACCGGTCTTTCAATAAGGGACATTTGGTTCTCTGGCTTGTGCAACAAAGAAAGCACAAACTTTCCCCAGTATGGGAAGGGCCTTTTTTAGTTAGTCGAGTATTGCACAATGGTTCTTACTACCTAACTAATATGCAGCTAGTCAAACAAAGACCTGCTACTAAGAAGAGAAAGAGAGCTGGAGGCAATACAAACCTAGAAGAATTAGACAGACCATGGAATATTGCTCAGCTACGTCCCTTTTATTCTTAGTTTATCCTTCTTTGTAATCATATATGTGTACATGTTCAATAAGAAATAAAGTATTGGTTGCCTCAAATTTTTCTGAGAAGTTTTTTACCATCTTATTTCTGAATGATCATGTCAGAATTGAAAATCCTAGAATACTTGAAAGTACTTTATGCTCATGTTTGTTCTGGTTTAGATTTCCGATTCTAAAATTGATACCTTTGGGTATAAATCTAAATGTTATAGTCTATACTTTTGTTATTTATCTGATTACCGGATGCGGGCATTTTCCGAGTAGTGAATTGTTGGTACTGGAGGCCGGCTTTGTTTCCGAGTTTAAACTAGTTTAGCAATTGAGCTCTATTGCTCGGCAAAGTTTCCGTGCTAAAGGTTGGCCGGCTCACGAAAGGTACGAGGCGGAAAGCTAGATAAACGATAAGTATAGACAAGAAACATAAGTGCTTATGTACACATTTCAGGCACATAAAATTAAAAGCTAAAAGTGCTAAATAGAAATAGCAAAGCTTAGCACTAGCAAAAGTATTATACTACTTATTTATAGACCTAAATTGTTTTCAGAATAACACATTGGTTTTTCTGATACTCTATGATGCAGGGGGAGAGGTAGGAGCTGCCGGTTCACTGGACACATTAGCCTCACCTTGATATCATTCCAAGACATTCTAATCCGATACGGTTTGATCGTTGTCAGAAACTTCTGTTGTCTCTTCAGCAAGCAGAGGAGGCGTGGCCACACATGTGAAGAAGGGAGTCTCATAGCTGGTGAGATCAGCAACATGGCACCCATATCTGGCACATGATTCCATGATAGCCTTGATGTCTTGCTCATGTCCGTCTTCATCCACTTTGCAGTACCCTCTGGTTACTTGCCAGATTTCCATGTTTCCATGGTGGCTCATAACCATGGTGAGAGTGTTCTGCGCTGCGGTTCGCTTGTAGGACATGTTCTAGTCCTGGACAAGCTGCGGCATGTCCTTGGCCTTGTCTCGCACCTCAAATACGGACATGTTATGCATACCCGGAACCTTGAGAACCTCGCCAATATCTTCAATGGATTGGCGAAAGTCATGAAGCAGATTCGGCTAGTGCGAGATTCGGCAGAGGCTGAGTCCAGTAAGTTCAGAGGACCTACGCATGTAATGCAAAATGGTTAATAAAAGAAATCCGACATCGAAAGAGTCAAAAGATGCAGAAAAGTCAAAAATATGGAAACATACCAAAGATGACATCGTCGACTTTGGTCTTCTCCTCCCGAAGACTCTAGAGTTCAGCCCGGAGTGCTTCGGTGATATCCTTCTCTCTGGATAATTCAGTGCTGATATCCGAGATTTTCTTATCCTGGAGCGCAATCTTACGATCACGCTCCTCGGTGGCCATGGAGGAGGATTCGAGAACTTGAGCAATGCTCTTCTCATGATCCGCCTTAAGCTTATCTAGCTCTTGGCGGAGGTCCTTGTTTTCCACCTCCAGGGTTCACAGATTCTCGGCCTCCTCAATCATAGCACAGGACTGTTTTACCAGTGTTGTAGTCAAAAGAACAACAGTTGAAAAAACCCGACTATGAAATAAAAGGCAAAGATTTAGTACTGGAATGTTTACCTTCAGCCTCATCCCTGGATACTTTCAGTTGAGCATTTTCAAGTCGAAGAGCTCTGATTTCTCTCCGCTTGTTACAGATATTCTTCAACAATTCCTGGTTTTAAGAATTAACTTTCTTTAAGTCAGAATACCCAGAGATAGAAGTGTACTAAAGACTAAGGCTAATATTTTTTACTAATATCAACACGTGCCTTGGGGCTACACTAGTTCATTATTTGGCATCCTAAGGAAGCATAAATACGGATTTATCTATCCGGCTTCATGCTTGGGGGCTAGAGGATATGATATGAAATAAAGTAAAACGTGAGTTGGAATTCCGACTTACATGTTGTTCATGAGTGAGTTTGCTCAAACTCATGTTCACTTTTGTGGTAACTTTCTCGGCGAGAATGAGCGGGATCACTGGCGGTGTCGGAAGCTCGCCGGTTCTCAGCCTCTCATCATGAAGGTGGACTTGTTCAAGAAGTACGGAGTACTTTACGCCCTCTGCTTCTTCTTTGGCAGAGATAGTTCGGATCTCTAGGCACTGCCGGGCCAGCCATTGGATCTCCTCTATAGATTTCCAAGAAAGGCCAAGTTTGGAAAGACCCGGATTGCTGAGGAGATTTTCAGCAAAGACCTCTGCCGAGTGATCATTACCCGAAGAGGGTTCACCCTTATCAAAACCCGAGTCACCCATGGTGACGTCAGTCTGTGATCCAAAGATCACTGGCTCTGTTTTATGAGCCGGATCTTCTACAATGTTCGGAGATGGAGTAATCTTCAGTGCTGCAGAAGGTTGAGGGGTAGGAGTCGGAGGAGCTACGGCAGGAGAAGCCAAGTTCAGCTTCGACTGGCGTAGGGGCTTCGAGGTAACTCCCTTCTCCTTGCCCTTGGTGAGCTGTTTAGCTCTGAGAAGGTAATAGAACAAAGAACATTACATCTCAGAAAGAATTAAGAACAAAGTAGAAAGGCGGAATTTGTGAGGAAAGTTACCTCTTCACAACAGGCACCTCCTTTGTGCCGATGGACACTGTCGGAACCTTACGCTTCCGAGTAAGGGCTTCCGACAGTTGAACCAATTCTCCATCGTCCTAAGAAATCTCAGAGGGATATCCCTCAATAGGAGCAAGTTCCGACTCGAGGAGCTCAATAAGCTGAAGAAAAGAAAAAACTCAGTATTATGGAAAAAGATGATAAAGGTGAACGCATAATTTGAGCTACTGTTGGAAACTTACTGGTACCACAGGATCATCGGTCGTATGCATGTCCAAAGACAGCTCCAGAAGTTTCCTCTCAACCCACTCCTTGATCAGCCATTGGACTTGGGACTCGTAGTCCTTATCCGAATAAGAATTGGGGCAGATCCGGAGGGAATCCGTCTTGCTCTTGGTGATGGAATGCATGAGCCTGTCGCCATGATGCTGAAGGGGCTGGATACGGCGTGCTAGCCAGCAGTGGACCAAGTCGGATCCTTTCAAATCCTTGTGCTTAATCAAGTACGCGATCCGCCTCTTCGCGAGAAGCAGATCGTCACTAAGAGCCGGTGCAACCTCCCAGGATTCTTGGGGCGTGGCGGCACCGTCGACGAAAGCAAGCAAAGCACTAGCTTTGCCGGGAGCAGGAATATCCTTATGATAAAAGAAAATGGACGGCCACCTTTTGACCGACTCACTAGCCCTAATCCGAGGTTATACAGGCTCTCTTCTAACAGAAAAACTAATAGTACCAATAATATAGGGATTACCGACAGTGATGGAATTTCTTCGGACATGAAAATAAAACCGGAAAAAATCTAAACTCGGACTAATACCGAGATACCCCTCGCACAAAGAGGCATAAGAACTCATCTCTAGGATGGAGTTCGGGGGGAGATGATGGAGTTGAACCCCATAGTGATCTATGACCTCAGTAAAGAAAGCTGAGGGCGGAAACTCAAACCTCTGTCGAGGTGAGTGCCGAAGTGCACTCGTTCACCGTCGCGAGGAGTGGGCACGGTTTGGCTATAGCCGCTCCGCCAGTCCCCGGCGCGGAGGAGCCCCTCGTTCTCCATGATACGGAGCTTGGCGTCGTCAAGGACGCACGGGATCCAAACCCCGCGGGTGCTCTCCTTCACCGCCGCTGTTGCCGTAGGGGAGGATGATGCTGAAGCCATTTTCGGTGGGCCGGTGACCTAGGATGTGCGGCGCTGGAAGATTGGAAGGAGGCAGAGAAACTTTGTGCTCGTGGGAGATGTTGGGGAGAAGGAAACGGCGCAAGTGCTGGTGAAGAACATGGGGAAAAGAATCCAAGCCACTTATATCCTTCAGCCGCGCCAAGATTCGTATAAACGCAACAGTGAACGCGCCACGCATCGCGGAAGGAGCTGGATAACCCCCACGTGATGATTATGCCGCCTCGATCTCCGTGTACGCATTAAAACGACGCCTCTGTTCCGTGAAAGGCGGACCCACCAATGGTCGTGCTGACAGGAATGTCTGTCAGTGACGTGACTTGACCATGACTGGTGTCAGATTACGTCAGAGACCAAGTTCCGGCTTAGTTTGAATTTCGAGCTGGAAACCCGAATAACGTAGTCATGAGGTCCGACTCATTTTTTGAGACCTGGATCGTATCTTTTCTTCTAAAGTTTCAGGAACCCTTCAAGATTCTGCAAGCCATAGATCAAGCTAACCGATGATGAATCCGACTTTGGATCTTGGAGGCTTCCGAGGGCTGCTGTTGGGGATATACTTTTCGGGTATCCTCATTGTGCCTCACTAACCAGGGTGGCCGACTTCGGGTTAGAGCTTTGCTTCACGGGCGACCCAGTCAGAGAGAAGAGACAGAGTCTAGTCCGGCTACGGGCAGGCCCAGAAGACTTACCGACATAGGCCTATAGTGTTACTTGTAGTTCAAGATGAACTCTGTAACCGACTCTTAGTCGTAGCCGGATAGATCTCTCCTGTAAACCCTAGGCCGGATATCTATATAAGTCGTCCTAGGGAGAGCCTTTAGGGCAACACAGACAATAGTCTACAATCTCAACTCGGACAGGCGAAACCATTGTAACCCATATTCCGGCTCTGCCGTATTACTGGATTGCTAGCAAGAGTAGGATCCGTCCAAAGCCAGCGGATTCGAACCTGGGTAAACTTGTGTGCTCACTGTTCCGGAATACCGTACGTCTCACACCCCTCTCTTCCACATGCCTCGAGGACTCCCTCATGGCGTACTTGTCATCAATCGATGACACTGTTTTCATATTTATTTTTGTATTTCCAAATTCAAAACTGTTTGGGGCAATTAAAATTACCAGAGGGTTTGTAAAACATGTGAAATAGTCTAGGGCCCCTTTATTCCATTTGGGCTCCATACATTTTTTATTTTTTTCGAAATTCAAACTATTTTGAATGTGTTTGAGAGAAAGAAGGAAACTAGGGTTTTAGGGTTTTGCAGTATTTATTTTGCATGCAATTTAAAAGATGATGCTCATGAATGCACAATCAACCCTAAATATAAGATTAACTAAAACTGGGGTGTTACAGCTCTATCCCCCTTACAAGAATATCGACCCGAGATTCCGCAGGTAGGAAGAAGGAAAGGAAACATGGTCACTTCTAAGGATAAGAGGGAAACACACTAACAACACATATAGTATCTCATGGTCAACTCGTGAATTAGTCTTCAGAAAAAAAAACTCTGAGGTGATGAACATGAAACACGTCAAGGTAATAGAGGAAACAAGAGGAGATGGTTTCAAGTTGTTAAATATCTGGTCTTCATAAGGATTGAGACCATGGAGTTTCAGAAGGGTTTAGGCTTATGAAAAGGAAAGATTACAATAGGAAGAACATGACCACAGACTTCAAGAGATGAAACTCTAGCTTCCAGGGATACAGAGACACGGAGAACCAAGCTGGTGAACTACTTTTGATACAGAAGGATCACTCTTCGTTCAACAGAAGGTTAAAACAGAAAGGTGTTCTGTGGCGAGGACTCATAAGAGTCACAAAGAACATGTAACAAGAGGAATTTCTGATTACCAAAATCATAGTCACTCTGTGAACATGATCAACATACGAAGGAAACTCTTTATTCATCCAGGTTTATCAAAATCTTTGCCAAAGATTGTGATATCACCGTACACCACTAAGATGAATATATAAGAAGATTCCTGATGACACGAGAAAAAGAAACTTCATTCTCAGACTTCAATTACTTGGCATAACAGAATGCTTTCCAACATAAAAAGGGTCTGGAGGATTGACCGAGCGAGATTTAGCAACACTACTTTAAATGTTCTCTTTGATGTTCGATAAAGCAGACATCAAGTAAAGGTCGGACTTTGGATACGAAGGAGACCATGAGCACAACTCCTATAGATAAATCATAGAAGAAGCCTCATGAAGAATGGTTGTTAGTTGCTGACTCAAGAGAATATGACAATAGGCCTTCCGACTAATTGTGCCAACCATTACATCAATCTTGCTGGATTTACAAAGAAACCTATGTCAAAACCTTGAGGAACACCAACATCATATCTGCTTGAGATTCAGATTTGGTGAGGTGTAAGGATACTTCAGACTCAGCATGTCCGAATAGAAAGCTTGCAACATTTACCACAAAGGTAAAGTTACTAGATTCTCAAGACATGGACTACAGTGTCAAGCTCCAAAAGACTGAGCTAGATTGATAGACTATGTATTAGCAACTTGTCGAAGGACAACTGCTCATGCATCGAGTACTTGCAACATATACACCTGTGTCCGTAGAGGAAACAAAGATAACACTACTCAAATCCATGACGACATCTTTCAACAATTGCACGTGAATCGGAGAAGGTTATTTCCAACATCCAGAACACATACTTCGAGATGATTCGAAGATGGTTCTTAAGAATTTCCAATAGTAATGCCAAATGTTCCATAAGAATCTAGTCTAGCTTGGAGAAGATTAGGATGTTATCGATGGGCTCAACAACAAGCTTATCGAGATACTCCTAGAAGATGGACTCATATGTTTTATGGACAAGACAAAACTATTGGTCAGACCAACGAACATGAGGATGTACTCAAGTGAAACATCACGAGTAGCAACATCGTCAAAATAGTCCTTGGAACTGATTTTGATTTGACGATAACCCAAATCAAATCAAAGGTGGGGGAAGATAACATATCCACGAAGGAAATACTATCTTTCTTTAGCACAAACTGAATTAGACATCCCTTTAAGATGAACTAAGTCAGATAGAACTTTTGTCTTACAACTCTCCAAGTTGTTGTTTAAGCTCACCCAACTAGTTCAGGGGTATCTAGTAAGGATCCTTGGAGAAAGGAGAACTTCAGAGAACTTTCTTGCTCTAGAACTTGACAACACTGTCATGTGGCAACATGGCAACACTTCTAGAAAGACATCTAGAATATCACGAACCACCAATGTGTCACTTAGATCGAGAGAAAACTTGCTTGGTAAGGGAAGAGACGTAGTATCAGGGCTTCAGCACAAGCTTAACTCTTTGACTGACGAGAGTGTACCAGATTAATGGACATGGTAGCATAGTCAAACTTCGCTTAGTGATAGATTAACCATCACGCTAAGAATGACACAAGTGTCCTTGTTGAGGTCCAAATCAATAATAACTGCTAAGAATCTCAGATGGCCACATTGTTATGCACACGCCTCATTCACGAGCACGAAAGCTCGGAGAAAGGGTGGGTAAATATGCATGAGAGCATCACTTCATTAAGATGGCCATGGAACTCGGCATGACCTCTTAGTATAAAAGGGTGTGTTACTCTAAGGTAGAATAGATAGAAGCTAATTGATGCATCTTAATCTATGAGTTACAACACTTTGACCTGGTCCTAGATATGACGAAGTACTGGAGTTTGTTTCTCCTGACATCCCGATATGGTTTGTCTTGATGGACCACAAGAGTATCTTGCATCAGAAGACACCGATGCACATTTACTACTTGGCTACCAACTGGTAGACAAAGGTCGGAAACAACAAGGGGAGAAGAACATGCTCAGGAGGGAATCCTGAGATGTGGATGCATAGATTATCAATCTTCCGAAAACCAATGCATAGAAGGAGGGTGTGGTAGAGTCACGAATATAGATGCGAGACTCACGAGGAGTACTCTTCATGATCTATTTGGTTCCATTAAAGAACATCTGTTGTGGCTAGTGGTAGGGGAAGTCCTTAATTGTTAGGATTCAATCTCAACAATATCCACAAGCTTGAAGGCTAGAATGGTAGTACCAGCCATCCCGAGATAATGTTTAGACATTAACAACAGGGATCAACAAGATAGATCTTGGGTTAAAGATCAGCTTCATGTACGAGATTCATAGCACTTGAATCCGGCACAGTTCGGGATCTTTAGTTCAAGTCTAAGGGTTAAAACCCGAGAAAAGAGTAACTACTACTTGAGTAATACAGCGTATACTGCAAGGTAGCAATCACGAGGTATCTTCCAAGAGAAGAAACGACTTCTGAAGTACCCGAACAATTAAAAAGGAGGCACACGAGGTGAAAGGAAACCTCGAAGCCTAGAACAGAACACTGCGGATCCTAAAATATAACATTATGGGTCCATAAGGTAGAGAGATCATGATGGAAAGGAATCTCTCAATTGAAAATAGAGCAAAGGGGACACAAAGAATTCACAACACACACAACTCTAGAGAACTCAACACTAGGTCAACTGGCTGAGAAACGACATGCTCAAAAGGCACCTAAGTTTTGAAAGACTAGAAGAGATATCAAAACTTTTCAAAGTCAACAAAAGATAAGATGACCCAGAGTTAGAGCGATAGCAGATACGGAGAAAAAGCATCATACTAGAGTTTTTGCAAATACTTTTCATCTTTAAAATAGGTTTTCACAAGAACTAGACTCATCATCGACCAATAGTAAGGTTTTCCTACAGTCGGTACTGCTCTGATAGTAAAAACTGTAACACCCCCGGGATCAGGTTAAACAAATCAAGACCTTAGCCTGACATAAGCTTAACCTAGAGCTCGAGGATATCCAGTGAGAAATCGGTAACACAATAGTAGCCCTGCGACACAAAAATTATTACAGCAAGCTCATAACTGAGCGAAGAACCAAAATATTACAAGCAGAGGTCACTGACCACAAACATCAAACAACAGAAGGCAAATTATGCTATTAAGTATAGCAAACTTAACGAATGGCCTAAGAGGCATGAAGCATAACGATGACATCCCAGTCCATAGATTCCAGGTTGCCAGCCGGGAACCCCAAGCTACACGTCGGTGTCGATGTCATACCAAACTCGTCTTCAGGGGAACACTTACTCTTCTACAAAAGTATCAACAAAGCAAGGGTGAGTACAGGGTGTACTCTGCAAGACTTATGGCTGGTGGGGTTGTTTTGCATAAAGCCATCTTTGTTTATAAAACAAGAGAGATAAGAAGCTTGTCTAATCAGAATATTTTAAAAGGGGATAAGAGAGCGACATCTCCAAAGAATTGATCATCATATTTTGATATCCACCAAAGTAATCCTCATCTCACAACTAGGATCACCCCCTCGTACCCAAGAGGAAGCATCCTTAAGCACACATTGAACTGCCAAGTTTTACGATTAAGTTAATGTTCTCTATGATCTTCACGTCCGTTCCCAAGTTGTCCATAACCGTGGACACGGCTTTTCGAAAAGGTTAAACCCTGCAGGGGTGTACAACTTTACCCACACGTACCAACCGACTCTTTAATGCCACTAGATAAGCCCTCTTCCTTGGAAGACCGGTAGAGGGTGGTTGGCCATGACCTTTACCTTGCTTTTGTCGAGACCATGAGTCACGCCCTAAGGATGGTTCCGCCGTATCGGGACAAATCCCTAAGATGGTCCCTAGAGATGTGGGCGAGGTTGGTTTATCAGGGGCGCCATCTACCCCAAGCAACCCCGACCACGCTTACCTACCTGTTATGATGCACCTTCACCCGCCAAATCTTTCAAAATGTTTTCTATGCATATGTCAACTAGAATGCCCGAACTATGTGACTCATGGAATCTAGTAGGCAAGTTAATCAGCAGAGGGTCCCCATAAATCCCGTGTGGCTATATGCTCGTCTTGGTTCAAGAGACTAGAACTCGGGTCCTAGTGGTGGTGAGCATGGGACTACAAAAACAACATCCCACCGTGGCCTCCCATACAAGCCTTAACATGTTTAACCTTTACCACTGATCTTACCTCATTAGTATACCTCAATCTTCTATCATACTAGATTCTCTGCATCTGATACATCATCTGGATGAACCAGCACTAACAGCTAAGCAGGGCTAAGCAAGACACAGATATAAGCTCTAGCAATGCACACAAGCCAAACCTGGTTATGCTAGGAGAAGTGGATCAGTTAATATAAGCTAAAAGGGAGTAATGCAACATATAGGATACTCGATCTATCGATAAAATCCCACAGTAGAATCGTATGCATCATGGCAAGAATTAAAGTGCTTTCGAAATCATCGGATTTTATAATGGTGGGGCTATGCTTGCCTTTGCTTGTTGATACCTAGATATAGATCTTCAGGAGACTTGTACTTGACTTGATTACAGTTGGTCAAGTGTTGTTCGTCGATCTTTGATGGTCTTAATCTCGGTCTTCAATCTTGATCTCGATATCGTATTCTACCGGGAAAAGCAAACACCAGAAAGAAAGGGTAACAATCAAATCATGGCATCGATGCAATGCTCAAGCAAGGATGATGATATGGGATGTTAAATTATATTGAAAGGAAACCCTATAGCATGCTTGAAAAATTAAACGGGGTTCTGAGGGGTGCAAACCCTAATTCAGGGGAGACCCCGGAACACCTGTGAGGGGTTGATTTCGTTCTCTAATTAAACTTGCAATTAAAGTTGTTGAACAATGCACGATTATGAGTCTATTGTCTAGATCTCATTTTTCTGAATATTTTGATATATTATACATATTTTTCTGATTTAAAATGAATTAGTTATTGAATTTCTAGTATTTATCCTTTTTCTGAAATTAAAACAAAAGTTGGGAATTACTTTTTATACCTAGGCTAACCCTAGCCAGAGTGCCTGACGGGCGGGCCCGGTGCCACCTCAACAGCCACGTGGGCGGAGTGGGACCCGGCGTGGTTTGACGACGCTGACCCCCGCGCTGCTGACGTCATGCTGACATCAGCATGACGCCAGCACGACGGTGGGCCGCGGATCATACACGGAATCGGTGGCTAGAGGCTTGTGAGATGGCACGGGTAGGCGCGTTGAAACGAGGGCATCGAGGGAAACCTAAAGAGGGTGGCGCCGCTCTAGTTTGGCTGCCAGAGTAGTAAGCACGGCAGCGCGTGGCGGTGAAGCTTGCAGAGCACCAACGGGAGGCGGCTACAGAGCGAGAGAGGGAGGTTTAAGGGGTCCTTTATGACCAGGAGCTTACGACGGATCGAACAGAGGTGATGACGAAGCGTGAGGGGGCCGGAATCGATGGCTCTGTGGTGGCCGAATCTCGGGATGGAGACCTTGATTTGATGGATTGCTGTTGTCCCAGCTGGCGAGGCTCTATGGGGAGGACCAGGGAGACGAGGCGGAGACACGAGCATGCTCGGAGGTTCTCGGGGCGGTGTAGAGCGGCAGGACACTGACGACATGGTGGACTAGGGTTCGGTCAAGAGAGGAACCACGAGGGGGAGGTCGGGAGAGAGAGGAAGTGGATGAGGGTGAGAGAGACGTACCCGCGACGATCTTATCCACCCCGGAGCTCGATGGACGGCGGGATGCAGGCGGTGGGATTGATGGCGCCAGTGACGACAGGCAGCAGCTTGCGTTGGGAGGAAGACGACGAAAACAGAGGTGAAGGGAGCTTGCGTTGGGAGGAAGACGACGAAAACAGAGGTGGTATTGTGCCGGATGGGCCGCGGGTCACTGCGCTGCGCAGCAGGTAGCGCGGAAGGGAGCTGGGCTGGCCTAGGCTGGCAGCTGGCTTGTTTTTTTAATCAAATCCTTTTTTTCCAAAACTATTTTCATATTTCTTTTTTATTTCCAAATTGAAAATTGTTTGGGGCAATTAAAAATTACCAGAGGGTTTGTAAAACATGTGAAATAGTGTGGGACCCCTTTATTCCATTTGGGCTCCATACATTTTGTAGTTTTTTTGAAATTCAAACTATTTTGAATGTGTTTGAGAGAAAAAAGGAAACTAGGGTTTTAGGGTTTTGCATTATTTATTTTGCATGCAATTTAAAAGATGATGCTCATGAATGCACAATCAACCCTAAATATAAGATTAACTAAAACTAGGGTGTTACAGAAAATCCCATGCTCATCATCCTCAACCTTTTCGCCTCCAAAGATGAATGCCTTAAGTTGGGAATCATCACTCTCATCGCCATCCGAGGTATCATATCTCACCTCTTTGTTTGTACCGCAACGCTTGTCATCATTTAAGGTTGTGTACCATGTCTTGAAAGCATCAACTTCATGAGAGGTCATCTTGACGGATTCATCCAACTTGGCAAAGTAGAGATCCATAGCATCCTTCTCATTTCTTGACAATCTTGTAGCTTGTGTAGGAGGCTTCCTTGAAGAAGGTTTGTTGTGGAAGTTCCTAGCGTTGGAAGCTTCATGGTGTTGGTGATGACGCGTTTTCTTGTTTGCCTTCTTTGTCCATGAGGTAGCACCAATGTCATATGAGGTATTCTCTCCTGAGGGTCTTGAAGCTTGTGTTGTGGTCTTTCTCGAAGGAGAAGTGGTCTTGATGTTCTTGTAGTTGGGCACCTCGTGTCAAACTTGTTTTGTTGATGTTTCTTGATGGCGTTGACGGTAGCTTGCTTCCTTGTTCTCATGGCGGAGAGGACTTGTACGCTGTCTTGATCTTGTATAGCACATAGCAGGGATGCCCTTGAGCTCTTGTTGGTGGCGATGCACTTGTCTTGGTTCATGTGTATTGGTTCTTTTTGAGTTATCATGCCTTCTTGAGCTTGATGGATATCTTGATGGACAACCCTTGGGGTATGTAGTTCTGCTTGAGGGATGTGACTTGAAGAGCTTGTCGGTGTTGGCCTCTTGGAGACGTGCCTCCTCTTGCATGGCGTAGAAGTTCTTGGTCTCCATGTTGTGGAAGAAGTCAGCATAGCTCGTGAGGGAGTTGCCATCATAGTCGATGAAGTGTTCCATGTCCTCCATCAATGAGAAGTCAAAGTCCTCATGGTGCTCCATGTTCTCCATGAATGAGAAGTCGAAGTCCTCATGGTGCTCCATGTTCTCCATGAATGAGAAGTCGAATTCCTAATGGTGGTCCATGTGCTCCATGCTTGCGGAGTCATTATCGGTGTAGTACTCCAAGCCCTCCAAGTATGCGGAGCCAATGTCGGTGTAGTGCTCCATCATGTCATCTATGCTTGTGTAGTCGTCGTTGCCGTGGCTCATCATGGATTCTTCCTCATCGGTTCCAGAGTCCCTAGAAATTGTGCTCAGAAGACCAAGTGTGATATAGTGGAAATTGGATTCAAAGATGCTACGCCTTAGCTCACCTTGTAGATAGTATTGGGTCAATGGTAAGGACCGAGAGATACCAAAATGGAAAGGAGAAGTGGCATCATAGCCAAAACACAAGAAATACCAAACAAACACGGCTTATGAGGAGCTTAGGTAAGGCAAGTGGCATGCAACTTGGAACAACTAGAAACCAAGATATGTAAAGGCAAGAAGAGAACCACGACGATCACAAAGCAAACAAGTAGATCTACAAGATAGGAACTAAGATCAAGAAAACACACATGGTGGGATAAAAGAGACTTGGAGTACAAGGAGAAATGCTAGTTTGATTGCACAAAATTGGAGGGCTACATGTTTTGCACAAGAAGTACCACCTACAATATGTTCATCGAGCTTGCGCTTCCTATTCCCTATGGCACTTGTATCTTTCTTTTTCTTTTTGTATTTTTCTCCTTTTTATTCTTTCTTTCTTTTTCCTTTTCTTTTTCACTTGTTTTTTCTTGTGCAAACAACTATACAAGATAACTATATGAGATAGCGCTTACAACTTTTGCTCGAAATTCTACAAGGTATCAAATGTGCAAAGCCCAAGAAATCATTGAAAGAACTAGTCTTAATAGTTATTTGTTGTATCGCAAAGATAGTGTGGCTTTCAAAAGAATGCAAGTGGGGAGAAGTCATGGAATTGGAATACCTTTTGTCGTTGATCTTCACCCTTTATCTGTTGGATCCATCCTTGCTCACGGATTTTTTTGGATTGGATAGCATGAACAACATGGATGATGATGTAGAGCCCCTTTGCCTCTTTTAAACAAGCTAAAGAACACCAAAATCCAAGTTCAAATGCAAAAGTTATGCACAAAACGGTGCAGAAGCTGAAACCTGGATTTGCTGATTTTGCTCCAGGTATGGGCGGTAGTACCGGTTAAAATTCCGGTAGTACCGGGTTTCCTGGGTCGGGTAGTACCGCTCAGGTACCGGGAAAGTGTGGTAGTACCGCTTTTTGGGCCCGGTAGTACCGGTGGTCGCAGAGGCACCCCGATTTGACGTGTTTTTCGTGATTTTGGGCGATTTGGGCGGAAAATATTCAAGGAGAACACCAAATCGAAGGGGGAATCAAAGGAATTAGGCCATGGGAATGCAAAGGAAGGTAGATCAACGAGTATAGCAGCGGATCTATTGATCAAAACCTACCAAAACGCTCTCAAAATCCAGATCGATCCAAATCACAAATATGTCTCTTTTTGGTGTAAATTTTTGAATTTAGGCAAGAAAAAAGAAATTGGTGGCTAGAAACTCAACACAAACTCGAATCCATGGCAACCAAAAGCTCTTGATACTAGTTGTTATGGGTCTCCTTATGTATTTATCCTTGGAGTGGCCCGATCTTCATAGATTCGAGGGGATTTGGGGGAGGGAGCGAAGAACACAATGAACATGCAAGGGAAAATCGATACAAACACACACCACGAGATACAATCTGGTTTGCTCTCGTTGGCCCAAACCACCAACCCAATAGAATCTCAAGGGAGAGACCAAAGGTAGAATCCCATGAGAGAGATTGTCTAGCCCTCGATAGAATCACACATAGGGAGAGAGTAGCAGCCAACTAGAATCCCAAAGGGGAGAGACCTAGCACTACTAAAATCCGTACATGGGAGAGACCAAGAACTAGAAGGGCGCCTTGACGACTTCAACTAAGAAGGCCTTGTATAACTCATAGATAAACTATAGAGAAGGGGATCCCATCCAGGGTTACGCACATGCCTCAGTTCATCATCCATTCCATTCTAGGGTTCTAAGGAGGGGGTGGGGGCATATATATAGGCCAACCATGAGCTAGGGATACTTTAGGCATAAAGGGGGATTTTGGGGCGTTACATGGGCTGAGGCCCAATCGTTATGCATACAGGCACTGGTAGGTCCGGTATTACCGGCCTAGGGAGAGGTAGTACCGGCCCGGCGGTAGCGACTGTGCTCAGGATGGTAGTGTCGGGCCTTGGGCGAGCGTTGACTTCTAGGTCCGGTAGTATCGGGGATGGGGGCGGTAGTATCGGGGTCAAGCGGTAGTTCCGGGTTCTGATACCAAGAAGACCTAGCGAGTTGGTGTAGCTCGTTTGTCGGGGCCGGTAGTACCGGTCATCGGGGCGGTAGTACCGGCGATGTCTGTCTCTTGTGTATCCTCTTCTAAGCTTTGTGCTTGGGGGTCTCGTCTCCTCGTGCATCCTTGTTTCCTCCTCTTGACGTTATGGTCATAGGCTAGTCATACAATAAATTTGTTTCAAGTAGGATCTCATGCACATGATAACCGAAAAAGGCAAGAGATGAAAAGAATTCACCTTAGTAGTCATGGTTGGTGTTACATGATGTGGACCAATGGTGATTGCCATGTGTTGGGATACATTAATTATGATGTTCAATATATAGATAGATATATACAAGTTTCATTAAAAAATTCTAACAGTAAATAGTAGTAAAATAGTATATTCTTCTGTCAGTTTTTTTATTTCACAAAATATAAAGTATTTTTAATAGGATTTTTGTCATACACTCATGTATATATATATATATATATATATATATATATATATATATTTAAAGCCATAATTTATGGGAAATAATACAGTGCCCCGCGTCGCTCGCGTCCCCCCGGCTCCTTGTGACGCCCATTTTCCGGAAGGCAGTATCTGGTGGGCCTAAGACAACCGCATCGGGTAGAATCCATGCACACATCTAATCCTCCTCTCTTTTGGAATACTCCGCACCATAGAATCCATGCACGTTGGCGCCGCCCTAGCCCAGCGCCGGCCGCCGTCGCCGCCCTACCTCCCCGCACCCTACCGTCGCCAGAGATGAAAGGTTGTGTGTGGCATGCAACATAGGAATGCGCCAACAGCATCGCCGAGGCCTCGTTGCCATGGCCACTGTCCGATGTTCTGCCTCCACACCCCGCACTGCCCACCCGTCACGGTCGTTGGATCCAGAGACGGAGCTCTCTCCCCGTCATATCTCGCGCCCACGCTGCTCCGCCATGGCCATGGCACAAACCTGCGGTGACGAACGAGCTTCTCCGGTGAGGCAACCGGGGGCTAGTGATGTGAGGCTCCAACGTCGGAGCTCCCTCCTCGATGCTAGGGATAGCGCTACTACAACTCCCCTTCAGGATTTGCTACATGTAGCCGGCAGCGCTGCTATGTACGGTGTCGAGGGTTGCTACATGGGCCAATGACGGCGATACATGTGCCTGCCAGTGGTGCTACAAGCCGTGTCGGGGTTTGCCACATGCGACCGGTGTCGGTGTAACAAGCGGGCGTTGGATTTGCTGCATGCGATCTGCGGTCGTGCTACGGGACCACTGGCGGTGCTACGTGCGGCTTAAGGTTTTGCTATAATTTTTTGCTACAAACAATTTTGTTGTTTTGCTACAATAATATATGGTTTTTCTACAAGATTACTGGATTTGCTACATTAGGACATTTTAGTTGCTATAACCGTTTTATTGTTTTGCAACATTAGGGCAATATTTTTGCTACAAGGTCTCCGGCGAAGTCTCCCAGTGAAAGTCTCCGGCGAGGTCAGGTTTGCTATATTAGAATAACTTTTTTGGTACAAGGTCTCTGGCGAGGCCAATCTTTTTATTTTTTGTGCCGTGAGTGATCCGTTTTTTACTATATGTAGCAAAATGGGGACTATATTTTTGCTAAAAACGAGACGAAGAAGATATATACGTTGATCTGATTTGATTGAACGGTTCCATCCCCAGGAACGTCTAGCACTCCCCTGGATACATAGAAATTTTCAAAAATCTAAAAATGAAGGAGCACCAATTTCCTTCTCGGTATTAGCAACCCGTAGCTAAATATTTATTTTGGAGAACCGAATGCGCTTTCTTAGAAAAAGAAAAGAGCTAACTACGCCCCGTGGTCTTACAACTATTTACAACTATCCTCGTGCGAGCACATTAGTCCTGCAACTATCACAGCGAGAAGCCGCGGTCCTAGAACTAAACCGTTCGAAACGCGTTGGTCGAGCGGTCACCAAAACGTGCGATAGGGTGCCACGCACTTCTGCTCCGGTGCTCCGCCCTTTACTCTGGTTGTAAAAAAAAATCGACGCAGACGGTGGAGATTAATTGATACAGGTTTATTACCCGTGGCAAAGTCGTAATATTTTGTTCGTCGGGAGATACGTAGAGCCCGTCTAGGCTTGTACAGGCCTGCGGCTATTTGTATCAGAGAGTGTATGCGTATTTTGTATGGTGGGGGTCACGTGCGCCGGTGACGTCAGCTAAAACGAAGCAACGCGACGTATAAGAGCTCTTTCGGCCGCTTCGCCTAGACTGATCCCCACCATTTGCTCCCTTTTGCCTCACCAGGTACGGAAAGGAGTGAAGAGCGTGCGAGAAAACCCTAACTCTCCCCACCGTCTCCTCTACCTGAGGCCTGCGAGCTCTCCTCTACCGCGAGATTTTGACGCCAGCGATGGCGGGAGTAGGCTCCAGAGGCGATGCAGGTGGTTCTGCAAGGGTGGGGTTTGGAGCCGTGACCCGCCTAGATGCGGTCGAGATGGTCGAGGTCCATGGCGGTGGCGGTGGTGGTACGGACGCTTTGGCATTTTTGGCCGATGCGGCTCTGGGAGAGGAGGAGATGGTGGATACGGAGGTCGACGAGGCGGAGCAGCTGGATCTGAACGTGGCGGTCGGTGCCGCGGAGGATCTGGCACCGGTGCAGCCTCAGGAGGTTCCTGCGCTCCAGGTTAGAGTTTTTTCTTTTAATTTCCATTTCCCCTTCAGATTGTTTGGATGGAAGATCTCTTTTGTAGATTCAGCTGTATCAGTGATAGGGATTCGTATTTTTAGGAATTTATCGGATGGAAGGTGGGTTGTGTGGATTCCTTGTGTAGATTTGTATAGATGACCAATGCTAATAGGCCATTGGTGAAGTTCATCCAATTGGTGGGAAGATGATTTGTGTGCTGTTAAAATGATAGAGAGTAATTTTGAGCTAATTCGTAGTATATTCTAGGAAGATTGTTTAAATAATTCTCATTTGAGCTGTTGTAATCTAATGTGGTTAGCTAGCTTCAACTAGTTAACAGGAGGGCCTGGTTTTTTATTTGGTACATGCTCTCATTCAAGGAAATTACTTTGCAATTGTGCAGTTCACTACGCTTGTACAGTTTGCTTTGCTGGAATTGATTTTAGAGGAATTCAGTTAAAATTGCTTATAGCATTTTCTTTAGTTGTAGCAATTGGTTTGAACAATCTAGTTATAACCATATGGCCTCTATGTTGATCATTTACTACTGTGGTGCCTCATAAGAGTGTATCTCATTTTGTTCATGTAATCTCATTAGATCTTAATGTTGCACACCATAAAATTGATGCTAGGACCCTTCTTTGACAATGATGCAGACAGGTTGAGGCCAATTTATGGATTAAAATATATATTATGTTGGACTCAATATTTATGTGATGAACTTGCAAAGCACTCTTTGCAAAGCTTATGCTTATATGAACAGATTTGTGTACTCTAATTATATTCTAGAGTTTCTACTACTCTACCTTGGCTTCCTGGAGCTTATTCTTGTGGTGGATCAGTTGGTACTGGCTCCTTCTTGTATTCCAGACTTGCACCTCTTATTGATGCAGCCTGATACTCCACTAGTTGATACTTGATCATGTTTTGGTTTGAATTTATAGTCTAGTTTCTTTACCTTGAATTACACCATCATCATAATCCTTGTAATTTAATGTCATGTAGTATAAATAGCATTGATGTAGTTTAATGATATGTTAGTTTAATCACTGTTAGTTTAATGATCAGATTTGTGAATCTTAATTGTTATGCTATAATTTTTTGCTAGTGTTGTTCATTTACTTATATTGAATGCTTTTAATAATTACTGTTTTAATTATTTCTACCAGGCACCAAACCTAGGTGCTGGCTATGATGTACTCTCCCCGATGCCCGATGAGGAGATTTATTCTTCCAAGCTGTTGTTGTGCATTTAGACATGCACAAAAGTAGTAGATGTTGTATCTACTAGGAAGTACTAATTGTTTTGTTGTTTTCTTGATTGTGTAGTACTTTTTTGGTTTAGATGTTGATGTGGAGCAATGGACCAAAAAGGTTTTTATGAAGAAAGAAGAGAAGAAGCTCAGGCATAGGGGAATTTCTGCCTACCTACCATTCAGCATAGAGTTCTATAGGTGCACATACCACCACTTCAAGCCACATGGGGGCCTGAGGGTGGGGCTTGTCCATCATGTCCGAGAGGTTGCTACTCGAGGAAGTCTGGGTGAGGATTTCTTTGTGGGTGACCTACGTGATCGTGGAAGGCATGAAGCTCTCCTTAGGGTCCTCCAGCCAGATGAGTTCGAGTTCAGCGAGTCGGAGAATGAAGAGCAGGAGTGCATGTTGATGGCAGATAGCGATGATTTTTATGTATAGTTAATAAGTTGAACTGCTTAACTAGGTAGAAATGGTTGAGAACTCGGTTATTTTGGTTGTGTGGTTAGAACTGGTAACCTTCTGATGGTACGGTGACGGTCCCGTAAGACTACTATGTTATTATGCTACTAGTAATGTACATATGGTTATGGTAATATGTTGTCATTTGCTTGTTTATTATTTCTGTATCTGTGATATGGCATGAAAGCAGTGTTGTCACTTAGTAATATATTTTTCATTGTGTCAATTATAAATTGGATGGTTTTGATAGTTGCGGCACATTGTAGTAGTGTTTGAAACTTTGAAATGGTTAGAGTAATTAGAATTGTCTAGATTTTGCAATGCCATATTATCTTCTGTAACATCAAAATGAATAGAAGTGTAGAGATAGTTCAAAATGAATAGAAGTGTAGAGATAGTGCTCTATATCCATTATGCCAGGTAAACTAGTATAAATAACGTATGAATTTATGTTAAAATATAGGCAAAAAAGTTAAAGTAAAGGGAAAAAAAGCCCATCCACCGGTAGGATATTTCTCAAGGCATCCACGGCCTGCATACGAGTAGAAACCGAACGAACGGCCAGGATGCAGTCCCGTGACCTTGCAAGTGGGCCTCACGGGACAGTGTAGGATTCGTGACTGGTCGCAAGTAATATAGAACAGAGAGGTTGTTGGAAGTTGAGCAATGCTCGGCTATTTAAGCTGGTTGGAATCTCTCCAATTGGCGAGGTGGGGCTAGACTCCCGCCCGTCCCACCTGAGCCATCTCGTATCGCTGCGGGGACATAATGGGGCTAAAAGAGGCTCAGTTCGGTTGTAGGTAGCTTGGCCGGGCAGGTGGCCTGGCTAGGCTGCCTCCCTTGAATTGTTTTTTTGAAATTTGTTATCCTTTTAACATTTCTTCTAATTTGTAGTATTGCTTGTAATAAAAATAGGAGAACTGTATGTAAAATAATTTTACAAATAATTTTATGATTTTTAATATTTAAATGTTTCAATATTTTCTGTACGTAGTTTTCTCAATATGTTTTTACCATGTTTAAAGTTTTTGCAGATTCCAAATTTGGTGCATGTGGCAATGTAAAAATCCAGTTATGTAATTCAGTAGTTGTGGTTGTCTAAATTGCTGAGGTTTTTACCATTTTTTGAAGGACTGTAGGGGCCACATTTTGTATACATATAGTTTTTTTATATTCAAAACTTGGTGCATGTAAGATTTAGATAATTCAGTTAACCAGAGCAAACTGGTATTTTTGATAATTTATTGATGGAAATTCATTTATGGAATTAGCGAGTTGTGTTTATCTGAATTGGATGAGGTTTTCACCATTGTTTGAAGGACTCAAGGGGCCATTCTTTTATATATAAAGTTGTTTGAGATTCAAAACTTGATGCATGTAGAATTTTGAAAATACTAAATGACGTCCAAATCAAATTTGAATTTTGAGCAAGTAAAGTTTGTAGTTTTGGTACCATATTTTTATATGGTTTTAATATGGAGGTATAGCACCTATTTTGTACATTGGTATATCTTTGCTAGATCATCTTGGTTCATCCATATGCCTTCCCTGTATTCAATGCAATTTTGACCAAACTTTGATCGGGGCACTAGAAAAAAATTTAAAAACAATTGTGAAACCTTGACCATGTGTATTAGATTATACCCTAGTTTGAAAAAAAATAAAAAATCTTGAGTTTGTGGAATGAAAGTTGAGATTGTTATCTCACACTTGGTTTTAAGTGCGAGTCTCATGGGTATCTACCCAAATTACCTAGGAGATGGCTAACTCCATGGCATACTTTCTCAGAATGGCCTAAAATTTGGGAGGTAGGTGTATCTTGGCATGGCACACATTTCATTTTTTGGTGTCTTTGCAAATTACGATTTCAAACACCACTTTCCATTTTAACAGTTCAAATTCAACTACATTTTGTGAAGGAAGTACTAAATTTAGATTAGAAATCTTTATTTCACCAACATGGTATGGTAGATAGGGGCATTTGGTGGGAATCTAACCACTTTGTAGGAGTTGAATTGCTTGTTTGTTCCAATTGTACCTCCAATCAAACTTTGGTCAATTTGGTCAAACCATGGAAATATTGAACTAAATCTACACCATTGGAATCTCAATTTTTTTGGCAAAAATCATTTTTTAGTCCACAAGATGTGGTTTAATCATGGATCTATTGCTAGATCAGCTTGGTTCATCCATATAGCTCTTCTGCGTTCGACGCAATTTTGACCGGGGCACTAGAAATTTTTTAAAAATAAAAAAAATGTGAAACCTTGTCCATGTGTCTTAGATTGTTTGTCTTACCATATACAAAAAATATTAAGTCATTTAGTGATATTCGAAAAAATCACATGTTTTCAAAAGATGGTTCAAGTATTTTGACAGTAGGCATATTTCGACTAAATGAACTGGTTCTGAGTAGGCATATTTTTCGACAGTATTTAAATTTATCAAAAATTTGGGCACATGTTTTCTCTCAGATTGTAATGTCAAATATGTAAAAAAAATCAAAATTCCAAAGTTTGAAAATATTCAATATTTAATCAATTTGTTAATTTCGTATTGAAAAAGAAAAAGATACCATATGATCCGTTGTAAGTACGCATGCCCGTTTCCTGTGACAGTTCGGAGGGGATGGTGCGTTGGGCCTTTTTGGCCCTATAAGGGCCAGTTAGGTTTTTTACCTTCCTATATTTAGACACATGATCGCCATCGCCAGCTTCCTCCTCCTACCCCTAAACGTCTTCGTGGACTACGACACCACATTAACTCGTTGACCTCGTCTCCATCAATTACCGTGGCACAAAGTCACGGGCTCGAAGAACTACTCCTTCCTCCTCGCGACAGCGATCATTCCTCCTTCGTAGAGGTCGTTGCAGGTAACCTCCTCATCCTGTGCATCTAGTTTAGGTTTAGGTTTTTTAGATTAGTTTGGTTCGTTTGTTCCTCCATAGATTAGTTCGATTTAGATCTGATGTACTTTACAATCTCGTTGATGGATCAAATTAAATCATCTTATGCTAGTGATACTATTATGTTCATCTGATATGTTACTCTCATCTAGACACTAGTACGTACAAGCAAGATTAATTAATTGTAGCTGTAAACTAAATTAACATGTACCTGTCACGTTTAAGTTACACGGCAATGTAATCATTGTTATAGATCGTCTACATCAATTATTTCAATGAGGTAGGATCGGATAGGTTCAAAAGTTGACAATATAGTTCCATCATTTTATGTGGTGTGAGTTAATCATATCGCACGTATTATTACAGGCTTCATTTTAGTGGTTTCCAAGATAGTAATTTCTGATTTTATTGTCAGAATGGACGATCTGAAGGGGGGATATTTGTTGCAACATTGAAAAATGGTGTAAGTTATTGGCCGGTCTATCCATCGCTAGGAAGGCAATTTTTTTGTTTTCCATACTCGAAACCCCAACACAACAAGCCTATAAGAGGCGATACACAAGAAAAATAAGTAAAAGGAGAAGATCAAAATAACCAAAGTAGGAAGATAACATGCTCGGTGATGTATCCTGAAGTTCTAGCAAGCACTTGGCTCTATTGAAGAAGTCGTGGCAAACAAAGCCCACATGATCCCTAACGGATATGGCCTTCTTATCCCTTGAGATGTTCAAACAAAGTGAGAACTCTTCCACTATGGAGATATTGAGGTCATCCTCTCGAACCTTTACAAACTCCTTGGTGGCAGTCCATAAACAGGATGCTAAATAAGGCAACTCCATATCAAGACCAGGCTTACTTATGATGGGAGTTAAATTTCCTTTTGGATGGGAAAGTGTATCTAGATCTCATCTCTCTTTTTTCCCTCAAATAAATACAAGATCGGTGGAGAGAACCGAAGCTTTGAGGTGCAATAATGACGGGCAAAGTTAATCTCAAAGTTAGGGTACCTCTTGGGGAAGAAGGTCCTTAAATAGGAGGGCTCTCAAAGCTGGTCATTGCTTGCTACTGTACCATGCCCGGTGACATCCAACTTTTATACCTAGTAAGCCACTGGGAAAAATAAGGGGGTTAGTCGCAAGCCCGATGGCTATCTCGGTGACATTGGGCCTAGAGCAAACAAAGGTGCAAGGAAAGTGTATTTCGGTGATGATTTAGGGGAAATTGTTTTGGTCATGTTCGTAGTATGGCTTGTAAATCCACATATTTTGTAGGCTATGTCCACTCTTCATAGTACAACTTCCTGCTGGTGGAGCTTCGTGGAAACTGCTGAGCGAGCCATCCAAGAGAAGACCTTTTTTATTGCTTTCACGACCCAATTTAGCTCTCATGCTTCATCGTTTTAGGTTGGATTGGGCGGGGCCATTGCCAAGTTAGCTGAGCTCTGCAGAAACTATAAAAATCATCTTCATAAATTTTATGTCTACAATACTTCCTCTTATTGATAAATTTTACATTTACATTAGTACCAAATATATAAGTAAAAAAATTAACATCTACAATATTAAATAAATATATTACTATGAAGAAGATAGCGAGAAGACGACTCCACAGGCCGAAGCAAGGGGCAGGAAAATATATTATTGGTGAATCTGTTCATATTGATTTGGCACCGTAAATATTTGTATCCTTATCTACAACATTGGTCAAACTTAGATAATCGTTAACTTTTGAATTAATTTATACGACTTATTGATTGGAACGAGTAGCAATCTACACTGGCCATGAAACATATCTTCCACCTGTAGCTAAACAGCTCCTCCATTCATATCTGGTATACTGCTCTCCAATAACAAGGCAAGCACGAGGAAAAAGGCAATGCAGCACAGGTAGTAGTACATGTAAGTGGAGTTAACGTGGTGGAGCTGCCATCAAGTGACTCAAATAGTGGTCCAATGCGCAATTTAAGCTGTGAATGATTTGAACATATGTTTTTTTTGGGAGAAAGATTTGAACATATGTTGGAGCATAGTACTAGCATTGGTCGAAAGTTTGTGATCCTAAGAAAGTGAGCAAGTAGCATTTTGAGGAGAAAATTTAGAGGCAACCCCTTAATCCACGCAGCTCCTGGTACTAGAATTTTTTATATATAAATTAATAAGCTCCTACCATATGAAATAGCTACAGCATTTGTCGACCCAAACAAGAAAAACCCTGTTACAAGAGGAGATTTATCCAATCGCCATTTCAACGAAATGGTAAGCCAACTCTATAGTGGGAGCCCGACGGTACGTTGACGAGGAGGGTAGCAAAAACAAAAACAAAAACGCGGTGTATATAATCAGCATGATAGTTACAACACCAGCCAGCCCGCATCAGGAGGTGAGATGCGAGGGAGGGGGAGAGAAAAGCAGAGCAACTTCCTACAAAAGAAACCAACAAGCCATGGATGCACGCACGCACGCGCGCAACTCGAGAGCAAGGTCAGACGCGTGCGCGCGGCAACTGAGATCCTTCCATATCCTTCCCCTTTCCACTGACACCCTCGAGAGCTTCACGAGAATGATATCATGGCAGTGCAAAAAGGAGCACCAACTCTCGTCTTATCTGGCTGCCTCCATCATTGGGCTCTTCCATCCATTCAGTCGGACATCGCCATGGCCCATGTGAGCTGGATCGCCTCTACCTAGCTAGGCTAGCTCCTCGATCCGCGCACACCGAGCTTTTTGACCTCCACCTTGAGCGACTTGAGGTACCTCACGGCCTCGTCCAGGACGGCCGGCGTGTCCATCCGGTCGCCGCCGGGGATGATCCCCTTGAGCGTCTTCATCATCTTCTTCATCCGGTCCTTCTTCCTCTCGCCGCCGCCGCCGCCGCCTGTGGCGTTGTTGCCCGTCGGGCTCACGCTCACCACGTACCCGGAGGAGCACGTGGAGTCCGGCGAGCCCCCAGCACGGCACCCGGGCGTGCGGCCCGTGCTCAGCACGTCGTCCTCCTCCTCGCCGTCTCCGGAGCTCATCAGCGCGTCGATCTCGTCGGTGTCTTCCTTCTGCCTGATCGAGCATTCGCCGCCGCCGTTGTCTTGGCCGCCGCCGTAGTAGGTGCTCTTGCCGACGTAGTTCTGATCGTAGCCGCCGTTGTTGTTGTTGTTGCAGTGCTGATCATAGCCGCCATTGGAGCCGAAGTTGTTGGCCAGCGACGGGTGGTACATGACCCTGCTCCGGTCGTAGGTCTGATCGAAGATGACGTAGTTCTTGGGGCAGGTGTCCGACGGCTGGAACTCGAGCCCGGTGAGCGGCGCCGGGAAGTCGTGCTGCCTCCGACCGGCGAGCGGGTCCTCGTAGGCTACTGGTGCCGCCGGCGCGGGGTACCGGTGATCGTTATTGTAGTAGGCTCCACCGTTGTTGCCGTATGCGGCCATGTCGTAGCCGCCGCCATAGCCGCCGCCATACCCGTAGCCGCCGTAGCCTCCGTAGCCACCGTAACCGTAGCCCGGGTCTCCCTGCATTGCTGCTCAACTCCTACGGGGTTCTTTTTGGCTGCTGGGTTTTGTGGGGAAATCAAGAAAAATGGTGTCGCTTCTGACCGGGAGGAAAACGAACAAGAATTGAGGTGGAGCTGGAGTTTTGATGGTTCAATTCAAAATTGATTTGGTTAGTTTGTTGTGTGGGTTTGAGGCTGTTTTGGATGGTATGTCTGATCGACTTTGTGGGCTTATGGGCGAATCTACGTCACTGGCTTGAGCAGGTGGCGGAAGTATTCGGCCTGCAAGCAATTGGCAGAGGAAATATACATCAGTGAACGAATTCATGAGCAGACAATCAAACAGAGGTAAAGAAAGATGTGCTTGTGCATATGATTTCTCTGCAGAAACAAGTGAATTGATATTACAAAGTGCTACGTAGATGAAAGTATCTCGTGTTCCAACTCGTTCTGAGTGTGGTGAGATTGCCAATGTGCGCAATACTGTGAGCACGGAGCAATAGCAGGAGAAATGTCTGCAGAAATGCGAGAACAGAGTACATAGCTTACTGTCGAAGTACTAAAACATATGATCTTTTTTTTTTGAAAGAAAAACATATTATCTTTGTTTTGTGCTAGATGAAAAACATCTCATGTTTCAACTCGTTAAGAGTGGTGAGATTGCCAATGTGAGAACAGAGCAATACTATGAGAAATGTCTGAAGAATTGTGTGAACAGAGTAGTACAATTATGTACGTGCAAATACAAGACGTCTATGCAGTACAGTGTACACCTAGCTTACTGTCGAACTACTAGAGCATAATGCAAATTAGCCACCCCAGCACATTTCCCCTGGAGATGGTATAGATACTGGTATCAAGCAAAATGGAGGGTGTCCACATGACAATGGGCTACTGTGAGCGCACAACTAAGCGAAATTAGGCTTCACTGATGGAGTGATTTGACAAATGGCATTAGTGCGATTCGAAGAAAATGTTTTAAGGTAGTACGTACATCTAACATTTCAAAATGGGAGTACTAGTAGTATTTCGAAAGAATGTTCTATTTAGTAGTAGTACGAGTATTTAAACCGCGCATGCTTAATGGAGTATATTTTTGTAGTCTATGAAGCAAACGACAAGCAGACGAAGCATGCTCCCCTTCGTGAGGCAAGGCAATACACAAACCCGAGCGTGTTGTACTACTAGTAGTCCGTCGTCTTTCGACCAAAGGCAGAACAAGAGGACGGTAGCATGCACTTGAAAACGCCATTCTTTTGACCAGCCACAAGCTTTTGTCAACACGGTCGATCGTGGACGTGAAAAGGTGGGCCTGATCGTGGACGCTTTCCTGTCTGCATGCAGCAGCATTTCGGCCGGCATTTCCTATCTAATACGTACTAGTAACACTAGCGGGGACAGCAGGAACAATAAGAAAGAAAGAAGGAAAGCTGCTTATCTACAACTAGCAGCAGCAAGATGAGATGATGGTTCCCCGCCCCCACTAGCAAGCAAGCAAGCAAGCAAGCAAGCAGGTTGATGATACTGAAATAAAAAAGGGATGCAGGAGAAATGAGCGTGAAGAATCAGCAGTAGAGTTCTTACGAGTTTTTTGGTGCGCGAGGATGATGCGTCCTCACCTGGCAGGCTTGCGTCAATCTGTAGTGGCACGCGACGGCGCCACTTGTCATAACGGTCACGTAAAGCTCGGGGCCGGGTGGTGGATCGACGATCGATCGATCGATCAGAGGATCACACGGAAGAGCACCGCCGGCATCCTGCTCTGCATCACAGAGAAACAAGCAGCAGGGGCATCGGTCAAGGCACTGTGCTGCGCGGAAGAAGAAGGAGGCGATGCAATGGCGATGTCGTGTGCAGGGTAGTACCAACCAGAGACTCTGGACGATGAGGTTGGATGGACGATCTGTGAGGAATAATTTGCAGCTGAAGAAGGCCGATCGAGAGAGCAGGGGCAGGGACAGAAGGGATGTTGGAGGTGGAATGGAGAGGATGGATGGTGGTTGCCGCAGCAGGCAGCGGGTTTTATACAAGGGGACGGGGATAGCGTTGGATGCCCGGATTGGTGCGTGCCCCCTCCCCTCTCTCTCCCCCCGCCTGTATGATTCTTTTTATTCCCTGCTGCACTCCTTTTGAGTAGATACAGAGAGGATGAAGGAGGAGGGGGATGGCGAAGAGCAGCAGCAGCAGCGCGGCGCAGCGCAGTGATGGAAACGAATGAATGAAGGCGAGGGGGAGCGGAATTAATGAGGTGGCGTGCGCACTCGATGGGTTCGTGCTGCTGTGGGTGCGCGTGCCGCTTCCCACCGTGCCCAAGCACAAGCACAAGCACCCCCTCCAACCGCCCCCACCCCGGCCTCGCCGCTCCCGCGTTCGATGCCACCTGGGCCCTGTCCGACGTGAGCCCCCACACGTCGGTTCCACATACGCGAGACCGCCTGGCGTGCGCGGAGGCGCGAAAGCCCCCGGTCAATGGAGGTGGGCATCGTGGCAGAGGAGCAATCCACCCAACCCATCCCCCAAGCACGAAGCAAGCCGAGCCGCACGCACGCACGCACGCCTCCACCATGAGTGCGCGCGCGACCGCCCGGGGAGGCCGTCGGATCGGGCCATCGGGCGGGCGCTCGGTCGCTCGCACCAGCCGTCCGATTCGGGCGCGCGCGTGCCCGCGCTGCCCATCGATGCCGCTCGCGCTGGCCTAGGGACGTCGCGGTAGGGTAGGCGGGGCAGGGACGACCACGGGGGCGGGCGGGATAGTCATGGCGGCGCGCCACGGCGTACGGGGGGACAGCCATCATGCCCGACGAGTACTGGCAGCCCCGGATGGACCACCGGACATGCGAGATTGCCCATCGAGATTGTACTTCACGTGCTGTCGCCTACCAGTCCAACGCCCTACAACTCTCTTCTCTGCTCTACTACCCCCCTGTGCTCTCTAGTCTTCTCTTCTGTTCGCTTTGCTTGCTTGCTACTAGTTCCATGCATGTGTCGTGACACGCTTAACTGAAAATCCACCCGTGTCTCTTCTTCTTCAGGTCTCAGCAGCCTCTCAAGTAGACTAATTTGTACTAGTTCCATGCATGTGTCGTGACTACAAATCATTTTTACTGTTGAACCAGTTTGAAGCCTCCTCTATCTATCTAGGAGGTCCATCGATCTAACAGGTTTTGCACATGTACGCATATGTACGAGTGAATTTGGTTTCACGAATGCATGAACACAATAAACTAAGCGGACGCAGCAAACGGCTGGTCGACACCCATGCCCGGTAAAACGTGGACGTATCGCACCCTCGTCAGCGGGGCGTCACCATGGCCGCGCCGCCCGATTGGTCGACGGCAAGGCGGTAGAATCATGGACGCCACCGGAGGCAGCGGCGAGCAGTGATGGTGTAGCTTGCACAGGGGAACGGCCCGATGCAGCCGCCATCATAGGCCATCAACGTCGCAACGCCAAAACTTACTCGAGCGCCCCTCTCCTCCTGCCTGCCTGCCTGCTGCGGGGTGGGAGTGGGACCCGCCGTCCAGGGCGCACACTCCAACCCCCCGCGTAGGCGTGCTCCTGTCGGGGGAAGGGCGCCGCGCCGTGGAGAGCCATCATCGCCGTCAAATACCATCATCACCAACCGCATCCCAGTCCTCGATCGACCGAGCCTTCACGCCGCGCGCGCGCGACGTACGGGACGGCCACACCACAGTCCACAGACCACCGGCGCGGCCACGGAGGTTTGCGTTTGCCCGCCTCGAACAAGGAGCCTACAGCTCGGATTTCATAGGTGCCGGTCACAACAGTCGGGCTAGCTGGCAAGCCACGACTATACTACTACTGTACGCGATTCGAGCACCGGCCGCGCGCGCCCATGAACTTTCAGTGCGGGTCCACTCTCTCATGATCAAACCTTGTGGGCTACCAAACGTATTGCAGTGAGATGGCCGCAAGTGCTACCGTAGAAGTAATCTGAGCTATCCTATCGCAAGAAACCAACCAAAATACTAGTAGTATGGTCCTTGCAGCAGCGTACTACTACATGTTTGGAGCATGTTTGACAACAGACATGTGCACATTAACCACCCAAGGTCTAATTTTCAACCACGAATGACATTCCTCTAAACTCTCAAACCGTTTATTTCTCAGTCTTCCTACCTTAACCGTGGTGGGTATTTCCACGGTGCGTCGAGGTATGGCATGTTCCTACACGCAAATACCAGGCCTAGGGATGGCACCCGCCGGGTTCGGGTCCGGATCCGCGCCCCCCATACCCGCCCCATTTATATAGTCGGGTCTAGATTTTCTCCAGACCTGTGACCCGCCGGATACACGGACCCAATGGGTACCCATGGCGGCGATAGTGCAACAAGCTCGCCGGAGGTGGCGCGACAGAGAGAGGTGGGATTATGGAGGTCGGGGGTGTGGGATGTGGGGCGATGGGAGGGTGGGACTCGTCAGGCGTGGTCGCGTGGGCCGGTGGGGGTGGTTTGGCCGGTGGTTCCGCCATGGGCCAGTAGGTGAGGCTATAATTTTGACCCTAGATAATGACTGTTGGGGGCAAGTTATATGTCATACCGGGCCTACGGGTCTGCGGGTTCGGGCCCAGCACCCCCATACCCGCCCCATTTAATTTGGCGGGTCTAATTTTTTACCAGACCCGCCCCATTTAAGGTGGGTACCCGTCGGGTTAGCGGGTTTCGGGGCCCCATTGCCATCCCTAACCAGGCCCGAGCCTAGCCCGCCGTTGTGCAAGTTTCTCCGGGCCGTCAGGCCGCGGGCCGGGCTTTCCCTTATTTGCGCATTTTCTTTGGCCCAAGCCTAGCCTATGCGTCCACCGGGCCGCAAATCCTAAGCCCAGGCTTGGCCCGTCGGCCTTTTTTGGGTCAGGTCGGTCCGGACCGCTCGGGTTGGGCTGCCCACGCCCAGGTTTGTGCCGAGCTAATAAGAGCATCTCTAGCAGACCCCTTAAAAGTCTCTGAATCTTAAAATAACCGTCAATTTGCAGTTTCGGCAAAAAATGGCTTGACCGGACACCGTAAACGGGGTTGGGCTTAAATTGTTTTAATGAGGCCATAAAAACAACAACCCCAAGCCCTTAGATTCAAGGTTTTTGACTCCGAACCGAGGCTGATCCGATGGTGCCCTGTATCACTAGAAAGCCTTGGGGAGGATATTTCAGCCCGTGTCGATCTCATTCCCCTCCTCCCGCCGCCAACCACCGCACTCAGCCATCGATTCAGGCCGCGGTAGACCAATTTCGCCCATACAGAAGTTCGTTGCCACCCGCCGCTACTGTTCCCCCACCCACGGTAGGCCCTAGGTTGCCGGGCGACAGAGACGCGGCAGCCATGGACCCCGCGGAGAGCTCAGGGCTGGTGGCTTGAAGACGCGTCTTGCAGTTGTCGTTGCCTAGGATCGGCGACGCCACGCGGTGCGTCCTATCCTACCTCCCCTCGCCAAGACCCGCCATTCATCGTCGTCGACCGCCACTACGGTAAATTCATCTATTCTTTTTACCTTGCGAATCCGTGTGATTGACGGCACGGATCAGAACAAATTTCATGCGTTATTGTAGATGGACTGGATACCATGCGAGCATTTTGTGTTTGATGACTCGTCGTCGTAGGACGACTCGACATAGAGACGTGTTGGACAACCACTGGCAGCACATGTTGGTGGTCTTTCTCGCCATTAAGGAGGACGAAGACGGCAGGAGAAAGCGGCATTGAGGCTCCAAATTCGGCCACCTTTGCATCCCTCACGACCGCAAATTGGGGAACAACATGCTGATGCGAGATTATTTCGCCGAGGTACCAACCTATCTGCCTCACCTCTTTCGTTGATGATATCGTATGCAGCGATCTCTTTTTGTCAAGATAGTGAAAGCATGCGAGTCCAATTCTGGGTACTTCGCTCGCCGGAGAAACGTTGCGGTCATTCTTGGGTTTAGTGCGTACCCAAAAACTTTGTGGTGATGAGAGTCCTCCCATATGGAATTCCAATTGATTATGCCGACGAGTATCTTCACATAGGCGAAGATACTACTATAGAAAGTATTCATAAATTCACGAAGGTGATGATACGAGTATTTGGTCCCGTGTATCCTCGAGGACTGAAAGAGGAGGATACAATTAGGTTGATGGCCATGAACGAGAAAAGAGGTTAGCCCAACATGCTAGGAAGTATAGATTGTATGCATTAGACTTGGAACACTATTTTAAGGCATGGCACGACATGTATTGTGGAAAAAGCCATGCAATAATTATGCTTCAAGCCGTACAATCCGAGGACTTGTGGATTTGACATTGTTTCTTTGACTTGCTAGGAACCCTAAATGATATCAATGTACTGCAAAGATATCATCTATTTGCAAAACTAGTTAGTGATGAATCTCCTGATTGCAACTACACTGTCAATGGTTTCAATTACACCAAGGTACTATCTTCCGACGGTATTTATCCTCGTTTGGGATACATTTGTGAAGTGAATAAGTTCTGTAGCAAAAAAAAAAATTCCTAACAACGAGAACAACATAGCCAAGATCTATTCTATGCAGATGTAAGGTAACTGAGGAATTCAGTGGTCATACCCTTGAAGACTGAAAAGCATTGACGTTCTCACAAACGTTGATGATGTAGTCGTTCGGATACGCTGACCTTAAGGTCGTGCACATGTACAAGCGACAAATTCTAATACTGGTAGCACCTCTGCATCTCTACATGTGTCCGGTGTAGACGACGTGCCCCGGACTCCAGTCTAGCGAAGCAGCGAAAGAAGATTGATCCGGACCGAGATTCCTGCAGCACGATAGCATGCGTATAGTTGAGAAACCTCCATCCCCGTATGCACGTTCCAATTGTGGAACTACACGTGAGGGGAGAGAGAGAGAGGAGGATGAGGAAAGGAACAATGTGACGGAACGAGTTAGGGGCCACCCTCCTCCTTATATAGGCCAAGGGGGAGGATCCACCTAGGGAAGCCGCCGCCACCCCTTCCATGTCGCGCGCCCCTCCCCTTCTCTTGGGCCGCCGGCCACATGGGAAGGTGGGGCGCCCCCTAATGGGGGGCCACATGGTGGCCCATTAGGGGTAAGCCATACTCAAATATTATTTTATTATTTAATTCAACCAATTAAATAATAAAACATATTATTTTGTCTCTAAATATTTCATCGACTCCGGAACACTTTCGATCTCTCCCCAGAACATTTCCGAAGTGCTCTCTCTCTATCTCTTCTCCAACAATATCGAATCAATTCTTAAGCGTCATCTACCCTTAAGTATGCCACCCTACGGTTCGGGAATGCGCATACATGATTGAGACACCTCTTTGATCAATGAGCAATAGCATGATCTGGAAACCCATGATGGCCCCCATGAATTTCAGTAATTACTTGATCGATTGAACCTTAACGTCGAGGCTCATTCCCTTTTCTCTTCGATACTTGGTTTTTTCTAAGACCTGATCTTCGGTATCTCTATACCTAGTTCGGTCTTGTTACCGACAAACATATTTACTCGTCCCCGTGATATTACATTCACGTGATCTAGTCACATGCTTGCAAGCTTCATAGATGTAATCTCACCGAGTGGGCCCAGAGTATCTATCTGTCATACGGATGGGAAAATCCCGATATCGATGCATTCACCTAAACCTACCCCTTCGGAATACCTAGACGGTGTGACGGTTGATGTAGTCTAGGCAGCCTCCAGTGATAGTGATTAGATATGATCTCACGATCAAAGAAGTGGGTTACTATGTTTTACTAGTTATCGCAATGTTGAACTTTGTGATTGGATCTCATTGCAATACTTTGGTTGGGTGTGTGTCCATCGCATCATTCATCTAATGGCATGGCCCCATTGTCAATTGACATAAATGTCCATGATCAGGAAACCTCGATCATCAGTTGACCAATGAGCTACTCGACTAGAGGTTACTAGACATTTGGTTTCTTTATATACCACGTGTGTATTAATATTTCCGTTTAATATAGTATATCATGAGATAAAACCTATTATGAACATATGAGATATAGCAATAAAACATGTTTATTATTGGCCTCTAGGGCATATCTTCAACATTCTTCCACTTTCACTAGAGTACAAATAAACTAGTTTACATTTGGCAAGAATCTAACACCTATAGCTTCATGGTGTTGATCATGCTTTGCTCGTGGAAGAGGCTTCATTAACGGTTCTACAACATTTAGAACCATATGTACTTTGCATATAATAATGTCACCATCACTAACATACTGACTTATCACAAGGTAACGCCGGAGTATGTGCTTGGCAGTAGAGTAGAACCTCTGATCCTTTGCATTTACAGTCGGCCCCGTGTTGTCACAGTGGATGCCCACAGGGTCTTGCATGCTTTTAAACACTCCTGGTTTGATGAAGAACTTCCTTAGCCACACAGCTTCATTCTCCGCTTCTGAAACACCAATGTACTTTGATTCCTTTATAGATCGATGTACCAAGTTTTGATTTCCGCTCCTCTAACTTACCGCGCCTCCATTCACTAAGAACATGTACCTTGTATGAGATTTCGAGCCACGGGATCAGTGTCAAAACTTGCATCAACGTAAATAGTTATAGCAAGTTCCCCTTCACATCCTCCAAAGACAAGAAACATATCCTTAGTTATCTTTAGGTACTTTGGGATATTCTTAACTTATGTCCAATGATCCATCCCAGGATTACTTTAACACCGGCTCGTCAAACTAAGAGCTAGGGCGACATATAGCCGAGTACTCAGCATGGCATACATGAAAAAAACCTATGGCTACAACATAGGGGATCTTAGACATCTTTTCCTTAGCATCATCCATTGTTGAAAATTGAGTCAAAATCAATGATTTACCTTTCATCATAAACAAGAACCCTTTCTTCGCCTGATCCATTTTGAACCTCTTTGGAACCTTATCTAGGTAAGTACTCTGACTCAATGCTAATATGTGTTTTGATCTATCTGTATAGATATTGATACCTAATATGTAAGCAAGTTCACCCATGTCCTTCATAGAAAAATTACTATCAGGAGTAAATAATAGCGCTAGATTTTTTTGGCTCAAACTGTTATCCATGTTGTCCCGATTCTTTTTTAGCCATGGGATGGACGCCGAAAAAGTCACGCGGCGAGGTTACAACGGATCCCTGCTATCCTGTGAGGCGAGACCCGTTGTGGGTCAGGGCAAAAGATTCCCTGCAGCGTACATGTCTCTGCGCGCTATTGTACCATGTGTCGTATGATGGTGGACCGCATGATATGGGGCTGCCGTTAGCGTACGTGGGTAGGAACGCGCGCTATAAAAGGCGTTCCCGGCATGACACGCCTCTGCACCCGCTGAGTGGCGGGGCCCGCCAAGAGCCGACATGGCGCCGTGAGACCATGTCGGGCGCGGTTTCTAGCGGTAATGGGGCCCGCCGAGGGGCAACTTGGCATCATAGACTCTAGCTATGCGCTCTATGTCACGGCCGTGGGTTCTCACGACCAAGCAGGGCCCGCTAAAAGTTGTCGTTGTCGTGATGGCTAAGGAAACTATGGTTGTCTGTGGGTTTTCACGACCGAGTGTCGACATGGCATGTTAGACTTTAGGTGTATGCGGTTTGTCGCAGTAGTGGGCCCACTGAGGGGCGAAGTGGCATCATAGACTCTTGTTGTGCGCGGTATGTCATGACAGTGGGGCTTGCTGAAACTTGTCGTTGCTATGATGGCTAAGGAAACTATGGTCGGTCGTGGGTTCTCGTGGTGAGAAAGTACTGTGTCCCATCAGTAGCCGAGCTGGCATCGTAATCAGTAGCGCTCGAGGTTACCGAGGGGACGTGGACACGCTTCGGTTATAAAAGACAATCCGCAAAACTTTTCTCTCCCAAAACATTTTCTTCTTCCACCATCGTTGTCGCTTCCTCTCGCTTGCGTGGTTACTGGCATGCCTCGGTCCAGTGATTACACCCGAAGCCAGCACTGCCGCTTCCCACAAGCGTGAGCAGAAACAGCAGTGGTTAGCCATGGTCGTCTCTCCTCCCTCCTACCACATAGCGGTGCGCTGGTCACGGCAGTCCGCGTCTGCTTCTCCGGTTACATTTTATGGATCGAGCGGTGAGGAGTGATCGTTGAACTGGGCAGATAAACCACGTTGTTTTCTTAGAGCACTCATGCTCGTTTTTTCTCTTACATTTTTTCTTTTCGCTTTTGCTTTCTGTTTTCCTTTGACCTTTTCCTATTTCCTATTACGCTGTTATCAGGTTTTATTTCCTATTCGTTTATCAGGTCTACTCTATATTAGTCTGTGAGTCGCCAACGGGTCGCTTACAGCGTCTGGGACATTGTATGATGTTGACTACTTGGTTAGTTGTGGCCTTCCGCACCAACATGTGGTGTTAGGCTCTGCTGGCCACGACCGTAGCGGCGGCATTCATCTTCCTAGGTTTTGTTTGGGAGTCTTTCTTTTTTATTTGTTCGTATTTGATTGTATGGTTTTGCTTTCTCGCTCTTTTTTATCTTTTTTCGGATTTTTTTCTGTCTTTACAAAATAGGATTTGAGTAATAGACAAAAGTCATTTTCATTTTTATTTTAGAGTTTCGTCTTTCACTACACCCAAGTTGTCTTCTTTTCGTCTTACGAAAAAATGTGAGAATGTTTTATTTTTTGTTCTTCTTCGTCCATCGGCACACCCACGAATAAGAGACAGGAATAAACGACGAGAGATAAAGGTGAATAGAAATCCCTCGAAATATTTCAGACTGACGTTGCGTAGTAGATAGAGTAACTAAATAACGTAACATTGAAACAAGAGAGGAGGAAGAACGAGAAAAGGATGATGAGGCGTAGATAATAATTAAATAAATGAAATCCTGAAGAAATAATTGTGCTTACGTGGTAGAAAAGTAAAACGAACAACGCATCCTCTATATCAAAATAGAATTATCCACTATAAATAAAATGACCGAAAAAGTTGACCAACACAACTTTTGCTATTTCGTCCATCTGTACTATGTTAACCTTACTGGAAGCGACAGACGAGACGATTTGTGACGGACTTTGCATGCAAGAGAATATGGTGGTATATATTTTATCGTCATAGGGTTAGTCTATGTTTTGAGATAGCTTGCCTCGGTAGGATAACTCGGCAGACTTTTTTCTCTGTCTTGCCTGCCAGCGTGTCTGACGAACGATTCACCCTGGCATCGATGTGACATTCTAGGCTTTACGCGATCATATCTCGACAGACATTTTTTCCTATTTTGCTCGCTCACGTGTTTGCCGAACGTTTCATGCTGGTATCGATGTCGATGCTACGGCCGTCGTCGCGGTAGCATAGCTTGGTAGGCTTTTTCTTGTTTCTCCTTCTCGCGTGTCCGACGAACGTATGATGCTGCTATCGATGTCGATGCTACGGCCGCCATCACGGCAACATAGCTCGGTAGGAATTTTTACTACTTCGCTCGCTCGCATGTCTAACCAACGTGTCATGCTGCTATCAATGTCGATGCTACACCCGCTTTCATGGGCTTGGTAGCTCGGTGAAACATGATGATGCATCCAGCCTGCTATGCATGTCGTCTATTTAGACTACTCACTCGGTGGCACCGTGCGAGGTTGTGCCTAGCGTGCATGCTTACAACCGCCGTCATAGGTCTTGGGGCTCGCAGAAAAACTCCAACCTTCTAAGCATCCTATCGGCTAGCCCACCGATCGTTCATTCGTACCGCATGACCCTCGACTTGTTTCAACTTCTGTCCGGTGTAGCAGAGCTTTTACTAGAGACATCGAGACATCTCCTCTCCTCTTCCTCCTCTTCTCTGCCATCATTTGTACCTCCTTATCCTTGCATACAGTAAGCCTCTTGCCTAAGAATTCCATAGATTCCTCTTTTCTCTTATTCCCGCAGACGAAACTGGACACCGCACAACTTCGTCTACTCTTCATCTCCTCTCACCGGTGTTCGGTGGAGCACGCAATACTTTCATGCCGAAGCAGCGAAGATGATGTTCCTTCTTCGACGGCCTCCGGAGAAGCGGAGATGGGATGGCATGTTGTCCCAACGACCTATGGTGCAACAACATCAAGATGTCGTAGAGGTGCCATCAAGATTATCGAGCGGTGGAGGTGTCATCAACAACATCAGGCCGTGGAGGTGCCATCAAGAGTATCAAGTTGTGGAGGTGCCATCAAGGGAGTAATTTCGTGGAGGTGCCATCAACATAATCAGGCTATTGAGGTGCCATCAAGAGCATTGAGATCAGCCTATATTAGGAGAAAAGAATAGAACAATCATCCACTAGACGGCTAGAGTAGAACGTAGATGGTCAAGTTGTTGTGGAGGTTTCATCAAGAGCATCAGGCTGTGGAGGTGTCATCAAGACCATTAGGCCATGGAGGTACCATCAAGAGCATCAAGTTCAGCCTAGCTGAAAGAATAGAATAATCCTCTACAAAACGGCTTGAGTTGAATGTAGATGGTCAAAGTACCTTCCCGTCATGTCCCTAGAGCTTTGAGTCATTTGTTTTCGGGAGTGCTCGCTCTCTTTCTGTCATGTAATACTATTTACTTTTTATCTTTACATATTGTTTCTATTCCTTTTGTCTAATTTTTAATTGGATGTTGTCTAAGTAAGTGTTGTTGTGCAATGTCCGGTTAGAAATCAAAATGTTAACAATAGGACCTTATACTGTGTCATCCAGGACGCGATGACAGACTCGCTAAGGTGTCGACCAATTTTCTCATGAAACGAGTTGTTTGTCCGTTGTGCCCCGGGTTGCACGGAGAAGTCTAGCTTAAATAATCCTTCACACTATTTAGAAGATTCACATAATTCCCAATTAGTAATATGTCATCCACATATAGTAATAGGAATGTCACTAAGCTCCCACTCACTTTCTTGTAAATGGAGACTTCTTCTTCATTTTGAACAAATCCAAAACATTTGATCACTTCATTAAACCGAAGATTCTAGCTCTGAGATGCTTGCTTTAGTCCATAAATGGAACGCTGAAGCTTGTGTACCTTTCCAACATCCTTATGCTCAACAAAACATTCTGGTTGTACCATATACAACTCTTCCGCAATGTTGCCATTTAGGAATATGGTTTTGACATCCATCTGCCATATCTCATAATTGAAATACATATCAATTTCTAGTAAAATCGTGATAGACTTAAGCTTCATTGCGAGTGAGAATGTCTCATCATAGTCAACTCGTTAAATTTTGTCGAAAGTCCTTTGCGACAAATCGAGCTTTATAGATGGTCATATTACCGCCGGCATCTATATTTTTCTTAAATATCCATTTATTCTCAATAGCCTTGTGGCCATTGAGAATATCCACCAAAGTCCATACTTGGTTATCTTACATGGATCCTATCTCGGATTTCATGGCTTCAAGCCATTTATTGGACTCGAGGCCTTCCATTGCTTTCTTGTAGTTCGTAGGTTTGTCTTGTTCAACTAACATGACCATAGTAACAAGATTACCACACCATTCATGAGTGGTACGGGTTCTTGTAGAACTGTGTGGTTCAGTAGGTGCCTCGGTGTGAGTGTCATTTTCACCATAATTTGCTCCCACTCCAACTATTGAGGACGGTTCCTGAACACTTTCTGTTGTGCTACTCGGTGTTTAGAGAGAAGGGACACAATCTCAACGAGCTCTACTTTCCTTCCACTAACACATTTTTGCGAGAAAATCTTTCTCGAGAAAGGTACCACTCTTTGCAAGAAAATATTTGCCCTCGATTTTTTGTAGAAGGTGTACCCAATAGTTTCCTTTGGATGCCCTACAGAGATACAATTATCCGCTTTCAGTTTGAATTTATCAGACTGTAGTTTCTTAATATAAGCCTCACAACCTCAAACTTTTAGAAAAGACAACTTTGGTTCCGTTCCATGTCATATCTCATATGGTGTTGTCTCCACGGATTTGTATGGTGCTCTATTTAAGATGAATGCATTTATTTCTAACGCATACCACCAAAATGATACCGATAAGTCGCTAACAGACACCATAGACTGCACACTATCTAATAGAGTGCAATTAGGTCATTCTAACACACCATTGCATTGTGGTGTTCTAGTTGGCGTAAGTTGTGGTATAATGCCACAAGTCTCTAGATGCATCTCAAACTCATAACTCAAATACTCGCCTTCTTGATGGTGCTTGATTTTCTTGTTGAGTTGATTCCTCGCTCTAAAATTCTTTGAACTTTTCAAATGTTTCAGACTTGTGTTTTATTAAGAAAATATACCCATATCTACTCAAATCATTAGTGAAGGTTACAAAGTGACGATATCCACTGTGCATTGAGACACTCATTGGTCTACATATATCGGTTTGTATGATTCCCAATAAGTCTGTCACCCGCTCCATCAAATCGAAGAACGGAGTCTTGGTCATCTTGCCCATAAGGCACAGTTCACATCTGACAAGAGATTCAAAATCTAGTGGCTCCAGAAGTCCATTAGAATGGAGATTCTTCATGCGCTTTACGCCGATATGACTCAAACGACAATGCCACATATACACAGAATTATCATCACTAAGTTTACATTTTTTAGCATCAATGCTATGGATGTGAGAATCACTACTATCGAGATTTAATAAGAACAAACCATTACTTTCTGGTGCATGATCATAGAAGACATCATTCATATAAATAGAACAAACACTCGCTTGTGACTTAAATGAATAACAATCTCGCAACTAGCAAGACCCACTCACAAGTTCATGCTTAACGCGGGTACAAAGTAACATTTATTCAAAACTGAAATTAATCCCGAAGGTACATAGAGGGAGAGTGCTAACAACCACCACATCTACTTTGCTTCCATTGCCAACATGCATCATCACCTCATCCTTCACCGAGTGCCTCTTATTACACAACTCATGCTGAGAGTTATAAATGTGAGCAATAGAAGCAGTATCAAATACCCAGGTGTTGCTCCGAGCACTTGTGAGGAAAACATCAATAATATGTATATCACATATACCTTTGTCTTTTGCGACAATTTTGTCGGCCTTGTTATCTTCCAGGTACTTGGGATAGTTGCATTTCTAGTGACCGTCCCCTTTGTAGTAGAAACATGCGACTCCAGGCTTGGGTCCGGGCTTGGGCACCTAGGGAGGGGTGGCAATATGCATGTCATCCTTCTTCAGTTTCCCTTCTTGCCAGGCTTCTTGAAGTCGACGGTCTTATTCACCATCAACATAGTATGCTCTTTTTTATTTCCACCTCAGGAGTTTTGAGCATTACGAACAACTCAGAAAGGAATTTGGTCATCCCTTGCATGTTTTAGTTTATGATGAATCCTTTGTAGCTAGGGGCGACAATTGCAGTACCCTGTCAATTACCAGTTCGTCCGAGATCTTGCAATCCAGAGCGTGCAGGCACTAAACGTAGCCAGACATCTTGACCACGTGCTCGCTCACACTGATGTGTTCTTCCATCTTGGCCGAGAAGAACAATTTTGAGGCTTCATACCTCTCGACCATGGCTTGAGATGAAAAAGCATCCATGAGATCAGTGAGTGATTATCTTATAAGAACTCATCTTATGAAAGTGCTTATATAGATCAACCTCCATGGCATAGAGAATGCCACTCTAGACACAAGCATAATCATCTGTCTTGGATGAATAGATATTCTTGTCATCCTGGGAGGCGGTTTCAGTGGGCTTGTCACCTAGCGCAGCCTCTAGTACATGGGACAACTTTTGGGGCACTAGGAGAATCCTAAGGGTGCGGTACCAGGCTATGAAGTTGGACCCATCAAATTTAAGTTTCTATTTCTCAAGGAACGGTCATAGGTTAAAGGTGGGGCGAGACATCTATAATGGTATTTTTAAAGATACCAAAACTATGTTTATAATTTGAGCTCATGTTTAATTAAACTAAATTACAAGAATTTCCACTTAAACTAACATCCCCCATCGTTGTTTAGAGCGTGTTTGGTTGGCCCGATGCCCGTTTCTTGCACGGCATGGGAAGAAATAAGCACGTTTGGAGAACTGGCCTACATGGAATTGCTGCATTGCGGTTCTTAAAGCAGGCTAAAACTTGGCCAGCCGGGAACAACAATTTTGAGCGTTTCCACGAGGACAGGCCCACTGCTTGCAAATTCTTCTCCCCGTGTGCAACTCAACTTTACTCTCTAAACGTGGTTAACTTAATCCACTTTGGTCTACAAAATGATGCATCGATTCAAGATAAGTTGTACATAAAAAAGATATGAATCGATGTTGCGAATCCATCCCGATGATCAGTTCCTAGTTTCGTTGACCTTTTATGGGTCTATTTCGTGTTCATGTTTATACGTTTTATGAACGAATTTTGCCAAATTCTTTGTACATGGGCGATCATTTGAAATTCATAACTACGTAGATCAAAACTGTCATATTATGCGTGCGTACACATAGATCTACTCGTATAGCAATGTCAAAACAGAAAACTTACAATATCAAAGTCGTATGAAATGATGAATTGAATCTTTCCTCCAAAGGAAATTTCAAATGATCAACTGTGTGTGACGAATTCAACAAAATTCGTTCAAAAAAACTCTAAAAGGGAAAATAGTGTAGCGTTTCAAACACTCAATGAAATTACAAATTGTTCACCACAATTGATTTATAACATCGAGGGGCATCTTATTCATGTACAACTTATCTTGAAGGGGGCATAGTTAGGTAGATTAGAGAGGACTGAGATCAAGAATGTTAGATTAGAGGGATCATATTTATTGTCTATCGTATGTAGCGAGCAACCAAATGCTGAGCCGTTTTAGGGGGAAGCGAGAATACGGGGGACCAAACAAGAGCCCAAAGTTGGCCCAAGTGAAATCTCTCCCCATGCGGCATCCAGCAGGCCAAAAGGCAAAAATGAGAAATTTGGGCCCAAGTAACCAAACACGCCCGTAGTGATTACATGATCTAATTCACTACAACACCCCCGATCATCATGACCGATAGTATAGTTTCAAAGGTAGGCATCAAAATATCAGTCACATGAACTATGTGACTCATGCTTAAATGTTAGGTCACTTGTGTTCCGAGACTATGTCTGTACATGCTAGGCTCATCAATGTTAACCTTAGAGTCTTGCGATGCAACATGTCTTACACCCACCGTACGCAAACGGCGATATGTCTAACACCCCATCATCATAGCGTGCTTCATAACGGAGAATTTCCTTAGTGGTGCACACTACACTATTATTGGAATTTGATTGAGGGATCATCTTATAATGCTACCATCGTATGTCTAATACAAGCAAAATAAGATGCATATAGAATTTATCATACTATGTAAATAAGTATGTGATATGATATGGTCCTTGCGCATTGATATCTATCGAGCGCTCCGACACGACACCAGGTTCACGGAACCTCCATGCCGTTTGCAGAGCATTTCATAAACACTTACCTAGACCATAACATATCACATGCCCTGCAAAATAAAATTAGACGTTTCTACTTTATCTTTTTAAAAGTTTTTCGTGGCTGTTAGGGATTTTGCAAAAGAACCGTTTCTTACCTATAAACTTTAAACCACAACATGGGTTGACTAGTTTTGGCTTTAAATCCTTTTCAGGATCGTCCTTTGTAAATTCCATATCAACTAATTTAAGAGAGACAGACACCCTCCAGCCACATATATGGTACAAGCCATGTGTTTGGTGTGGAACCAGTATCGCGTAAGGTTGGTCTGGGCCGTTTCATTAAACATTGTCACGATATGAACAAGTACACGTGGGAGGGTAACAACTAAAATATCAATGCCCACATATCACTATGTGTTCGTCTCATAGCCACACATCTAGGCATAGATCGGCTCTGATACCACTGAAGGGATTTTGTAATAAAAAACAAAACATTCCTAACAACGAGAATAACATAGCCAAGATCTATTCTATGCAGATGAAGGTAACCGAGGGATTCGGTGTTCATATCCTTGAAGACCAAAAAGTGCTGACGTTCTCATGAACGTTGATGATGTAGTCATACGGTAATGCCGACCTCAAGGTCGTGTATACGTACAAGCAACAAGTGCCACAACTGGTAGTACCTCTGTTGTTGTACATGCATCCGGTGTAGACGACATCCCCCGGGCTCTAGTCCAGCAAAGCAGCGGATGAAGATTGATCCGGATATAGATTCCAACAGCACGATGAAGTGCATATGATGGAGAAACCTATATCCCTATATGAATGTTCCAATTGTGGAACCACACGTGAGGGAGAGAGAGAGGGAGAGAGGAGTCAAATGCCAATGAGGTGTAATGAGGGAGGGGCTCCCTCCTTATATAGGCTAATGGGGAGGGGGGAACCTAGGGGCATCGACAACGCCCTAGGGAAGCCGTCGCCGCCCTCGCATGTTGCGTGCCCCCTCCCCTCCTCTTGGGTCGCCAGCCACATGGGGAGGTACGGCACTCCCTAATGGGCTACCACATGGTGTCCCATTAGGGGAAAGCCATATATTCAAATATAATTTTAATATTTAATTCAACCAATTAAATAATAAAATGTATTATTTTGTATCTAAACATTTCATCGACTTTGGAACACTTCCGATCTCTCTGCAGAACACTTCTGGAGTTCACTCTCTCTTTTCCAATGATATCAAATCAATCCCTAAGCATCATATAACCTTAAGAGGGTCACCCTACGATTTAGGAACGTGCAGACATGATCTAGACACCTCTCTGATCAATGACCAACAACAGAATCTAGAAACCCATTATGGCCCCCATGCATTCCACGAATAACTTGATCGCTTGAACCTTAACATCGAATCTCATCCCCTTTGCTCTTCGATACCTGGTTTGTCCAAGACCTAATCTTTGGTATCTCTATACCTAATTCGATCTTGTTACTGACAAACATATTTACTTGTTCTCGTGATATTACATTCACATGACCTAGTCACATGCTTGCAAACTTCATAGATGCAATCTCATCGAGGGGGTCTAGAGTATCTATATGTCAAGAGGATGGGAAAATCCCGATCTCGATGCATGCGCCTCAACCTACCCCTCTGGAATACTCGAGAGACACCTTTATGATCACCTTGTTATGCTGGACAGTTTATGTAGTCAAGGCAGCCTCTGGTGATAGTGATTAGACATGTTCTCATGGTCAAAGGAGTGGGTTACTACATTTTACTAGTTATTGCAATGTTGACCTTTGTGCTTGGATAGCATTGAAATACTTGGTTGGGTGTGTGTCCATCACATCATTCATCTAATGACATGATCCGATTGTCAATTGACATAAATGTACATGATCAGGAAACCTCGATCATCGGTTGACCAATGAGATAGTCGACTAGAGGTTACTAGGGACTTGGTTTGTTTATATATCACACGTGTATTAATGTTTCCACTTAATCTAGTAATAGCATGTCATAAAACTTATTATGAACATATGAGATATAACAATAAAACATATTTATTATTGGCCTCTAGGGCATATCTCCAACATTAATACCATCTCCAACCCCTAAACTAGGAAAGAAGTTGCATTTGCAAAGGCACATGAGGCATCCTGAAAGGACATTAAGAGAGCCTTTGGTGTTTTGCAAGCTTGGTTTGCCATGGTTCGAGGTCTTGCTTGTTTTTTAGACAATAAATCACTTAATGACATGTTGTATCATTCTTCACAACATTGTTGTTGAGGATGAGAGGGATATGTATCTTGGAGATATTACACGACAGTGTTGGTAGCCATGTGAAGCCAATTAGATACCCAAATTGTATCCAAGCATTCCTTTAGACTTATTGAGAGACGAGAACACCACCACACACTATCAGCTGCAGCATGATCTCATCGAGCACTACTAATAGCTGCATGGGAGTTAGTAGGCTCCCACTATTATTCATTTCAATTTTTATTCAATCATGTGCTATTCCAAACATTATTTGCATTGTGAACTATTATTGTATTGTACCATTATTTAATTATTTGATTTAAAATGTTATTGTAATTTGGATTATTGTTGTAATGTACAATTAATAAATTTAGTTCATATTGATGTCATATTTTTATGTGGAATTGAGAGATATGTGTGCAAATTGTGAGAAAACATATGGATTTGAGGGTTCAGGCTGTGTTGTGGAGGAATAGACACCGTATACGTGAATGTAAAAAATATTCTATTTTGAGGTTCGCATGTAAGGGATATGTTCCGCCTGTTGGAAATATGCCCTGGAGGCAAATAGTTATAAGGAATATTATCATATTTCATAAAGTTTATGATTAAGTTTTCTATCATTCTATAACTATATTGATTGGAAACATCAATACACGTGTGATATATAAACAACCAGGAGTTCCTAGTGAAACTCTAGTCATTGGTTCATTGGTCAACAGATGATCAAGTTTCCTGATCATGTGGTATTTATGCTAGTTGGAAATAGAGTCAACTCATTCTGAGAATGAGATGATGAACCAATACCCAACCTAAACATCATGGCCTGATCATGTCATGGAGTTCAAGTTACGATGATTAGAAATGGATCCTCGTAGACTATTCCTTAGACCGTGAGGCTATATCAATCACTGTTTCCCGAGAGTGCTTAGATAGCATCAAGCACCACTTGATAATACAGTGGTTATAAAGGTGTGTTCAGGTACTCGGTTGAAACCGTAGAGGAAATATATGTCAAGAGCAGGATTTGTCTGTCCACGTGACGGAAAGAAACTCAAGGGCCCACTCGGAGAAGTTATATCCAATAGCTGCGCAGCGTGTGATTTGATCACAGGGATATCACTTGTCGGAACGAGTCAAGTAGCATTGTTCGGTAACAAGATTGAACATGACATCACGATGTCATTGATCGGATCTCGGGCAATGCAAGTATCGAGAGACAAAGGGAATAATACACGACCGTCCCGGTTGAAACAACGAAAGATCTTCGTGGAACGCACATGGGTCGCATGGCCATCCAGGTCCCTCTATCGATCATTGGTCCGGGAGTGTCCCGACCATGCCTGGAGTGTTCTTGAACCATAGGGTATTGATACGTTGCTAACGTATCTATTATTTTTGATGTTCCATGCTTGGTATTTATCTACTTTCTTATGTTTTGTTCCAACTTTGGAGTACTTTTTATACACTTTCTTGGACTAACCTATTAATAAGATGCCACAGTGCCAGCTTCCTGTTTTCTGTTGTTTTTGGTTCCAGGAAAGTTAGAAAATGAATATTCTCGGAATTGGACGGGATAAAAGCCAAAGTCAAGATTTCACCGAGCGGGACACGAAGCCAGAATACGAGACGGAGAGGGGCTAGAGGGGGCGGTGTGGCCGCCTAGGGCACCCCCTTGGCCTCCCCGTCCGACTATAAGATGCCTCTGATACAGAAACCCTAAGTACCCGATCAAAAGTCCACGAACGAGTCTGTAGCCACCGTCATCTCCATCCCTAGATCAGGAGGGATCTGAACCTCTTCCCGGCACCCTGCCGGAGAGGGAAATTCACCCTGGAGGCCTTCTTCATCACCATGCAAGCCTCCGGTGTGATGCGTGAGTAGTTCATCCTTGGACTACGGGTCCATGTAGTAGCTAGATGGTTGTTTCTTCTCCTTTGTGCTATCATGTTTAGATCTTATGAGCTCCGTTCATGATCAAGATCATCTATTTGTAATCCTACATGTTGTGTTTGCGGGGATCCGACGGATATTTAGATGCTATTTCAAATTGATTATTGATTCTATCATGTCTTTGTTATTTGTGATCTTGCATGCTCTCTGTTTTTAGTATATATCTTGGCCGAGTAGATGCTAGCAACTCCAAGAGGGAGTATTTATGCTCGATAGTGGGTTCATGCCTCTAGTAATCTAGGGAAGTGACAGAAATCTCTAAGGTACTAGATGTGTTGTTGCTACTAAGGAGAAAACAACAATCCTTTATTCATAGAACAATCGTATTGTTTACTTTACACGCAATGCGTAATGCAATTATCTGTTGCTTGCAACTTAATACTGGAGGGGGTTCGGATGATAACCTGAAGGTGGATTATTAGTCATAGATGTAGTTGGATTACGGTCTATGTATAATGTTGTAATGCCCAATCGAATATCAAAGGAGTCAAGATGATTAGTATATGCATGTATGCTTTCTCGATGTTTGTCAATTGCCCTGCTGTAATTTGTTCACCCAACATGTTATCTATCTTAAGGAGAACCACCACTAGTGAACTATGGACCCCGGTCCTTTCTTTTACCATCAATCTACAACTGTTTACTGTTTTCTCTTTACTTTCTGCAAGCTTTTACTTTCTTCCACACAATACATTTAATCCTTTGTTTTCAGCAAAACCGGTGAGATTGACAACCTCACTGTAAGTTGGGGGCAAAGTTCTGTGGTTGTATTGTGCAGGATTCCAAGTTGGAAACAACACCTTGGAGGTGTTTCCTTCCTACTACTAGTTCAATAACCTTGGTTTCATAACTGAGGGAACCTTACTACTGTGCTCATCATACCTTCCTATTGGGGTTCCCCAACGAGCTCGTTATTACACAAGTCAACAAGTACTTTTTTGGCGCCGTTGTCGGCGAGTCAAGGACATCTTCACAAGGGGAGTCCCTCATAACCAATCTCTTTACTTTGTTGTTTTTGTTTTGCTTAGTTTAGTTTTACTTTGTTTGCTTGTTTCTTTATAAAAAACACAAAAAAATTAGTTGTACTAGTTTGCTTTCTTTACCAAAAATACAAAAAAATGATTATTAGTTCCTATTTTAAAGTTGTCATTATTTCTAGCATTGATCCAATCACCATGTCACCTGAGAAAATGATTCTCACTTTCAAACAAGGAATTGAAGAGAGTTTCAAAGAAGCTTGGTCTAGAATCTCTGATCTACATGAAAAAACTGAACCTAAAATGACTCAAAGCTTGTTTCTTAACAGTTTTTATCTTGGAACTGCTCTTTGCTATAGATATGCTTTGGATGCTATAGTGGGAGGAGATTTCCTCCAATGCAATGAGGATGATGTTGTTAATTTCATAAAGAACTTGGTCTTTACTTACAACTTGCCTAGCAAATCTGATTCTTCCTTTATAAACATATTTGCTACATTAAACACTCTTGAGACCCGCACTACTAGTTTAAAGGATTGTTATAACACGCTTAGGGAGCATCATGATTATGTTCGAATAAATTCTGAACCCTCAAAATGGCTTCCTATAGTAAAGATTGTTATAAATAATGAAACTTTTCATGCTCGCTGTGATATCATGTCTGAATTCTATCTTATGCCTAAAGATATCTATAAATCTTTGAATCTTTGGGGACTTTCTGAAGGAGGAGAAGAAATATTTCTTGCTAATAATGCCACAATATTACCAATTGGAATAGCTGAAGGAGTGTTTACAAATATCCTAGGGAAAATGGTTTCTACTGATTATCTTGTCATTGAATGTGTAGGAAAAGGACAAATTACAATTGGAAGATCCCTATTAAAACTCCTTGGACCAATAATAGATGTGGAAAAGGGCACCATGCACTTTGCTTCTCCACCAAATAATCATGTGTTCCCCAAGGTTAAGAATAAAAGTAAGAGAGCTAAGGGCAAGAAATTTGGTTTTAATGCTTCTTCATTGGAGAACACTTGATTCTTTTTCTTGCTTCTTATACTTAACTTAAAGGCGTTAAAGAAAAGTACTTATTGGGAGATAACCCAAAAGTTTTAGATGAGTCTTGGAAGTTATTACCTCTGTAATAACTGCTCCTTATCCTTTTTATTTTCTTTTTGTGCCAAGAGTAACCTGTAATGAGAGAGAAGTAATGCTTGGGAAAGTTGCTGTCCCGAAACAGATTTTTGTTCTTCACCGTAAAAATTCGTGTAAAATCTCTATAAGTCGTTTTGAGGCGTGAATTTTGTGCTTCTGCGTTAGGTTGTTATCTAACTTCCGTTAGTTCAACACTTTTCGATTTGAGCAATAGAAGGTGTTCGAAAAAATTGGTTTTTACCTGCTAGTCTGTTTTGATAGATTTCTGCCATTATTTGCATTTGCTTCTTGTTGATTCCTTTTTGAGTTCTTTTGGGGAATTGAGCTTTTTGAGGGAAGTGCTACAGTAGCTTGTGTTTTAATGGAAGTTTTATTGGTTTTGTAACTGAACCCAAAGACTTATTATCTTGAGTGCACTAATGTTGCTAATAAAGATTGGGTGAAGTTTTGTATGAAGGAAAAATTTCAGGTGTATGGAAAGAATGATGTAATGAGATGAAGAATGGACTAAAGCTCAAGCTTGGGGATGCCACGCATGTCACCCCAAGAAATATCCAAGAAGTACATGGGTCAAAGCTTGGGGATGCCCAAGGCATCCCCTTCTTCATCAATAAAAATATCAGGTTCCTTCCAAACACTTCATTTTTATTGTTTCATGCACAGTTGTGTTGTTCTTGGAGCGTCTTCTTTTTCATTTTTGTTTTTGGTTTTTTTTTGCTTGGTTTTCTTAGTTTGCTTGAATAAATTGGTGGGACCCCCTCTTCCATACATTAGTTTTCAAATAAGTTTGGTTTGGATTGGAAAAGAGTAGGAAAGTTCATGCTTAAGTGGTAAAAGGAGCTTGTTTTTGACTGTGACCTATGCTTTGTCATGTCATGCTTGATATTGTTTTGGATTTATGCTTAGTTATTATTGTTGTAGCATGACATGTTATAAACAATTGAGATTGCTTAATGTGCCTTGGAAGAATCATGCGTTGTTGTAGCATATTAAAGCATAGTATTGTGGTATTCTCCTTTGATGCTTTATTTGGGTTGACTTGGCGCATGCTCACACCATGTAATGACTATCCCAAGTCACCTAGACTTTATGATCCTTTAGTTTTTGACTTGTAATATCACTTTATGCTTTAATCAATGATGTTTTGTCGCTTTGCATGATTATGGCCATTATTGCTGTCTTAGTTGGTCGCTCCTAGTCTTTTGCTAGCCTACATAACCAAGTATGAGTCCCACTCATGCATCTAACTCCATAAAACCAAGTTATTCCAAAGATTACACCATACCTACCTATTAGCATTTGCTATTCCAAGTATATTCATGTTTTTATCTACCTTCTAAATTAAAGTTGTTATGTGAAAATTAGTGATTAAAGCTCTCACAAACTTGATGGCACACTTTACTTTTCTTGCACTTAATAAACTTGAACCATTGTGTCCATCTTTGTTGCGTATATGCTTGCTCTTTATAAGTTGAAATTAGCAGAACCATGTATCATGGGGAACGCTTTCAACATTGCACTTGTACATTGTACCCCGTTGATATCATGATTCTTTTGCTTATGGATCCCGGCGGTGTGAAATAAAAGTGGAACTTGTAAGATCATGGAGTTTGTATGTGTGTTAGAGAAACGCCTGGGCCGCTAGCCTAAGCCATGCCTAATCATGGTGCAAACTTGCAGCATAACCATAATGAGCACTCTATAAAGCATCCTATATAAAAACCTATGCAAATAGCAAACAAAAAGATCGCTGAGATGCTCATTGTCTACTTGCCTTGTCATTTTGATTATGGGATAGCTCCTGTATCATGAGCAAGGGGTACCCCGTTGGCGGTTCTCTATGATACATATGTACTTACAATGACAAGAGCTTACTTGTGACTAAAGTTGAGTAGCATGAGGTTCGGTCTTCGTAAGTAAGGGGCATGAGATTTCGGCTTATAACTTGTCAAGCATATCCTCTTAGTTGTGTCACTTTAACCTTAATCACCTAAAGATGCTTATGATAGGGGCAATGAGAGCTGAAAGCTAATAAGTACCATAATTTTTGGAAGCTCTTTATGAGACTTGAATCCCCGCTTCCTTCTATAAAGGCATTTCTTTTACTTTTGTGTTGAGTCTCCATCTTCTATCTTTATGCACCTATTGAGAGAGCATAGTGGCCATTCTTAGTATAATGTGCATTGTCCCAAGACTTGTTGATTGATGCATAACTTTGATATTGCTTGTTCTTAAGCTATTTGTATCTAGTCACCCTTATGAACTTTGAAGGTGTCCTATGCATTTATGTTTTGCTACTCTATGAGGGACAAGATGAATGCCACTATGCTATGTTTTCTTTATGTGAAACAAACAAACGTCTTGCAAAGCATTGTTATTCATGAATCTTTTGTTTATGCCTTTTCTTGTTACAACATAGTAGCTATGTCTTATTGTTAGAACTTTATCTTTAATGCTATGTTGAAGTACTATGATCCTAGCTATCAATGTTTTACAAATACTTTGATCAAGTTTATGATGGTGCATGCCACCTCAAAAATTATTCTTTATTTTTATCACTTACCTACTCGAGGACGAGCAGGAGTTAAGCTTGGGGATGTTGATACGTTGCTAACGTATCTATAATTTTTGATGTTCCATGCTTGGTTTTTATCTACTTTCTTATGTTTTGTTCCAACTTTGGAGTACTTTTTATACACTTTCTTAGACTAACCTATTAACAAGATGCCACAATGCCAGCTGCATGTTTTCTGCTATTTTTGGTTCCAGGAAAGTCAGAAAATGAATATTCTTGGAATTAGACGGGACGAAAGCCAAAGTCAATATTTCATCGAGGGGGACACAGAGCCAGAATACGAGACGGAGATGGGCAAGAGGGTCGCCACACCACCTGGCCACGTGACCAGGCCTGGCCCACGCCAGGGGGTGGTGTGGCCGCCTAGGGCACCCCCTCGGCCTCCCCTTCTGACTATAAGATGCCTCCGATACAGAAACCCTAAGTACCCAATCAAAATTCCACGAAAGAGTCTGTAGCCGCCGTTATTCCATACCTAGATCGGGAGGGATCTGAAGCTCTTCCCGGCACCCTACCGGAGAGGGGAATTCACCCTGGAGGCCTTCTTAATCACCATGCAAGCCTCCGGTGTGATGCGTGAGTAGTTCATCCTTGGACTACGGGTCCATGTAGTAGCTATATGGTTGGTTATTCTCCTTTGTGCTATCATGTTTAGATCTTGTGAGCTCCGTTCATGATCAAGATCATCTATTTGTAATCCTACATGTTGTGTTTGCGGGGATTCGATGGATATTGAGATGCTATTCCAGATTGATTATTGATTCTATCATGTCTTTGTTATTTCTGATCTTGCATGCTCTCCGTTGTTAGTAGATATCTTGGCCGAGTAGATGCTAGCAACTCCAAGAGGGAGTATTTATGCTCGATAGTGGGTTCATGCCTCTAGTAATCTGGGGAAGTGACAGAAATTTCTAAGGTACTAGATGTGCTGTTGCTACTAGGGAGAAAACAACAATCCTTTATTCATAGAACAATCGTATTGTTTACTTTACATGCAATGGGTAATGCAATTATCTGTTGCTTGCAACTTAATACTGGAGGGGGTTCGGGTGATAACTTGAAGGTGGATTATTAGTCATAGATGTAGTTGGATTACGGTCTATGTATAATGTTGTAATGCCCAATCGAATCTCAAAGGATTCAAGATGATTAGTATATGCATGTATGCTTTCTCGATGTTTTTCAATTGCCCCGCTATAATTTGTTCACCCAACATGTTATCTATCTTAAGGAGAACCACCACTAGTGAATTATGGACCCCGATCCTTTCTTTTACCATCAATCTACAACTGTTTACTATTTTCTGTTTACTTTCTGCAAGCTTTTAATTTCTTCCACACAATACGTTTAATCCTCTGTTTTCAGCAAAACCGGTGAGATTGACAACCTCACTGTAAGTTGGGGACAAAGTTCTGTGGTTGTGTTGTGCAGGATTCCAAGTTGGAAACAACACCTTGGAGGTGTTTCCTTGCTCCTACTGGTTCGATAACCTTGGTTTCATAACTGAGGGAAACTTACTGTTGTGCTCATCATACCTTCCTCTTGGGGTTCCCCAACGAGCTCGTTATTACACGAATCAGCAGGTATCACGCTTAAGGGTTTGATGATGCTTAGAGAGTGTTTATAGGATCGGAAGAATCGCTGAAGAATAGTAGAGAGAAAACTGGAAGGGTTTCGGTAAGTCCGGAGGATGTCCGGAGTGGAGGTGGAAGGTGTTCCATAACCACGGAGATTGAATAATATATGAATGAATGTTAAATATTGATTTAATCATTTATTCATAATTATTTAATAAAAGATAAAATCAATTTAAAGGTCAAAAGGCTTAATGGGCCAATTCCGGAGGGAAGAGGGCCCATTAGGGAAAGGCAAGAGGGGAGAAGGGGCAAGGGGTGGCCGGCTGAGCCAAGCCCCACCACGCGCGGGGCCCACTAGGGCCGGCCGGCGGCTGCCCCCCTCTCCCTCTCCTTTAGTCCCACCTCGGGAATTTGAGGGAGGTAGTACCTCCCCTCCCCCTATATAAATTGGGGGTATTTGGCCAGATAAATACGCACAATATTCAATAAAGGTCTTCTCACTTTTGGGAAGACCTCCAATTGATATTCTCTCTCTCTCTCTCTCGTGACCATGGTCCCAAGTTCGGACTGCGCGAACGAGAGACATCTTCACCACGGAGCACCGTCGCACTACGGGATTCGGATCCAGGAGCTTTACTTCCACAACTGCTGCTGGATCGGGGAAGCGAGAGTCACCGTTAGGCACCGAACGTGTGTAACTCCCCGCGAGGTGTCACACTTGAGGCACTCAAGTCGTTGGGCCACAGGAGCGCAAGGACTTCATCATGACCTTGAGGTCGGCTTCGGCTCATCTACATCAACCACGCTCTCCTGAGCGTTGACAACGCTTTTAGGTGTTCAAGGGTAAGTTCGCGAAAAGCCCCTCATGTTATTGTATTACTAATAGATAGGTCCTGGCAGCATTAGGGGTTCAGGGGCGTAGGGTAAAAATTATTGTTTTCATACGCGGAACCCCTATAGTGGTATCAGAGCTAGATCTATGCGTAGTATTGCTAGTACGGGTAGAACACACGAGATGCAGCGTGTGGGCGTTGATCTTTTAGTTGTGAACCTGCCACGTGTACTTGTATATACCGCAGTAATGCTTGATGAAGCGGCCCCAACTGACTTTACACGTTCATTCGCGAGACTAGTCCATGCTTGACATACGGCTTGTACCGTATAAAGTGGCTTAGGGGGTGCCTGTCTTTCTCGCATTAGTTGGTATGCCATTTACAACGGATGGCCCCGAAAGGGGTGTATTAGAGACAACTACTTGATCAGCGTTGTGCTAAAAGTTCGTAGGTAAGAATGGTTCTTGTGCGAAAACCCATTCAGCCACGTAAAACATGCAAAGATAAAGTACAGGTGTCTAACTTTGTTTTGCAAGGGGCGTTGCTTTGTGATATGGTTGTGGCAAAGGTAAAGTGATTACCCTCTATTACGTAGTAGTAGATAGTCACGAAGGTGACGGACTTCCACACTGGAAAGACACTGGTACCCTGGTGTCTACGGCGCCAGAACCCTAGCGCCGGAATCCGGTGACGACGGATGGAGATCACGACCTGAAGGACCATATCACATCGCATTTACATTCTATGCTATTGTTTGTATATCTTATTGTGTTCTGGTATTAGATACTCAACGGTAGCCTAATAAGATGATCCCTGTTAAAATTACTAATGATTGTGTTCCCCCTTAGAGTGCACCACCAAGAAAGTTCTTCGGTATGAGGCAACCCACGGTGAGTGGGTGTCAGACATATCTACATTCGCATATAGTGGGTGTAAGCCATGTTGCACAGCGAATACACTAAGGTTGAGTTGGTGAGCCTAGCACATTACAGAGATGTGGCCTTGGAACGCGGATGGTTGAAAGATCGAGCACGAGTTGCATGAATGATGTGACCGACGTTCAGCGTCCACCTTTGAACCCACATTGATGGCCCTGATGATTGGGGGAGATGTGGGGGAAAAGGGGTCGTGTTAAGTAGGAACCCTTCATGGGATAGGTGTTTCTGAGTGGAGTTATTATTAACTTATTTAATTATAAACTTAGTCTAAATTCCTTTTGCAATTATAAATGTAGAAAATGGTTCTCCCCGAGATTACCTTCCCTATTGACAATTGGTTAAAAGGAGAAAAACTCAAGTTAGATGGATCCAACTTTTCTGCATGGGTCATGCGCCTTCATGATCTCCTTAGCGAGAACAAAGTAGCTGACTACATGATCTACGAGATGTACTTGGAGCCACCCTATTTTCATGAGACCTAGGAGCGGCAGGATCTCCGCTATCGTTGTCGTGTGATGGCCACATTCAAATCAGTAACGATGTGCCTCAGGATGGAAGATAGGCTATGGCTGATTGTGGGAAGTCTAACTCCTCGAATGGTTATGGCACATCTGAGATCACATTTCGTCGAACAAGTACGCATATGGGAGTATGAGCTGATGGGGGATTTCCTCTCCATAAAGATGGAGGAGGGCTCCTCACTGGACGATCACTTGTTGAGCATATATGATGCATACATGAGTCTGGCATACTTCCGGGACAACTAGTTCGCAAGCTCTTTTGCAATAGGCATTGTGCTGCGGTCGCTGCCACCAAGCTACCAAGCACAAGTCAGGATTTGCATTATGAGAGGCGACGCGGAAACACATGATTTCCATGAGTTCATATGACATTTCAGACATGTGATGGTTGAACCCGTTGTCGCTGAGGTTATCAATGACAAAGGTATATATTTGATATACAATTTTATAAATGTTATAATCTTAAAAACACATTTGTAGTGTTAAGTATATTTGATACTTGTTCTGTTTTACTGAAAACAGGTCCTTCTGCATGAGAGGTGCTTGCTAGAGAGGAGGTGACGTTGCGTGTTGATGGCGAGCATGATGATGATGTCCAATGACACTCTCCCTCAACATTTATCACTTAGGTTATGTTTAGGATGATTATTGTAATCAAAAGATTGTGAACTTCTTTAGTGTGTCTCACATTTTGTGAGATGGTTATTCATATGAGTTTGTAACAAATAGTTGTTCAACTTTTATGAATGATTTATATTTGTGTTCATATCTTGTTTGATTATATATGAATTATCCTTGTTGTTTGAAACTAATTGATAATACATGAACATTTGTAAAATATTGAAATGCCTCAAAATTACCCAACTTAATGATATATTCATTAAAGAATGAAACCATTGTTTGAATTCCAAGAGTTATGTTGATAATATGTGGAAGACATTCGATTTCTTGTCACATATAAATCATGCCTAAGTTTGGCAAAATAACTTGAACATCGTGTAATACTTGAATATAAAGTGTTTAATGAATTTTTAAAAGTAAATACATATTCGATGTATTGTGTTTTGACATAATGGTAATTATCATTATATGATTGTTTAAACGTGTAAAAAAGTTTACCAAAGGAAACATAAGTATGAAACTATTTGATATGATCAAAGTGTTTCATCAAACAAAGGGTATAATATAAAAGAGAATCTAATTACTACGATTTGATCAATAGTAATGAAATTCAAATTTATAAGAATGGGATAAAAGAAATTTTGGAATGCAATGAGTTTTGAAACATCAAAATGCAAAGCATCACAATGTGATATTAGATATCAAAATGGGTGAATAGATCGCGCCAAATAAATCGTTGTAGTGTAGATGTAAAGACCATTAGTTAGAAATAGTTAGCACTCAATTAGAATATATAGTGAACCATTTGGATTCGTGAAAGCGGCTCTATATCTAGTATGGATAATCGTAAAAGTTTTGGGGTTATTCGATATAACCAAAATAATAGCGAATAAGTCCTTGTAGAGTATTCATTGGAAACTTTGAATACGAAATCCATAGCTGAAACCAAAAGGAAAGCAAAACTTGTATTGCTTGGATTTTGGTGCATTCTTGAGAAAGCTCACTTTTAGTGATATTTCTCGATTATGGAGCAAATTGGAAGATAGTGAAAAAGACGATGAGGATTCAAATCCCTGCATCAAAGTGTTGAGACGCGCAACGGACAACGTTCCTAAACGATTCTCTTCAAAAAAGGAAAGATCAATGATAATGATCATTGTGTTTTCCCCACTGGTGTTTTCACTACATGAAGTAGGATTCAAAATGTAACCCATATCTTGTATGGAGACATTTGTGAATCATTTGTCATGATTACCAGAATATGACATACCTACGAACTACTAAGGAAATAATGGTAAACTAGAATTATGAGAAATCCTAGAAGCAAAATTCCCTTGAGATTGGAAAGCAATTCATTGCTGAATCTCACAAGTAAAAGGGGTTACTTGGAATTTTCCCAAATGACTGCAAAGCCATAGTGGAAAAGGGGGTTAATGACAAAAGCACAATTTTTCAAGTATTGGATGAATTCAAATGAATTTGATTCAAGTGTGCTAAATGTCTAGTGCATTTAAAACTAGTAAAAGTACTAGTATCTCATAGTAAAACTCCAAGTTTGATATTTGATCAAAGGATTTTGAAATTGTTCAAAATAGCGAGTAGATATGCAATTTGCATAAAATTGAGTGGGAGCTATGAAAGTCTTCCTAAAACAATATGTGAATGACATATGTTTTGAGTGGGAGCAATATAAGTATCAAATTCAAATATGTAGGAACATAGTTTGAGTAAGAGTAGTGACTCATACCCACATATGTTAGGAACATATTTTGAGTGGGAGCTTATAGGAGTGATTCTTAAGTGTGTTTAGAATAAAAGCGCAAGTACCGATAAATAATGATTTATAAGGTGTAGAAGTTGATAATAAGTGTATATGATATTATGTAGTATTCCTTAAAGGATTCTAAAAAGGGTTTCAGAATAGAAGTTAATTAAGGAACTAGTCCTTAATAACACAAGTTAGGAATAGTATTAAGTTTAACATCAATGGTTGAAAGAAAGAAAATGATGATCATCATCCACTATGTTGAGACATAGGTCCTATCTTAGAAAACCATGATGATAATTTAACATAATATATGATCCAATAAGGAACATTTAAAAGTGATTAAGTTTGAATCACAGAACATTGAGCTAAGTTTGTCCACAGTGTCTAATAGAGAACTGTATACATATTTTGTAAGTGCATAAAGGATGACATATCTTAAAACATAAAGGGTTATGTTATAAGGGAATATGTTGGAAACTCCTGTAAATACCGATTAAAGTCAAGTAGGAAGCGAGGTGAACAAAAACATCGAAAGTTGCACAGAGTGTACTAGTGTTTCGATGAATATATTTATAATAATAGATAAGGGTACCATCTAAAGTGTTGTATAATTTTATGGCGAGGCTAGTTCGCTTTTAACGTAGAATGATGTGTCTCAGGGCACAGTGCCCATGAGAAAGCCCTCGAGGTTGATCTAATGTCACTGTAGGCTCCTGAAATCAGGCCTCATCCTGCTGCCATAGCAACGATGCATACACACTGATGTTATCATGTGATGATAAAGTATTAATGTCAATATGGGTGACATTAGTAAGTTGCAAAGGATTTGGGACTATAAAGTACAGACCCAAGACTCAACCTCTTCCATGAGCAAGCATGTTCAGGGTACCAGATATATGGTGCCAATGATTAAGAACAAATGCAACTAGTGTATTTGTACTCTAGTGCAAGTGGGAGACTATTGGAAATATGCCTTGGAGACAAATAGTTATAAGGACTATTATCATATTTCATAAAGTTTATGATTAAGTTTGATATCATGCTATAACTATATTGAGTGGAAACATCAATACACCTGTGATATATAAACAACCAGGGGTTCCCAGTGAAACTCTAGTCATTGGTTCATTGGTCAACAGATGATCAAGTTTCCTGATCATGTGGCACTATATGCCAGTTGGAAATGGAGTCAACTCATTCCGTGAATGAGATTATGAACCAATACCCAACCTAAACATCGTGACCTGATCATGTCACGAAGTTCAAGTTACGATGATTAGAAATGGATCCTCGTAGACTATTCCTTAGACCGTGAGGCTATATCAATCACTGTCTTCTGAGAGTGCTTAGATAGCATCAAGCGCCACTTGGTAATAAAGTGGTTATAAAGGTGTGTTCAGGTACTCGGAGAAAATCGTAGAGGCAATATATGTCAAGAGAGGGATTTGTCCATCCACGTGATGGAAAGATACTCAAGGGCCCACTCGGAGAAGTTATATCAAATAGTTGCGCAGCGTGTGATTTGATCACAGGGATATCACTTGTCAGAACGAGTCAAGTAGCATTGTTCGTTAACGAGATTGAACACAACATTGTGATTTCATTGATCAGATCTCGGGTAATGCAAGTATCGAGAGCCAAAGGGAATAAGACATGACCGTCCCGGTTCAAACGACAAAAGATCGTGGAACGCACAGGGGTCACATGGCCATCCAGGCCCCTCTGTCGATCATTGGTACAGGAGTGTCCCGACCATGTATGGAGTGTTCCCGAACCGTAGGGTATCACACTTAAGGGTTTGATGATGCTTAGAGAGTGTTTATAGGATCGGAAGAATCGCCGAAGAATAGTAGAGATAAAACTAGAAGGGTTTTGGTAAGTCCGGAGGATGTCCGGAGTGGAGGTGGAAGGTGTTCCATAACGACGGAGATTGAATAATATATGAATGAATGTTAATCATTTATTCATAATTATTTAATAAAATAGAAAATAAATTTAATGGTCAAAAGGCTTAATGGGCCAATTCCGGAGGAAAGAGGGCACATTAGGGAAAGGCAAGAGGGGAGAAGGGGCAAGGGGTGGCCGGCTGGGCCAAGCCCCCCACGCAGGGCCCACTAGGGCTGCCCGGCGGCTGCCCCCCTCTCCCTCTCCTTTAGTCCCACCCCGAGAATTTGAGGGAGGTAGTACCTCCCCTCCCCTATATAAAGTGGGGGTATTTGGCCAGATAAATACACACAATATTCAATAAAGGTCTTCTCACTTTTGGGAAGACCTTCAATTGATATTCTCTCTCTCTCGTGATCATGGTCCCAAGTTTGGACTGCGCAAACGAGAGACATCTTCACCGCGGAGCGCCGTCGCGCTGCGGGATTCGGATCTAGGAGCTTTACTTCCGCAACTGCTACTGGATCGGGGAAGCGGGAGCCATTATCAGGCTCCGGACATGTGTAACTCCCGCGAGGTGTGACACTTGAGGCACTCAAGATGTTGGAGCCATAGGAGCATAAGGACTTCATCACGACTTGAGGTCGGCTTCGGCTCGTCTACATCAACCATGCTCTCCTGAGCGTTGACAACGCTTTTCGGTCTTCAAGGGTAAGTTCGCGAAAAGCCCCTCCTGTTCCTGTATTACTAATAGATAGGTCCTAGTAGCATCAGGGGTTCATGGGCGTAGGGTAAAAATTATTGTTTTCATACGCAGAACCCCTACACCGCCCTGACTCTTTAAGCAGGGAAAATACAGATTTCTCAACCCTTATACACGTTTTAAGGGCCGATCTTTTAAGGGATCTACTAGAGATGCTCTAATATGTTTTTTCATGTCTCCAACAGGCTACCGCATTTCAACACTCATTCTATCCAATTTGGTCCGTTTGTGTTGGCTCGTAGATAGCAATGAGGCTCATGGCCTCGTCTCGTTTGTTTGCCGGTGGCTATGCACCAACTGCCCGAAAATGCACATAATTGTTTTTGAAGAAAATATAATTTACATTATATATTACATTTAGGGAGATTATTAAACTAAAAAACAAAAAGCATATAGATAATTGTTGGAGATATGCCCAAGAGGCAATAATAAAAGTGGTTATTATTATATCTTTGTGTTTATGATGAATGTTTACATCCCATGCTATAATTGTATTATTAGGAAACACTAATACATGTGTTTTTTGTAAAACATAAAAGAGTCCCTAGTAAGCCTCTTGTTGAACTAGCTTGTTAATTAATTGATGATCATGGTTTCCTGATCATGGACATTAGGATGTGATTAATAATAAGGTTATATCATTAGGAGAATGATGTGATGGACATACACCCATAGTAAGCGTAGCATAAGATCAAGTCATTAAGTTCGTATTGCTATAAGCTTTTAAATGCATAGTAACCTAATCCTTCGACCATGAGGTTGTGTTAATCACCATCATCGGATGGGTACTTTGATGACATCAAACGCCGCTTCGTAACTGGGTGGTCATAAAGGTGTCATTGGGTATTCTGAAAGTATGTGTTGAAGCGCATGGACCAAGATTGGGATTTGTCCATCCATATGACGGATAGATATGCTCTGGGCCCTCTCGGTGGAATGTCATCTAGTTAGCTTGCAAGCATGTGACTGGGTCACAAGGGATGACATATCACGAAACGAGTAAAGAGTACTTATCAGTAACGAGGTAGAACTAGGTATGGAGATGCCGACGATCAAACCTCGGATAAGTATAGTATCGCGTGACAAGGGAATTGGTTTCATATGTAAATGGTTCAATCGATCACGAAGTCATCGTTGAGTATGTGGGAGCCATTATGGATCTCCAGGTCCCGCTAATGGTTATTGATAGGAGATGTGTCTCTGTCATGTCTACATATTCACAAACCGTAGGGTGACACACTTAAGGTTCGAAGTTGTTTTAAGTAGATATGGAATGTGTGTTGGAGACCGAATGTTGTTCGGAGTCTCGGATTGGATCCGGGACATCACGAGGAGATCCGGAATTGTCCGGAGAATAAGATTCATATATTGGGGATCATTTTCTGAGTTAGGAAATGTTCCGGAGTATTTGTATGAGGATTCTAGAAGGTTTCGGAATGTTCCGGAAGGTTCTGGAAGATTTCTTGGAGTTTGCTTGAAAACCAAGAAAGGGATCAAGGAGTCCTGGTGGGGCAAGACAAGGAGTCGTGGGGGAGGAGGACTCCTCCCCCCTCCCCAATCCGCCGGCCATAGGAGGGAGGGGAGTCCTATAAGGACTCCCCCTCCCATGGCGCCTCCCCCTTTAAATAGAGGGGTGGGGGCGCCACCTCCAAGCCCTCCTCCACAACTCCAAATCTCCGCCGCCTCTCTCCTCCTCCTTTCTTCTGCACAGGCATAGGCGAAGCCCTGCAGAATTCTCTACTCCACCACCACCACCACGCCGTCGTGCTGCTGGGATTCCGTGGAGAAGATCTACTACCTCCGTTGCTCGCTGGAACGAGGAGAGGAAGGTCTGCTTCGACTCCGCACGTGTGACCAACTGCGGAAGCGCTGCCGGAACGCGGCGCCGGAAGGATCATCCACACGATCTTGAGATCGGCAAGTGATCGACTACATCAACCACGAGATCTAATCTCGTAACGCTTTCGGATCTACGAGGGTTAGTACATATCTATCTCGTTGCACATGTCTAGTAGATTAGATCTTGGCTTTTATCTAAATTAGATCTGGGTTTTGTTCGTTCTTGCGGTAGAAATTTTTTGTTTTCCATGCTACGAACCCATCAATAATGAGTACCAAGTACTCTTGAAGTGGTTGTGGTGGCCGGTAGCCTAGTCCTCCTTGATGACGATAAGATCATGTGATGACAGCTAGACTCATGTCGTTGAAGGCCACAGTGCCTCAGTAGGAGGGGTCGGTGGCGCAGCCGCCATCTGCATGGACTCCTACATGGATTCATGGATGCCATTCCACTTGGCCTCCTCCTCGTGTCGGGAGAGCTTGATGGCAGCAAGGATTTTCTCCTCCTCCGTCATCTCGTGGTCCTTCGTTGGGTAATATTCTGGCGGGTGCTCTGCCTCCTCCTCCTTGATTGAGAGGACATCGGGAGAAAACAGTGGCGGTGGGTCAACATACCGTGTGGTCGTACGATGGTATTGTGACCAGTCTGACGGACCACGCTCTTGTGTAGGGAATGCATACCCCGCCTAGTCCTACGACTGCAGCTCGAAGGTCGAGTAGTACTCTTTGGCAACGGCGGCTGGTCCTCCACCGACTCATAGGCCTCGTAGTCCTTATCTCCGTCATCCTTGAGGCCCCCAGGTGGCCCTCAATGAACTGCTGCCAAGCGTCATGCTCGGCCTCGAACCATCGCGCCCACATCGGTGAGTCTATGACGTACATGGGGTCCAATCGCAAATCCGATGGGAGGAAGGCCTAGAGCTAGAGGATCTCACTACTAGGGAAAAGCTAACTGGAGTCGCATGTTAGAAGCCATTATAGGCGCATTAGTGATGCGACTCGAGCGCCGTGCTGCTAGTATTTCTTACCCGAGTCGCATTGCGTATGCTCCTTGTATAAGCTACATATGCGAGGCACATCTCAATATGCGCCTCCTATAAATATAAAGGAGGTGCATATTGATATGTGCCTCGCATATGTAGCTTATACAAGGCGCATACGAAATGTGACTGTAGTATGTTTGCAAGATGCGCCTTGCCTATGTCTGCATATGCGTCTCCAATAAGTTTAAAAATGTGCCTCAAATAGAAATTTGGAATTTTAAATATTATAGAACCACAATATAGTCTAGAATACACAATACATGGGTATTATACAATCCAGAATACAGTATATACAGCACAAAATTTTCAGAAATTGCAATTGGCCAAAACATAGTATAACCATTACTAATACAAGTACATCACACATCAACTTGATTAATCCGTGACATATACGAGAGTTCACACATGAACCAACTAGAGTACATCACACACAACACCAAGTTCACATCTCTCAGGGGACCGATCGAATACAATTTCACAATCACATTACAACTACATGCATGTCGGAGCTTTCTAGGTGAAGTACATCACAAAACATACCATGAAGAGCAAGGTGGTGATCACGGCGACGTGCTTCCTCCATTTCTCTTCTGCCACCTCTCTACTCTTGTAGCCTTTGTAGTTGTTGCCCAAGAATTCGTTCACTTGCTTCTGATAGTCTTTCCACTCCTCGTACACACCAAGAACCCTACCGATGTACAAGACATAACACTTCTTTGCCATCTCCTGTACATAAGATAGATGATATTAGCTATGTCAGTGGAAAGCAATAGCAGTTCACAAGATAAGAACATGTATATATATGGGTGCCATGCTATACGAGTATCCCCATGCTATACCAATCACGAACTTATTTGTCCTCTCTCGACTTTGAGGCTACGTAATTTATCATTTCATTTAATTCCTCATTGCATCCGTCAAACAATGGAGTAACCGCATCTTTCTCCATTTGCTCTAGCTTAACTTTCTCTCTAGCGGCGGCTCTAGCGGTACTCATCTCCCTGAGAAGCAACTATTGGTAATGAGGGTCTCGCAACCAGCTCGAGTCATGCCCGGCACCTTGATCTTCATGTTCATGCCCGCCACCTTGATTATCTTCATGTTCATGCCCAGCGCCATCTTCTTGATCTTTATGATCACCTGCCCTGTCGGCATCTTGATCTTCGTCAAACCATTATTGACATCCTCATCATCATCTTCATCATCACGTGTCCACTTAGTGTAGCCATCCATGAAACCACACCGCAGCAGGTGCGAGTCCAGCATTTTGCAATCATGCTTTATCAAATACATCAGTTTGTAGTCATGACACAGACATATTATCTCCGTCATGTTTCTCTGTGCCATGTCGGCCCTCGTGCATCTCATCCACCTACCCACGAGGGGTGTGTTCAGTGGTCGGACCATGGTCGCCTGCGCGGTATACAGAGAGCAAAAGAATAATTCGAGCATGGAAGTCAAGATCGCTAGAAAAATTCGGCATGACGTCCCCTAAAAATAGGACATCCGCCGGCTGCCAGAAATTTGCCGGTTCAGAAATGGATCGACATTATTCTGGAGAAACATTGGCAACCCAAAATGAAATCCCTACACAAAACAAAGGAAACACACAACACAATCTAGTCGGTGTCACCGACAACACGCATAGATGCAACAATGCTTTCACGCTTCCTCCAACAACAACTAGGAGTACGAGAGCCGGAGGAGAAGTAAAGTGAGATCCTGTAGATCTAGAAGTGCAAGATCTTTCACTTACATATGTGTGTTAACCAATAGGAGGGGCGACTAGATCTTTCTTTGTGTGGATGAGAAAACAAGTGAGAGAGAAGTGAGTGGGGTGTAGGTGCATGTGCATGTGCCAAAAAAGTGAAAAAGGTGGCGAGATTACTCAAGGCGCACCCCACATAATATGCACCTTGTATACATAGAATACCTCAGGCGCATCTATCATGCCTCGAGTGTCTGGCGCCTGCCACCCCCGGGCCCACATCACTTACTCGAGGCGCATGTCACAGTGATGCACCTCCAATGTTCAAAAATACTAGAGGCGCATATCTTCTGGTGTGTCTCCTATATTGTCGCACCTACCACCACTGGCCCATCCACTTTACTCGAGGTGCATATGCTCCATATGTGCCTCAAGTAGTTGAACTACTCGAGGTGCATATGGAGTAGATGCGCCTCAAGTAAGGGGGCAGCCAGATCTAGTCCATACATGCGATATACGAGACACATCCCTCAAGAATGTGCCTCTAGTATTAATATACTGGAGTCGCACCAATTAGGCATGCGACTTGTATATTTAGTGGAGGCGCATGCTTGACGGATGCGCCTCCTATAAGCATGTCTCCTATAGGCTTTTCCCTAGTAGTGTCTGTTGGGGATATACTTCCCGGGTATCCTCACTGTACCTTATTGACCAGGGTGGCCTACTTCGGGTTAGAGCTTTGCTTCACGGGAGGCCCAGTCAGGGAGAAGAGACGGAGTCCAGTCCGGCTATGGGAAGGCCCAGAAGACTTACCGACATAGGCCCATAGTGTTACTTGTAGTTCAAGATGTACTCTGTAACCGACTCTTAGTCATAGCCGGATGGATCTCACCTGTAAACCCTAGGCTGGATATCTATATAAGCCGTCCTAGGGAGAGCCTTTAGGGCACCAGACAATACCCTCACAATAGTCTACAATCTCAACTCACAGGAGAAACCCTTGTAACCCATATTCCGGCTGTACCGTATTACTGGATTGCTAGCAGGAGTAGGATCCATCCAAAGCCGGTGGATTCGAACCTGGGTAAACTTGTGTGCTCACCGTCCCGGAATCCCGTACGACTCACACCCCTCTCTTCCACACGCCTCGAGGACCCCCTCATGGCGTACTTGTCATCAATCTGACGATAGTTGGCGCCTACCGTGGGGCAAGTGAGCTTCGTATCTGCGTTCCGAGCGGAATCTACAAGAATCGGAATCAGCGAGACTATCGCTGTTGGTCGCATCCTCTACGCCAGTGACATCCTGCTCATCATTCACGACGAGACTTGGATTCCGGCTAGGGAGGCAGTGACCACCTACACCATCATGTCTTTCGGGGAGATTGATGTTTACATCGGTTTTGCTGAACCTGTCCCACTCACCCCAGCGGTGATGATAGAGGTAGAAGAAATTTCTGGATCCCCTTTGTCCGTGGAAGCGGCAGAGTTCCGGATGAAAGAAAACCCTAATCCCACCCAGCCCGCACCAGTGCCGGAGATAGTGGAGAAAGCTGAACCTGAGACAGATCTCGCAGTGCAAGTCGGATCTGGAGTGGATCTCCCTAGCGAGGTCGAATCCCCGATCGACCCACCCGCTGAGGTCAAAATCCAGGAGGTGTAAGAAAACAACCTTGGTTCCGGCTCTGATAATACCAGGACTGATAGACCTCTCCTGAGATACACGTTGAGGCGCATGATGATGCAAGATGCAAGCATGGACAATATTCTCGAGACCATCAGGTGTTTCAAGGAAGCCGATCGCGAGAGCCGCAACTATCTCAGGAGGCATGTGTCGCACTTCGTCGGATATGTTGGCTCCGGATCCGGCTCTACCGATGTTGGGGACAACACTAACTCAGTGCTGGAGGCGATCGGAACAAATGCCGACGTACTCGCATCCTTGGATGATTCGATGACATCGGCGGATTCCGAAAGTTCTCCACGGAATATGAAGAGGAGTACAACTCCAAAGCTGCAGAAGAAGGGGATGCCATGGATGAAGGATCCGGGGAAAACTCTCCCAAAGCGCAAGACGATATGGATATTGGAGATAATCCCGAGGTACAGATGTCCGAAAGTACTGATCAAAGTTTGACTCCGGGAAACGGACCCAAAGCCGTCTTTGCTACCGGCACTGCCAAGAAGGTAAAGAAGAAGAACAAGAAGAACAAGACCCCGACAAAAGATCTTCCAATAGAGGAAGTGATCGCCGAGGAATGTGAGGAAGACTCGGATGGAACACTTATCCCAGACAAGCCCAAAGAAGAGTCGGTGGATGGACACATGATCACCGAAGGTGCATGTAAACTCATCGATGCTGCACTAACCACACCTATCCCTACAACTGCAGAACTTACTGCTGAAGAACTGGATGAAAGGGATGAAGCCAAAAACATCGAGGACGAAAAGAGGCGCATGGAAACTACGGAGAAGAACATCTCTCAGCAGCATCAGAAGACCTGAAAACGCCACACGCGTGACGACCAATTCCTGGAAATTCACAAAGTCGTCTTTGGAGGAGACCATGCGATGCCTCGACTCGACAGCAAGGGAGACTGGATGTATCCAACACCAGTGCAAAACACTGTTGTGGCTCGAGAAATCATAGCAAATAATCCAGGCCTAGAGCAGATTCGATTGGGCATTAAGCTACTCAACAAGGGTCTAGAGCAGCAGAAGGCCGCCCTGTCCGAAAGCGGTAAACTAGTCTGCAAATCTGACCAATGCCGCACGGATCCGGCCTGGAATGGTGTAAGACCCCAATGTGCTCCAGAGCAGCATCACCGCTCCGACCGTTAGGAAGACAACTACTCAAGAACCAGATCTTCAGGATAGCATCACAAAACTGCATGTGACTAGCACAATGTTACTCCAGCTGCGGAGCAAGAGGCAATTGCTGCACTGAATCCGAATAATCCTCCCCAGCGAGAGTCGGACGATCGCAGGGAAGAAGACAAAGAGAAACGTCGGGAGGAGGACCATCAAAGAATGCCACCTCCTAGACATGCAAGCCGTTCGACTGACGGACGAAGGAACGGCTGAAACCATGCTGAGACAAGCCGACAGGGAGCTCGTCGTACTGAAGATCCTCCCCGGAATCGGAATAATGACACTCTGGACGGAGGCCGTCGATCAGCCGGAAACAATCCAGCTGCTCCACCCTCTCCACCAAGCAGCCACCACAACAGCTCCCAAGGAGGCCAAGGAGGGCGTCGTGGCGGAAGAGGTGGTTGCAGAAGCCGAAGTCCAGCTCCAAGGCACCGCAACCATAGCCGTCATTCAGGATGATCTTTATCCCCAAGTGACGCAAGGCACATGATTAACTCCAATATAGAGGCGCGGCGCTATGAAAATGATGATATATACGTGGGACCAAAGTGCTTCGGACCACGCATAAGAGCAACAAAAATCTTGGAAGGATTTGCTATATCAAGACACATCCAAGCCTACGACGGCATAGCTCGGCCAGATACTTGGCTTCAGGATTCTTTCCAAGCTTGCTGTATCGCCAAAGGTGGAAACAACTTGGTCGCAACCCGATATCTCCCACTTATGTTGTGGAAGACAGCACGATCATGGCTCAATGAACTCCCAAGGAACACCATCCACAACTGGCATGACATGCAAAGTGCGTTCTTTCGGAATTTCGAAGGCACATATCGGAGGCCCTGTACGGTAGGAGACCTACAGCGTTGCACCCAGAAAGCCGGAGAAACTTGCCGAGATTATCTCGGATGATGGATCAAAACCAAGAACTCATGTGAAGGAGTAAATCACCAAACTGCGATTGAAGCTTTCATTGCAGGACTCCCAATTGGTTTACTACATCATCGCTTGAAGAGTGACAAAGTCACTGATTTGGGAGAGATGATAGAAACAACGAGCAAGTATGCAAATGCTGACGACGGCGCAGAGGGATTAGTAAACGCCCTAGCTGTGCCATAGTCAACAAAACAACCAAACCAGCAAGCTCAGAAGAGCAACAGCACCTCGGAAGAAAAGCCCAACGCGTAAACAGTAGTGGTTACTGCTAATTTTAGGTCTGGAGGACGAGGAGGATGTGGCAGCGGCCGCGGCCGCAGTCGTGGGACATCAAGAGTTCAAGGTAGAGGAGACCAGCAACCTGGAAAAACCTACTCTTGGGCCGACATTGCTTATAACCATATGTACATCACCTAGACGCCAATGGGGGCTCGTCTCACACAAACATCGAGTGTCGTTTCAATGACGACATCAAGAGAGATGATACCGCTGGCTACAGAGCTAAGCGAAACAAGGGAAAGAAGAATACCGAAAAGGATAAAGAGACCAAGGAAGATTCCGACATGGAGGAAGCTGATACTTCAAACCCCAAGCCGGAGGGGAAGAAAACCTTCCCCACCAAGAAAGACACCTACGCCACCTTCCTCGGATCTCAACCAGCTAAGGTCAAGAAAACAGTTATGCATGAGCTCAACGCGATAGTTCCGGTTGTCCCCCAGTATCTAGACTGGTCGGAAGTTGCAATCACCTTTGACCGCGCTGGTCATCCGCCTAAGTTGCACATGCGAGGAAAATACGCCTTAGTCATCAATCCACTTATTGACGGCTATGGTTTCTCCAAAACTCTCATGGACGATGGTAGCAGCACCAATATTCTGTATGATGAAACGCTACACCAGATGCGAATCTCAGAGTCCCAGCTGAATCATAGCTCTGTGATCTTTCATGGAGTTGTCCTAGGAAGACAAGCAAATTCCCTGGGAGAGATCACTTTGGATGTTACCTTTGGAACTCCAAAGAACTATTGGACGGAAGCACTTTCCTTCGAAGTGGTCCCGTTCAAGAGCGCGTACCACGCTATATTCGGACGTATGGCTTATTGGGCTTTTATAGCTCGTCCGTTTTACATTTACAATATGATGAAAATTCCAGGTCCCAACGGCGTGATCAGCATCAGGGGAGACCCGAAGAAAGCGCGAGAGTGCAAGGATGGAAATGTCGCCTTTGCTGAAGCCATGTTTCACGCCTAGGAGTACCAGGAGATCAAGAAGACCATAGATCCGTCCGAGATGCCCGCAACAAAGAAGGAGGTGACAAAGCCGAATCCGGAATTCAAGGCATCGGAAGAGACGAAGAAGACACCGTTGAAGGATGATGACCCCTCCAAGGTGACCCAGATAGGCATAGGCCTAGTTAGCGCATAGGAAAGCGCGCTCGTCAAGTTCCTCCTAGCAAATCAAGATATCTTCGCATGGAAGCCATCTGACATGACCGAAGTACCTAGGGAACTTGCCGAGCACTCTCTAAATGTAAACTCGAATGCTAAACCCGTCAAACAGTCCCTACAACGTTTTGGCGATGTAAAGCGTAAGGCAATAGCTAAGGAACTAGCCTGGCTTGAGTTAGCCAGATTCATAGAAGAGGTCATCCATACTGATTGGTCGGCCAACCCTGTAATGGTCCCTAAAAAGGACACCACTGATTTAAGGATGTGTGTTGATTATACTGCCTTGAACAAGGCTTGTCCCAAAGATCCGTTCGCTTTGCCTAGAATTGATCAAGTTATTGACTCTACAGTAGGCTCGGAACTCCTCTGTTTTCTCGACGCATATTCCGTTTATCACTAAATTCAGATGAAGGTATCGGATAAAATCAAAACTTCATTCATAATCCCCTTCGGAACCTTCTGTTTCATTACGATGCCCTTTGGGCTCAAGAACGCAGGTGGTACGTACCAGCGCACTATGCAGTGTTGCCTCCACGACCAAATCGGACGCAACGTACATGCATATGTAGATGACATTGCGGTGATGTCCAAAAAGAAGGAAACATTAATTTCCGACTTGGAGGGAACGTTCGCCAATCTACGAAAATACAACATAATGCTTAATCCGAAGAAGTGTTTCTTTGGAATCCCAGCCAGAAAATTGTTAGGTTTCATCGTGTCTCAAAGAGGCATAGAGGTGAACCGAGACAAGATTAAGGCTATACTCAATATTTCCAGGCCAACTCGCCTGAAGGACGTTCAAAGACTAATGTTGCATGATGCAGTCAGTCGGTTTGTAAGATGTCTCGAAGAAAGAGCCGCACCACTTTACAAGCTCCTGAAAAAGACCAAGAATTTCGTTTGGATTGATGAAGCTGAAGCTGCATTACAAGATTTGAAAGAAGTACTCTCGTCTGCTCCTATCCTTGCAGAACCGGAACCAAGGGAACCGATGTTGCTCTATCTCGCTGCGACAAACAGGGTCGTCAGTGTCGTCATGGTAGTGGAGAGACCAGAGGAAAATCGGGAAAACCCGGTGCAGCGTTCGACTTATTATCTCAGCGAGGTCCTAACTAAAACGAAGCAGCGGTATCTGCACTATCAAAAGTAGGCTTATGGTGTGTTTTTGCATCCCGTAAGTTACGGCATTATTTTCAGGAACATCCAATTACCGTGGTGAGCATAGCTCCCATGAGAGATATAATCAATAACAGCGAAGCTACAGGACGCGTCGCAAAATGGGGCATAGAGCTTTCAGCTTTCGATATTGAGTATAAACCTCGGACAACAATCAAATCCCAAATCCTTGTTGACTTTGTTGCTGATTGGACAGAGACAAAGGAGAATATGACCCTCCCTGAGTCGGAATATTGGACCCTATATTTTGACGGGTCTAAGGCTCGAGGGGGCTCGGGGCTGGCGTGGTGCTCAAATCACCCCAAGGAGATAAACTTTTATATGTGTTGCAGATCCACTTCACGGTGACAAATAATATTGCCGAGTATGAAGCACAGCTGCATGGAATCCGGATTACCAAGGATATCGGCATCCGACATTTGATGTGTTACGGAGATTCGGATCTTGTTGCTCAACAAGTGTCGGATATTTGTAATGCAAATAAGCACATGGTAGCATATAAAGCTGTCGTGGATGATCTATCTAAATCGTTCAAAGGGTTTGAGGTTCAGCACATCCCTCGAGCTGAAAATGAGGAAGCAGATGCATTATCTCGGATAGGCTCTGCACGGAAAGAGGTACTGGATGGCGCTTTTTTAGAGCACCTCAAAGTTCCTTCAATAAAAGGAGTATACGAGGAATATCCGACTAAATCTGACTCACCCTTAGTTGAAGTTCTGGTTGTAATTCCCAGCTGGACTCAACCCTACCTTGACTACTTGGTAGATCGCAAATTACCCGAAGACGAAGTTCTGAGCCGGAAGATCGTTTGATGAGCAAAAGCCTATATTGTAGTTAGTGGTGAGCTCTATAAGAGGAGTGTGTCTGGGGTCTTTCAGCCTTGCGTATCTCCTGAAGAAGGAGTGGAAATCTTAAGAGAAATCCACGAAGGCGAGTGTGGTCACCATGCTGCAGCCAAATCTTTAGTGGCAAAAGCTTTTTGACATGGTTTTTTCTGGCTTACAACCAAGGCACATGCCGAACGGCTGGTCAAGACGTGTAAGGGCTGCCAAAACTACGCCAAACAAGCTCATGTTTCGGCTGATCAGCTGCGAACAATACCTATAACATGGCCTTTTGCTGTCTGGGGGCTTGACATGGTAGGACCGTTTAAACGGGCTCCAAGTGGATTTACTCACCTCTTAGTGATGGCGGATAAATTCACCAAATGGATTGATGGTTATCTGCATAGCATTATCATGGACAATAGGAGTAATTTCTCTATGGGAGAGCTTGCCAAATTCTGCAATGAGCAAAATATCTGGCTTGACAGTGCGTCAGTCGCACATCCGTAGGCTAATGGACAAGTCGAAAGAGCAAATGGTTTAATCCTACACGGCCTAAAACCAAGACTCGAAGGACCACTACGACGTGCTGCGGGAGCTTGGGCAGAGGAATTATCCTCTGTAATATGGAGCTTGCGAACAACTCTAAACAGGTCAACCGGATACACACATTTCTTCTTGGTCTATGGTGCTGAAGCAGCTCTTCCTAGTGATTTGATTCACAATTCTCCTAGAGTTGCCGCATATATTGAAGAAGATGCCGAGATTTCTTCACAAAATGATCTCGACTTAGTCGAAGAACTTCGCGTCCTTGCTGAAATGAGATTAACAGCCTATCAGCAGAAGTTACACAAGTATCATAGCCAGAGAGTCAGAAACCAATCTTTTAATAAGGGCGATTTGGTTCTCCGGCTTGTGCAACAAAGAAAGCACAAACTTTCCCTAGTATGGGAAGGGCCCTTTTTGGTTAGTCGAGTATTGCACAATGGTTCATACTACCTAACTGATATGCGGCCTGTCAAAGAAAGACCTGCTACTAAGAAGAGAAAGAGAGCTGGAGGCAGTACAAACTCTGAAGAATTAGACAGACCATGGAATATTGCTCAGCTACGTCCCTTTTATTCTTAGTTTATCCTTCTTTCTAATAATATATGTGTACATGTTCAAAAAGAAATAAAGTATTGATTGCCTCAAAAAATTTCTGAGAAGTTTTTTACCATCTTATTTCCGAATGACCATGTCATAGTCGAAAATCCCAGAATACTTGAAAGAACTTTATGCTCATGATTGTTCTGATTTAGATTTCCGATTCTAAATTTTCTACCTTCGGGTATAAGTTTATTTTTTTATAGTTTGTGCTTTGGTTATTTGTCTGATTACCGGATGCGGGTATTTTCCGAGTAGTGATTATTGGTACTAGAAGCCGGCTTTGTTTCCGAGTTTAAACTGGTTTAGCAATTGAGCTCCGTTGCTCGGCAAAGTTTCCGTCCTAAAGGTTGGCCGGCTCACGAAAGGGACGAGGGGGAAAGCCAGATAAACGATAAGTGCAGACAAAAAACAGAAGTGCTTATGCAAACATTTCAGGCACATAAACGTTTAAACCAAAAGTGCTGAATAGATAAACTAAAACTTGGCACTAGCAAAAGTTTCATACTACTTATTTACAGATCCATATTGTTTTCAGAATAACAAATTGTTTTCCTGATGCTCTATGATGCAGGGGAAGAGGTAGGAGCTGCTGGCTCGCTGGATACATCGCCTTGATAACGTTCCTAGATGTTCAAATCCAATAGGGTTTGTTCATCGTCGAAAACTTCTGTTGTCTCTTCGGTAGGCGGAGGTGGCGTGTCCACGCGGGTGAAGAACGGAGTGTCGTAGCTGGTTAAGTCGGCTACGTGACACCCATATCCGGCGCAGGAGTCCATGATGGCCTTGATGTGTTGCTCCTGTCCGTCTTCGTCCACTTTGCAGTACCCTCTGGTTACTTGCCAGATTTCCATATTTCCATGGTGGCTCATCACCATGGTAAGAGCGTTCCGCGCCACGGTCCACGCGTAGGACATGTTCCAGTCCTGGACAAGCTACGGCATCTCCTTGGCCTTGTCTCGCACTTGAAATCCGGACATGCTATGCATATCCGGCACCTTGAGGACTTCGCCAATATCCTCGATGGATTGGCGGAAGTCATGAAGTAGATCGCCGACTTGTGTAAGCCAGCTGGTGCGAGACTCGATAGAGGCTGGGTCCAGTAAGTTCAGAGGACCTATGCATATAATGCAAAATGGTTAGTAGAAGAAATCCGACATCGAAAGAGTCGAAGAATGCAGACAAGTCAGAAAGATGGAAACATACTAAACATGATATCGTTGACTTTGGTCTTCTCCTCACGAAGGCTCTGGAGTTCAGCCTGGAGTGCCTCAGCGATATCCCTCTCTCTGAACAAGTCATTGCTGTGATCCAAGATTTTCTTATCCTAGGACGCAATCTTACGATCATGCTCATCGGTGGCCATGGAGGTGGATTCAAGAATTTGAGCAATGCTCTTCTCATGATCCGCCTTAAGCTTATCCAGCTCTTGGCGGAGTTCCATGTTTTCCACCACCAGGGTCTTAAGATACTCGACCTCTTCAATCATAGCACATGACTACTTTACAAGTGTTGTAAGTCAAAAGAACAACAGTTCAACAACATATTCGACTATGAAAACACAAGACAAGGTTTGAGTTTCGGAATGTTTACCTTCGGCCTCATCGTTGGAAACTTTCAATTGTGCATTTTCAAGCCGGAGAGCTTTGATCTCTTTCCGCTTGTTGCAAACATTCTTCAATAAATCCTGGTTATAGGAATATACTTTCTGTAAGTTAGAATATCCAAAGTCATAAGCCTACTAAAGACTCGGGCTAATATTTTTACTAATATCAGCACGAGCCTTGGGGGCTACACTAGTTCATTCTTTGGCATCCTAGTAAAGCATAAACCCAGATTATCTATCCAACTTCATGCTTGGGGGCTAGAGGATATGATATAAAGTAACATAAAGAAAAATGTGAGTTGGAATTCCGACTTACATATTGTTCACGAGCGAGTTTATTCAAACTCGCATTCACTTCGGTGGTAACCTTCTCGGCGAGGGTTAGGGGGACAACTAGCGCAGTTGGAAGTTCGCCGGTCCTCAGCTTCTCGTCTCGAAGACGGACTTGTTCAAGAAGATCAGAGTTCTTGATGTTCTCTGCTTCTTGTGCTTCTTATTCGGTAGAAATGGTCTAGCTTTCAAGGCATTCCCTAGCCAACCGTTGCATCTCCTCCGCAGATTTCCGAGATAAGCCAAATTTGGCAAGTCCCGGATTGCTCAGGAGGTTGTCGGTGAAAACTTTTGCCAAGGGATCATTACCCGAAGAGGGTTCACCCTTATCAAAACCTGAGTCACCCATGGTGACGTCAGTGTGCGACTCAAGGATCGATGGCTCTGTTGAAGGAGCCAGATCTTCTACAACGGTCGGAGATGGAGTAATCTCCGGCACTTCAGAAGGCTGAGGGACAGGAGTCGGAGGAGCCACGATAGGAGAAGTCAAAGTTAGCTTCGACTGACGTAGGGGCTTGGTACTAACTCCCTTCCCCTTGCCCTTGATGAGCTGTTTAGCTCCGAGAAGGTAATACAACAAAGAGCATTACATCTCGAAAGTACTCACAAATGAAGTACAAAGGCGGAAGTTGTGAGGAAAGTTACCTTTTCACAACGGGCACCTCCTTTGTGCCAATAGCCACTGTTGGAGCTTTACGCTTCCGAGGAACAACATCTGGCAGTGGAACTATTTGCTCCTCCTGGGAAAACTTAGGAGGATATCCCTCGATAGGAGCGAATTCCGACTCCGGGAGGTCGGCAAGATGAAATGAAGATAGTATCTCAGTATTGTGAAATAACTTAAGGATGAGCACATAAAAAAGGGTTGTTGCTAAAGTTTACTAGCACAACGGGATATTCCGATGTATGCATGTCCAGGGATACCTCTGGAATCTTCCTCTCAATCCGCTCCCTTATCAGCCATTTGATTTGGCTTATATAATCTTTCTCAGTGTAGGCTTTGGGACTGATGCAGAGGGAATCTTTTTTCGATGACGTGATGGAATGCATCAGTCGATCTCCATGGTGTTGGAGGGGTTGGATCCGACGTGATACCCAGCACTGGACCAAGTCGGACCCTCTCAGGCCCTTGTGCTTCATCAGATATTCGATCCTCCTCTTGGCGAGAAGCAGATCGTCAGTAAGAGCCGGAGCGACCTCGTCCCAAGATTCTCGAGGCGTGGCGGCTCCATCGACGAAAGCCGGCAAAGTAGTAGCTTTTCCGGGAGCAAGAATATCCTTATGATAGAAAAAGGTAGCCAACCATTGCTTGACCGACTCACTAGCTAAGATCCGAGGATAGACGCGCTCTCACCTAACCGAAAAACTAATGGTACCGGTAATATAAGGATTACCGGTAGTGATGGAATTTCTCTGGACATGAAAGTAGTACCGAAAAAGATTAAGGCTCGGCCTAATGCCAAGATACCCCTCACACAAAGATGCGTATGCGCTCATCTCTAAGATGGAGTTCGGGGGGAGATGGTGGAGTTGAACTCCATATTGATCAATAACCTTGGAAAAGAAATCTGAGGGAGGAAAACTCAGACCTCTGTCTAGGTGAGTGCCGAAGTGCACTCGCTCACCGTCGCGAGGGTTGGGGATGGTTTCGCCGAAGCCTCTCCGCCAGTCGCCGGCACAGAGGAGCCCTTCTTCTTCTACACCGTGGAGCTTGGCGTCGTCGAGGACACACGGGATCCATACCCCGCGGTTGCTCTATTTCTCCGCCACCGCTGTCGTCGTTGCCGTCACCGCCATGCTGGAAGATGAAGCTGAAGCCATTTTCTATGGGCATGACGATGGCCTTGGATGGGCAGCATTGGGAATTTCTGGGGGCAGAGAAGCTCTGTGTGCGCAGAAGGAGTAGAGGAGAAAGAAACGGCGCTGGGAACATGTGAAGAAGATGAGAAAAAGAAATCCTCACCCCTTATAACCACCAGCCGCGCCAAGATTCATGCAAACGTTACAGTAAACATGTCACGTGTCGTGGAAAGGACTGGGAAGCCCCCACGCGAGGATTACGCCGTCTCGATCTCCATGCACGCATTGAAACGGCGCCTCAGTTCCGTGAAAGGCGAACCCACCAACGGTCATGCTGACAGGAAATGTCTGTCAGTGACGTTAAATGACCATGACTGGTGTCAGATGACGTCAGAGACCAAGTTCCGGCTTAGTTTGAATTTCGAGCAAGAAATCGGAATAACGTACTTATAGGTCCGACTCGTTTTTGAGACCCGGATCGTATCTTTTCTTATGAAGTTTCAGGAACCCTTCAAGATTCTGCAAGCCGAAGATCAAGCTAGACGATGATAAATCCGACTTTGGATCTTGGATGCCTCCGGGGGCTGCTGTTGGGGATATATTTTCTGGGTATCCTCACTGTACCTCATTGACCAGGGTGGCCCACTTCAGGTTAGAGCTTTGTTTCACGGGCGGCCCAGTCAGGGAGAAGAGACGGAGTCCAGTCCGGCTACGGGAAGGCCTAGAAGACTTACCGACATAGGCCCATAGTGTTACTTGTAGTTCAAGATGTACTCTGTAACCGACTCTTAGTCGTAGCCGGATGGATCTCTCCTGTAAACCTTAGGCTGGATATCTATATAATCCGTTCTAGGGAGAGCCTTTAGGGCACCAGACAATACCCTCACAATAGTCTACAATCTCAACTCGCACAGGCGAAACCCTTGTAACCCATATTTCGGCTCTGCCGTATTTCTAGATTGCTAGCAGGAGTAGGATCCATCCAAAGCCAGTGGATTCGAACCTGGGTAAACTTGTGTACTCACCGTCCCGGAATCCCGTACGACTCACACCCCTCTCTTCCACACACCTCGAGGACCCCCTCATGGCGTACTTGTCATCAATCCAACAACTGTGTGTCTCACAGTAGCGGGATGGGCTGATCGCCGAAATGGCGAGCACTAGTATGTGCGCCTGGTTTAGATGCCACCCATGGGGAAGGTGGACATCGCACCATTGCAGCAACACCCGTGCGTTGGCGAACTATCATGCTACCTCCACGTCGACATACACCCGGTGTTGCGGAGGCAGGCACGGTAGCTTCAGCGCCACACGTGGAGGTGTCTATAAGTGCGTCATCTATGGAAAAGTTAGAAAACGTAATGTTGTGTTATCAGAAAAGTCGTTTGAATAACATCTGGCAATCTGGTCGTGACGTTCAAAAGTAAAAAAAGTAGATGAGATGTTACGCCAGAAAAATTGGTAAATGACACGGCATGCTATAAAGATAACAATCGTATACAAAATATGCGATTAACTCGCCTGCAAGTGCCTGAACGGTGGTCACACCAAGACGATGTGAAGATCGTACGCAAGATAAGCAGAGGGAAAACGTAAAAAGATAAACACAGGAAGACTATATTTGTTATCATACATGGATGAGAGAACAAAGACGTGTTAGACGATAAACTTACATTTACTGTCGATAATGAACAGAAAAATTACAACGGTATATCAAAATAAAGAGAGAGAAACACATATCTGGATGAACACACAAACTCGTGTTAGAATAAAAAATAGGAGAAGATAATGAAAATCAGCTAAGGTGATAAAATAAACAAGAATGTAAGAAACAGTGTCGTCGGATTGAGGATAAGTACGCCATGAGGGGGTCCTCGAGGCGTGCGGAAGAGAGGGGTGTGAGACGTACGGTGTTCCGAGACGGTGAGCACACAAGTTTACCCAGGTTCGAATCCGCTGGCTTTGGACGGATCCTACTCCTGCTAGCAATCTAGTAATACGGCAGAGCCGGAATATGGGTTACAATGGTTTCGCCTGTGCGAGTTGAGGGTCTAAAGTATTGGGTTGTGCCCTAAAGGCTCTCCCTAGGACGGCTTATATAGATATCCGGCCTAGGGTTTACAGGAGAGATCTATCCGACTACGACTAAGAGTTTGGTTACAGAGTACATCTTGAACTACAAGTAACATTACGGGCCTATGTCGGTAAGTCTTCTGGGCCTTCCCGTAGCCGGATTCGACTTCGTCTTTCTCCCTGACTAGGCTGCTCGTGAAGCAAATCTCTAACCCGAAGTGGGCCACCCTGGTTAGTGAGGAACTGCGAGGATACCCGGAAACTATATTCCCAACAGCAGCCCCCGGAGGCCTCCAAGATCCAAAGTCAGATTCATCATCGTCTAGCTTGATCTTCGGCTTGCAGAATCTTGAAGGGTTCCTGAAACTTCACAACAAAAAATACGATCCGGGTCTTAAAAAATAAGTCGGACCTATCAACAGGTTACTCGGATTTTCCAGCTTGATTTCAAACTAAGCTGGAACTTGGTTTCTAACGCCACCTGACACAAGTCATGGTCAAGTCACGTCATCCAACAGGCATGCCGTCAGCACGACCGTTGGTGGGTCTGCTGTTCGTAGAACCGAGGCGCCGTTTCAATGCGTGCGTGGTGATCGAGGCGACGCAATCATCACGTGGGTCCTTCCCAGTTCTTTCCATGACGCGTGGCGGTTACACTGTAGCATTTGCACGAATCTTGGCGTAGTTAGGTGGATATAAGTGGTTAGGATTTTCTCCTTCTCCTTCCACCAGTCCTTTGCCTTTTCCTCTCCTCCCAATCTCCCTGTGCGCATAGAGCTCCCCCGTTCCTCCCCCACAGAACTCCCAGCGCCGCCCCTTTTAGGTCATCTGCTTGCCGAAGAAATAGCTTCATATTCTTCCTCCGGCTTGGCGGCAGCGGTGGCGGCGGCAACGGTGGAAGCGGTGGCAGAGAAAGAGAGCTTCCGCGGGATCTGGATCCCCTGCGCGCTCAACGACGAAGGTTTGAAGAACGTGGAGAAGGGCTCATTGCCGCTGGCGATTGGTGGAGCGGCTTCGAGGAAACCGTCCCCAACCCGCACGACGTCAAGCGGGTCCACTTTGGCACCCACCTCGATAGAGGTTTGTCATTTCCTCCCTTGGAGTTCTTCTCCGAGGTGATTGATCATTACGGAGTTCAACTCCATCATCTTCCTCCCAACTCTCTCTTAGAGATGAGCGCATACGCTTCGTTGTGTGAGGGCTTTCTCGGCATTAGGCCGAGTTTGACTCTTTTCTGGTACTATTTTAATATCCGGAGAAACTCCATTACCGCCGGTGTTCCTTACATCACAGGCACTATTAGTTTTTCGCTTAGACGCGAGCGCTCGTATCCCAAAATTCTAGCTAGTGACTCAGTCAAACAATGGCCAGCCACATTTTTCTATCATAGGGATATTCCGGCTCCCGGCAAAGCTACTGCTTTGCCAGCTTTTGTTGACGGGGCAGCCACGGCCCAACCTTCTTGGGACGAGGCTGCTCCGGCTCTTTCCGACGATCTGATCCTCGCTAAGAGGCGGATCGAATACTTGATCAAACACAAGGGACTGAGGGGATCCGACTTAGTCCAATGCTGGGTCTCCCGCCGGATCCAACCCCTTCAGTACCATGGGGATCGATTGATGCACTCCATCACGTCATCCAAGAAAGACTCCCTCCGCATCAGCCCCAAAGCCTACACCACACAGGGCTATATAAACCCGATTAAGTGGCTGATCAGGGAGCGGACCGAGAGGAGAATCTCGGAGGTTTCTCTGGATATGCACACGGCGGATAACCCCGTGGTGCCGGTAAGTTTCTAACAGTACACCTTTTTATGTGTTTCAATCTTCGAGTTATACTGCAATACTGATATGTTTTCTTATTTTTCAGCTTGCTGACCTCCCCGAGTCGGAATTTGCTCCGCTCGAAGGATATCCTCCTGAGTTTTCTCAGGAGACAGAGGTGGTCCCATTGTCGGACCTTGCGCTCAAGAAGCAGAAAGCTCCAACAGTGGCTGTTGGCACAAAGGAGGTGCCTGTCATGAAGAGGTATCTTTCAGTCACAACTTCAGCCTTTGTACCTTACTCAAATTTCTTTCCGAGATGTAACGTTTCCGACTTTACTACATTCTTAGAGCAAAACCGCTCATCAAGGGCAAGGGGAAAGGGATTTCTTCAAAGCCCTTGCAACGTACGAAGCTTACCATCGCTTATCCTGCCGTGGCTCCTCCGACTCCTGCCCCTCAGCCTTCTACAACGTCGGCGATCATTCCTTCTCCGGCTATCGCAGAAGATTCGGCTCCTTCCACGGAGCCTGCGATCCTTGAATCGCAAACTGACGTCACCATGGGTGAGTCAGATTTAGATAAGGGTGAACCCTCTTTGGGTAATTATCCCTTGGCAGAAACCTTCGCCGAAAACATTCTCAGCAATCCGGGACTTGCCAAGTTTGGCCTGTCTCGGAAATCTGCAGAGGAGATCCAGCGGCTAGCCAGGCAATGCCTGGAGAAAAGAAATTTGTCGGTCGAAGAAGAAGCGCAAGAAGCAGAGGACATCAAGTTCTCTGACCTTCTCGCCCAAGTGCGCCTTCGCGACGAGAGGATTAGAACTGGTGAGTTTCCAACAGCCCCAGTGATTCCTCTGACTCTCGCCTAAAAGGTGGCTGCTGAAGTGAACGCGGGTTTGGATAAACTCACCCGCGAACAACATGTAAGTCGGAAATCCAACTCCTGTTTTTTCCTTTATTTTATATCATATCCTCTAGCCCTCAAGCATGAAGTAGGATATAGAATCCGGGTTTATGCTTCATTAGGATGCCAAAGAATGAACTAGTGTAGCCCCCAAGGCTCGTGCTGATATTAGCAAAAATATTAGCCCGAGTCTTTAAGTAGCTTTCTGACTTTGGGTTTTCTGACTTACAGAAAGTATGTTCCTATAACCAGGATTTGTTGAAGAATGTTTGCGATAAGCGGAGAGAGATCAAAGCTCTCCGGCTTACAAATGCTGAGCTAAAAGTTTCCAAGAATGATGCCGAAGGTAAACATTCCGAGACTCAAACCTTATCTTTGTATTTTCAATGTCGAATTTTTCTTGAACTGTTGTTCTTTTTTGACTTACATCGCTGGTGAAACAATCCTGCGCCATGATCGAGGAGGCCGAGAACCTCAAGACCTTGGTGGTGGAGAACAAGGAGCTTCGCCAAGAGCTAGACCAGCTCAAGGCAAATCACGAAAAGAGCATTGCTCAAATCCTTGAATCTTCCTCCATGGCCACTGATGAGCGTGATCGCAAGATCGCTGCTCAAGATAAAATAATCTTGGACCTCAAGAATGAGCATAGCAGAGAGAGGGACCTTTCCCAGGCGCTCCGGGATGAACTCTAGAGTCTTTGGGAGGAGAAGACCAAGATTGATGATGTCATTTTCGGTACGTTCCATCTGTCTGACTTATCTTTTTCTTCGACTCTCTTCAATGTCAGATATTTCTTAACTTGTTTTATATATAGGTCCTCTGAACTTGACGGACTCTTCCTCCACCGAGCCCCGCACCCATCGGCTTACCCAAGTCGGTGACCTACTTCATGACTTCCGCAAATCCCTTGACGATGTCGGTGAAGCTCTCAAGATTCTGGACATGCACAACATGTCGTATTTTCAGGTGCGGGACAAGGCAAAGGAGATGCCGCAGCTCGTTCAGGATTGGAACATGTCCTACGCGCGATCAGCAGCGCATAACGCTCTCACCATGGTCATGAGCCACCATGGAAGCATGGAGATATGGCAAGTGACCAGAGGGTACTCTACAGTGGATGAAGATGGCCAGGAGCAGGACATCAAGGCCATTATGGACTCCTGTGCCGGATATAGGTGTCATGTAGCTGACTTGACCAGCTACGATACTCCATTCTTCAACCGTGTGGACACTCCGCCTCCGCCTCCAGAAGAAACAGCAGAAATTTCCGATGATGAACGCACCACCTCGGATGTGGACATCTCAGAAAGATATCAAGGCGACGTATCCAGCGAGTCGGCAGCTCCTTCATCTCCTCCTGCATCATAGATTGCCAGAAACATTTGTATTATCTGAAAAACATGATGCGTCTGTAAATATGAAGTACTATAACTTTGCTAGTGCTAAGCTTTTGATCTATTCAGCACTTTTTTGCTTTGGAATTTTTTTGTGTGCCTGAGATGTTTACACAAGCACTTGTATTTTTTCATCTATACTTATCGTTTATCTGGCTTTCCGCCTCGTCCCTTTCGTGAGCCAGCTAAACCTTCCGCCAAAAACTTTGCCGAGCAACGGAGCTCAATTCCTAAACCAGTTTAAACTCGGAAACAAAGCCGGCTTCCAGTACCAACAATTCACTACTCGGAAAATGCCCGCATCCAGCAATCAGACAAATAACCAAAGTAAAGACTAGAAAATTTAGAGTTATACCCGAAGGTAGCAATTTTAGAATCAGAAATCTAAACCAGAACGAACATGAGCATAAAGTACTTTCAAGCATTCTGAGATTTTCGACTATGACATGATCATTCGGAAATAAGATGGTAAAAACTTCTCAGAAAAATCTTGAGGCAACCAAAACTTTTATTTCTCACAGAACATGTACATATATATGATTACAAAGAAGGATAAACTAAGAATAAAAGGGACGTAGCTGAGCAATATTCCACGGTCTGTCTAACTCATCCGGATTTGTACTGCCTCCAACTCTCTTTCTCTTCTTAGTAGCAGGTCTTTCTTTGACTGGCCTCATGTCAGTTAAGTAGTACAATCCATTGTGTAATACTTGACTAACTAAAAAGGGCCCTTCCCATACTGGGGCAAGTTTGTGCTTTCTTTGTTGCACAAGCCGGAGAACCAAATCACCTTTATTGAAAGATCTATTTCGGACTCTCTGGCTATGATACTTGCATAACTTCTGCTGATAGGCTATAAATCTCATTTCAGCAACGACGCGAACTTCTTCGACTAAGTCGAGATCATTTTGTCGAGAAATCTCGACATCCTCTTCAATATACGCAGCCATTCTAGGAGAACTATGAATCAAATCACTAGGAAGAACTGCTTCTACCCCATAGACCAAGAAGAAAGGTGTGTATCCTGTTGACCTATTTGGAGTTGTTCGTAAACTCCAAATTACAGAGGGTAATTCCTCTGCCCAAGCCCCCGCAGCACGTCGTAGTGGTGCTTCGAGTCTCGGTTTTAGGCCTTGTAGGATTAAACCATTTGCTCTTTCGACTTGTCCGTTAGCTTGTGGATGTGCGACTGACGCAATGTCAAGCCGGATATTTTGCTCGTGGCAGAATTCAGCCAATTCTCCCATAGAAAAGTTACTCCCGTTGTCCGTGATAATGCTATGTGGATAACCATACCAGATTATAACATCCTCGACAAATCGTTTGGCTGTTGCTCCATCACAACTAGTGACAAGTTTAGCCTCAATCCATTTGGTGAATTTATCCACCATCACTAAGAGGTGAGTAAATCCACTTGGAGCTCGTTTAAATGGTCCTACCATATCAAGCCCCCAGACCGCAAAGGGCCATGTTATAGGTATTGTTCGCAGCTGATCAGCCGGAACATGAGCTTGCTTGGCGTACTTTTGGCAGCCTTTGCACGTCTTGACTAATCGTTCGGCATCTTCCTGAGCTGTAAGCTAGAAAAATCCGTGTCTAAAAGCTTTTGCCACTAAAGATTTGGCTACAGCGTGGTGACCACACTCGCCTTCGTGAATTTCTCTTAATTTTTCCACTCCTTCTTTCGGAGATACACAGCGCTGAAAAACCCCAGAAACACTCTGTTTATGGAGCTCACCTTTAACAATAGTATAGGATTTTGCTCGTCGGATAATCTATCGGCTCAGCACCTCGTCTTCGGGTAATTTGCCATCTACCAAATAATCGAGGTAGGGTTGAGTCCAGCTGGGAATTATAGCCAGAACTACTATCAAAGGTGAGTCAGATTTGGTCGGATATTCCTCATCTACTCCCTTTATTGAGGGAACTTTGAGGTGCTCTAAAAAAGCGCCATCCGGGACCTCTTTCCACGCAGAACCTATCCGAGATAGTGCGTCTGCTTCCTCATTTTCTGCTCGAGGGATGTGTTGAACGTCAAACCCTTCGAACAATTTAGATAGATCATCCACGACAGCTTTATATGCTGCCATGTGTTTATTTGCATTACAAATATCTGACACTTGTTGAGCAACATGATCCGAATCTCCGTAACACATCAAACGTCGGATGCCAATATCCTTAGCAATCTGGATTCCATGCAGCAGTGCTTCATACTCGGCAATATTGTTTGTCGCTGTGAAGTGGATCTGCAACACGTATAAAAGTCTGTCTCATTGGGTGATTTGAGTACCACGCCAGCCCCCGAGCCCCCTCGAGCCTTAGACCCATCGAAAAAGAGGGTCCAATATTCTGACTCATGGAGGATCATGTTCTCCTTCGTCTCTGTCCAATCAGCGACAAAGTCAGCAAGGATCTGGAATTTGATTGCTGTCCGAGGTTTATACTCAATATCAAAAGCTGAAAGCTCTATGCCCCATTTGGTGACGCGTCCTGTGGCGTCACTGTTGTTGATTATATCTCTCATGGAGCTGTGCTCACCACGGTAATTGGATGCTCCTGAAAGTAGTGTCGTAACTTACGAGATGCTAGAAAAACACCATAAGCCAACTTTTGATAGTGCAGATACCGTTGTTTTGATTCCGTCAGGACCTCGCTGACAAAGTAAGTCGGACGCTGCACCAGGTGTTCCTGATTTTCCTCTGGTCTCTCCACTACCATGACGATACTAACGACCTTATTTGTCGCAGGAAGGTAGAGCAACATCGGTTCCTTAGGTTCCGGCGCTGCAAGGATAGGAGCAGATGAGAGTACTCTCTTCAGATCTTGTAGTGCAGCTTCAGCTTCGTCAGTCCAAACAAAATCCTTGGTCTTTTTCAGGAGTTTGTATAATGGTGCGGCTCTTTCACCAAGCCGGCTTACAAATCGACTGACCGCGGCGATGCAACCAGTTAATCTTTGTACGTCCTTCAGGCGAGTTGGCCTGGAAATATTGAGTATAGCCTTGATTTTGTCTCGGTTCACCTCTATGCCTCTTTGAGACACGATGAAACCTAACAATTTTCCGGCTGGTATTCCAAAGAAGCATTTCTTCGGGTTGAGCATGATGTTGTATTTTCATAGATTGGCAAATGTCTCCTCCAAGTCGGAAATCAACGTTTCCTTCTTTTGGACATTACTACGATGTCATCCACGTATGCATGTACATTGCGTCCGAGTTGGTCATGGAGGCAATGCTGCATTGTGCGCTGGTATGTAGCTCCTGTGTTCTTCCGCCCGAAGGGCATCGTAACAAAACAGAAGGATCCGAAGGGGGTTATGAATGAAGTTTTGACTTTGTCAGATTCCTTCATCCGGATTTGGTGATAACCGGAATATGCGTTGAGAAAACAGAAGAGTTCCGAGCCTACCGTAGAATCGATGACTTGATCAATTCAAGGTAGAGCGAATGGATCTTTTGGACAAGCCTTGTTCAAGGCAGTATAATCAACACACATCCTTAAATCAGTGGTGTCCTTTTTAGGGACCATTATAGGATTGGCTGACCACTCAGTGTGGATGACCTCTTCTATGAATCCGGCTAACTCGAGCCGTGCTAGTTCCTTAGTTATTGCCTTACGCTTTTCGTCGCCAAACCGTCGTAGGGACTGTTTGACGGGTTTAGTGTTCGGGTTTACATTTAGAGAGTGCTCGGCAAGTTCCCTAGGTACTCCGGTCATGTCAGATGGCTGCCATGTGAAGATATCTTGATTTGCTTGGAGGAACTTGACGAGCGTGCTTTCCTATGCGCTACTTAGGCCTACGCCTCCCTGGGTCACCTTGGAGGGGTCATCATCCTTCAACGGCACTTTCTTCGTCTCTTCCGATGGCTTGAACTCCGGATTTGGCTTTGTCACCTCCTTCTTCGTTGCGGGCATCTCGGACGGATCTATGCTCTTCTTGATCTCCTGGTACTCCTGGGCATGCAGGACGGCTTTGGCGAAAGCAACATTTCCATCCTCGCACTCTCGTGCTTTCTTCGGGTCTCCCCTGATGGTAATCACACCGTTGGGACCTGGAATTTTCATCATATTGTAAATGTAACATGGACGAGCCATAAAAGCCCAGTAAGCCGGACGACCGAATATAGCATGGTATGCGCTCTTGAACGAGACCACTTCGAAGGAAAGTGCCTCCGTCCGATAGTTTTTTGGAGTTCCAAAGGTAACATCCAAAGTAATCTCTCCCAGGGAATTAGCTTGTCTCCTTGGGACAACTCCGTGAAAGATCGCAGAGCTATGGTTCAGCTGGGTTTCCGAGATCTTCATCCGGCGTAGCGTTTCGACATAGAGAATATTGATGCTTCTACCACTGTCCATGAGGGTCTTGGAGAAACCATATCCGTCAATAAGTGGGTTGACGATTAAGGCATATTTTCCTCGCCTGTGTAACTTAGGCGGATGATCAGCGTGGTCAAATGTGATTGCCACTTCCGACCAGTCCAGATACTGAGGGACAGCCAGAACTGTTGCATTGAGCTCGTGGAGAACTGCTTTCTTGACCTTTGCTGGTTGAGATCCGAGGAAGGTGACGTAAGTGTCCTTCTTGGTGGGAAAAGTTTTCTTCCCTTCCGGCTTGGGGTTTGAAGTATCAGCTTCCTCCATGTCGGAATCTTCCTTGGTCTCTTTGTCTTTTTCGGGATTCTTCTTTCCCTTCTTCCGCTTAGCTTTGTAGCCCGCGGTGTCATCTCTTTTGATGTCGTCATTGAAACGACATTCGACGTTGGTGTGGGACGAGCCCCCATTGGCGTCTAAGTGATGCACACATGTGTTATTGGCAATGTCGGCCCAAGAGTAGGTTTTGCCTGGTTGTTGTTCTCCTCTACCTTGGACCTTTGAAGTCCCACGACCGCTCCCGCGGCCTCCGCCGCGTCCTCCTCGTCCTCCAGACCCGGAAACAGTAGTGACCACCGCTGTTTCTGCATTGGGTTTTTCTTCCGAGGTATTTTTGCGCTTCTGAGCTTGTTGCTTTGGTTGTCTTGCCGACTGAGGCACAGCTAGGACGTTGAGTAATCCCTCTGCATCGTCGTCAACATCTGCATACTTGCTCGCTGTTTCTATCATCTCTCCCAAATCAGTGACCTTGTCACACTTCAAGTGGTGACGTAGTAGACCAATTGGGAGTCCTGCGATGAAAGCTTCAATCGCGGTTTGATCGTTTACTCCTTCACAGGAGTTCTTTGTGTCGATCCATCGTCCAAGGTAATCCCGGCAAGTTTCTCCGGCTTTCTGGGTGCAACGCTGTAGGTCTCCGACCGAACAGGGCCTCCGATATGTGCCTTCGAATTTCCGAAAGAACGCACTTTGCATGTCATACCAGTTATGGATGGTGTTCTCTAGAAGTTCATTGAGCCATGATCGTGCCGTATTCCGCAACACAAGTGGGAGATATTGGGTTGCGATCAGGTTGTTTCCACCTTTGGCGATGCAGCAAGCTTGGAAAAATCCTGTAGCCAAGTATCTTGCCGAGCAATGCCGTCGTAGGCTTGGATGTGCCTTGAGATAGCAAATCCTTCCGGGAATCTTGTAGCTCTGATGCATGGTCCGAAGCACTTTGGGCCCACGTACATGTCATCGTTTTCATAGCGCCGCGCCTCTATGTTGGAATTGATGATGTGCCTTGCGTCGTTCGGGGATAGAGATCGTCCCGAATGTCGGCTGTGGTTGCGGTGCCTTGGAGCCGGACTTCGGCTTCTGCCACCACCTCCTCCGCCTCGTCGTCCTCCGTGTCCCCCTTGGGAGCCGTTGTGATGACTGCTTGGTGGAGAGGGTGGAGCAGCTGAATTGTTTTCGGCTGATTATCGGCCTCTGTCCGGAGCGTCATTATTCCGGTTCCGGGGAGGAACTTCACTATGACGAGCCCCTTGCCGGCTTGTACCAGCATGGTTTCTGTTGTTCCTTCGTCCGTCGTTCCCACCATGGTGAGGCTCAGCCGGACGGCTTGCGTGTCTAGGAGGTGGCATTTTTTGGCGATCCTCCTCCCGACGTTTCTCTTTATCTTCTCCCCTTCGATCTTTAGACTCTCGTCGGGGAGGGTTCCTCGGATTCAGTGCAGCAATGGCATCTTTCTCGGCCTCTGGAGCGATGTTGCTCTAGTTACGCGTAGTTCTGTGATGCTGTCCTGATGATCCGGTTCTTGAATAGTTGTCTTCCCGACGTTCGGGGTGATGATACTGTGCCCGGACGTAATGGGATCTTACGCCATCCCATGCCGGATCCATGCGACATTGGTCGGAATCCGAGACCAGTTTTTGACTTCCGGACATGGCGACCTTTTTCTGCTCCAGTCCCTTGTTGAGTAGTTTGATACCCAAACGGATCTCCTCCGGTCCTGGATTAGCCGATAGAATTTCTCGGGCTACCACGGTGTTCTGTACTGGGGTTGGGTAAACCCAATCTCCATTGCTATATTTCCGTGGCTTCCCCATCTCATCTCCAAAAAGGACGGCACGGACATGTGGGAATTGATTGTCATTGGTGTGACGCTTCCGTGTCTTCGGATGCAACTGAGACATGTAGTCCTTAGTTGACATGCGTTTCTTCTCCACCTCGATGTTTTTGGCTTCATCGAGGAGTTGTTAACGACGCGCTTCTAGGGCTTGCGCCCTTTCGTCCAGCTCTTCCGCAGTAAGTTCTGCGGCTGTAGGGATAGGTGTGGTCAATGCAGCATCGATGCGTTTACGCGCACCTTCCGTGATCACGTGTCCGTCCACCGATGCTTCTTTTTTCGGCTCTTCTGGGATAAGTGCTCCATCCGAGTCTTACTCGTATTCCTCGGCAATCACCTCCTTTGTCAGAGGGTCTTTTGCCGGGGTCTTGTTCTTCTTGTTCCTCTTCTTTGCCTTCTTGGCAGCGCCGGTAGCAAAGACGGCTTTGAGTCCATTTCCCGGAGTCAAGCTGTGATCGGTACTTTCAGACATCTGGGCCTCGAGATTATCTCCGACGTCCATGGCATCCTGCGCTTTGGGAGAGTGTTCCCCGGATCCTTCATCCATGGCTTCTCCTTCTTCTGCAGCATTGGAGTTATACTCCTCTTCATATTCCGCGGAGAACTTTCGGAAATCTGCTGACGTCATAGATTCATCCGAGGATGCGAGAATGTCAGTGTTTGTTCCAATTGCCTCCAACATAGAGTCGGTGTTTTCTCCAGCATCGGCAGAGCCGGATCCGGATCCCACGTATCCGACAAAGTGCGACGCGTGCTTCCTAAGGTACCTGCGGCCTTCGCGATCAGCCATGTCGAAACTTTTGATGGTCTCGAGGATTGCCTCCGCGCTTTCGCCTTGCAGTATCATACGTCTTAGTGTGTACCTCAGAAAAGGCCTGTCTGTCCTGGCGTCATCAGAGCCGGAATCAGCGTCATTGATATGCTCCCCCTGAATTTCGACTTTCACGGGTGGGTCGATCTAGGATCCGGCTTCTCCAGGGAGATCCACTCTAGATTCGACTTGGACCGCTAGGTCTTCTTCAGGCTCGGATTTCTCCACTATCTCCGCAATTGGTGCGGGCTGGGTGGGATTAGGGTTTTCTGTGATCCAGAACTCTGCCGCCTCCGCGGACAAAGGGGACCCAGAAAATTCTTCCGCCTCTATCATCACCGCTGGGGTGGGTTGGGCAGGTTCAGCGAAACCGATGTAAACATCGATCTCGCCAAAAGACATGATTATGTAGGTAGTCACATCCTCCCTAGCCGGAATCCAGGTCTCGTCGAGAACGATGAGAGGGACGTCGCTGGCGTAGAGGATGCGACCGACGGTGATAGTCTCGCCGATTCCGATTCTTGCAGATTCCGCTTGGAACGCAGATCCGAAGCTCACTTGCCCCACGGTGGGCGCCAACTGTCGTCGGATTGAGGACAAGTACGCCATGAGGGGGTCCTCGAGGCGTGCGGAAGAGAGGGGTGTGAGACGTACGGTGTTCCGGGTGAGCACACAAGTTTACCCAAGTTCGAATCCGCCGGCTTTGGACGGATCCTACTCCTGCTAGCAATCCAGTAATACGGCAGAGCCGGAATATGGGTTACAATGGTTTTGCCTGTGCGAGTTGAGGGTCTAAAGTATTGGGTTGTGCCCTAAAGGCTCTCCCTAGGACGACTTATATAGATATCCGGCCTAGGGTTTACAGGAGAGATCTATCCGGCTACGACTAAGAGTTTGGTTACAGAGTACATCTTGAACTACAAGTAACATTACAGGCCTAAGTCGGTAAGTCTTCTAGGCCTTCCCGTAGCCGGATTGGACTCCGTCTTTCTCCCTGACTGGGCCTCCCGTGAAGCAAAGCTCTAACCCGAAGTGGGCCACCCTGGTCAGTGAGAAACTGCGAGGATACCCGGAAAGTATATCCCCAACAAACAGTACTCAAGAAACCAATAATAGTAACATGTTGAGGTTATCAAAAGGCTACCTAGGAATCGGTAAAATATCTATTTTAGTTTTATAATATTTGTTTTTGTTATATTTCGAAATATTTTGTGATGTCTGTTATTTGAGTTCTAAAATTATCCTTTTCCCTAAAATGGCAAACTTTTTTTTTAGATAAATGGCAAACTTGTTTGTATAAAAAATTATTCACTTTTTAAAGCTCCCTAATAGTAGAATTCCCTCGTGTTTCCGAGTTTGTCTATAAGATGTGGTTACTTGAATTTTCATACACGTTGGAGTTTGCGTCCACAAAGAAATACTGACACATAGTAGGCAAATCAGGCAAAAAGAACGGTGTGGGTAGAAGATGAAAAGATAAAAGCTTTAGGAGCTAACAAGATTGTTATAACTTGTATTCAACATCATGTTTGGAAATTAAACTATGTGCCCCAAAAACATGTTTGGAAATTAAACTCCGTGTGTAGTTCAAGGACTAAATGAACACTCTCATTTTGTCCCAAATGGAGCTCTTAGTCATTTGCAAATAAAACCACATAATTAAAATGGTCAAATGCTCAACTAAATTTGATGTCACTTTTAGGCAAATGCAACATGAAAAATATATAAGATTATAAATAGCACATATCGAGAAGAACAAACTTTTTGTGTTGCAAGAATCCCTAGAACTTTGAAATTGTGAGATTTCTTAGAGAGGATAATCAACTAAGAATTTTGATAAAACAAGCAAAGAGAACAAGATATAATAGGAAAATAATTTCAATAATAAAAACCAAAAAGCATTTTTTTGGATATCAAAAGTTTAGCTAGAAATCAATAAAATACCTATTTAGTTTTATAATATTTATTTTTGTTATATTTTGAAATATATTTTATGTGTGTTATTTGTTTTTGAAGTTATCCATTATCCTGAAATGACAACTTCAAAATTTATCGAAAATTCTCCACCTTTTTAAAGTTCCCTAATAGTATACCTCTCCCCTGGTGATTTGAATTTTCTCTATAATAGATGTGGTTACTTAAATTTTCATCCATAGTGGACTTTGTGTGCACGACGAAATATTGACACATAGTCAGCAAATCAACCAAACATAAATAGTCCTGGAAGAGGAGAAATTAACGACCTTGAGAGCTAACAAGGTTGTTCTAACTTGTACTGAACCTTGAGTCTGGAAATTAAACTACGTGTTTAGTTCAAGGACTAAGTGCACACATCTATTTTTTTCTAAAGGAGATCTTGGTTGTTTTCAAATAAAATCATGAGATTAAAATGGTCAAATGGACAATTGAATTTTTCGTCACCTTCAGAAAAATGCAACTTGAAAAAATATAACATGATTAATAGCACATATCGAGAAGAGCAACCATTTTTTTTGCATAATCTCCTAGAACTTTGAAACAGTGAGAATTTTTTGAACGGAAAATCAACTAAGAAGATAAACAAAGAGCACAAGATATAATAATAAAATAATTTTAATAATCAAAAAACAAAAATAGCATGTTGAAAATACCAAATGCTAGCCAACAATCAATAAAATTACCTATTTAATTATATAATATTTATTATTCGATTATAAAATTGTTATTTTTCTCTAAAATAGAAATTCTCTACCTTTTTGAAGTTCCCTAGTGCTAATTGTACATTCCCCCCATGATATGGGTTTTTCCTATAATAGATGTGGATACTTGTATTTTCATCCACGATGCTTTGAGTGCAGAAAGAAATATTAAAAAATAGTAGTCCGCAAATCAGGCAAATATAAACAATATGGGAACAGGAGAAAATTAATATCTTTGAGAGCTAACAAGGTTATTGAACCTCGAGTTTGAATACTAAACTATGTGTGTAGTTCAAGGACTAAATGCACACATCCAATTTTTTTTCAAAAGGAGCTCTTGGTTGTTTGCAAATAAAGTCACATGATTTAAATGGTCAAATGGACAATTGAATTTGATGTCACCTTTAGTCAAATGCGACATAAAATGCAAAATGTGTACAAAATTGGTCTATCAGTGTTTAGAAGAATTTAGAAAAAATACAATACACTCTAAACCCGAGAGTTATTGGTACTCGTGGGTTAGCTCAAGCCCTATATATTTACTATCCTCTCACTCGTCCATCCTTTCTTCATCCTCCTAGATCAACTAAGCGTGCGTTTGGTTCTGGACAAAAGGAGGGATGGGATGGGATCGTCACGCTCATGGACAACTAAATTGGATGGGATGGGTACCGTAAGTCCAATACTACACGGACTGCAATTTTTCTGCAACATTTGCATTTGGGTATTCTTTAGAATTTATGAAATGCAATCGCAAAAAAAAAAAAAACACGTACATGTTGAATAGAGATAGATTATATGAAATTAAAGGATAGCTTGCGTACAAGCAATCGTTACCACCCCCAATGCCTTGTTCGTCCTCTCACTCGTGTGCATCGTTTCTTCGTCCTCCTAAGTCGTGAAACAGAGAAGGTGTCACTTTTCTTATCTTTCCACCTTGGGGTTAATACTAATGAGATCCACTCGAATTTAACCTAGTGCGTGGTTGAGATTTTGACTAATTCCTAATAAATTCTTCAGTTAAACGGGTCTGCAAATCTAAATCGTCTGAGATTTTCTTATGTTATCTAGGCTGGGAGGATTGAAGACTAGATCATACACAAGAAAACCACAATCAGCTTTAGGTGTAGCCAGATCCTTAGTTTAAAGACGGCAATACGCAAATGGACAGACACATCTCTGTGATTGGAGGCGATTGTTTCCGAGATAGGTAGCCCTGAGCAGACATTTGGTCGTAGCGTAAAGACAACACTAATGCAAAACCCGCTGGAAACATGGGTAAATGGCACACGGCCTAGGCGATCATGTCGCGCTTTATAATGATCGTGCCCTCTCGATCTAGCATGATCCTCCCTGGTGAGACAGGAGGAGGGCTGGCTGTCTGGCGCCCCTGTGGGAGCTGCTTGATTAGTTCCGAGGTGCATGATGCGCTTGGGTAGCCCATGCATGCACGGCAGCCAGCCGCGCTTGCAGGCATCATGGCTCTCTCTCCTCTGTGCTAGCATCGTCCATCATCTCAGATCTTCTCCCGAAGAGACAAACGCTTCTTAAAGAAAGGCGATCGATGCGTACCAGGGGAGACGCGCGAAAAGGCAGCTGGGAGCCAAAAGACGATGAATCTTGGATTCTTCTTCCCTTTGCGCAATCATGCGCGAGCTGCCCGCGTGTCGGTCTCCTGTCCGGGTTGCGCTAGCTGTGTGTTTTTATACCTACAGCAGCTACAGGGTACGGTGAGCACGAGTACGTAATTACGCATGTTGTCGCCTTTTGCGCTAACCATTCTGCTCTAAAATTTATGCAGGGGGGAAGAATGTTCCACCGCGTGTGTTATCCGATGCTTCCCGTAAACAACCCTGCTGCTTGTTGAGCCTTTTTAAGCTAGGTCAATTTTCTAAGGGAGTCTTTGAAACAATGGAGGTGGAAACGACGGCAATAGTACGCATGTCGCTTCGTTTGGATCTCACAGCACATATAGTCGATCGTCTTAGATAAAGGTTTTTTTCCCCACATGTGGTCTACTAATATCCACGTAGGAAAACATCATTCTGGGCCTGAAATATTGCAAAACACACATAGTACCTGTTAATCCAGAGAGCCCTGTGCTCAAAACGTGGTCGATGAACTTATTTCGTAATTAATCAACAACAGAAACTAAAACTAAAAAAAATACTGGTTAAGTATAAAGATTAAAAAATGATTAAAAGTTAGGGTATCCATAGTATGTCATGGTTGCCCGGCAGAAAAGGCGATAGCTAGGCCGTACCAGAAGCAGCCCAAGATACTAAATTATACTAGTAAACTGTACTATTATCCATTACTATCAGAAAAATTATTAGATATGTGCAATTTATAGGAGCAACTTTGAAAGTGCCGTGTATGTTCCTATATGTAGTTTTGGTAATTAACACTACTAGAAAAAATGCTATAGATAAGATCATTACTCGTGGCGCATCCATATGCAAATGCACCACAATTATATACTCGTGGAGCACCACATATTGATATGCCACGACTATTCACTTACTAGGGATGTCTCCCTTATTTGTGGCGCATGACATAGTGGTGCCCCACGAGTATTTGGATATTCGTGGCGAACTATAGTGCCATGTGTCGGGAATAGGGGGACAACCCACATGGGTGACATGTTACTCCGGGGGCACCAATATGGGGTGCATCACTAGTAACCTGGCAGCACAAACTCCACACATCATATTGGTTGCCTTTTCAGTTTTGGAAAAAATAAAAGAAAATGATAAATACTTCAAATTTGAAAATCCTTTGAGATGTAGTTACGTTATAGGGTATAGTTGTAGGAAAAAATAACAAACGTGAATTTCGATATATTTTGCTAAAAAAAGTTTGTCTCCGTAAAGCTTCTATGGCCGTTATCGATTTTCCATACGGCATCGGATAAAAATCTTTAATATATGAAAAAACATCTACACAAAATTTTCTATCCGATTTCAACCGCCTATGGCCGTTATCGATTTTTTAGAATCCTAAAATTCGAAAAGGAAAAAAGTTACGTCAACAATTAGATTTTTTGCTGAAAAAAGGGCTCACTTACCCATGGGTGCGCTACGAGTAAGTGAGAGGGGGATCGAATTTGAACTGGCCACTCCACCTCCACCTTCCCCCCTCCCCTTCCCCTTCTCCTTATCCTTCTCTCCTTCTCTTCTCCTTCTTCTCATCCTCCTTCCCCTTCCCCTTCCCCTTCCCTCTCCCTTATCCTTATCCTTCTTCTTCTCTCTGTAGTGCTCCTTGACGTGCTGCCTCATCTTTGAGCACACCTCATCCCCATCGTCACCACAACCTCGACCTCGAGCTCGTCCCCACCGCCTCGACCTCGTCTGCTGCTCGCCGGCGTGGCCCCTGGAACCCGACGCCCGCATCCGGCTGCCGCATCCTCCTGGAAGACCGTGTCGTCCAGGGCTCCCATGCCACACCTCGACCTTGATGGCCACAACCACCGCCTCCCGCCCGTTGTTCCTCCTCAACAACCAGCGCGGCCAAGGCCTCCCACACCTCCATGCGGTGTTAGGTTATGGCCGCTGCCATAGCCACAAGCTCCACGCTCGAGCTCTGATGAGGTGACGATGGTGCCGGCGGGACTCAGTCGCTTTTGTTTTTCAAAATAAGGGCGCTTTCTGTAAATGCGTACTTTATTTATTTTCCAAAACTCTTACCTGTGGTGCACTGATTACACCTATCTATGGTGCACTGTGTGGTGCGTCACAAGTAAGGAAATACTAGTGGCGCCTCGCTCGTGGCGCATGGGTGGTGCGCCACGAGTAAAAAAAATCCTATAGTGTAATGACAATCCCTATGAACTAATATTTGCATTGAGTTTCACTTGTAGGAATTTTCCATTGGTATCGCTTGGATCATGTGTTGGTTTCAATATTGAAGGATGAAGAAATGAAGAATAATAAGCAATATCCAAGGAGATATTGAAGGTGTTGTGAGAACTGAGCCTATTGTAAGCATGTCTTGAAGAATAAGATAGTGTGAACATTCTTGCATTAATTCAAGACATCATATTGAAGAAAGTCTTCAAGTAGATCAACCTCAAGAATAAATGAAGAAATGCAAGTTCAAGATGATCCATTGATGGCTCCGATTTTTGCCATCTTCCACCGCATTTAAACGTTGTTTTTGGTCAAGCAATTGCCAAAGAAACTCTCAACTTTTGCCACTAATGACTAATAATTGCAAAGGTATGCAAATTCCTTCTTTGATTTATGTTGTGCAGGAAATTACTGCTTTTAAGGCGAAATAAGGAGTCGTAATGAAGGATTTTGAGAAAGTACACACGGACAAGTAATTGGAGAAGACAACTAGGGCGTCAGCACGCTTAACGGTCACTGGTACGGGAATTGTCCGCCCGTACTACCCGCTTGTACCAGGTGGCCACAGCTTCGTCTCGTCAAACCCTACAACTTTCGTGAGGACGCATATATATTTCGAGGCTCTAGCCACCGGCTAGAGAGCCGCCATTCTCAGATTGCATCACAACATCCCGAAAGGAGATCCACACCATTGTTCATCCATAGTTCATTCATTGTTCATCACTTCCACCATCCATCCCTCCACTAGCTATAGCCATTGCTTTGTACTTTTAGATGTCCTTGTGATTTGGCGACAATTGTAAGAATATTTGATTTCAATCTAAGTATTTGCATGATGTTTTCTATCTCTGATCTATTTGTTATGAGTGAGTAGTCCTCATGGGTTGCGGGTTGAGGAGAAACCTTGCAGCAATTGTGTGCATCTTGATCATGGGAGAATTGTATTTTGTCTGTATTCATGATTTGTATCTTTTGTTTCTTCGTCTCTCGTCTCGATCTGTGGACTTGTAGGTACCCAAGATCCCATAGATTGATAAAGGCTTGAGGTGAGATACTTGGCTAGCGGCAATCTCATAGGAAACTCAGTGATAGAAAGGGAAGTACGGTCTTCGCTTAGTGCCCCATTTGGGATCAACAACAAGATCACCACTTAAATCTTTAGTCCATGTTTACACTTAATAATCGTTTGTAACCCATGGCTTCGGTGTACTATTGGTTGGATTAAAAGTCTATTGATATGCCTGCTGCATCACAGGGGCTCTAGAATATTAGGATGTGTTGCCCACAAAAGATTATCTCAATACAAACACTATACATGACTATGCTTATTATTATCTTTCATCCCATTTGAGGTGCAGCTGCAAGTGGATCTTCAACCCTGGCCTATCTCCATCCATTGATTCAAACCCGTTATAAAGTAAACTAGATTGCTCCGGTCAAGTAAGGTAAAACAAACAAAAAAGTCTTGTATACGTGTACTTTTTTATTACCATTTAGCAGTGCTTTCCGAGGTTTGATTAAACCTAGAGCTTCTAGGGAAAAAATATTATACTACATCCGTGAATCCGTATCGAAGGTATCATACCTTTTTCTGGTGCCGTTGTCAGGGAAGCAATTTCACTATCCTGGTGAGGTCATTAGAGACCTTGTTTTTAGTTTTATTGTTAGTTGTAGTTTAATTCTTGTTATTAGTTTACTTTCTTGTTATCTATTTGAAAACCCAAAAAAATAGTTACTTGTATTTGTTTTTATTACTTAAAATTTACCAAAAACATAAGAGCCATGGCTCAAAGGAGATTAGGGGAGTATGCCACTCCCACTGATGATTTTATTCGTGCACCCATCACTCCACCCGTAGTTGATGCGGAAACATATGATATAAAACCTAACATTTTAAATTTGGTTCAACAAAACCAATTTGGGGGTTCATCTTCTGAGGATTCGAGATTACACTTAAATACTTTTACTGAAATTTGTGACATGATGTGTATTAAAGATGTAGATCCAAATGTTGTTAAGCTAAGATTATTCCCTTTCTCTCTTAGAGGAAAGGCTAAGGATTGGTTGCTAGCTCTACCAAATGGCAATATTAAATCTTGGGAGGAATGCACTAATTTGTTTATGACTAAATTTTTCCCCCAGCTAAGACTATGCAGCTAAGATCCAACATTACAAGCTTTAGACAAGAAGACCGTGAGCCACTAGCGCTTGCGTGGGAAAGGATGAAGGAGGCCGTAATGAAATGTGCTAATCATGAGATGGAAGAATGGCTTATATTGCATTTATTTTATAATGGTCTTAACCCAATGTCTAAGTCTATGCTAGATACTTCAGCAGGAGGAACGATGATGGAAAAGCATGTGAGTGTTGCAAAGAACTTACTTGATGATATGCAAAATGACCATGCCCAATGGCATGTGGAAAGAACCTCGAAGCAAGTAAGTTCAATTACCGAGGTAAACAATGGGGAGCTTACATCTAAGGTAGATGAGTTGCTTAGCTTAGTAAAGGATAAGGAAGATACCCAAGTTAATGCTATCATTACTGATGTTAATGATGTTAATTTATAGCTCGCACTCCTTTTAATCCTGCATGGAAAAGTAATTATGCTTCTAATGTTCAAAAATATCATACTAATCCTACAAGGGTTCCTTATAATAATTATGATAATACTAATGGAGCAAATCATGGTAATCTCCCATTTGATAAACTGTTAGAACATTTATGCAATCTCAAATCGAACAAAATAATAAGCTTATAAAGATTACGGAGAACCATGAAAGTAGTTTAGGAAGATTATGTAATCAGGCCGTTGTAATTAGAAATGATGTGTAGGATCTATAGGAAAGAACAAAGACCATGGAAGCTCAACTAGGTAAAGTAGCCGAGAGCCAAGCTCTCATACTAGCAAAGTTTGTTGGCAAACCCGAGCCAAATCCGGTAGAAGACCTCAAAATGATGAGGGTGGTAACCAATGATGAAAAGCCTGAAGAGCTGGACTATAGCAACACGCCAACAACGGAATATACCATGGAAGATCTATTGAAGATGATCACCGTTAAGAATCCAGGTGTAGAACAAGGTAATGATGCTATGTACCAACAATTTATACAACAAGTAGCATCTAAGGTTCGTGATTTAGATATGGAGTATAAAAGACTAGCTGATAAGCTTCCAACTAAGCTAGATGATATATTCGAGCCCATTATTAAAATCAAGTTGGGAGTTAATGAGATATCCACACTTTGTGATCTTGGTGCAAGTGTCTCAATGATTTCCAAAAGCCTATTCGATAAATTAAACTTGGGGCCATTTGTTACAACTGAATTGAGACTCCATCTAGTTGATTCAACTTATAAACAAGCTATTAGGATCAAAAAAATATAGTTGTTGAAATTAAAGGTAGTACCGCTCTTATTGATCTTGTTATTGTGGACATGCCTAAAGATCCCATAGCACCTATAATTCTAGGTAGGCCATTCCTAAGAACTATTAAAGCTTTGATTAATTTATATGAAGGGATTGTAAGGATAGGGCTACCATCTAGAGATCCTTTTGTAGTCCACTTTCCTAGGAAAAAGAAGGCCAACCCTAATGATGATGATGGTGTAATTACTTTAAAAGCAAACTATTTTGGAGTGGGCATTCCACTCCCCAAACCTAAGTGATTGCCATCAAGGTTAAGCTAATTGACCTTAACTAGAAGCGCTTCATGGGAGGCAACCAATGTGAAATAAAGTTTCTTTAAGTTTTTATTTTATTATGTTTTACTTCGTGTTAGTTTTGTTTTTGATTTTGTTTTTGTTTTTAATAAAGAGTGTTCAAGAAGACCTATGAAAAGAGGAGAAGAAATAAGGTAATCCTCTATATTTTATTTTACTAACACATGGACTAAGAAGTATTGTTGGATCATTACTTAGTTGTCGTGGAAATGGCCACGGCAGTCGCTGCCACTGGCAGCGATTGAGTGTTTCATGAGGAAGAGTTGGCGGCCATCTGCGGTGCGAGATGGGGGCGGATGCACATGGGCTTACCCAGGTTCGGCCCTCCCGGAGGGTAAAGACCTACTCCTGCTAGATTGGATTATGAGAGAGCAAGATACAGGGGTGGCGAGCTCGGCGGCTAGGCAGCGAGTCGCTTGAGGTTGTGTATGATGGAACGTGAGTCTCCAGGATACCCTAGGGAGGTTTTTATATGAAGCACCTCGCTAGGGTTTACAAGCGATCCCCGTACAAGATAAGGATCCGGAGTCTTTGACCTAATCCGACTGGGCTTCTGCTACGCTTCTGGGCTTCTAGTCGCCAGTCCCTGGGCCTTTCCTTCCTTCGTAGTCCAGTCGCCGCCTTTCGGACACACTCGCAGGCCTTTCGGCCCAAATGGAACGTCCTGCTGGGCATGCCCCCTTCGACATATCCCCATCAGTAGTCCCCGAGGCCATCGTTGATGCAGGCGCAAACATCCTTTTGGCGTTCGGAGTAGGTGAACCCAATTTGGGCGTCCAGTCGAGTCGGCGATGGACTCCATTAGAACCAAGGAGAACTTCCCCATGTTTCTACTCGTTGCTTCGATGAATATCACTTCCGCCCAGTTGTCGTCTCGGTGAAGGGAAATACTGGCGGGTGGACTGAAGGAGTTGGACCGTCAAACCTAGTCAAACTATCCGCTGGAATTTCCAATGGTAACAACGGCGCAATTACCGTGAGTAACGGCCACCCCGATTTTGGCGGGTGGTGCTTCCCATATAAGGGGAGTGATGGCTCAGCTCCACAGTCCTTCTTCGCATTCTTCATCCTTCCTCGTTCGTTCTTCCTACCTCCAATCTTCCTGCCTACGTCCTTCCGACTTGTTCTTCCCGCATCGTGCGATTCCACATCCTACCCGATGGCGCCTCCCAAGGGCTCATGGGGGAAATCCAAATGCACCACAACCCAACTTAGATCTTTTGAGGACGCCGGAGTGCTTCGCAAGGGGAATTGGTGGGTTCCCTCTCCTCCGAGACCGAGCCGAAGCTGCGACCCGACGAGTTCATCTGTTTTCCCAGTCATCTTGAGAGGGGTCTGGGATTCCCCACCTCACTCTTTTTCTGCCGCTTCTACGTGTATTACGCGATCAAGCCATCGGATCTTGGTCCGCATAGCATCGAGCAGCTGGCGATCTTCGTCGCCTTCTGCGAATGTCACCTCGGCTGCAGACCGTACTTCCCATTGTGGCTGGAGCTCTTCCACGGCCGCATCGGGCGCGAAGCGTCCAGCGGCTTGATGCTGGCCGCAGGTGGAGTCACCTTTCAACTGAAGCCGAAGGCCAACTTCGTCAAGCTCCTCCTGCCGATGAAGGCCGCCAGCGAGTGGAAGAAGAGCCGGTTCTACGTCAAGGAAGCCACTCCCTCCGGCGAGGTGGCTCTTCCCGAATTCATCACCGAGAGGAGCGAGCCCCGTCGGTTGGCACCGAAGAAGCTTCCCGAAGATCAGCGGATGGCCATTGCAGAAATGATGGATCAGATCCAGAAGCTGAAGGACCAGGGGTTGATTCCGATCAACCTCTACAACTGCTGGCTCGGGCGGCGCCTGGTTCCGCTGGCGGCTCGACCGCACTGGATGTATGAATACGGTGGAAAGCATGACCCATCTCAAACCAGCAAGGAGTCATGGGAGGCCGAGGACTACAAGGCCGCCTTGAAGAAGATCACCGATGCGGAGTTCACCAGCGTGGCGGTCGGGGTCACCCCGTATACTCCTGTGAAGAACGAAGCCCCCACAGTAAGTTCTCTTTCCAATTGCTACGTCCGTGTCTCAATTTCAGTCTCTTCGCTTGGTGTTTTTGACTCGTGGTGGTTCTCAGCTTTTTTAGGTGTTGGAGGGCTGGCTCCCTCCGCTTGATGAAGAGGTTCCCTAGGAACTGGAGGAAGACTCCGAGGGGGACCCTTCTGACAGCGACGGGGAGGAGGAAGAAGTCGCTCCCCCGGCGCATGTGGCTCGTAAGAGCCGGATGTAGAGACAACGTGAAGTCGAAGCGAGCCGTAGCCTGGATGAGCAAGATGAAGGCGACGAGGTCGCACATGAGCAAACGTCCCGGCGCACCGCCACGCCGTCGAAGCCCGCACGCCGGCCCAAGTTGCCAGCGAAAAGGCCCGCGTCGCCAGCCAAGTCGGCGGTGGTGTTCGAGTCAGATGACGATTCCGATGATGAAGGTTCTCCCAAAGTCTAGCACAAGGCCCCAAGGGATGCAGTCCTGACGAAGGGGTTGGAGGGCGAGGGCATGGAGGTGGTGGCAGAGGTTCCCCTGGCGGCGATTACGCCGACGGCCTCGGGGGTTCCAAGCCAAGAAGCGGCTGAGGCGATGGCGTATAAGTCACCACAGGCGTCAAGGGCAGCCGCGTCGGAGCCGGAGATCCCGGCGACTGCAGCTTCATTGTCAAGGAAGCCCTCGGTTTCGTGGGCTTCATACGTCTTCGAGAGGGGGCTCAGCCGCAAGCTGGGTCCCGAGTTGGACAAGCCCGCCCACATTAGCACCGGGCTTCGCGTCCTTCCAGTCGCTAAGTAAGCAGCGCTCCCTCGTCCTAATTCTCTTTGCTCCTTTTGTATTGTTGTTGTATTGACTGAGGGGGCTCGTGCAGGTCGGGGGCCAAGAAGATTGGCCGTCCTTCGGTGTCTAAGATTCCACCGGCCACTGACATGGGAGAGGGCGACCTACCCAAGAAGAGGAAGGCCTCCGAAGATGTGGCGACCACCGAGGTCGGGGAGAAGCAGAAGGGAGGCGCCGACGATGCTGTGACCAAGGGAGGCGCCGCGGAGTCAGCTGCTGCGCCAGTTGCCGAAGAGGTGGTGGCGACATGATTGGAGCCAGCCTTGGCTGCGTCCGTGCTGGAAGCGCCGGTCCCGACAGCCAGCGCCCCTGCCAGGGGGCGGCGACGTTCCCGCGTTTTATGGCGAGGGGGTTTCCAGGTGTGGCGGACACGCAATCTCTGCAGAGTCCAGAAATCATGGATGCGGACATTGGGTACCGCCGCGAGCGCACTTCCTTCACGATCCCGTCGACTGACGCCGGGGAACTTCACAAGATGCTCGGCACTGCTATTTAGGTATGTCCAGTCCCTGAGTTCCTGGTCGCTGAATGTCAGCGTCTGGGAACTGAACCTCTTGCTCCTTTCTAGTCCCTGAATTCCTAGTCGCTAAATTTCGGCAGCTAGGAATTGATTTTCTTTTTCTTCCTTCTCCAGTCCCCGAGTTCCTGGTCGCTGAATTTCAGCGGCTGGGAACTGGGTTTTGTTTTTTCAAATGCTTAGGTGAGTTCTTTGTTTGCAGGGATTACAAAGGGAGTCGACTGATCGGTAGGCCGCACGAGAGCGCTTAGAGCGTGACTTGTGTGAAGCGCAGGAGGTGAACCGGCGGCTTCAGGAAAATATTGGTGAGTGTCTGTTTGTCTTTGTTCTCCTCTTTCGGGTGTGAGCTGGTTATTTATAGCATTCTGATGTCTTCTCTTGCAGATGGTTTCCCGCATGAGATCTCCAAGGCCCGTGAGGGGTATGTTCCGGTCCCCGAACTGGACACGGCGAATGGACGAATAGCCTCTCTGGTCAAGGATTTGGAGGAGGCGAAAGCGGCCTCGATTTCTTCGGAGGAGCGAGCGAAGGCTGCCGTTGCCGCGGCTGAGGAAGAACGCAAAGCCACGGATTCCATCATTGTGGGGCTGCACAACGAGCAAACTGCCTTGGAGAAGCACGTCAAGGAGAACTGCCGCAAACTCCTTGGTGAGTCTCTGTCTTCGCTCGACCCTTTTGTCGAGTCCCCACTTTGGGGGTTTCATAGTTGCACTAACACCTGACTTTGTAGCTGTTGTAGGCCAAAGCGACCCGGTGGTGCAGACTTACAGCGCCTCGCAGTGCGTGACTGCCGTGGTGAATGCAGCCACGGCCTCGGCGTTGTGCGTCCAAGAGGCTCTTCAGGGCATTTCTCCCACTGACGTTATCCCTGGGGGGCTTACGGAGGTGTGGCGCTATCTGGAAGAGGTGCCCGCCGTTGTGGAGTGGATGACGCTCTCAGCGTTCAGGCGCGGGGCCGCCACAGCGTTGAGCTTGGGTCTCGCCCATTTCCTCGATGACTTCGACCTTGATGATGTGACGAGTGGCTATCCGTCGGCGACCGACACGGTGGAGATGTCAGAGGTGCTGAAGTGTAACACCCCGAATCGGCCCTATGCAAGTTTTAGCGATTTCCGCCAAACCCGCATAGAAACGATTCAAAGATGCCCACTAGGCACTTGCGTACGGGTGGAAAACGAAGTAATAACATTACACAGTAGTCCACGATGGAACCCACAGAACATATATATATACCACAACGACTCCATGAGTGAAGAATACAGATATACAATACAAAGGTCCAAATCACCTTGAACACGATAGAGCGTCCGACTATGGACAAGACGCAAATGGGGCTAAGAGCCCTGAAGAATAACCAATGGCGTCCATAACCCTGCCCGGGCCAAGCCGGAAGGGTAACCCTACTAACGACGTCGATCTCAAACCTGCTAAAACAAAAGGGGTGCCGACAAAGGGCAAAGGAAAAAGAGGAGCGTCAGTACTGAGGCAAGTACATGGCGAGGCTAGAATTCGGCGGTCCTCGCCTACATAGGTATGGTGGACTGAAGCGGCAGCGCAGCTACACTAAACAACCTATAGAGACTCTGTAATACTGACGGCTATCAGAGAGAGATAAGAGAGACCTATTCGGATCCAACCTGACACTAACACCAAACATACCCATCCTGGTATTCCCCCTCGAGAACAAATGAGGAAGTCAAGCCGAGGAAACTCACACGGTTGGCAGTTTTATTTAATCTTTCCATGGCAGTTATCCAACTTACTAGTCATCTCAGATGTAAGTCAAATTATAACAGTAAACTTTAGTTATAGTTGTCTATGATCGAGAAACTGTGCTCCAAGTCGTCCATAACCGCGGACACGGCTTTTCGAAAAGATTTAACCCTGCAGGGGTGCACCAAAGTATCCACACGCACTTCGACCCTTTTTTCCAGATCAATTAACATACACCCACCGGTATGTGGGCGGGGCCTAAGTCATGACGTTTCCCAGACCAAAAGCAAGTACATGGGGGGTCACCCCACTAAGCTACCCCCAATGAAGTCGACCGGTGCCGAGGCGGACCCAGGGTTTTTGCCAATGGTTGTAAACGACTGGGAACCCGAAAGTGTGATTGGGCTTGTCGATACCGCGAAAACATTCCACATCCTAAACAATACAGGTGCTCCACGCACAATCTTAAATAAAGCAGTAAAGCATGGCATAAGTATAGAATAGTAATAAAGCCCCAAACTACTTGTGGCCCCCGGTACAATACTTTGACATCAGGTAGTAAGCCGATGGGGGTGCCCACACACCCCACCTGTGGTTAGCGCGCTCGATCTCGGAACAAGTGTTAGGAACTCGGGTCCTAGGGGACACCAGTGAGCGGTTAAGAACCAAATAATTACTATTACCCACCGGTGCCTCTACATTAATCTACCATCAACATTAATTAATAAAATGTAATTAGAATCATGATCAGCTCAACCATTAAACATTTGCCAACCTCCCAACAACTGTGGAACATCAACGACGCGAAGCAACACCTGAGCAAGCAACTACGACTTGCAGGGCCAACTGTCTAAACGGCAACAGGTAATAGGAGGTGTCCCAGGCAATATAACGGCTGTAGGAATATAACCGGTACGGAACACTAAAGCATCGCGACATGGATAACAATAGATGAACAGGAGGAAATAAAGACTATAAATGCAAAATAGGTAGAAGGGGAAGGGATGCTCGCCTGGGGAACACTGCCGGAGATCACATCCGGAGAACTTGCCGGTACTCGCATCAACTCATCGGCCTAATCCGCGAAGAAGCAAACACTAGAAGAAACACTGGATGCAATATTTTAATACTACGTCAAAAGATCCAGCATGCTTATGATATGATGCATGGCATGGCACAGATGCGGTGCAATTAGGCAATATTAAGCGGAACCGGGGTCCCGATAATTAATTACACGGTTCAAGTTTTTTAGAACCCCGCAATTTAAATGTTGTATTAACAGGGTGAAACATGGCATCGGTTCGCTACAACAATTTAAATGGGGCCAATATAAGACTAGAAAAGTTTTCATATGGACTCCATATTTAATTATTAGGTGAATTGGTAAAGTGTCCCCAAATGCCAAAGCATGCGTGCAATCACGAATAATTTAATATGCATCAAATTTATATAACATTTTATAAAATAGGGATCGGATAAAGGGGTCGCACATCGGGGTTCGACGATCTTGGGGTTCGAGGGATCGGGCTTCAGATCCGGACACCGGAAAGGTCTTCAGGTTCGGCGGGATCGGTCTCGGTGGGAATGTTCTCGGACAACGGAGTAGATCTTGTCGCATCCGTGGTCCTCGGGTCCGTGTAGATGGTCATGGCGTTCAAGGTGGAGAACTCGGCGTTCCGTGTAGGCGACCTTGGCGTCTGGTCCTCGGGCATCAGTGCGGGAAGGAGGTCTTGTCGTACTGGGGTTGGATCATAGCTAGGGTCAAAGTAGGTGTGCTTGCATCTCGAGGTCCTTGTCCAACTTCTGGATGGTCTTGACGATTTCTTTGGTCAGCCATACAATGCTCACCGGACCACTGAGTACCAACAGTGACAACAGAAACCACAACAGTGAACACACATCGGCATATGATCAGAACTGTGTGGAACTTGAACATGAGGCGTGCTAGACCGAAATAGCAATTTCCCGGGGCAAAGCTCAAGCGACCGATGGTCGGTGTGCTGCAGGAGCTCGATGGTGGAGGAGAGCTTGAGGCGGCGGTTCAGGCCGACGGAGCCGGTGTTGAGGCAGAACACCGAGGTGGCTGGAGGACGACGGAGGCGGGCTCACTGCCAGAGCGGTTCGACGGTGCTCGGGTCACGAGGTATGAAGGAGGGCAGGGTGATGAGGAGCTCGACGTGGGGCGGCGTCCCTGGTGGAGGATGTGGCTCGAGGACGACGGTCGGTCGCGGGGATCGAGTACGCCGGAGGAGACGCTGCCGGCGGCGGTCAGGGCCAGAGGACGAAGTGAGGCTGTGGCGGCGGTGCTCGCAAAGCAGAGGCATGCGAGTGGGCGAGGGTCGGTCGGTGGAAAGGCGCGGGGCTCGCTGCGGCGAGGTCGATTCAAGTGACGAGGAGTCACGGGGCCAACGCAGCGATGGCCGGGCTCGAGGCGAGGAGGGGAGAGAGACGAGGCACCGGTTGCTGCGGAGAAGAGCTCGGCGGGGAGGAAGGCGTAGATGGGGAGGTCGACGATGGGGGCCAGCAGGGCGTGGGGCTGCGCGTGCGGCGGAGGTCCCCGACGAGGTGCTACAGACGGCGGTGGACAGGTCGAGGGAGAGGGCATGCCGGCGGCGGCACCCGGGTCGAAGCAGAGGCAGCCGGATGCGGCGGTGCTCGGGTCGCTGCAGGGCAGGAAGGGCGAGGGCGTGCAGGTAACGAGGTCGGCGACTTGCCGGTGACAGGGAGCTCGAGCGGGGATCGCGGTGGCGGGTCTGCTATTGGGGATCGAGGTGGGCGTCCGGTTCGGGGGAGGCGCGACTCGCGCGGGGTAGGTAGGGAGGCCGATGTAGGGAGGAGAGAAGCGAGTGGGGTTTGTCAGGTGGTGGGGCCAGGTCGGTGGCGAGAAAACAGACAAGGGAAACGGGGGGCGTGATAGGGAATAGTTACGTGCAATGCACGGGAGGGGTGGGGCGTGTCGCTGGGTGCTGCGCGCGCGCGTGTGTGACGCAGGGTTGGCGGCATGCGGCAGGGTGGGGCCAGGGCAGCCGCGTTGCTTACGACGTGCGGGCGGTGCTGCGAGTGTCTCGCGTGCGGGTGGGGTCAGCGACGGTGCGTGGCGACAAGGGAGAGGCGGGGTGGTTGCGTTCCACGCTAGATGGCGTGGACCAGGTCGGCGAGCATGTAGGCGTGCGTCTGGTGGGTGGCGGCGGCTGAGGGAGTGGGAGTGGTTTGGTTAGACTAGGGTTTTGTTTAGTAGGGTAGTAGGCTACTGGCTTGCTGGGCTTTTGGCCCGGCAGGCTGGCGGCCTCCCCGATGCTTTATAAATATGTTTTTATTTATTATTTTATTTTAAAAAGACTTTTGTAATTAGTTTTTAGACAAATAAAAGATCTAGAAAGACCGGAGTTTTGATTTGAATAAAGAGAGAGGATATTTAGAAAACAAAGATAGGCTTTTGGAAAATAGTTTTAGACAAACATATGCGTGATGATGACGATGCTCGAATGCAATGTGGCATGATGACATGAGCATGTGGTCATGATGATGCACAAAATAAAAACAACACGCGATTTTCTAGTAGTGATTTTACCGGGGTGCTACAATTCGACACCACTAACAATGGATCTCGCCCTCGAGATCCGCCTCATGGTCCGGGGAAGAAGGCTGGCGATCTGAATCTTCTCGCTTCGTGTGGATCCTCGCGACACCACTAACAAGAGGTCGTTGTCCGTGATCGTCGAGACAACACTTCGGGAACAAAGGGCGAAGGTAGAGGTATCAACAAATAAAGCCACCTCTAACTTCGATAGAAAGGGAGAACCGATGCATTCTCATCCACTTCAATGTACACGAGAAAATAGAGTGAGTAGTCGGCATGGGGGCCAATCCATCACGCACCCAAACTATTACTCCGCACAATCAGTAGAAAAGTGTGCAACCATTCTCGGAATCAGACTGAAGATCTCGACAATCGAGGTTCAGAACAAAGGAGTGATGCAGGCTCTGCATCGGATCTGGCGTAGATGATGTCGTCGTGTCGGAAAACACCGGAAGGCACAAGAAGGAACAAAGAATGGTACCACAGATAAAGGATCACTCAGATAGCATGAAGTCCGGAGATAGAAACACCGTTTCCAAAGGAGGAAGCGAAACCCTGAAGGTACGACGGAACCCAACCATGAGAAATCCTGGACTTGAAGAAAGGTAAGAGAGCAGATTTAAAATAAGCAGAGGTATGAGGAGAATAGTAGAAGGGTAAGGAGTAAAAACAGACCTAATCAGATCTCTCCAACCGATTTTGCAAAATAGTTTTGACACTCTACTTCGGCTGTTAGCTAGGTTATCCTACAGGCTGGACCAGTGGGGTATCGCAACTGCTGGGCTCTGATACCACTCTGTAACACTCCCGAATCGGCCCTATGCAAGTTTTAGCGATTTCCGCCAAACCCGCATAGAAACGATTCAAAGATGCCCACCAGGCACTTGCGTGCGGGTGGAAAACAAAGTAATAACATTACACATTAGTCCACGATGGAACCCATAGAACATATATATACCACAACGACTCCATGAGTCAAGAATACAGATATACAATACAAAGATCCAAATCACCTTGAAAACGATAGAGCGTCCGACTACGGACAAGATGCAAATGGGGCTAAGAGCCCTGAAGAATAACCAATGGCGTCCATAACCCTGCCCAGGCCAAGCCGGAAGGGTAACCCTGCTAACGACGTCGATCTCAAACCTGCTAAAACAAAAGGGGTGCCGACAAAGGGCAAAGGAAAAAGAGGAGCATCAGTACTGAGGCCAGTACATGGCGAGGCTAAAATTCGGCGGTCCTCGCCTACACAGGTATGGTGGACTGAAGCGGCAGCGCAGCAACACTAAACAACCTATAGAGACTCTGTAATACTGGCGGCTATCAGAGAGAGATAAGAGAGGCCTATTCGGATCCAACCTGACACTAACACCAAACATACCCATCCTGGTATTCCCCCTCGAGACCAAACGAGGAAGTCAAGCCGAGGAAACTCACACGGTTGGCAGTTTTATTTAATCTTTCCATGGCAGTTATCCAACTTACTAGTCATCTCAGATGTAAGTCAAATTATAACAGTAAACTTTAGTTATAGTTGTCTATGATCGAGAAACTGTGCTCCAAGTCTTCCATAACCGCGGACACGGCTTTTCGAAAAGATTTAACCCTGCAGGGGTGCACCAAAGTATCCACACGCACTTTGACCCTTTTTGCTAGATCAATTAACATACACCCATCGGTATGTGGGCGGGGCCTAAGTCATGACGTTTCCCAGACCCAAAGGAAGTACATGGGGGGCCACCTCACTAAGCTACCCGCAACGAAGTCGGCCGGCTCCGAGGCGGACCCAGGGTTTGTGCCAATGGCTGTAAACGACTGGGAACCCGAAAGTGTGACTGGGCTTGTCGATACCACGAAAACATTCCACATCCTAAATAGTACAGGTGCTCCACGCACAATCTTAAATAAAGCAGTAAAGCATGGCATAAGTATAGAATAGTAATAAAGCCCCAAACTACTTGTGGCCCCCGGTACAATACTTTGACATCAGGTAGTAAGCCGATGGGGGTGCCCACACACCCCACCTGTGGTTAGCGCGCTCGATCTCGGAACAAGTGTTAGGAACTCGGGTCCTAGGGGACACCAGTGAGCGGTTAAGAACCAAATAATTACTATTACCCACCGGTGCCTCTACATTAATCTACCATCAACATTAATTAATAAACTGTAATTAGAATCATGATCAGCTCCATCCTTAAACATTTGCCAACCTCCCAACAACTGTGGAACATCGACGACGCGAAGCAACACCTGAGCAAGCAACTACGACTCGCAGGGCCAACTGTCTAACAAGCAACAGGTAATAGGAGGTGTCCCAGGCAATATAACGGCTGCAGGAATATAACTGGTACGGAACACTAAAGCATAGCGACACGAGTAACAATAGATCAACAGGAGGAAATAAAGACTATAAATGCAAAATAGGTAGAAGGGGAAGGGATGCTCGCCTGGGGAACACTGTCGGAGATCACATCCAGAGAACTTGTCGGTACTCGCATCAACTCATCAGCCTAATCCGCGAAGAAGCAAACACTAGAAAAAACACCGGATGCAATATTTAATACTACGGCAGAAGATCCGGCATGCTTATGATATGATGCATGGCATGGCACAGATGCGGTGCAATTAGGCAATATTAAGCGGAACCGGGGTCCCGATAATTAATTACACAGTTCAAGTTTTTTAGAACCCCGCAATTTAAATTTTGTATTAACAAGGTGAAACATGGGATCGGTTCGCTACACCAATTTAAATGGGGCCAATATAAGACTAGAAAAGTCTGCATATGGACTCCATATTTAATTATTAGGTGAATTGATAAAGTGTCCCCAAATGCCAAAGCATGCGTGCAATCACGAATAATTTAATATGCATCAAGTTTATATAACATTTTATAAAATAGGGCTCGGATAAAGGGGTCACACATCAGGGTTCGGCGATCTTGGGGTTCGAGGGATCGGGCTTCGGATTCGGACACCGGCAAGGTCTTCGGGTTCGGCGGGATCGGTCTTGGTGGGAATGTTCTCGGACAACGGAGTAGATCTTGTCGCATCCGTGGTCCTCGGGTCCGTGTAGACGGTCATGTCGTTCAAGGTGGGGAACTCGGCGTTCCGTGTAGGCGACCTTGGCATCCGGTCCTCGGGCATCGGTGCGGGAAGGAGGTCTTGTCATACCGGGGTCGGATCATAGCTAGGGTCAAAGTAGGTGTGCTTGCATCTCGAGGTCCTTGTCCAACTTCTGGATGGTCTTGACGATTTCGTTGGTCAGCCATACAATGCTCACCGGATCACTGAGTACCAACAGAGACAACAAAAACCACAACACTGAACACACATTGGCATATGATCAGAACTGTGTGGAACTTGAACATGAGGCGTGCTAGACCGAAATAGCAACTTCCCGGGGCAAAGCTCGAGCAGCCGATGGTCGGTGTGCTGCAGGAGCTCGATGGTGGAGGAGAGCTTGAGGCGGCGGTTCAGGCCAACAGAGCCGGTGTTGAGGCGGAACACCGAGGTTGCCAGAGGACGACAGAGGCGGGCTCACTGCCAGAGCGGGTCGATGGTTCTCGGGTCACGGGGTATGAAGGAGGGCAGGGCGATGAGGAGCTCGACGTGGGGCGGCGTCCCTGGTGGAGGATGTGGCTCGAGGACGACGGTTGGTCGTGGGGATTGAGTACGCCGGAGGAGACGCTGCCGGCGGCGGTCAGGGCCAGAGGATGAAGTGAGGCTGTGGCGGCGGTGCTCGCAAAGCAGAGGCAGGCGAGCGGGCGAGGGTCGGTCGGTGGAGAGGCGCGGGGCTCGCTGCGGCGAGGTCGATTCAGGTGAGGAGGAGGCGCGGGGCTGACGCAGCGATGGCCGGGCTCGAGGCGAGGAGGGGAGAGAGACGGGGCACCGGTTGCTGCGGAGAAGAGCTCGGCGGGGAGGAAGGCGTAGATGGGGAGGTCGACGATGGGGGCCAGCAGGGCGTGGGGCTGCACGTGTGGCGGAGGTCCCCGGCGAGGTGCTGTAGACGGCGGTGGACAGGTCGAGGGAGAGGGCACGCCGGCGGCGGCACCCGTGTTGAAGCAGAGGCGGCCGGATGTGGCGGTGCTCGGGTCGCTGCAGGGCAGGAAGGGCGAGGGCGCGGGGGTAACGAGGTCGGCGACTCACCGGCGACGGGGAGCTCGAATGGGGATCACGGTGGTGGGTCCTCTACTGGGGATCGAGGTGGGCGTCGGGTTCGGGGGAGGCGCGACTCACGCGGGGTAGGTAGGGAGGCCGATGTAGGGAGGAGAGAGGCGAGTGGGGTTTGTCGGGTGGTGGGGCCAGGTCGGTGGCGAGAAAACAGACAAGGGAAGCGGGGGCGTGATAGGGAATAGTTGCGTGCGATGCACGGGAGGAGTGGGGCGTGTCGCTGGGTGCTGCACGCGCGTGTGTGACGCGGGGTTGGCGGCATGCGGCAGGGTGGGGCCAGGGCAGCCGCGTTGCTTGCGACGTGCGGGCGGTGCTGCGAGTGTCTCGCGTGTGGGTGGGGTCAGCAACGGTGCGTGGCGACAAGGGAGAGGCGGGGTGGTTGCGTTCCACGCTAGATGGCGTGGACCAGGTCGGCGAGCGTGTAGGCGTGCGTCTGGTGGGTGGCGGCGGCTGAGGGAGTGGGAGTGGTTTGGTTAGACTAGGGTTTCGTTTAGTAGGGTAGTAGGCTACTGGCTTGCTGGGCTTTTGGCCCGGCAGGCTTGCGGCCTCCCCGATGTTTTATAAATATGTTTTTATTTATTATTTTATTTTAAAAAGACTTTTGTAATTAGTTTTTAGACAAATAAAAGATCCAGAAAGACCGGAGTTTTGATTTGAATAAAGAGAGAGGATATTTAGAAAACAAAGATAGGCTTTTGGAAAATAGTTTTAGACAAACATATGCATGATGATGACGATGCTCGAATGCAATGTGGCATGATGACATGAGCATGTGGTCATGATGATGCACAAAATAAAAACAACATGTGATTTTCTAGTAGTGATTTTACCGGGGTGCTACATGAAGCTGACCGCGAAGGACACCCCTTACGCCGATCGTGTCTTGGCGATGGTGAATCTGCTACCGTATCAGGAGACGGTGTTGGCGATTGGCGACCCCAAGCCGGAGCACCGCGACATGAAGTCGGAGCAGCCCTTCCGGTCGTCATTGTCGAAGTCGTTGACAACGTACCTGACGAACCCGTGGCAGCCTTTTGTGCGTGTCAAGGGGGGGTGGCGCCGTCAGGGCCTGTGGAGTAAACAATGTAATTGTCCAAGCTATAATGTACGCCAAGTGGTGAGTGCTATAAGATATTTTTGCAATATATGCCACGGGGAGTCGATCGACTCGTGTTGTGATTTGGAATGTGTTTTGTGTTTTGCTTATGCATTGTTTTGATTTGAGCGAGTCCCCGAGCGCATCCGCTCTTTAATGGGGTATAACTCGATTGTATACTTTTGTGTATTTGTTTTGTTTACGTGTTGTTTTTATCCCTCACGTCTTCTGAGTGGCGAGTCCCCGAGCGCGAGTAGGACTGACTTATAAGCGAGTCCCCGAGCGTGGTGCCCAACCGTATTGGTCATGCTCCTGTTGCAGGTTTTGAGTGCATTGTTTGTAACGCGTCTCCTCCCCTGGCCCGGAGAGCCAGTCGCTTGGTGAGCCCTAGGCAGCTCTCTTACTTGGTGTGTTCCCGAGCCGCGTGGGGGTTCCCATTTTGCGGAGTCCTCGTGCGTGGTACTTAACCGTTCAAGTCGCTTTGCACGAGGGTGGGAGGGACATGTCGCTGTGAGAAGCGTGTACCGGATGTCTTGGCCTGGCGGGCCAGTCGGGCTAGGCGACTCCAATGGCGGCTCCGGGTTGGCGTTTTTCGTGGACGACCCAAGGCCCGAATATTTCAGGTGCCCCTGTGCCGCACTACTTAGCCGTGCCGGTCGCTCGACCAGAGGTTGACTTCCGTAAGTAGCGTATTGCTAGTACGTACGAGTGCGAGTGGCACAAGAATATGGAGAGTGGACACAATTTGTGCGATCCGAATGAATTTCATTATATATTCCGATGGAGTACAGTGTGAGGTTCTAAGTATAGAACTTTCTGAGGAGTTTTACATTCCATGGCCTCCTAACCTCCAATTGGCCATCACCCCGTATGTCGATGAGGTAGTAGGCATCGTTGCCAAGGACTCAGCCTATGGCGAATGGCCCCTCCCATGGGGGTGAGAGCTTGTGCATGCCCTTCTTGTCTTGGTCCAGTCGCAGGACCAGGTCGCCTTCCTGGAAGGTGCGAGTTTGCACTTGGCGGCTGTGATAGCGGCGGATTCCTTGATGGTATATGGTGGTACGGGAGCGAGCCAGGTCGCGTGCCTCGTCGAGTTGATCGATGTTGTCTTGGCGGGCGACCTCGTTGGCCACCTCGACGTAGTTGGCGACTCGAGGTGAGTCATGCTCCAGGTTGGTTGGCATTACGGCCTCGGCGCCATACACCATGAAGAAGGGCGTGAACCCGGTTGATCGGTTGATGGAGGTGTGAATCCCCCATATCACAGAGGGGAGGTCGTCGACCCAGCATCCTGGGGTGCGCTCGAGGGGCACCTGCAGTCGCGGCTGGAGCCCGTGGAGGATGCTCTGGTTGGCGCGCTCTGCTTGGCCATTCGATTCCGGGTGAGCGACTGATGTGAGGTCGAGTCGGCTGCCATGTTCTTCACAGAATTCCGCCATGGCCCCCTTGGCAATGTTGGTGCCGTTGTCTTTTATAATGCTGTGCGGGTAGCCGTACCGGTAGATGAGTTCGCGTAGGAACTTGGTGGCCGTCTTGCCGTCGTACTTTTTTATCGGCTTGGCCTCGACCCACTTGGTGAACTTGTTGACTGCGACCAGGAGGTGAGTGAAACCAGACGGGGCCTTCTTGAACGGGCTTACCATGTCCATGCCCCATACGGCGAATAGCCACGTGATGGTGATTGTCTTGAGTGCCGAGCTGGGAAGGTGCGTCTGGTTGGCGTACTTCTGGCACCCGACGCATCATTGGACGACGTTGGTGGCGTCGGCGTGTGCGGTGAGCCAGTAGAAACCATGCCGCATGGCCTTGGCGACTAGCGACTTGGCGCCGGCATGATGGCCGCAGTCGCCGGCGTGAATGTCCTGGAGGATCTTGCGGCCTTCTTCTGGCTGTACGCAGCGCTGGAACACACCGGTCACACTACGCTTGTGGAGCTCGCCGTTGATGATGACGAAGGATTTGCAGCGGCGCACGATCATTCGCGCCTCTATCTCATTGCTCGGTAGGAGTTTGTGTTCCAGGAAGGCGACGTATGGTGCTGTCCGGTCGCTAGGTTCCACAACCATGGCGACTAAGGCCGGTTCTGGTTGCAGTGGGATCCCGACGTCGATCTCCTTCCATGGGCTGATCGAGGGTTTGTGGATGATGTCGAGGAAGACGCCTACTGGTGGCGCTTGTTAGGTTGATCCAATGCGGGAGAGGGTGTCTGCCTCCTCGTTTTTGCGCATGTCGATCCATTCGACGGAATAGCCGTCAAAGTGTCCCCCAACTGGTCGACAGCTTGGCGGTATGCGATCATTGTTGGGGAGATGGCGTCACATGTCCCGGCGACTTGGTCGGCGACTAGGTCGGAGTCGCCATAGCATCGTAGGCGGTTGATGTTCATCTCCTTAGCGGCTCTCATTCCGTGAAGGAGGGCCTCATATTCTGCCATGTTGTTGGTGCAGGGCTTGAAGTTGAGGTGGAGCACGTAGTGGAGCTTGTCTCCTTTGGGGGAGGTCAGGATGACCCCAGCCCCTACACCGTCGGTGTTCTTGGAGCCGTCGAAATGAAGCGACGAGTAGTGGAGGTATGGGATCTTCTCTGGCTGCTGTGCTTCTTCCCAGTCTGCGAGAAAATCAGCCAGGGCTTGTGACTTGATCGCTTTGCGAGGCTCGTACTTGATGTTGTGGACGCCGATCTCGACGGCCCACTTGGCGACTCGCCCGGTCGCCTCGCGATTACGTATGATGTCCTACAGGGGCGCGGAGGAGACCACCGTGATTGGGTGCTCCTGGAAGTAGTGTGGGAGTCGCCGCTGTGCTCGGAATACCGCGTACACCAGTTTTTGGTATTGCGGGTAGCGCTGCCGTGAGTCTGTTAGGACTTCGCTGATGTAGTATACAGGGCGCTGTATGGGGCGCTCCTTGCCCTCTTCCAGTCGTTCGATGACCATCACGGCGCTGACGACTCGAGTGGAGGCCGCGACGTAAATGAGCATTGGCTCTTTGTCGAGTGGCGCGGCGAGTAGTGGTGCCGCGAGTAGTAGCACTTCTTTGAGTGCTTTGAGTGCATCGTCGGCCTCCGCGTCCCATTGGAACGTGGGGTTCTTACGTATCAGGCGGTAGAGGGGCATTGTCTTCTCGCCTAGTCGGGGGGATGAAGCGACTGAGGGCCGCGACTCGCCCTGCCAAATTTTGGACATCACGCAGGCACTCGGGTTTCCCGAGTCGCGCGATGGTGTCGATCTTGGTGGGGTTGGCTTCAATGCCTCGCTTGGAAACTACATATCCCAGAAGCTGTCCGGTGGGGACACCGAAGGTGCATTTTCCAGGATTCAGCTTGATGTTGTACCTTCGCAAGTTTGCGAAGGTTTCAGCTAGGTCGGCGAGCAGATCGTCCTGGCAGGTGGATTTTACCACCATGTCGTCGATGTAGACGTGAATGTTGCGGCCAATTTGGCTCGCTAGACACTCCTGCATGCACCTCTGGTATGTGGCGCCTGCGTTCTTGAGGCCGAACGTCATGGCCGTGTAGCAGAATGCGCCGAATGGCGTAATGAACGCCGTCTTCTCCTCGTCCTCGACCACCATCTTGATCTGGTTATAACCAGAGTAAGCGTCGAGAAAACACAGCGACTCCGATCCCGCGGCCGAATCGATGATTTGATCGATGCGCGGTAGGACGAACTCCTCCTTCGGGCAGGCGCTGTTGAGGTTGGTGTAGTCAATGCTCATTCTCCACGTGTTGTTCTTTTTTAGAACCAGGACTGGGTTTGCCAACCACTTGGAGTACTTGATTGGCCGGATGAAGCCTGCGGCTAGCAGGCGCTGAACTTCCTCGGCGATTGCTCGATGGCGCTCTTCATTGAAGGGCCGTAGTGACTGCTTTACTGGTCGCACTTTGGGGTCGGCGTTGAGTTTGTGCTCAGCGAGTTCCCTCGGGACACCTGGCATGTCAGATGGCTTCCATGCGAAGATGTCACGGTTCTCACGGAGGAACCCGATGAGCGCACTTTCCTATGCGGGGCTCATGTGCGCCCCAATGGTGACCGTCTGGCTGGAGTCACCTGGGACGAGCTTGACGGTGCGGGTGTGTGTGGTCGCCTGGAACGTGGAGTTCGTGGCGGTTGGTTTCTTCAGGATGGTGGGGTCGTCCTTGTTGATGTTGCCCGCATATTTCGCGAGCTCCTCCGCGTGGTTGGTCTCCGTGGCGACGACGGCGTCGGCGAGCTCAGCGCCCTTGTCTTCGCATTCCACGGCCATGTCGGGGTCGCCGTGGACGGTGATGATGCCGCTTGGCCCAGGGAGCTTCATCATGTTGTAGGCGTAGTGTGGGGTCGCCATGAACTTTGCGAATGCCTGGCGGCCCAGGACGCAGTGGTAGGGACTGCGGAAGTTCACCAGCTCGAAGACGATCCTCTCCGTGCGGTAGTTTGCTGGAGTGCCGAAGGTGACTGGCAGCGTCACTTTCCCGATCGGGTATGCCTTCCGACCGGGGACGATGCCGTGGAAGGTCGTCAGTGTTGGCTCGATGGCTACTTCTGGGAGCTGGAGCCTTTTGAACGTGTCGAGGTAAAAGATATTGATGGAGCTCCCACCGTCCATTAGCCTCTTAGGCAGCCAGTAATCGGCCACTTTGGGCCTGACTACTAGGGCGACTCGCCCTAGGTATCCGATCCTTGGCGCATGGTCCTGGCGACTCCAGGTAATGCTCTGCTCGGACCAGTTTAGGAAGCGAGGGATGTCGACTTGCGTCACTGCATTGATGGCGACCACACGGGCGAGCACCTTCTTCTCGCGCTTGGTGCCCAGTCCGGTGAAGGTATGTAGCGAACCGACAGCGGTGCTGAAGCCGCCGCCGTTCCCGTTGTCCCGAGGTGGGTTGTTGTTGGGGTCCTCCCTTGCTCGTCTCGCCTTCTCAATCTCTTTGAGAGAGTGGCAATCGGCGGTGGTGTGGGTGGTGGGTTTTCCCTCCCTGCTATGGTAGATGCAGGGCTGATTGAGCAGGGCGGCGGGGTCGAATTTTGGCCTCGTCGTGTTGTTGGTGCGGTAGTTCCCACTGTCGCGGTAGTTTCCTCCGTCGCGGCGGTAGTTCTTGGAGTCGCGATGGCCATAGCCGGCGTTGGCGACGAAGTCGATTCGCCCGTCCGTGCGGCGCTTGCCGGTGATGTGGGTGTTGCTGTAGCGCATGTCACGTAGGCGCCCGCTGTCGTGGATGCTAGTGCGGTATCTTCCTCCCGACTCGTCGTTGGAGTCTTGGTTGGGGTCCTCCTCCACCAGGGGTTCGTACCGGCACGCATTCTTGAAGCAGTGTATCGCCGTGTCTGGGTGGATGCCGGAGGTGTTTATCCATAGTTCTTGCCATCTTTGGATCCACCGGCGAGGCGACTCGCGTTGTCCCTGGATGCATCGCTCCAGGTCCTCTATGGTGGTGGCGCGGTGTAGGAGCCCTTGAAGTGCCTGACGAAGGCGTCCCGCATTTCTTCCTAGGAGTCAATGCTGTCGGCGGGGAGCGTGTTGATCCACTGCCGGGTCGCACCCTCCATCATCAGGGGGAGGTAGCAAGCGGCGAGCAGGTCGGTGTGGCCTGCGATCCCCATCGCCATGAGGTATGTGTCCAACCAGACAGCGAGGTCGTATGTTGGGTCGTACTTCTCGATCTCCTTGGGGGCCTTGAAGTTGGTGGGGTATTTTTCCCCGCGAATCATTGGTCCAAAGCATTGCGGCCCGACTCGGCTGAGCGAGCCTCTTGGCTCCGGGTCTCCGCGGTTGGTGAGGGTGTGCCGCAGGTCGTGGGGCTGGCGCGACCGCCATGCCTGATTGTTGATGATGTTCGTTCGGGCATCGAGGGGCTACCCGTTGCCGGCGACCATGTTGTTTGCCGGTCACGGCTCGTTGGTTGACAACGCAGGATTGGTGGCCCGTGGTTGGTTCACCAGGGGCTGGGGTGGTGGGAAAACTAATGCGTTAGCCACGGTGGGGTGGCCGCTTGATGCCGCCCTGCTTGCTGATGAGCGGGAGTACATCCGCCCCCGCGGGTCGACTCTCGCGGCTTGTTGCTCGATGGCCCTGACGAGTAGGGCCTTGGCGTACTGGATCTATAGCGTGTCGTCGCCTTGGACGTCGAGGTTGGCGATCGCGGCGTCAGCCGCGACGACGTTGTCCATCGGGGTGGAGTATAGCGGTAGCCCGTTGGCATCTCGGGCTTGAGGCGAGATGATGATCCGCGGTTGGTCTGGCGGGGGTGTGCGGCCCATGGGTGGCGGGGGGGGGCCCCAGTCGCCGGCACACCAGGTGGTGGTCTGGCGGGGTTGCTCCCGCCTGGCGGCGCGTTCTCACAGTATTCGCTCTTGGCGGCGCGTGTGGGGTCGCCTTCGTCGTTGAAATTCAGGACGCGACCCTGAACTTTGGGGTTAAGGCGAGTCCTGATGCGGCGCTGGTGATAGAGTGACAGCTCCGGCGCCGTCTCTCGCTCGAGGCGGTATTTCTCGCGCTCGGCGAGTTCGTTGTGTTGTGCCTCCGCGAGCCGCAGGCGGGCTTCCTCCACCTCCGTGGCCGTCGCGGTCGGCGGGATCAGCGTGGAGAACGGATCTGGCGGGGCGGCCTTGCTACCCGCCATGTAGATCGCCTTGAAGCGATTGGATCTGGCACGGAAATCCTCGGGGGATTCCGAGCCAGAATCGGAGTCAAAGATCCCTAGGATGGAGGGGTCCTTGAAGTCCTCAGGGTTGGAGACTCGCGTGATGGAGTCCTCCCATGACGCAGCGGTGATGGACCCGTTGACCGATGCAGGGGTCACGGAGTCGGCGTCGTCGTTGGTGGCGACGTTAGTCTCGACCGCGTCGCTGGCGGCCGAGTCGTACTCGGTGACGAGGCCCCTGATTGAGCGGACCTTATCCTCCGAAAGCAGATCGCGGTGTGGCGGCGATCCGCCGACGATCACCGTCGCGGCTGGGTCGATCGCGCCGGTGAAGCCGACGAAGAGGTTGATGGTGCCGACCGGCATCACCACAGCGTGGGTGACCGAACGCGATGCCGGGATGTAGCTGCTGGGCAGGATCTGTAAGATCTCGCCAATGGCGATCATGCGACCAGTGGCGAACGGCCGATCGATTGGCAAGTAGGGTCTCGCCGCAGAACTCAGGCTAGTCCCGCTATGCCCCACGGTGGGCGCCACTATCGTGGAAATGGCCACGGCAGTCACTGCCACTAGCAGCGATTGAGTGTTTCGTGAGGAAGAGTTGGCGGCCATCTGCGGTGCGAGATGGGGGCGGATGCACATGGGCTTACCTAGGTTCGGCCCCCGGAGGGTAAAGACCTACTCCTAATAGATTGGATTATGAGAGAGCGAGTTACAGGGGTGGTGAGCTCGGCGGCTAGGCAGCGAGTCGCTTGAGGGGGTGTATGATGGAACGTGAGTCTCCAAGATACCCTAAGGAGGTTTTATATGAAGCACCTCGCTAGGGTTTACAAGCTATCCCCGTACAAGATAAGGATCCGGAGTCTTTGACCTAATCCGACTGGGCTTCTACTAGGCTTCTGGCCTTCTAGTCGCCAGTCGCTGGGCATTTCCTTCCTTCGTAGTCCAGTCACCGCCTTTCGGACACACTCGCAGGCCTTTCGGCCCAAATGGAACGTCCTGCTGGGTATACCCCCTTCGGCATATCCCCATCATTAGTGTTTTTGTTGCTATCTAACCTTTTGATAAGATGTGTGAAGGCGCACGGAGCTACTAATCAAATTCCTTGAGTTTTTGTAGTTCACAGTGGCCATAACAACCACTGGTACGGCCAAAGTGGCCTATACCATGCGCCCGTACCACCTCAAGGCAAAGGGGGATAGAAATTTTGATGATTGCCGAAGGAATCAGTGTCGATAACGACCACTGGTACGGTCGGGCGCGCCCGTACCGAACCCCCGAGCAAACATCATATTTCAAGCAAAGTCACCGTAGCGTTAACGACCAGCAGTACGGGCACGCGCGACCATACCGCACGCCCGTACCGAGTGCACCGCCTAGGAGCAGCCGTCGCCCCCAAGGTAAGTCACCCGGTACGGGCGGGCTCCGGCCGTAAAGCCCGCCCGTACCAAGTACGCAGATGACATAAGCACCCCGAGGAGGTAACCTAAAAATCCCAAATCATCTATTTTCTCTTTCTTCTTCCTCCAAACTTTAAACCACCTCCATTGGATCTTCAAATTTACTTAATCTTTCTTTGATTCTTCACACTCACTCGATCGAAGGTATGATTCTCCTCCGATCCCCAACTTATTTGTGCAAAAGCTTGGCTTAATCATTCATCGTTGCCAATCTAGACATGGGTCTTGTTCTTGATTCAATCTTGGTACTAAGTATGCTTAGCATTGTTTTTAGAGGAGTTTATTTTTTAGTTAGTGTAGAGAATCACCTGTACTATGTTTTTATTGGACCCAAAAAATTATTAGTAATCTTTATTTACTTTGTCTTTTTTTTATTAGATGAACACGAGGAGTCGTACACGTGAGATGGTTGTGGAATCCTCCGCACCACCCGTTGATACATTAAACCCCAAGTCACTTGGTATCAAGTTCACCGAGGAGTTCCATCTTACCCGTTTCGATCATCCTAAGATTTGAGAGATCAAGTCCACCAAGTGGGCGTGTTCTTATATCCTGAACCAACTTGGCATTCGTGATGATTTCGACTTACTTTGCAACAATGTTGGTTTGTACAATTTTGTGTTTCAGGATGTTGCACCATACCACCGCTTGACGCTTGAGTTTTTCAGCACCTTGACACACACGATGGATCCTTATGGTTGTTCCAAGGAACAAAGGCCCATAGTTGATCGAATTAAATTCTGCCTTATGAACTGTGAGTACAGTTTGACACTCAGCCAATGGGCTCAATGCTTTGGGTTTACCAACAACACGACCGATATACGCACAACTACCTTCGTTTTAGATCCTTCCCCTTCACAATATTTTAACTTGATGAGAATTCGTGGACACACACCCAAGGGGAACCAAATTGATCATCTTGCTATTCGATATTTGTTCTATGTTATTGCTAACACATTGCAGGAACATGGTGAGTTTACTAGAGTTAATGAGGAGGACATGTTGATCCTCACAAAAGCTGTACTTATCAATTGTAACTTAACACCAAATTTGGGCGCTTTACTTGTGTTTTATCTTAAGCATCAAGCTCTTCAATCTTGAGGACCCATATGTGGAGGAGGAATTGTGACCGTTCTTGCACGCGCACTTCACATCAACCTAGGTAACATCCAACCAATTACTAGAGGTAACCGTCTCGGTCCATCTACTCTAAGAGCATATGGTATGATTTCTAAAAATCATGGTAGATATTTCTTAAATATACCTGGAGCAGATCACTTGATCTCTGCTCCTTTGCCTAACAGTTTATTCTCTATCGAGGATGGACGTTTGCGTTATGATGCGCAGGTCGAAGCTAATCTACCTCAACAAGAAATACCCGTGGAAGGAGGAGAAGATGAAGAAGTAGAACAAGAAGGACCTGAACGTGATGTGCATCCACCAAACTACAACACCACCTATGAAGATATCTATGCACTCGAAGGAAATATTCAAAAAATGAACAACCTCTCCATCAACCTTCGAGATGCCACTACAAGCCTCGCCACCCAGTTCCATGATTGGAGTAGCCAATGGAATGTGGGAGATTATCCACCACCACCACAATGAGCAACAAAAGGGCTTGCAAAAGCCCGAGCTTGGGGATGTGTTCCCCAGCAAATTTATTTGTGTAATAATGAGGTTGTACTCTAGCTCCTTGATCTTTGAAACACTCGTGTTGGCCTGTTCCAACACTTCGCTTTTTTCCTTTGCTTTTTAGTTTTCTTTCGTATTAGTTTATTTTGATTCCGTTTCTTTTTGTTTTTCCCCTTGCTTGGTCGCAAGTTCTTTTCTATTATTTAATCCCTATCCTCAAAAATACAAAAAGATTTTTCTGTTTATCCTTTTTTCGTAAACATGGATTCATACTTTGCCTCTTTGCTTTAATATCATTTCGAGAGTAATCGCGTTTGAGTTTTGAAGGAACACATCCCTATAAGGAAGAGGATCATGAAGTTACTTATGAGAGGTATGTCCTATGTCTCCCACTTATGCAGTTTGAATTGTTTATCTTAGTTGGTTGATTTGCTAAGATGCCATGCTAATGGGAAGTAATTTAATATGGTTAGAGTAAGGCTTTTTATTAGTATGATGATTAGTTGTTGAAGCTCTTTCTCTAGTTCTTTTAGTTAACTGAGTCTTGCCTTGGAAATAATAATACCAAACAAGAACTAACGAGGGGTTAACTCATCAATGCCCATCGTAGATGGACTTAGGTTTGAGGAAGAGAGGAGTGTTGGAGGCATCAATCGCCTAGCAAAAAAGCACACAGGGACGCAAGGTTTACCCAGGTTTAGGCCTCGTAGAGGACCCTACTCCTTCTTGTCTGCTCTTGGAATTATCGAAGGAGTCAAAAGTTATAGGGGGTGCGCATATGCAATCTGGCGATGGTGTGGAAACTAGGGTCGTGATCGTCCTCCTTGTTGCCCCTCCTAGCCTTTATATAGATATGCTAGGTCTCGAGATAACAGGCCGAGTCGGTTACAGGTTAGGGTTTTCCCTCCAAACTTCTATCTTAAGTTTGCCCCGTGTGTCGCAAGCAGTCGGAGTCTCTGGGTCACCCGAATCTTGACTGGGCCTTAGCAACGTCGTGGGCTTATTAAATGTTGGATTGTATATGCCAAGATCGAGTACCTGTAAGGTATGCCCACGTTAGTACCCCGAGTGTCCGGTTAAATCGCAGATTCGAGTGGAGACTTATGAAGCCTTCGAGTGCATAGTCAAGCATGTTTTCGAGTGCTCTAATTTGTATCATAGGGATTGTTGATATACGTGCCTGATTCATCTGATGTATTGGGATCAGTTAACTACCTTAGGGCAAAACAACACAATCTATTCAAACTCGAGTCTCCGGACTCGAATTCGGAAAAGTGCTGGCATAATTCGACTCAGGCCACGAAGGTCTTATAGAGTCGAATCCCAGTATACAAGTGTGAGCACTCGACGCGTCCATCAAGGCTTATTTCATCATGCCTGTAGGCATGGATTATGTCTGGTAGAGAGAAGCAGGTGCATTGCCAGGCCTTATTTAGGTCTTATCTTCATGCCGCAGGCGTGGCATCCGAATTTTGTCATCACGGAGATGATTTGGGTGGCCCAAGAGACGCAATCTCTTTGTAGGAAAAAATGAGGCGGAGTCGCCTGAGCTTTCGAGTGTGGATGTAGTGAACACACAGTCATGTATAAGAAAAATCATAGGGCGCGTGACCAGCGCTCCCTATGGGAGTAGCCCCCGAGTGCCTATTCGAGTCGTAGACTCGAGTGGGGACTATAAGTATTTTGCGACTGTTGTTGTCTTTTGCTTGTTTCAGTCGAATATGCTTTCAACGCTCCCTATGGGAGTAACCCTGAGTCCACACTCGAATCGTTGATTCGAGTGAACGGTTTTTGAGAGAAAATACATTGTCATGATGCTTGGAAGTCTGTATAATTTATCGGGTGTGTGGCCAACACTCCTGTTAGGAGTAGCCCCCGAGTGCTTGGTTGAGTCGAAGACTCGATTAAGGACTAGACTAGTCAGAAAGTGCTCCTGCTGGAGTTAATGACGTCAGTGCTGACGGTGAGACAATCTCAGTTTCCCGCGTGAGCGGTTTTCACGGGACGTGACGAAGATATGGGTCCCATTTTCTGACTTGGATTTAACCAGGCGTGTGTAATCTCTGGTTTTAACTATGTCTCCTCAATTCTCGCGTGTAATGGGAGGTGTGGGGCGACAGTTCGTGGTTCACACTACCACACGTCGACATTGATTTGTGCCACGCGTCTGGCTGGTTTCCTCCTAGTCGTTGGATGGCATCTTCGAGGATGTTAAGTAGAGATCTGATGTGCGGTAATTTCCCCACAACGCATCTTCTTCCTCGCGCACTGCCTCCATTGTTCCTCCTCCCTATTCCATTGCTCGCACCCTCTTGCAACGTTGGACGGTCTTCGCACGTTTTCGAGCTACTTTGTATGCTCCTACTGCAAGCGCCAGATGGGAAAGAAGAACCACCACTGTTTCGGCCAAGAAGAAAGGCACCGCCACCGCGGGCACCAGTGATGCCGTCGCGGCTGCAAAGAATAAGGGCCCATGAACGCACGTCACAAATGGGTCGTGGTGGCCATCCACCATCAAGTCCACAGAGCTCTTCACCCAGCGCCAAGATGATGTGCTCCCTGCCGCTGAAGATGATTGCCAAATCCCCGAAGATGAGGTAATCCCTAGTCCCCCCGCCAGGTTTCAGGTGATGTTCCTCGTGTTCATTATTCGCGTCCTTTCTCTGCCCCTCCACAAATTTGTGAGGGGGTTGCTTTGTTTCTATGGGCTCTAGCTACACCAGCTGACCCCGAACTCCATCCTTCATATCACTTGCTTCATTACCCTCTACGAGTGCTGGCTTGGAATCGAGCCACACTTTGGCCTCTTCAAAAAACTTTTCAAACTCAAATGCTAGTCGAGCTCTGGATTAATAGTCTACGATATAGGAGGTTGTGGTATCCATGTCGACTCCTGATGTCTGCAAGTGCACAAATCATTTGTATCTAGTTTCAAAGTATAGATATCGATCCCAAAGAGAGCCCAAAGGTAAGTGTTTATGGGTGAAGTCTCTATCACACTCGAAGTTCTCACAGGTCTTCGAGTGAATTGGCTGCAAGTGTTGAAGTAGGAATGGTTTATGATTAAATGTGATGTATTTAAATAGAACTAAAATGTAAACTTCAGAAATATAAAGCATAAAAGTAAAGAACGACTTGGTTGTTTGTTGTTTACCACAGATGGCAAAAGAAGGCACGGGGAGATTCAGTTCATGATGATAGTGACTGTGCCAGATGGATGAATGATAAATGTAACAATTATAATCTTATAAATATATATGTAGGCGAGCAACCCATAATTAGCCGGAACTCCTCTTGGTAGATTTCATCCCAACTTCAATAATCCTACTAGCCTGTTACCAAAACCATGGTCAGACACTAGACGATTAAGACCCTTCAAGTCACTTAGCGATTAAGCTCCTTGGATCGGACTAATGTAATAAGCACAGTGGTTCCTCATTATCCTCGAGTCTACTAGTTTTCCATTGATATCCCGTGTCACCCAAGGGTCGCCGGTCCACTAGCGAACAAGATCTTATCTATGTAGAACAAAGCATCATGTTGTCTAGACCCTTAATTGGACAACAAGCATTAGGCATCCCACAGATAGTCAAGCACACATAATATAGTAATTAGAGTCAATCACAAAATAATGGAAAATATATGAAGGCACATCACATCTCAGCAATCTCCTACATCTCCCACACCCAAGGGAATTACTCACACATGAGAGAAGAATGGATCATCAATATAATCAAATAAAGGGAATTCGTCTTGGTATTACCATGGAGATCCACAATAAGAATATAAAAATATCCAACACAATTCATGATGGGAAGAAACAATCTCAAACCCTAGTCTTGCAAGGTGGGGATCCCTCTCTCTCTCTCAAGTACAAGTAGTGGTTATGGAGGTGTATTGGCTAGGATGTTGAACATTATGGAGCGATATGAAGAACGTCTTCTCCTTCTTCTCTAAATCTCTTCTTTCTCCCTTCTGGATGGTGTGGCGGCTACTGCGTTGTGTTTTCGTCCTCCGTCCCTTCACGGAAGTTGTCCCTTTTGACCAGACAGAGGCGGCGAAAACTATACGGTGGCAACTATATGGCTGGAAAAATATTCCCTCTGTATAGTTGCTTGTTAAAGCTTCTGTGAGGTCCCCTTGTGTGCTTCCAAAACGAGACTTGCTTGTTTTCTCCAAAATATTGTGTATCTCTAGTTAAAACCTTCTGTTGACAGTCAGAACCTGAAACACACATTAAAAACCATGTTTTCCTTGCTACCGAAGTATTAGCGTTAGGTAAAGCCAGAAAACGATCAAATCCGGGAGAAAACCATCAATAAAAACCATAAAAAATGTGTCGAATCTCACAGCTATCAACTCCCCCAATCTTAGATGTTGCTCACCCTCGAGTGACAAGTAAATAAGGAAGAATAGCAGAGATTCGATACTAAAAATAAAGGAACTCACAAGTTTGAATTGGTGTCAAATTCTTTTATTCACAATTTCTGCAATCTTAAATATGATCATACAAGTATTCACAAGATTACACGTATATCTTGTCAGCAAATAAATCATACGCCCAAGCAAGTGTCGCAAGTTTAGCTAGGGAAGTGAGACAAATTCTTTCGGTGCCTCTCTTTGTTGAGATATGAAAACTTTTTGTTCTTGTTCATTTAACCAATTAAGAGTACTCAAGTTGGCATAAAAACATTTAATTTAAGAACAACTCATCTACTCCCATGTTAAAATTTCAAGACTCTCAAAGCACTTTTTTCTTAGTTTTGTCTTTCAAAAACTTCAGCTCTTTCATAGAGAAATCATGCCACTATTTTTAACATATTAATTGGGGATGTGTTGCGCACTCGTGACCATGCCAATAAATAATTGTTGAGCAATAATGGGCCAGAGGAGTACTACAACTTCACTTGGAATGTGAAACCATGAAGAGACTAAAAAATATACACGTCATAGCATTGCTGCTACTGACGTTTACATAACTCAATAGCCAAAATCAAGTGGTTCCCCACATTTACATCGTTCGTTGGCCAGCGGAGTCAATAGTTCCCCATGGAGAACGACAGAGTTGTAATGACACGTGTAAAGCAATATCTTACCGTAATTATTAGAAAAGGTAGTGGAATATTTCTACTACTTCGAAGCATCCATTTAATCAAACAATTTCAGTCAAGGGTACTATCGAGTCTATTTATATTAAGCTCAAATGGGATGGAGTAGTTCTAAAATCAAATTCTTTGAGCTAAACATGGAATCAAGTCATCCCTCAGATGATTTTTTCTTGTTCTAAAAATGTAGGAAGTATTTTTAACCAAGTTAATTGCTCCTTGTTTCAAAGCTAAAAAGGAGACACTAGCAAAGGAATAGAATTTTTAGGATAACAAGCTAAGCGGGGAGTGACTCTAGTGCAAGCAAGTCAATAATTGTAGGATCAATTTAAGGTGGCAAAGAGTGTGATGAAAGGAATGCGATACCTCCTCTTGCTTGTTTCGTTCTTGTATTTGAGTCGAACCTCTCCTAAATTCCATATTGCCAAATCACCTGAAATTAAGCAATCTCCGAGAGAAACAAAGAAACGAACTTGAAAATAAAGTTACAACTAATTTTTTTTGTATTTTCGGTTTATTAATGCAAAACTGAAAATAAACATGCAAATTTTGAAAAAAATAAATCAAAAGAAGAAATAAAAATATGAATGCAAAGTTTGGAGGTTTTCAAACCTCCCCCAAGCTTAGGCTATTGTCAGGCTCAGTTCTTGCCGTCATTTGGCGGCTGGTGCGGATACTGCTGGTAGTAGTCAGGGAAGTGGGTCAAAAGTGACTGAAGTTGTGAGTTAAAGTATTCACATCTTCATTCACTTCCTGAATAGTATGGTCGATCTCCCCAACACGCTGGTTGAGCTACTGGAATTCCTGGTAGGGGACATAGCCATACCCCTGCTGTGACATACCCCTGCTGTGGCTGGTTGGGCCACGGGTCCTAGGATCCTCCTGGCTGTTGCTACTGTCCCCCCAAAGCAGGGTTGTGTCCCTGCTCTTCCTCTTGCTCCTGCTCCTGCTCATCCTGATGTGCTCCTTCTTCACCTTCCTCTTCATATGTATGGAGCTCGGGTAGGATTTGCATCACTTGGTCCTTGGTGAGGATCCAAGCGTCCTTTTCCACTATCGAGAAGGCTTGGGGGCATGGCAACTGGACCTTCTCTCCCTATGCATCACCAAGATAATTGAATTGATATGCTCGGAGCCTCCAGTTAGCATGGTCAACACCAAGGAAGCCACAAGCAGTCAAATACTTGACGTCCATAAGTTTGGAGCCGTCAACAGGTTCCATAATAGGTAGTACAATATTTAATGCATAGGCAAGGTGGGTTACCAATCCACCAATGCGAATATCACCTTTGGTCTTGTTGCTCTGGTGGCAAAAGTGCTAGATGAGTAGAGCTACAGGACTGGGGCTTTGTGGTGTAGTGGGACAGAGAGCCTTGGTGATCATTGCCATGTCCGCATTGGCCATGGAACCAGTGTAACCCCTTCCCAGTAGTGTGTTGGCGAGGAACAAAGCATAGTAGCGGATGGTTGGGTTTTGAATGGTGGACATGTTCTTTTTGTAGAATTAACTGCCACCATTAATAGAAATAACCTCCCAAGTCTCTCCACTTTTGATGCTATAGAGGTTAGTAACATTGGGCTCCCCGGTATGAGGGAAGCTGAAAGCATTGCAAAATTGTTCAAAATTTATTTCATAGTGATGTCGGTTCATGGTGAATCTTATCGTGCACATGTTACCTTTCTCCTTGTGGTCATCGTAGAAGGAGGCAAGGAACTCATGGGTGAGCTCGGCGTAGGTGTCGTGGCTTGCGAAGCCAAGTACCGCCAACCCCGCCCTATTGCACATGAGATCAAAATCCTCCTTCAACTCTGCCGTGGTGAGAAAGTTGTGGTCGGCCCAGCGTGTGGGTAGCACCCTCCTTGATGAGACGATGTCCAACTTGGAGTTGCGCGGGGCTTGGGACCCCGAGCTCGAGCCCTCACCTCGTTGGTGCTTGCTCGAACGAAAAAGGTTACCGATTTTGTTCATCATGATGCACTGAAAAATTTCACCATAAACCCTTAGGAATATAGTTTCTATATGATATATGAATGATTCTACATGGAAAAATTCAATCCTACCATGAGTAATTAATAGGGAAAACGAAATAAGCTTGAGTTCATATACTATATCAATGTGAGGGTTTCAACCATGGAAATCTGAAAAATAAAGCATGGATACAGAGAGAAACATACCGATCTATTGATTCCCCCACTCAAACGAACGATATCCACGAAGAGTCAAAAGTTCTAGGTGGAATTTGAGAGGTTTGGAGAGAGAATATGAGAGAAATAATGAGGATAGGAGGAAGACCTAGCCGCCCAGTGCGATTTTGTGGTAGCACCAAACTATATGGTCGGAACTATACGGGCGGGTGATGTGGTTCCGCCCGTTTAGTTGCAGCGGCACCGCCAACTAGGGTTTCTTTATATAGAAAGCAACTATACGAACGCAACTATATGGCCAGATCGCAATGATCCCGCCGTATAGTTGGTCGTTAAACTATCTATCTCTCGAGATAAATTTCTAAAACTAGCACCGATATCTATATGATCGGATATATACGGCCGGAATTTTTATTCCCGCCGTATAGTTGGTCGCTAAACTCCCAGTACCTTGGGATAAATTTTGTACGGAGGCATCGATATCTATACGACTGGAACTATACGGCCAGAATTTTTATTCCCACCGTATAGTTGGTCGTTAAAATCTCAGCACCTTGGGATAAATTTTGTACGGAGACATCGATATCTATACGACCGGAACTATACATCTAGAGTTTTTATTCCCTCCGTATAGTTGGTCGGTAAACTCCTAGTACCTTAGGACTATGCGACCAGAATTTTTATTCCCGCCGTATAGTTGGTCGTTAAACTCTCTGTGCCTTCAAAGAAAATTTGTTGATGACAAAGGTATCTATACGATCAGAACTATACGGCTGGAATTTTTATTACCGCCGTATAGTTGGTCGTTAAACCATCAGTAATCATCAAAAAAAATCTATTTCTTCGAGGATACCTTCTTAGCCCAAAACTCAGCAAAATACCTTATTTTTAATAGAAAATTGATAGTAAAAACTGTCGACCAACATTAGCATATTCAAAGAAAAATTTCAACTTTTGTAAAAGGAAAACTCAAACTTTTATTCTTATTATTATTCTATACTCATTCAATCGATGTTTCTACTACTTTTTGATATCTGCATCATCACGGGCGCGCTTCTGCAAGAATGTCTGTGAAAAAGTGGTAGGAATGTGACGAACTTCTTATTCTCTAATCTACTTAATTGACGAGATGCGTTGACTCCCATTAAGCATTTATTAAGAATGGTTGAGTAACTCAACATACTCTCTCTTCTCGAATTCTTACCTTGGGTTGCCCCTTACCAAGAGCACTTACAACATGAACTCGTTTTACCGGTGGAACATATTTTTCTCCTGCTTGTAGCTTCTTTGGAAAATACTGGATGATTTCAACGTCATAAACACTGAAGATTATGTTTCCTTCAGCACAATCTACTAATGCACTTGCAGTACTAAGGAAAGGTCTTCCAAGTATTATAGATAGTTTTTCATCTTCTGGAATTTCAAGAATGATAAAATGAGTGGGAATAACATGTTCATTTATTCTAAGTAAAACATCCTCAATCAAACCAACGGGTTGTTTAGTGGACTTGTCAGCCATCTCTAAAGTGATAGTAGTAGGAGAATATTCCCCTAATCCTAACCTTTTATAGAGGGAGTATGGCATTACACTAACTCCTGCTCCTAGATCACACAAGGCATTGTGAATATCAGTTTTACCTATTGAGCATGAAATAGTTGGTATTCCTAGATCTCCAGACTTAGATAACAACTTCCCATTAGTAGGATAACTAGTTATCATGGCAATAGTTTCAGTTATTTCTTTCTTTCTACTAAGAATAACACGGAGGAATTTACCATAAGTAGGAACTTTGATTGCATCCACAAATGGAATTTCTAGACGAAGGTCATTAAGTGCCTTTGTGAAAGAATTATAAATTACCTGATCCGGTGCTTTCTTTTTTGATCTGGATAAGGAAGCTTTTTCTCACCTGGCTTACTCTTGTCTTTTACCTTTTGTAGGGGGTCAGGATCTTTCGTTACTTTCTTTTATTGTTGCTTATGGCTTTTCTTCTTTCCTACTACAACAACTTTATCTTCTCTTGGATCAATTGTCTCTGCATCAGAGTCTTGATGGTCATCATGTGCATCATTTTGGTCCTCCTTAGTTTGATCTTGTGTTTCAGTCTCATCTTGAGGATCCACCAATGCATCATATTCTTGGCTTGCTTCGAGCAAGGATTTTTCCTTTTGCTGTTTTTCAGCTTCATATTTTGGTGGTTCTAAGGGCCCTGTAACAACTGCACCTCTTCTTGTAACAACATTAGTAGAAACAGAAATATCTTTATCATCACGAAGAAAAATTTGATAGCCAGATGCTATTTGTTCACACTGGGTTTCAATCATACTAAGATAATTGTGAAATAGTTTTATTTCTTGGACAATCTCATCATAATTTTCAGTGAGTTCTGCCAAAATCTTTTTGTGTTTTTGGAAATTCTTATGCAAGTTATTATGAGATTTTACTTGTCGATGTTTTAATTATTGAAAACTTTTCTAGTTTCATCTTCTTCATTTAAAACTTGTAACAAATCTACTTTGTTTTCCTTAACAAGTTCAGAAGGTATACCTTTTTCTTTCACTGTTTTGCATACCTCGGGCATAATATTAGGAGTTATGATCCAAAGTATCTCTCTTTCCAACTTAGTGCCAAAATCAAGATTATATAAAGAATCATTCTTAGCCCTAGTAGACATCAATTGCAAACATTCCTTAATAGTTAGAGTATTTATAGACCCTCCTGCCGAGAGGTCAAGCAATTCTCTACATTGAGTATTAAGACCGTGATAAAATAAATGGAAAATAGTAGATTCAGAATAGCCATGATTAGGAATATTATTGATCATTCCAAAGAATCTTTCCCAGGCTTGTGGGTAGTTTTCTCCCACATTCTAACTTAAGTTGCCTATATTCTTTCTTAGTTTAGTTACCTTTTTAAAAGGATTAAATATGTTTATGAATTTAACAATGCAGTTTTCCCAACATTTAATGTAATGGCGAGGGACAGAATATAAGCAGTCTAGAGCTTTACCTTTAAGAGACCATCGAAATAATTTAAGACGAGAAAAGTATCTCGGCAAACCTTTTGGTCCAAGCGATGTTATCAAATCATCAAACTCTGTTATATGTCTTCCTGGGTCTTCATCTTCCCTTCCACTGGAAGGTTTTCCTGCAAAATTTTAATAATTCCACCATCAAATTAATATTCTCTAACTCCAGGATTAGGGAACACTATTGGTTGTTTAAGATATTCAGAACTTGGAGCACTGTATTCCCTGAGAGTTTTCTCTGGTTTCATAGGAGTTGCCCTATAAATATACATGCTTTCCATAATATCACTCAGGTTTTCAACTTCAACTTTATTCGATCTTAAATTTTTTTCAATAATTTCTTCGCGCCTCTAAGCAGGCACACGTTCAATATAATCTGGCAGGTAGGTCCTACCAGAGCGTGTAGACCCTTTGTATCCTAAGGAGAACATTTTGTAGTACCACCATCAGAAATGTCAAAAGACAAACACTTAGCGCTTAGCTCCCCGGCAACGACGCCATAATATAGCTTGATGTCTGAAAGTGCACATATCGTTTGTAGCTAGTTTCAAAGTATAGATATCGATCCCACAGGGAGCCCAAAGGTAAGTGTTTATGGGTGAAGTCTCTGTCACACCGGAAGTTGTCGCTGGTCTTCGAGTGAATTAACTGCAAGTGTTGAAGTAGGAATGGGTTTTGATTAAATGAGATGTATTTAAATAGAACTAAAATGTAAACTTCAGAAATATAAAGCATAAAAGTAAAGAACGACTTGGTTGTTTGTTGTTTACTCTAGATGGCAAAAGAAGGCGCGGGGAGATTCAGTTCATGATGATAGTGACTGTGCTAGATGGATAAATGATAAATGTAACAATTATAATCTTATAAATATATGTGTAAGCGAGTAACCCATAATTAGCCGGAACTCCTCTTGGTAGATTTCATCCCAACTTCAATAATCCTACTAGCCTATTACCAAAACCATGATCAGACACTAGACGATTAAGACCCTTCAGGTCGCTTAGTGATTAAGCTCCTTGGATCGGACTAATGCAATAAGCACAGTGGTTCCTCGTTATCCTTGAGTCTACTAGTTTTCCATTGATATCTCCATGTCACTAGAGGGTTGCCGGTCCACTAGCGAACAAGATCTTATCTATGTAGAACAAAGCATCATGTTGTCTGGGCCCTTAACTGTACAACAAGCATTAGGCATCCCACAGATAGTCAAGCACACATAATATAGTAATTAGAATCAATCACAAAATAATGGAAAATATATGAAGGCACATCACATCTCACCAATACCCTACATCTCTCACGTCCAAGGGAATTACTCACAAATGAGAGAAGAATGGATCATCAATATAATCAAATAAAGGTAATTCGTCTTGGTATTACCGTGGAGATCCACAATAAGAATAGAAAAATATCCAAAACAATTCAAGATGGGAAGAAACAATCTCAAACCCTAGTCTTGCCAGGTGGAGATCCCTCTCTCTCTCTCTCTCTCAAGTACAAGTAGTGGCTATGGAGGTGTATTGGCTAGGAGGTTGAAGATTGTGGAGCGAGATGAAGAACGTCTTCTCCTTCTTCTCCGGATATCTTCTTTCTCCCTTATGGATGGTGTGGAGGCTGTTGCGTTGTGTTTTCGTCCTCCGTCCCTTCACGAAAGTTGTCCCTTTTGACAAGACAGAGGCGGCGGCAACTATACGGCGTCAACTATACGGCTGGAAAAATATTCCCGCCGTATAGTTGCTCGTTAAAGCTTCTGTGAGGTCCCCTTGCATGCTTCCAAAATGTGACTTGCTTGTTTTCTCCGGAATATTGTGTTTCTCTAGTTAAAACCTTCTGTTGACGTTCAGAACCTGAAACACACATTAAAAACCATGTTTTCCTTGCTACCAAAGTATTAGCGTTAGGTAAAGCCAGAAAATGATCAAATCCGAGAGAAAACTATCAATAAATCCATCAAAAATGTGTCGAATCTCACGACTATCAACTCCAACGTCACCTATTTTGCCATCAACTTCAATGCATATGTCCAAGGGTGGAGGGAGAAGTGGTTCTACATTCGCGACCAGAAAGTGGATCAAGAACACTATGGACTCATGCCTTTTGATTTGGTGGCAGCATGCAAGAGGAGGAGGTCATGGAAGAACATTATGATGCCCGGCGAAGCCGAGGAAACAGAGACTCTATACCAGCATGTTTGTGACCTTGAACGCCGCATAGGCAAGGAAATAGGCGTCCTGGATCTCATTCGCACTTGGATGCCCCCTCGAGTGCAGCCTCTGCAGGAAAGGGTGCATCCAATGTGTTGCTAGATTGGTGCTGGCGATGAGACTTGCATTTTGCCAGAGGGCATCTCCTCGGGCGAAGTAGACAGGAGGTTTTGAGTGCTGACCAAGCACACCGCCAAGGAGGAACTCCCTGGTGACTTAGTCGTGCCTCCCTTTTGTGCAAGCAATCCTCCTCCTGAGGTGGATTTCTCTTTAAAGTTCTTTTTGTTATTCGATTGCCTGCTGGGTGTCTTTTATACTAATGTCTGGTCCTGGTTTTAGGATTGGAAGGTGACCACCGTGCTGCCTCCTCAGCCCGAGGGAGTGATTCCCCATGAAACCGAAGAGGAGGACGAGTCGGGCTCCATTATCCCCATGGAGGAGGAACATGAAGCCCCCCGAGTCTAGAGGGACTCGCAAGCGCTCCCGAAACGGGGACTCAGATGCCTCATCACCGCTGACGCCGGAGGGTCCTCCTACTATAGTAGAGTAGCCGATACCTGTCATGCCTGTGCATGCCATGGCTACTCCTTCGCAGAAGAAGCTGAGGCCACCGAAGGAGTCATCTAGGGACTCCTTCAACCTCGACAATTTTGACGGGTATGTTTTTATATTCTTGCAAGTTCGTCTTGTCTTCCTGAAATCTATTATTCTGATGGATTTCTAGATATTTTGTAGTCAAATGGTGTCGTCATCGTCATATGACTGTCGCTTTGTTAAGGAGACTGGAGTCGTGGACTCCAAAGACAAGGAGATTGTGGCACGATCTCCTTCTCCTCCGGTGGCGACCCACTCCGGTGCCAATTCTTCGAGTTCCCCCCACGCTGGGGGGCACCTGATGGTTTCCCGGACGTCGATTCAGAAGGAAACTTCGGAATCCTTGGAGGAACACGTGAGTTTTCTCTTGTCGCTGGCAGTCGAATTTGGGTTAATGCTCATGCCTTTTTCTTTTTTGTAGCCTATCGTGAAGGATTCTACTTGTCTGGCCAAGCAGATCATTTCCTTGGGTCGATAGCATGCTTCACTAGAAACCCGCCATCATGCCTTCGAAGGTTAGTTTTATACTTTTTGCTCCGTTCTGCTTGTGTAGAGGTTAGTGAGCTCAAGTTTTGCCATTTATGCTTTGTAGGTGAGCATAATGAGCTTCTTCGTCACGTCGGCTCCCTCGAGAAGGGTCTTGCCGCGGCAGAGAAAAGGCGCGACAAAGCACTCGAAGCTCTTGATGAGTCGAAGAAGTGCGAGGAAAACTTGCGTTCCGCCGCAGCTGACAGAGAAAAGCATTCGTAGAACAGCTTGTCTCCATTTCTAAGGCACTTTCGGGTATGATGCTGCATCATTTTGTTTCCTATATGCGTTGCTTCTATGTTATTATGCTGATGCGCCTCTTTTGTAGATGCTGCTAGCGTGCCCTTCGACGCCCAGGCTTTGGCCCGCTCAGATGCGTTGGCCGGTGCTGTGGCCGCAATCGAGGACCCTAGCGCCTCTATCAAGGACTTGCTCGAGAAGGCTAACGATGTCCTTGGGCATTTTTGAGAGGAGATGGTCCCCAAGGCCAAGCTGATCGAGGATCTCGATGGCTTGATGGATTCCTTCACGGGAGGCGTGCCCATGGACTTCAAGAGCGCTCAGCGGGGACTTGGAGCAACCATGGGACTCGTGATGGCGCAGGCTCATGGCATGGACATGAGCCCCAGAAGAGTTTCCTCGGCGATGCTGGTCACCGCATATGGCCAGCAGGTAGTGTTTGATCCTTTTGCCACTAGTTGCAGTAAATATGGGCCTCGGCTCATTGAGACACTTGCCAAGTATTTGCCAGAGCTTAGGCAGTTGAAGACGGCAAAGGCCACGGCATCAGAGGTTGTAGCCGAGAAGAATGTGGTGCCGGAGAATGCCACATACTCGAGGAAGCCCCTGAGTGCCAACGCCTAGCTGCAGTCTCGCCTTTTTGTAATAGTCTAGATGATTCCTTTTAATTGTACCTTGTGGGGGTGCCCCTTTTGGGACTCGCTGAACCTTGATGTTGCTTCCGCTGGCATTTATTTATGAATGGTTGGTCTTATTTTGCTTCTTACTCTGCTTGCAATGGGGTCCTTCGAGTGGTCCGTCTGACTCACCTCCCACCGATGAACCTGTAGCGCAACCACGTTCAAAGGTGGAGGAGTTGTCGCTGTTGTCTCGATTATGTGACCGCATAAAGCATTTGGAGTGAGAGATGCCCATGATATGTGGTAGCGCTGTCGTGTGGAATTCAAAGGCTCAAAAATCCAGAGCGCGCGAGAAGTACCTTCTGGGCAAGGTAGCTCAGTTGAATGAGCAATTTAAGTGTTGGTTCTATACCTTCTTAACCTTTCTGAGCCATTAGCGGTGGCATTTTGTCTTTATGCTTTGTACTGCTTCTTGCAGTTGTTAGCGCTCGTCACCCGCAGGATAAGAGGGATCGAGTTGCCATTCGACTGAACGACTTGACCTAGGAGCAACTGGGAGCTAGTGGGTATTTCTGGGTTGATCATGATCGCACAGTCGCGTTGGCGATGCTGCATGACCGTGCATCACGGGTGCTGATGTACTTGAAGAAGTCGCAGTCGTGCCTCATGCATATTTTCTAGGCGATGTTCCCCCTGGATGTTGTGCCTTCAAGTTTCCTAGCTTTGCTGTTGAAGTTTCAGGATATTAGTGCGGTCCACGAGTGCGTGCGTTAGCAGTTGGTCACGGCTGCCAAGGTTGCATTGGCGCTTGTTCGCCTGCATCGACATGATATGGATTTCGCAACTGTTGCCGCTGGACCGCTGCCTCCGCCAGAAGGGATGGCATGGAACATGGTGCCACATTACCGGGTGGTTGATCAGCCAGCCGAAGATATCATCGATTTTTTCAAAGCGCGTACCAATGTTCTCATTTTATGGTAGTAGAGTAGCGTGACCTTGCACATAGATGCATAGGTGTTGTAAAATTCATATAAGTGTGCCGGGTGTGTTTGTTAGCCGTTTATATGTAAAAGCTTGCTAGCTTGTATATTTTTTGAGTACGTTGTACTCTGCAGTTCCTTTTTGTTCGCCTGACGTATATTCATCTCAGCACCTTGTCAACTTGTCAGGTGCATTGCAGCTGGGTTGATTTTACAAAGGGTTTGATTGGTAGTGCGTCAGCTACTCACGATTCTGCGCTATTCGTGTAACGAGGTGGAAAGGGTGGCGCAGCTCCCGAGTGATGTAGTTGTAAGTAAAATAGAAACACAAAGTTTGGGGCACTTAGCTTTATTTATTCGTAGAATATCACGGGGTACAATGTATGGCTAAGTAGCCTGGCTGTATAGCCTTATTTGTAAAGTAAAAAACATCTAGAGGTAGAAATGATGCAGCTGCGTGACATTCCAGGGGTTGGAGTATGCGACTCCACTTTCTACGTCTTTAAGGCGGTAGGCGCCACCTAGGATTACTTCGGTAATCACATAAGGTCCCTCCTAAGGGGACTCGAGCTTGAGGTGCCCTTGGTGCTTCAGCCGCAGGACCATGTCTCCTTCGACGAAGGACCTGGGGCATAGCCTTCTGCTGTGGTAGTTGTGGAGGTTCTGCTGGTAGATCGTGGATCTTTCCGCTACAATCTCGCGTCCTTCATCAAGGATGTCGATGGAGTCTTCGAGTGCGAGTGTTGATTCTGCCTTGCTGTATGCTGCTACCTATGGGGTTTTGTAGCGCACCTTGATACATCCATTTTGCATCACTATTCTATGTCATAATTCACTGTTATTCATATTGAGAGGTGATACTTATGTTATTTCATCTGTTTTTGCATGGTTGATGACTTTTGGAGCATGGACCGCTGCAGTCAGGATTCTGATGAAAAAGGTGCTGTTTGGAGGCAAAATTCGCGAAGATCAGAAATTCCGGGATAATATACGGAAAATCCTATTTTTCCAGAAGACGAAGGAAGCCAGAAGGAGGGCTGGAGATGGGTCATGATGACCCACAAGTATAGGGGGTGTATCGCAGTATTTTCGATAAGTAAGAGTGTCAAACCCAACGAGGAGAAGAAGGTGCTGGCTAGTGGTATGGATCAGGAATTCTCTGCAAATACTTAGCAAACGGATTTTTAGGGGTTTTTGATAAAGCAAGTAAACAAAGTACGAGTAAATAAAAGACAGTAGGAATAAATGCAGCAAGTGGCCCAATCCTTTATGCAGCAAAGGACAAGCCGGTTGTATTACTTAAGATGACCAAACGTTCTCGAGGACACATGGGAAGACTGCCAAGTGCTTTCGCTTCATATAGTTGATTAATCTTCTTTAGCTTGCTAAGTGTTGTGTGGGTGAACATGTGCTAATGTACCGACCTTCCTAGGACTAATACATACTTGTGATTATACCCCTTGCAAACATCCGTAAGTACAAGAAAGTAATTAAGGTAGAAACCTAACCACAACTTTAAACTCTAAGACCCTTACGTCCCTTGTGCAATGGTTTCCTAACGGGGGTTAAAGGTTTCTGTCACTCAGGCAACCCCTACGATTAGTAGCCAAATACACAATGCATTCCCCTAGGCCCATATAGGTGAAGTGTCACGTAGTCGACGTTCACATGACACCACTAGAAGAAGTACACCACAACTTAAATAACAATCTATTGAATCTTTCTCAACGCAACTCCACTACTAACAACAAGATTTCTCCCATGTCCTCAAGAACAAAACGAACTACTCACAAGACATCATATGGATCATGATCAGAGATGGAATAATGATGTATAACAATCTGAACATAAACAATAATTCAATGGTTCACTCAATAGCATCAACTACAAAGAGTAATCAACACCGAGAAAGTTTCCCCTATGAACTATGCAAGATTCAACGCAATTGTTACAACAATATGGCGATGGTGATGAGGGTGCTGATGGTGATGACGGTGGTGATGATGATGATGATGATGATCCCGATGAAGTCCAACTTGATGGTGGTGTTGATGGCGATGATCTCCCCTCTCCGGGAAGGAATTCCCTCGGCAGAAATCTGTCTGCCGAAGAGATCTTTCTCTCTTAGTGTTTTCCACCCCGCAGAGGCGGCGGAATCTTTATGTGGTCGCTCCCTGAGTCTTAGGGTTTCGGGAGGATGATATACGCCAGAGGGGAGAGGCTGGAGTGGGCCAGGGTGGCCACACCACCTCCTGGCGCGGCCTAGGGTTGCCCGCGCCATGGGGTGGTGTGGGCCCCCTGTGGACCATCTCCACTCCATCTTCTGTCATTCTCAGTCTTCTGGAAAAATAGGATTTTCCATATATTTTCCCGGATTTTCTGATCTTCGCGAATTTTGCCTCCAAACAGCACATTTTCCATCAGAATCCTGACTGCAGCGGTCCATGCTCCAAAAGTCATCAACCATGCAAAAATAGATGAAATAACATAAGTATCACCTCTCAATATGAAATATATCAATGAATAGTAGTGAATTAAGACATAGAATAGTGATGCAAAATGGACGTATCAACGACCCCCCAAGCTTAGACTTCGCTTGTCCCCAAAAGAAACTGTGCTCAATAAACATGGCCTCAGGTTTATGGAGTGAAGAGTCGATAAAAGAATACGGACAAGAAGCATCACATTCATCAAAAGCATAGATCATAATAGAAGACAACTCACTATTATATAACTCAACTTGTAATAGGTAAAGGAAACACAATAAAGATACATAAAGTGAATCATAATTGGTAATGGCAAAATTAGCTCTTGGTCGAAGAATAGTTGATAATTTGTTGGAGTTCACAAATAGCTGGTTTTCAATGAAAGCTTTCAAAGTAGTAAACATCAAGATAAGAGCAATGTGCAAAACAAGGAACATAAGAAACATGATTGAATAAATCATCATATGAACAAATGAAACACATCAACTCAAAATACTTGCTGAGGTAGAAGGGAATAGGTTTACTGACTCAACTACAAAGTAAAAGAAAGGGCCCTTCAAAGAGGGAAGCAGGGATTGCAAGTCTCATAAAGAGCTCCCAAAAATTATGATACTTACTAGCTTTCAGCTCTCATTGCCCCTATCATAGGCATATTTAGGTGATTAAGGTTAAAGTGACACAACTAAGAGGATATGCTTGACAAGTTATAAGTTGAAATCTCATGCCCCTTACTTATGAGTACCGATCCTCATGCTACTCAACTTCAGTCACGAGCAAGCTCTTGTCATTGTAAATACATGCATATCATTGAGAACCTCCAATGGGGTACCCCTTGCATATGACAGAGGAGCTATCCCATAATCAAAATGACAAGGCAAGCAGACAGTGTGCATCTCAGCGATCTTTTTATTTGCTATTTGCATAGTTTTTTAGTGAGGATGCTTCATAGAATTCTCACTATAGTTATGTTGCAAGTTTCCACCATGATTAGGCATGGCTTAGGCTAGCGGCCCAGGCGTTTCTCTGACACACATATAAACTCCATGATCTTACAAGTTCCACTTTTATTTTACACCGTCGGGATCCATAAGCAAAAGAACATGATATCAACTAGGTACAAAGTACCAAATGAAGTGTTGAAAGCGGTCCCCATGATACATGGTTCGGCTAACTTCAACTCATAAAGCGCAAGCATATACGCAACAAAGAAGGACCCAATGGTTCAAGTTTATTAAATGCAAGAAAGTGAAGTGTGCCATCAAGTTCGTGAGAGCTTTAATCACTAATTTTCACATAACAAGTTTAATTTGGGAGGTAGATAAAACAAGAATTTACTTGGAATAGCAATAATGCTAATAGGTAGGTATGGTGGACACAAATGGCAAAGGTTTTGGTTTAAAGGAGGTGGATGCACGAGAAGAATACCCTCTCAGTACATGTTTTTGGCTAGCAAGGCTGGGTAGCAAGTATAAGAGTTAAAGGAAACAAACAAACATACAAGTGATAAAGACAAACATGCAATCTTCCTTGGAAGCACAAAATACCTTAACTAGAGAATACTAGACTTATGAGCAAATCAAGAAAGAAAGATGATGAAATAATTTTTATTTAAAGGTACTTTTATCTTTTCTTTCAACTCTCAAAAATAGTGTTGCTACTGACTGAGCCAGGTTTGCAAAAACCAACTAAATTAACTTAATGATCCCAAAGTGATACCAATACTAACAACAAGATCAATCATATAACCATGAATTGAAAACTAATATAAGCTATGCAAAAGAGTGGATGATAGAACTTCTCATTAATATTCCATAACGGCAACTCACACCAAGGGATACATATCTAACGAGAGAGGGGACACTTCCATAATGCAAACCATACTACATAATAATTCCTCTATTCATGATATGACTCTACTAATAAGGTAAAAAGATAGAAGATAGTGATATGATACCGCGGCACTCCCCCAAGCTTGGAACAAACCAAGGGGATGCCAAACCTGATGATGAATTACTCCTTTGTTGGTGGTGGTAATATTTTCTTTGTTGACGTGAGGAAATCTTCTAGCATCTTGCGAAGCCTATCATTCTGACATTGAAGCATGTCCACCTTCCTCTTCAAGTCTCGGTACTTATCACAGAACTCCTTAGTGACTCGTAGGGCTTCCGTTGATGCAGGACAAGAGACTAAAGGTACAAGCCCCTGCTTGGGGTCTTGAAGATCCTCCTCCATAGGCTCCTTCCCTTTATCCTTGGCAGACACCGTTGTGCTTCTAAACTTTCAAAGAGTATGTCCTGGCAGAAATAGATCGAAACAAAAACACGATATACGGACCTCGGGGGATCCGGGGGTTATATATTACGAAGTTTCATGTCAAAACGAAGGTACTGGGAGAAAACGAGTCGGAGGCGGAGTCCGGGGTGGACTCACCATCTGGTGGTGCAGCCAGGGGTGGGCCCGCACCACAGGGTGGTGTGAGCCACCCTGGCTCCGTTTCCGTCCCTTTTTCACTTCATAGCTTTCCTTATTGACTGAAAACTGCAAGAATATAGTTGGATAGTATTTTCGCGGAACTTCTCTTACCAAAATCGTTACCTATTAGAAAACAGACTCTGCAGGTCTCTGAATTTGATATATAGTAGATTCTTCCGGAGTCACCACTTGAATAACATTGATATTTTCATCTTCATACACTTATTACTTGAGTTATAAAACCTTTATCTTCCTTATTACACCAACATCTCCACTACCTGCAAATTTCTTTCACACAAAACTTCACACCGTTCTTATTAGCAACATTAGTATAAGTGAAGTGATAAAACCTTTTGACTCCAACTTCAACTGAAAACCATCAAAACATAAGCTACTGTAGCAACTCCTTCTGAAAACCCAAAAAGAATCCAAAAAGGAAATCGAATAAAGAAGCAAATGCAAGAGTGGCAAAATCTGTCAAAACAAACCAGCAGGTAAAGATCAATTTTTTCTACAATCTTCTGTTGCTCAAATCAAAAATTGCAAAACTAACGAAAGTTAAATAATAACCTGGGGCAGAAGCCAAAAAATTACAGCTCAATCCGACATACAGAGATCTCTCACAAATTTTTATGGTGAAGCACAAAAATCTGTTTCGGCACAGCCACTTCCCCAAGTATTACTTCTTTCTCATTAGAGGTTGATCTTGACACAAAAACCAAACAAAATGGATAAGGAGCAGTTATTACCGAAGTAATAACTTCCAAGACTCAAAGAAACAAAAACAAACTAAAAGCAAAAACAAATTGGGTTGTCTCCCATAAAGCTCTTTCTTTATAGCCATTAAGATGGGCATGATAATTTTGAAGAAGCTCTCATAGGGATATGGATTGAAGTGAAAGAGAGCATTAAGAAGCAAAAACACACACACATTTAAGTCTAACCCACTTCCTATGCAAGGGGATTTTGTAAACAAACAAGTTATTGAAACCAGAGGCAACTTGCGTAAGAAGGCAAAAGAAGTGCAACATAAAAACTTTCAGCATAAAACGAGGAAACTTGATATTATTGAGATGCATAAGAGCGCTTTTCCCTCTCTCATAGTAACTTTCAGTATCATGCATAAACTTAACAATATAACTATCACAAGGACCATCGTAACAATGATCACTTATTCTAACAGAAAACACAGGAATACTAGTTCTTATGATACTATTTTGTGAAACAATATTAGATGTATCCTTACAAAGGATAGTGTGTCCCTCTTCTACATATTTAGTAACAAAGTCTTTCACATTTGCTATCATAGGTTCATCATCCATTTTTTTATCAGGTTCAATGACTTTATTTGTACTTTCATTACCCATACTAGCTATCATAGAATGTTCCTTTATCTTAACTGGGAAAGGCATTTTCTCAATGTAAGGTTAGGGTAAAACATGATTAGCAGTATAAACTTCAGTATTTCTTGCAGGAACACTCTTAGCAACATCTTTATATGGTTCATGATACTTATTCCACTTCTTTTTAGGCACTTCAATGTAGGAAGCAAAAGCCTTAAAATAAGAAGCAATAGCTTGAGAGTCTAGACCATAAGCATTTTTAATATTTTGAAAGTCATCAGTTCTCATAAAAGATTCAATGCATTCATAATCATAATTTATACGCGACTTTCTACCTTTGTCATTATCCCAAGCTTCAGCATTGTCTTGAATACGGTCTAGAAGGTCCCATTTAGCTTCTTCTTCCATGCGAGTGAATGATCCAGCACAAGAAGCATCCAATAAATCCTTGTCATGTAGAGGGAGCCTTGCATAAAAGTTGTTGATAATAATATTGTTGGGGAGCTCATGAACGGGACATTTGAGCATTAGTAACTTCAATCTCCGCCAAGCTTGAGCTATACTCTCTCCATCAAGAGGCCAAAAGTTGTATATTTGATTCTGATCTATATGAATCTCACTAGGAGGATAAAACTTTGAATAAAAGAGAGGCACTATTTCCTCCCATTCCAGAGCTTGACCATTCTTCAGCAGCTTATACCATTCCTCAGCTCTTCCTTTCAGTGATAATAAAAATAACTTCTTTCTTAACTTGATCTGTAGTAATACCTGCACACTTGAACAACCCGCATAATTCGTGTATAAAGAGTAAATGATCACCGGGATGGACAGTTCCATCCCCAACATAGTAGTTATCCATAACACGATCAATAATTCTTGTAGGTATTTTGAAAACATCATTCTCAGCAGGTGGTGGCTTATCTACTACCCTAGCAGTGGTAGTAGCATTACCAAATAAGAAACTCAGCGAATTATCCATAACAAAAATAAAATAACTAGCAGAAGTAAACAATACTCACAATAGAAGTTTCCTTTACCAGTTCCACTCTCCAATAGCGCTTCACTCCTCGGCAACGGCGCCAGAAAATAGTCTTGATGACCCACAAGTATAGGGGTGTATCGCAGTATTTTCGATAAGTAAGAGTGTCGAACCCAACAAGGAGCAGAAGGTGCTGGCTAGTGGTATGGATCAGGAATTCTCTGCAAATACTTAGCAAACGGATTTTTAGGGGTTTTTGATAAAGCAAGTAATCAAAGTACGAGTAAATAAAAGACAGTAGGAATAAATGCAGCAAGTGGCCCAATCCTTTATGCAGCAAAGGACAAGCCGGTTGTATTACTTAAGATGACCAAACGTTCTCGAGGACACATGGGAAGACTGTCAAGTGTGTTCGCTTCATATATTTGATTAATCTTCTTTAGCTTGCTAAGTGTTGTGTGGGTGAACCTGTGCTAATGTACGGCCCCATCCAAGACTAATACATACTTGTGATTATACCCCTTGCAAACATCCGTAAGTACAAGAAAGTAATTAAGGTAGAAACCTAACCACAGCTTTAAACTCTAAGACCCTTACGTCCCTTGTGCAATGGTTTCCTAACGGGGGTTCTGGTTTCTGTTACTCCGGCAACCCCTATGATTAGTAGCCAAAGACACAATGCATTACCCTAGGACCATATAGGTGAAGTGTCACGTAGTCGACGTTCACATGACACCACTAGAAGAAGTACACCACAACTTAAATAACAATCTATTGAATCTTTCTCAACGCAACTCCACTACTAACAACAAGACTTCTCCCATGTCCTCAAGAACAAAACGAACTACTCACAAGACATCATATGGATCATGATCAGAGATGGAATAATGATGTATAACAATCTGAACATAAACAATAATTCAATGGTTCACTCAATAGCATCAACTACAAAGAGTAATCAACACCGGGAAAGTTTCCCCTATGAACTATGCAAGATTCAACGCAATTGTTACAGCAATATGGAGATGGTGATGAGGGTGCTCATGGTGATGACGGTGCTCATGGTGTGGCCACCCTAGCCCACTCCAGCCTCTCCCCTCTGGCATATATTATCCTCCCGAAACCCTAAGACTCGAGGAGTGACCACAGAAAGATTCTGCCGCCTGTGCGGGGCGGAAAACACCGAGAGAGAAAGATCTCTCCAGTAGACAGATTTCTGCAGGGGGAATTCCTTCCCGGAGAGGGGAGATCGTCGCCATCAACACCACCATCAAGCTAGACTTCATCGGGATCATCATCATCACCACCACCATCATCACCACCAGCACCCTCATCACCATCTCCATATTGTTGTAACAATTGCGTTGAATCTTGCATAGTTCATAGGGAAACTTTTCCGGTGTTGATTACTCTTTTTAGTTGATGCTATTGAGTGAACCATTGAATTATTGTTTATGTTCAGATTGTTATACATCATTATTCCATCTCTGATCATGATCCATATGATGTCTTGTGAGTAGTTAGTTTTGTTCTTGAGGACATGGGAGAAGTCATGTTGTTAGTAATGAAGTTGTGTTGAGAAAGATTCAATAGTTTGATATTTAAGTTGTGGTGTACTTCTTCTAGTGGTGTCATGTGAACGTCGACTACATGACACTTACCTTTATGGGCCTAGGGGAATGCATTGTGTATATGGCTACTAATCGTAGGGGTTGCCGGAGTGACAGAAACCTGAACCCCCGTTAGGAAACCATTGCACAAGGGACGTAAGGGTCTTAGAGTTTAAAGTTGTGGTTAGGTTTCCGCCTTAATTACTTTCTTGTACTTACGGATGTTTGCAAGGGGTATAATCACAAGTATGTATTAGTCCTAGGAAGGTCGGTACATTAGCACATGTTCACCCACACAACACTTAGCAAGCTAAAGAAGATTAATCAACTATATGAAGCGAAAGCACTTGGCAGTCTTCCCATGTGTCCTCGAGAACGTTTGGTCATCTTAAGTAATACAACCGGCTTGTCCTTTGCTGCATAAAGGATTGGGCCACTTGCTGCATTTCTTCCTACTGTCTTTTATTTACTCGTACTTTGTTTACTTGCTTTATCAAAAACCCCTAATAATCCGTTTGCTAGGTATTTGCAGAGAATTCCTGATCCATACCACTAGCCAGCACCTTCTGCTCCTCGTTGGGTTTGACACTCTTACTTATCAAAAATACTGCGATACACCCCCTATACTTGTGGGTCATCAAGACTATTTTCTGGTGCCGGTGCCGGGGAGTGAAGCGCTATTGGAGAGTGGAACTGATAAAGGAAACTTCTACTGTGAGTATTGTTTACTTCTGTTAGTTGATTTATTTTCGTTATGGATAATTCGCTGAGTTTCTTATTTGGTAATGCTACTACCACTGCTAAGGTAGTAGATAAGCCACCACCTGCTGAGAATGATAATTTTAAAATACCTACAAGAATTATTGATCGTGTTATGGATAGCTACTATGTTGGGGATGGAACTGTCCATCCCGGTGATCATTTGCGCTTTATACACGAATTATGCGGGTTGTTCAAGTGTGCAGGTATTACTACAGATCAAGTTAAGAAGAAGTTATTCTCATTATCGCTGAAAGGAAGAGCTAAGGAAAGGTATAAGCTGCTGAAGAATGGTCAAGCTCTGGAATGGGAGGAAATAGTGCCTCTCTTTTATTCAAAGTTTTATCCTCCTAGTGAGATTCATAAAGATCGGAATCAAATATACAACTTTTGGCCTCTTGATGGAGAGAGTACAGCTCAAGCTTAGGGGAGACTGAAGTTACTAATGCTCAAATGTCCCATTCATGAGCTCCCTAACAATATTATTATCAATAACTTTTATGCAAGGCTTTCTCTTCATGATAAAGATTTATTGGATGCTTCTTGTGCTGGATCATTCACTCGCATGGAAGAAGAAGCTAAATGGGATCTTCTGGACCGTATTCAAGACAATGCTGAAGCTTGGGAGAATGACAAAGGTAGAAAGTTAGGTATAAATTATGATTATGGATGCATTGAATCTTTTATGGGAACTGATGACTTTCAAAATATTAAAAATGCTTATGGTCTAGACTCTCAAGCTATTGCAACTTACTTTAAGGCTTTTGCTTCCTACATTGAAGTTCCTAAAAAGAAGTGGAATAAGTATCATGAACCTTATAAAGACATTTCTAAGAGTGTTCCTGCAAGAAATACTGAAGTTTATACTGCTAATCATGTCTTAACTGAACCTTTTATTGAGAAAATGCATTTCCCAGTTAAGATAAAGGAACATTCTATGATAGCTTGTATGGTTAATGAAAGTACGCATAAAGCTGTTGAACCTGATAAACAAATAGTTGATGAACCTATTATAGCAAATGTGAAAGACTTTGTAACTAAATATGAAGAAGAGGGACACACTATCCTTTGTAAGGATACCTCTAATATTATTTCACAAAGTACTATGATGAGAGCTAGTATTCCTGTGTTTTCTGTTAGAATAAGTGATCATTGCTACGATGGTCCTTGTTATAGCTATATTGTTAAGTTTATGCATGATACTGGAAGTTACTATGAGAGAGGGAAAAGTGTTCTTATGCATCTCGATGATATCAAGTTTCCTCGTTTTATGCTGAAAGTTTTTATGTTGCACTTCTTTTGCCTTCCTATGCTTGTAGCCTCTGGTTTCAACAACTTGTTTGTTTACAAAATTCCCTTGCATAGGAAGTGGGTTAGACTTAAATGTGTGTGTTTTTGCTTCTTAATGCTCTTTTTCGCTTCAGTTCATATTCTTATGTGAGCATCTCCAAAATTATCACGCCCATCTTAATGGCTATAAAGAAAGAGCTTTTTGGGAGACAACCCAGTTTATTTTTGCTTTCTGTTTGTTTTTCTTTCTTTGAGTCTTGGAAGTTATTACTCCGGTAATAACTGCTTCTTATCCATTTTGTTTGGTTTTTGTGTCAAGATCAACCTCTAATGAGAGAGAAGTAATATTTGGGGAAGTTGCTGTCCCGAAACAGATTTTGGTGCTTCACCGTAAAAATTCGTGAGAGATCTCTGTATGTCGGATTGAGCTGTAATTTTTTGTGCTTCTGCCCATATTGTTATTTAACTTTCGTTAGTTTTTCACTTTTTGATTTGAGCAACAGAAGATTTTTGAAAAAATTGATCTTTACCTGCTGGTATGTTTTGACAGATTTTGCCACTCTTGCATTTGCTTCTTTATTCGATTTCCTTTTTGAATTCTTTTTGGGTTTTCGGAAGGAGTTGCTACAGTAGCTTATGTTTTGATGGTTTTCAGTTGAAGTTGGGTTCAAAAGGTTTTATCACTTCATATATACTAATGTTGCTAATGAGAATTGTGTGAAGTTTTGTATGAAAGAAATTTTCAAGAAGTGGAGATAATGGTGTAATAAGGAAGAGAAAGGTGTTATGACTCAAGTAATAAGTGTATGAAGATGAAGATATTGATGTTATTCAAGTGGTGACTCTGGAAGAATCTACTAGATACCAAATTCAGAGACCTGTAGAGTCTGTTTTCAAATAGGTAACAGTTCAGGTAAGAAAAGTTCCGCGAAAATACTATCCAACTATATTTTTGCAGTTTTTAGTCAATAAGGAAAGCTACGAAGTGAAAGAGAGACGGAAACGGAGCCAAGGTGGCTCACACCACCCTGTGGCACGGGCCCACCCCTAGCCGTGCCACCAGGTGGTGAGTCCACCCCGGACTCCGCCGTCGACTCGTTTTCTCCCAGTACCTTCCTTTTGTTATGAAACTTCATAATATATAATCCCCCGCTCCCCCGAGGTTCGTATATTGTGTTTTCGTCGTGTTTTTGTTCGATCTGTTTCTGCCAGGACATACTCTTTGAAAGTTTAGAAGCACAATGGTGTCCGCCAAGGATAAAGGGAAGGAGCCTATGGAGGAAGACCTCCAAGACCCCGACAAGGAGAAGGAGATCAAGAGTGAAGGTGAAGAGGAGCAAGGCCAACATCCACACACCGGCACTACCATTGCAAGCATTGGAGTGGTGATAAAACTTGCCAGGGTTAGAAGGACTACACGGATGCAGACTGGGGGGAAAGCTCCTCATCACCGTTCAGATCCCTGGTCACTTCCTCCACGCACCAAGAATCCTTTCTATACTCTTATCCATGAGCATCAATACCAGAATATGCCCAAGGGGAAATTACCCTCCAATTGGGATTTGCCTCATTCTAGCTATGCAGGGAAAGAAGACTTCAAGGAGGTAGAGTGGGGGAAAATTCACAAGAGCTGGGATTCTCAACCCGACATGATCATGAGCCGCATTGAGCAAAACTCACAGCTTATTCATAATCTCACCTCCGAGATTGAGGGCTTGGGGAAATTGGTCAAGAAGCTCATCGAGAGGATTCCACCACCACCAAAGGAGTAATTCGTCATTAGGTTTAGCATCCCCTTGGCTTGTTCCAAGCTTGGGGGAGTGTCGCGGTATCACATCACTATCTTCTATCTTTTTTCCTTATTAGTAGAGTCATATCGTGAATAGAGAAGTTATTATGTAGGATGGTTTGCATTATGGAAGTGTCCCCTCTCTCGTTAGATATGTATCCCTTGGTGTGAGTTGCCGTTATGGAATATTAATGAGAAGTTCTATCATTTACTCTTTTGCGTAGCTTATATTAGTTTTCAATTCGTGGTTATATGATTGATCTTGTTGTTAGTATTGGTATCAGTTTGGGATCATTGAGTTAATTTACTTGGTTTTGGCAAACCTGGCTCGGTCAGTAGCAACACTATTTTTGAGAGTTGAATGAAAAAGATAGAAGTACTCTAAAGAAAAAAATCATCATCTTTCTTTCTTGATTTGCTCTTAAGTCTAGTATTCTCTAGTTAAGATCTTTTGTGCTTCCAAGGAAGATTGCATGTTTGATTTTATCACTTGTATGTTTGTTTGTTTCCTCCAACTCTTATACTTGCTACCCAGCCTTGCTAGCCAAAAACCTGTACTGAGAGGGAATTCTTCTCGTGCATCCACTTCCTTTAAACCAAACCCATGCCATTTGAGTCCACCATACTATCTAGTAGCATTATTGCTATTCCAAGTAAATTCTTGTTTTATCTACCTCCCAAATTAAACTTGTTATGTGAAAATTAGTGATTAAAGCTCTCACGAACTTGATGGCACACTTTACTTTTCTTGCATTTAATAACCTGAACCATTGGGTCCTTCTTTGTTGCGTATATGCTTGCGCTTTATGAGTTGAAGGTAGCAGAACCATGTATCATGGGGATCGCTTTCAACATTGCACTGGTACTTTGTACCTAGTTGATATCATGTTCTTTTGCTTATGGATCCCGGCGGTGTGAAATAAAAGGGGAACTTGTAAGATCATGGAGTTCATATGTGTGTTAAAGAAACGCATGGGCCGCTAGCCTAAGCCATGCCTAATCATGGTGGAAACTTGCAGCATAACTATAGTGAGCATTCTATGAAGCATCCTCAATAAAAACCTATGCAAATAGCAAATAAAAAGATCGCTGAGATGCTCACTGTCTGCTTGCCTTGTCATTTTGATTATGGGATAGCTCCTGTGTCATGTGCAAGGGGTACCCCATTGGTGGTTCTCAATGATACACGTGTATTTACAATGACAAGAGCTTACTCGTGACTGAAGTTGAGTAGCATGAGGTTCGGTACTCATAAGTAAGGGGCATGAGGTTTCAACTTATAACTTGTCAATCATATCCTCTTAGTTGTATCACTTTAACCTTAATCACCTAAAGATGCCTATGATAGGGGCAATGAGAGCTGAAAGCTAGTAATTATCATAATTTTTGGGAGCTCTTTATGAGACTTGCAATCCCTGCTTCCCTCTGCGAAGGGCCTTTCTTTTACTTTTTAGTTGAGTCAGTAAACCTATTCCCTTCTATCTCAGCAAGTATTTTGAGTTGTTGTGTTCCATTCATTCATATGATGATTTATTCAATCATGTTTCTTATGTTCCTTGTTTTGCACATTGCTCTTATCTTGATGTTTACTACTTTGAAAGCTATCATTGAAAACCAGTTATTTGTGAACTCCAGCAAATTATCAACTATTCTTCGACCAAGAGCTAAGTTTGCCATTACCAATTATGATTTACTTCCATGTATCTCTATTGTGCTTCCTTTACTCATTGCAAGTTGAGTTATATAATGGTGAGTTGTCTTCTATTATGATCTGTGTATTTGATGAATGTGATGCTTCTTGTCCGTATTCTTTTATCGACTCTTCACTCCATACACCCGAGGTCATGTTTATTGAGCTCAGTTTCGCTTGGGGACAAGCGAATTCTAAGCTTGGGGGAGTTGATACGTCCATTTTGCATCACTATTCTATGTCATAATTCACTGTTAGTCATTGATATATTTCATATTGAGACGTGATACTTATGTTATTTCATCTGTTTTTGCATGGTTGATGACTTTTGGAGCATGGACCGCTGCAGTCAGAATTTTGATGAAAAATGTGTTGATTGGAGGCAAAATTCGCAAAGATCAAAAAATCCGGGAAAATATACGGAAAATCCTATTTTTCCAGAAGACGGAGGAAGCCAGAAGGGGGCTAGAGATGGGCCACAGGGGGCCCACACCACCCCCTGGCGCGGGCCAGCCTAGGCCGTTGCACCAGGTGGTGTCGCCACCCTGGTCCACCCCTGGCACTCCCCTCTGGCGTATATTATCCTCCCGAAACCCTAAGACTCGGGGAGCGACCACAAAAAGATTCCGCTGCCTCTGCGGGGTGGAAAACACCGAGAGAGAAAGATCTCTCCGGAAGATAGATTTCTGCCGGGGGATTTCCTTCCCGGAGAGAGGAGATCGTCGCCATCAATACCACCATCAAGCTGGACTTCACCGGGATCATCATCATCACCACCACCATCATCACCATCAGCACCCTCATCACCATCTCCATATTGTTGTAACAATTGCGTTGAATCTTGCATAGTTCATAGGGGAAACTTTCCCGGTGTTGATTACTCTTTGTAGTTGATGCTATTGAGTGAACCATTGAATTATTGTTTATGTTCAGATTGTTATACATCATTATTACATCTCTGATCATGATCCATATGATGTCTTGTGAGTAGTTCGTTTTGTTCTTGAGGACATGGGAGCAGTCATGTTATTAGTAGTGTTGTTGTGTTGAGAAAGATTCAATAGTTTGATATTTAAGTTGTGGTGTACTTCTTCTAGTGGTGTCATGTGAACGTCGACTACATGACACTTCACCTATATGGGCCTAGGGGAATGCATTGTGTATTGGCTACTAATCGTAGGGGTTGCCGGAGTGACAGAAACCTGAACCCCCGTTAGGAAACCATTACACAAGGGACATAAGGGTCTTAGAGTTTAAAGTTGTGGTTAGGTTTCCGCCTTAATTACTTTCTTGTACTTATGGATGTTTGCAAGGGGTATAATCACAAGTATGTATTAGTCCTAGGAAGGTCGGTACATTATCACAGGTTCACCCACACAACACTTAGCAAGCTAAAGAATATTAATCAACTATATGAAGAGAAAGCACTTGACAGTCTTCCCATGTGTCCTCGAGAACATTTGGTCATCTTAAGTAATACAACCATCTTGTCCTTTGCTGCATAAAGGATTGGGCTACTTGCTACATTTATTCCTACTGTCTTTTATTTACTCGTACTTTGTTTACTTCCTTTATCAAAAACCCCTAAAAATCCGTTTCCTAAGTATTTGCAGAGAATTCCTGATCCATACCACTAGCCAGCACCTTCTGCTCCTCGTTGGGTTCGACACTCTTACTTATCGAAAATACCGCGATACACCCCCTATACTTGTGGGTCATCACACCTCTGTGGGTAGTACCGCCTCGCACCATGTACCATGAAGAACGGAGTACAGCCTGTGGCGCTATTTGGAGTTGTGCATAGGCTCCATAGTACTGACTGTAACTCCTCGGGTCAGCATCCAGCAACTTTTTCGAGTGGCCGGAGGAGCCTTTTCTTGATCCCCCTGCAGACGAGGTTGTTGGCCTTTTCGACTTGACCGTTGGTCTAAGGGTGCACCACTAAGGCATAGCTGATGTTGATTCCTAGGTTTTCACAGAAACCCTAGAACTCGTTCGAGGTGAAGTTTGTTCCGTTGACCGTGATGATGCTATGTGGCACCCCGAACCGGAAGACGATGGACTCGAAGAACTTGACCACCCTAGCTCCTGATTGGTTTGTCACCGGCATGGCCTCAATCCACTTGGTGAATTTGTGGAGAGTGACGAGGAGGTAGATGTATCCTCCGCGTGAAGATTTCTGGAGCTTGCCGACCATGTCAAGTTCCCATTGCACGAAGGGCCAGGCCACATGTATTGGTCTGAGCTCTGCGCCAGGTGCATGTGGTTTGTCCACAAATCACTGGCAAGCATTGCATCTTTGGACGATGTCCTTAGCATCACACATTGCTGTTGGCCAGTAGAATCTTGCTCGCAGAACTTTGGCAACAAGAGCGCGACTGCCGGCGTGATGGCTGCAAGTGCCTTCATATATATCGAGGAGGATGGCTCTTCCGTCTCCATTTGAAACGCACCGCTGAAGGACTTCTCTGATGATGCGCTTGTACAGTTCACCATTGATAAGGGCGAAAGCCATGGATCGTCGTGCTATATGCCGCGCATCTGTCGGGTCATCTGGCAACCTTTTGCTGAGCAAGTACGTGATGTATGGTTGTGTCCAGGATGGCTCGATCATCATGTCCTCAATGGGGCCTTCGACTCTCATATCTGGATCCATGTCCTTGAGTACCTTTGGCTCATTGGGAGGCGTAGCCTCCGAGTCTTTTGACGTGCTGGCTTTATGCTCTGGAGCCTTTGGCTTGATGCAGAGCTCACATATGTGCTCTAAAAATACTCCAGGTGGCACTAGGCACAGGTGGAGCCAATGTTGGCGAGTGTATCCACTTACTCATTGCTTTCGCAGCCGATGTGCCGCAGTTCATAGCCGTCGAAGTCTCCTTCGAGTGCGTCGTAGAGGTCACGGTAGGCGATCATGTTGTCTCTCAGAGCATCTCACTCGTTCATGGTTTGATTCACCACCAGTTTGGAGTCGCCATAGATGACGAGTCTCTTTGCGCCACATGCTTTTGTCCTCCGCATCCCGTGGAGTAAGGCTTTTTATTAAGCTTCGTTATTGGAGGCCGTGAATTGCATTCGCAGAATGTATCTCATATTGTCACCCTGTAGCGATGTCAGGATAACACCCGCGCCAGCTCCCGCTTTGCGTTTGGATCCGTCGAAGTGCATTGTCCATAGATAGGACATGTCTAGCTTGTCGGGGAGCTGGTTTTCTATCCAGTGCACGAGGAAGTCCAGGAGTACTTGCGATTTGATCACATCTCGCTTCTTGTATGTGATGTCTTGTGGAGACAGTCATATCCCCCAAAGCGTGACATGTCCGGTGGCGTCGGGGTTGTTGACGATGTGCCCTAGCGGGGCATCATTCACCACGATTATTGGGTGCTCATGAAAGTAGTGGCGTAGTCGCCTGGCTATCATGAAGATGCCATACGCCAGCTTCTGATAATGCGGATACCGCTCCTTTGTCGGTGTGAGTACCTCGCTAAGGTAGTAGACTGGGCGTTGCACCTTGTGGACTTTATTTTCATTAGGTCGTTCTACTACAAGCACAGTGCTAACCACCTAGTTGGTGGCAGAGATGTATAATAACAACGGCTCCTTTTATTGAGGTGTCACCAACACCGGCGAAGTGGACAAGAGACGCTTGAGGTCCTTGAATGCCTCTTGTGCTTCGTCTGTCCACTCGAATTTGTCGGCCTTTGTGAGGAGTTGGTAGAAGACCAACGCCTTTTCGCCCATTCGACTAATGAATCGACTAAGCGCCATGATTCGCCCAGCTAGCTACTGGACGCCTTTTACATTCTTCGGCTTCTCCATGGCTAGTATAGCCTTTATTTTCTTCGGGTTGGCCTCGATCCCTCTTGCAGAGCTAAGGTACCCAAGCAATTGGCCAGATGGTACGCTGAAGGCGCATTTGTCCAGATTTAGATTGACCCGGTAGCAGTCGAGGTTATCGAAGGTTTCATGGATATCGTCGAGTCACGACGCTTCCTCCTTGGTTTTGACGATGATGTCGTTGACGTAGACTTGAATGTTACATCCAAGCTGGTTCTTGAGGGCATCGTTGGTAGGTGGCCCTTGCGTTTTTTAGCCCGAAGGGCATCGTTGTGTAGCAGAGACACCAAAGGGTGTGATGAATGCTGTTTTCTCTTGGTCCTCCTCCTTCATTCGAATCTGGTGATAGCCTAAGTAGGCGTCGAGGAAGCAGAGGCGCTCGCATCCCGCGGTGGATTCGATTATTTGGTCGATCTGTGGCAGCAGGAAGTGATCCTTTGGGCAATGCTTGTTCAGGGGGTGAAGTCCACGCACATCCACAGGATGTCCGTGTATTTTTTAGGAACAAGCACGGGGTTTTCTATCCAAGTGCTTTCCTTGATCTTGCGTATGAAGTTAGCATCGAGGAGTCTGTTGACTTCCATACCGACTGCTTTTGCCCTTGGTTCAGATAGTCGCTGTATTGTCTATTTTACTGGCCTTGCTTCAGGATTCACATTGAGTGAGTGCTCGGTGAATTCCCTGGGAACTCCTGACATCTCCTTTGGACACCAGGTGAAGATTTCCCAGCACTCATGAGGAATCCGACGAGCATGATTTCCTATGTGGAACTCAAGTTGTTGGCGATGAGGGTCGTCTTGGTCGGGTCCATTGGGTGGACCTGGACTACCTTGGTGTGGATCGATTGGTCGAAGGATTGGTCAGGTGAGCTTGGCTTGCTCAGAGGTGGTAGACTATTGTCTGTCGACTACTTCAACCTCGCCAGCTCCTCCTACATGCCGAAAGACTGGAAGATTCTGTTGAATTCCCTGTCGCAATTGTCGGACCTCTCGAAGCTTCCGTTGACTGTGATAATGCCGTTTGGGCCCGACATCTTCATCTGCAAGTAGGCGTAGTGTGGTACCGCCATGAACCTTGTGAACGTGACATGTCCGAGGATGCAGTGGTATTGCGAGGGCCAGTCGATGACTTCGAATTCGATGCGCTCTTGCCGGAAGTTTGTCGGCGTTCCAAAGATGAAGTCCAGACTGATCTTGCCCAGGGGGTATACGCCCTTCCCTGGGACAATGTCGTGGAATCTTGTATCTAAAGCTTCTAGACATGACACAGGGATTCACATGGCATGCAAGGTACTTGCGAACATGAGGTTGATGCCGCTTCCGACATCCATGAAGACACGACTCATCTTGAAGCCTCCAATTTGTGCCTCGAGCACCAGGGGCAGTGACCTGGGCGAGGTACTTAGCACGGGTGATCGCGCTTATCGAGGGTAATGCGGGACTTGCTTCCACTGAGGTACTCAGTGGTGGAGGGCGGAGAATTCATCGCAAGTTTGACTTGGCGAGTGATTGATTTTTGCACCCGATTTTAGTGGCGTCCTTTTTGGATCATCCCCATGTTTCCCAGCGCTCGTGTGTATGGCTTGCCTTCGTGGTTTTGGACTGGCGCGGCCACAGGTGGTGGTGGCCTGGGTGGTGGTGGAGGTGATCCATGAGCCACAACGCCCAGGGCAGCTCCATAGCCTTGGTTTATCGCGTCGCGATTCATCTGGGCTAGGCCTTCGTGGAGCTTGAGGAACTCGCGGTAGTCCTTTAGAAGGTGGATAGACTTTTTCTTGCCGTCGTGCTTGTCAATGTAGAAGTGTACGTTGCATGGTCCAGACAGTTTGTCCTGGATAGATGTTCTAGGTGCCTCATCGTGAGTGCGGTGTTGCCACACTTGTGTGGTTTTCCTGCTGTCGCGGTATCCACCGATGTGGTATCTGCTAGTGCGGTTGTTGTCATCGCGTTTATCGGCGTAGCCAGCCGCGACCATGTCAACCTCCTCGTGGTCCTTGTAATCGCGCATTCGATGTTTTCCTCGACGATCATGTTTGCGGCCAAGGTCGTCATCATCATTAGAGTGGACACAGTTTTTCACCGAGTCCTCTCCATCGTCCCACCTGTTTGCGATCTCCATCAAGTGGTCGATTGTTTTGGGCTTCGAGCGGCCCAGCTCCTCCCTGAGTTCTCTGCGGCGCATGCCGCCATTGAACGCGTCGATTGTGCTGTCCTCGGAGATGTCTTCTGCAGAGTTTTTGATGATGGACCATATCTAGATGTACCAGCGCAGCGACTCGCCAGTCTTCTAGTAGTAGCCTCTTAATTCTTCGATTGATGCGAGCCTTTTGTAAGTGCCCTTGAAGTTTCGCATGAAGCTGTAGACCAGCTCTTCCCAGCTGCGAATTGATCCGCGCGGGAGGTTGTTGAGCCACGCACGAGTGGCACCTTGCAGCTGTAGCTGGAGGCATTACATTGCCGTTCTTGTGGTTCCGCCATGCAGCCTAATGGAGGAAATGTGATCCTCCATCCAGATCTTTGGATCCTAGAGGCCGTCGAATTTCGGGTTCTCTGATGGGAGTTTGAACCCCTTTGGCATTGCCATATGGCTCTGCCGAAGCAGTTGGCGCCGCAGAGTTCTATCCCATCATCTTCCGTGTCAGTCAAACACGCACACCTCGTGTGCATCTTGTCGACTTTGCGTTGTGTGATGTTATCATGCGTGTCGTAATCGTAGTCTTGCCGCCATGAGCGGCGTCGTCGCGACAAGTCATGGATGTCATCGATGGAGGAGGGGAAGGAGTAGCGCTTGGCTAGAGCCTTGTTTTCTTTGGCTCCATTGTTGGGTGCTTGATGAGGGCAGCTTTGACTAGTCCCAAGCCCGTGATCGTAGATCGGTGCATGGCGGCTCACGGGTCCCTAGCTGGTGGCTGGTTGTTGAGCAGGTACATGGTGGCCGTTGTCACCGCTGCCTGCAGTGTTTTCGGGAGCACATTGCCCCGCGTACCCACCGTCATAGATGAGAAGTCGAGGACTCGCACGGCCTCTTCTAGTTCCTTGTCGATGAGATGGGCCAGTCGAGAACATCTCTTGGCGGTTGTATGATCGTTGCCCTTGGAGGAGGATCCTCCAACAGAAGAGAGCTGAGCTCGCCGAAGGCTTGACTCATCCACCGCCTTCCTGCGTGCCTCGAGCTGGGCGATTACTTGTTGCTGGCGCTTGAATTCTTCCTTGAGCAGCCAGTGATAACCCATCAGCATGTCTTGCGATGAGTTTGGTGGCAGGGGTTACCCCGCAAGGCCTCTCGCAGTGAGCCCACTTGGCGTTGTTGAGCTTGATCAGCACGCGCTCTTGGGTATGCTCATTCACAGTAAGGTGCGGATGATTTTCCGGCCTGTTGTTGGTGGGTGCTCCGTTGGAGGGACCACCGTTCACGACTGGGATACCGCCACCAGTACCGATGTTGACGATTGCCGCCGTTATCGTCTGTGTTGACGACGGCGCAATGTAATGTTTGGGGAAGCTATTGCTTCCGCAGCTTTCAGATCTGGAGCCTTAGGCTCCATCCTCTGTTGCCAGATCACCCAGATCAGGCTCGTGACCACTTTCGCTGCCCATATTCCCGACTATTGTCGGGGTGTTGAGTTCGCTCAGGGTGCCGATCGGCGGTGGAAACCACGATGCTGGAGCAAAAGTGGGGACCTTCGGCTGGTCAGGGAGGCAAAGCGTGCCCAGTGGACCAACTTGGAAGCGTAGGCTTCCGATCGCCAGGCCGTTCCCATCGCCCATGGACTCGAAATCTGAGCGAGTGTCGGGGTGTTGAGTTCGCTCAGGGTGCCGATCGGCGGTGGAAACCACGATGCTGGAGCAAAAGTGGGGACCTTCGGCTGGTCAGGGAGGCAAAGCGTGCCCAGTCGACCAACTTGGAAGCGTAGGCTTCCGATCGCCAGGCCGATCCCATCGCCCACGGACTCGAAATCTGAGCGAGTGGACGGCGAAGTCGAAGGCACCGAAGAGGAGGCGAATCTCCACTGTTGCTAGGGACAAGGAAGCCGCAACATCAGCACTCTCGATTCCCACAGATGGATCCAATTGACAAGGGGTTAACTCATCAATGCCCATCACAGATGGACTTAAGTTCGAGGAAGTGGGGAGTGCTGGAGGCATCGATCGGCTAGCAAATAAGCACATAGGGACGCAAGGTTTACCCAGGTTCGGGCCTTGTAGAGGACCCTAGTCCTGCTTGTCTGCTCTTGGAATTATCGAAGGAGTCGAAAGTTACAGGGGGTGCGCAGATGCAATTTGGCAATGGTGTGAAACTAGGGTCGTGATCATCCTCCCTGCCACCCCTCCTAGCCTTTATATAGATAGGCTAGGTCTCGGGATAACAGGCCAAGTCGGTTACAAGTTAGGGTTTTCCCTTTAAACTTCTATCTTAAGTTTGCCGTGTGTCGCAAGCAGTCGGAGTCTCTGGGTCACCCGAATCTTGACTGGGCCTTAGCAACGTCGTGGGCTTCTTCAATGTTGGACCGTATATGCCAAGCTTGAGTACCTGTAAGGTATGCCCACGTCAAGTACAATAAGAAAAAGTCTGAAATTTATGACTAGTTTGATGAATGATTGTCTTGAGAATATACCCTTGATTATACTTAACCCCATAGATATTTTGATAGTCTCGACGACACTCATGAAAGGAATTGTTTGATTGAAATAAAGTCTAGTGGTAATTGTGATGCATGCCAAAGCTAACCTTGTGGATCAAACCGCGGTTCTAGCTCAAAAAAATAGAAAGATGCGAGACAACTTTGTTCTATGTCTCTAATGCACACCTTTGGGATGCCAACAACTCCGCTAGCTTTTGAACGATCTATGGTATAACCCTGGATTTCGGCTATGAGTTGATGACATGATTGGCATCTGTGTTAATGTATGGGCAAAAGTATTGGTACTCTCCAAGGTTGTGCAAACACTAGCAAAAAGAAACAAACAACGATCCTTGAAAAATGAGATGAAAAAGAAAGAAAAAAAGATATCTATGAGGATCCACAAAACAAGTCCTTGGCATGGTCTCATTACTACTTTATGATTTTTTCTTGAAAGACAGTGATTGGATTAGAAGTGTTTTAGATTGACTTGATTTATTGATGTGGGCATAAATAAGACACTTCATTGTTATACTACTTGGGACATGAAACTCTCTTACTCAATTATGCTATTTAAACATCCTAGTGTTCCTTGGCAAGCTGAGAGTTAGTTAGAGGAATTGGATTAATTTCTACACTTCTAGTTATTTATACTTATATTAAACTTTACTTTGATTATCTTGAATTACCGAAGCTTGTATAGTATTCTTGTCATCTCTCTAACTTTGATAAGCTTCGCAAATGAATGAAGTGTTGAGCACATACGACTACTGACTATGAGTGAACTCTTATTCTTGTTGATTAAAGTTTAAACGCTGAATTCCTTATAGTTTTTTGGTTCTTCTTGCTCGGGGACGATCAAGGTTTGAGCTTTGGGGAAGTTGATGGCTCTAATTTTTGCCATCTTCCACTACATTTAAACATTGTTTTTGGTCAAGTAATTGCCAAAGAAACTCTCAACTTTTGCCACTAATGACTAATGATTGCAAAGATATGCAAATCCCTTCTTTAATTTATGTTGTGCAGGAAATCACTGCTTCTAAGGCAAAATAAGGAGTCATAATGAAGGATTTTGAGGAAGTACACACGGCCAAGTAATTGGAGAAGCCAGCCAGGGCGTCAGCATGCTAAACGACCACTGGTACAGGCGCGGTCCGCCCGTACCGCGCGCCCATACCAGGTGGCGACGGCTTCGTCTCGTCAAACCCTACTACTTTTGTGAAGATGCCTATATATTTCAAGGCTCCAGCCACCGGTTAGAGAGTTGCCATTCTCAGATTGCATCACAACACTCCCAAAGGAGATCCACACCATTGTTCATCCATAATTCATCCATTGTTCATCACTTCCACCATCCATCCCTCCACAAGCCATAGCCATTGCTTTGTACTTTTAGATCTCCTTGTGATTTGGTGACCATTGTAAGAATATTTGATTTCAATGTAAGTATTTGCATGATGTTTTCTATCTCCGATCTATTTGTTATGAGTGAGTAGTCCTCACGAGATGCAGGTTGGGGAGAAACCTCATAGCAATTATGTGCATCTAGATCATGGGAGAATTGTATTTTGTTTGGATTCGTGATTTGTATCTTTTGTTTCTTCATCTCTCGTCTCGATCTGTGGACTTGTAGGTACCCAAGATCCCATAGATTGATAAAGGCTTGAGGTGAGATACTTGGCTAGCGGCAATCTCATAGGAAACTCAGTGACAGAAAGGGAAGTATGGTCTTCGCTTAGTGCCCCATTCGGGATCAACAACAATATCACCACTTAAAGCTTTAATCTATGTTTACACTTAATAATCATTTGTAACCCGTGGATTCGGTGTACTCTCGGTTGGATTAAAAGTCTATTGTTATGCCCGCTGCATCACGGGGGCTCCAGAATATTAGGACGTGTTGCCCACAAAAGATTATCTAAATACAAACACTATACATGACTATGCTTATTATTATCTTTCATCCCATTTGATGTGCAGCTGCAGGTGGATCTTCAACCCTGGCCTATCTCCATCCATTGATTCAAACCCGTTATAAAGTAAAATAGATTGGTCCGGTCAACTAAGGTAAAACGAACAAACACAGTCTTGTAGACGTGTCCTTTTTTTATTACCTTTTAGCAGTGCTTTCCGAGGTTCGATTAAACCTAGTTCTTCTAGGGGGGAAACTATTATACTACATCCATGAATCCAAATTGAAGGTATCAGCCATCTTGAGTAAATCATATGCTTGAATCTTTCCATCCTTAGTGATCATGGGTCGACGAAGACAAGTTTAAAAAATAGGTTTCCCTATGGAATATGAGGGAGTGGTTCACAAGTCATCATCAAGAGAGCATGGTCAAGAGCAATCAAGAAAGGTGTTCCATCTTGAGGAGGATAAGATTGTCTACATTAAGCTCAAGTGGAATGCTCACTACAAAGGTATTATCTTGACATGTTTATCTTTTACCGGTCGCATGTTGTTAGTTGGGAGACCGGTTTATAGGATAAATAGTCGTACTATGAAGAGGTCCCCTCGAGTGAGTAACTCGATTATATCTTTCGGAGGGAGCTCAAATCTTTGCATCTTTGGAATCATCCTTCTTGGTTCTTATTTGGTTCTTATCCATGTGAGGATTTAGATCTTGTGTTAATCTCCATGACAAGCTCAAGTTCATCGAAAACGGGTTTCATATGCATTCTGTATTGCGTTTTCGATGTTGGAGGTTTTACCGGTTTGTCTTTTATAGATAGGTTAAACCTTTCATCATTTGACTATACTATGATGATTCTCTGCATGATCTTGTATAGTTATTTATTAACTTTGAAATGATCCCAACATCATCAAAATCGGAGTTCGGATGCTCAAGTTATGATCGTTTTGGTTTTGTTGTTTCTCCCAGTTTTTAGGGGGCAGATTATCCGGCCAAATATCCAGCCCATGTACTGAGAGCCACATACCGCGCACTGGAAAAGTCCTTATCCATATTTTGGTCTGGGTGGCCCGAATTATCCGGGGTAGGGGCGGATTATCCGGCCTGGGAGGTCCCAAACGGTCATATTTCATTGGGAGGAGCATGGACATGGAGCAATCAAGAAAGGGGTTTGAGCACATCTGGAGACTAAAAGGCCCCCTTCTTCCCCCTTGGGTTGTAAGCTTGCATTCTCTCTCCTCCATTGTTTCTACCTTCAAGATCTTGCACATACTCTCAATCTCTCCCATATATATAAATATATACATGCAAAATAGTCGGCTTCCCATGGTGGCCAGGTGCATGGGCTAACCACCTTTGCATCAGATAAAGAGAGCAAACAGTGTTAAGGAAATAAACGGCAGAGCTTATCAGAAACAAAAGGTAGAGCTGATCCTAGAGAAAATCACTTGCATAACACATGTGTGTAGCACGGTAGCTCTTGCAAAACACATGTGTGCAGCACGGTAGCTCGCCGATCGCGGTTTACATGCATGTCGCACGCTTTTTAACCTGTGGTCATCAGCAAACTACTATTAGACATGCATTTGTTTCTTGCCCATGGACATGGAGTCAATTCCCACGCATGCATTTTAGTCTCCGGGTGTGCTTAGACCCCTTATACAACCTACTATGCATTGTAAACTCGGTAGAAATCCATCTCCAACACCATCCACATTTTTTCTTGTTAATTATTCAACTACAGAAACAAAACTAATGGAGAGATTTTTTTGCATCATACGAGTCACCTGGATTAGCTACCGCCATGGCTTAACCGTTGGATTGTATCAAAGGCAAATCTATATGAACGAGAGAGAATGGTGGCAGTAGATAAGCAGGAGAGATAATAGGTTGTGTGAGTGAGTTGTGTTCCCGTGCAAATAAGTTATTATAATAGCATTGTGACCATTGCATGATGGGGTTCGTTGCATAGAAAACAAAAGAATTCTACGATTGCAACCACCAAGATCAGGAGATACATGTAACAGTTTCAGATAGGCTCACCCTTGAATATCGTAACACAGGATAACGTTCCCATAAACAAGTGTGGATGATGTAGAATGTACACGACCGTCCTCAAGGACGTGAAGACGATCAATGCCACAAGTGGAAGCGCCTCCGTAATCGGTCACACGTACGGTGTGCCGACGACTCCCGAACCCTCGCTCTAGCCGGGCAGCGGAAGTACCGGATCCTCGAGAACTCCGCCAGCGCTACGCCATGGTAGAGGTGGTGGAGGGGAAGATCTCGAACAGGGATTCGCCTAAGCACCTTTTTCTTGTCTATGGACAAAGCTAGCAAGGGGGAAAGATGCCATCCAAAGGGCATATGAGAGGAGAGTGAATGAGTGAGATGAGAAGAGGGGGAGGGGCCTTTTATAGGTGAGAGGGGGCAACCAAGGGGCATGGCGCACCATCCATGGTGGTTCCCCCACCTCTCCCCCATTCATGTGTGTGGACACTCCACTCACATCAATATTGCTCCACTCATCTTCCATTTAATTTCCACTCAAAATTAAAGGTCTTTCCATTAAAGCACTTTAATTCTCTTGTTTAAATGCAACTCAATTTAATGAACACTTCATTTAATGAGTACTTCATTTAATGAACACATTAATATTTTTATCCCTTGCTTTGTTTCGATACCCCGAAACCATGTTGGCAGATTCGACAGAACAAATTCCTGCGATATCCATTATCTTCTCCTATGTCTCCTATCCGCTCAATTGTGTCGACTAACCTTAAGTGTGTCTCCCTATAGGTTCGAGAACTATGTAGACATGATCGATACTTTCTCCGATCAATAGTCATTAGCGGGATCTGGAGATTCATAATGACTCCCACTAGTTTCACGAAAATCCAATGATCGTCTGAACCTTTTTCGCTGTAATCAAATTATTTTTGTCTCGCGATATTTTACTTGTCCGAGATTCGATCACTCGGTATCATCCATACCTTGTTTAATCTCGTTCCAAACAAGTACTCCTTTTCTCATTCCTTTGATATAACATTCTAGTGATCAAATCACTTGCTTGCAAGCTATGTCAATGTGATATCACCGAGAGGGCCCTGAGTATATCTCTCCGTCATATGGATGGAAAAATTCCACTCTTTATCCACAAGCCTCAACTAACACTTTCCAAGTACCCGACGACACCTTTATAATTACCCAATTACGAAGTGACGTTTGATGTAATCAAAGTACCTTTCCGGTGAAAGTGATTGACGTGATCTCATGGTCTTAGGACATTGAGTTACTACTAATGTGATAGCAATATAAACTTGAGGACATGATCATATTTCTACATCTACTTCGGGTGACGATATGATCTTGCTATTAACAACATCTAATGTTCATGATCAGGAAACCTATGATCATCGGTTAATCAACAAGCTAATATTAAGAGAGGTATTACTAGGAACCTTTTCTTTGTTTATAAATCACACATGTATTAACGTTTTCTATTAACACAATTATAGCATGAGAAATAAACATTTATTATAAACATGGAATAAGATAATAACCACTTTATTATTGCCTCTTGGGCATATTCCTTTCATTGCATGCACCGTGAGCCATGTGAGACCTTTTATTTCTTCGGCTCTACATGTTTACGCGCGGGCATGGATTTGCATGCACCATGGACCATGTATTTACTTGTAAAGCTACAAATAGGTGCAGGTTAAAGATGGTAAACGGCTAGCTGTTTTTGCATGCACCGTGGATCATGCTTCACTTCTAAAGCTTCCAAGAGATGAATGTTAGACACGGTGAACGGACAGATGTGCATGCTCATAACAATCGATTACTAGCAACTCCGTTATTTATACATCATAGCTGTTACCAGCATCAATATGTCAAGGGAGCATGTGCACCACAATCGGACGGTGAGCAGCCTATGCGCCGTAGCCACCATGGGCAGGAAATACGATATATACATATATATATATATATACATACATATGTGTGTGCGCGCGCGCTCCTGACAAAGTAAATGCTAGTTTTATTCCGCATTTGTTAAGCCCATCTCATAAAAGTTGTAAACCGCCTATTCCCCCCCCCCCCCCGGTCTAGACAGTATATGTGTCCTAGCACGAAACAATATCATGTAGCACATAGGAACATACCAATTTGATCAATGATGGCGACTTTATTTAGCCCTTTAGTCTCTAACTATAGACTTTCTACAAGTTTATACCAGAATATTTTTTCATAGGATTCCATTGATTAATTTTGTGCACACATTTTATTTAATAAATTGCGAGGAGCGTCTATATACATGAAACCAAGATATTCTAGATGAGCATATCAAAATTTCATACTTGTATGTTTGCAAAGAGAACATCCACAACAACTTCATATTCACCGGTGATTACTATAAGCAATGGTATTTCAGTACCAACTATGAAACATGCATATATAGTCAACTTATTACTAAACCAAACTTGCAAGACACATTTGCCACTGATTCAATTCATACTCTAGAACCAAGAAATATGATTTACCATTTTTTGGAGGATATGCTCACATAATAATATGCTCTAAGACACTACCAAGATATTTGTTAGACTATATGCTTTAGAGATTTCTATGATGATATTAAGAACTATACATACGAAAACACACGGAATAGATATATATGCACACATTATATAACTTATGCATTTTAAAATTCTACAATGTTAATTTAGCACAAGCAAAATATTCAATGATATACATTACAACTTTATAACAAAGAACAATGTAATTAATATTTAGCCACTTTGTTATGCTTAAACCATGCGAGGCAATCACTGTAAAATTATACTCACCGAAACATGATAGGAAATCAGTTTAGGAAAGTAAAATAGTTTAGTATAAAGATAGATGAATTTAATTTGTTTGAGTTATAAACTTGATTCGACCGTTTCTCATCATGTTAATGCCACACTCGTCTTAGGCACTGATGTAGGAGAACCAAATATTCACTGCACACAAAATAATAACCATAGTGCAGTTTTGAAATAATCGAGCTTTTAAATATCCTCTATCACACTACTCCAAATTTTGAAGAGAAAAGTTCTCCGAAGATGGTTCACATATGCCTAGATGCAATATGTAGCCGGTGATAGGAGACAATCATAATTTACTATTCTAGGTTGTTGTCGAGAATATAGGAGCCATCTCATATCTCAATGGCACCCATTGGTTGGTCCCATAATTCTCGGGGGCAAATTTTGTCTTTTATTTCTTTTCAACTTCAGCTTTTCTGTTTTTGCTACCTTTTCATGGATGTGAAAACATAATTAATATTGTGTTCTTTCTTGAAGATGCTTTATTCTTTCTATCATATAGTCCTGAACAACTTACATTATATGCATGAATATTTCTTATACAAGGTGGGATTATACTTCTAGTCTACATGTTTTATTTTAAAAACATATTAATAATTTTCAATTTTCAAAGCATAAAGTTGGTAATAAGTGAGTTGGCTAAGCCCACCTTACATATGTTAGTTTTTGAGAGAAATCTGCATGAGGGGAGGAAGAGGGTAATAATGTCGACCTTTTTGTGCTTAAACTCTTGACAAAATTTAATTTTCATCCTAATACTTCAATTTTCCCAAATAAACCTTGGACTCTTGAAAAATTGACATCCAACACGAGGAAAATGGTGATGTGAACACACAAAAATTGGTTCGCCCAACTGAACCATGACATGCCTCTCACAATGCCAAAACAAGAGAAAGATCACTATGCTCCTAATCAAATTGCTTGCTTGAATTACTCTCTCTTTCTCTCCGGTCTCTAGTTGTCTACCACCATGCCGACTGCCATATTATAGCATCCACGTCCCCACCGCCTTTCCCTAGAATCGACCCAAATAGCATTGACCCACTATGCCATCCTCTTGAAACTCCTTGGATAGCTACATCTTCCTAGTTAACGAAACGATTTTGGTAGCAGAATCGACCATGTATTACTACGATAAACGTGATGATGACAATGTTGACAATCATAGAGAAGATGATAAGCTTGACATCGGTCCGACGAAAGAGGAGATGCAATAAGCTAGGGCACGGCGAGCTGGCGGCGGATGAGCTCTAATATCAACGTGGACGAGCGGGACGGCATGACAGACTAGCCGACGGTGACAAAGTGGGATGACATGGACGATCTTGTTGGGAAGATTGTGGATTTAGTGTTTCCCATGGATATTTGACAAGACATGTGGGGATTTTGACTAGGTGGAACCACCCCGTCCAGATAGGTTCCGGATCCATTTGTTTTACCCTTTTTGCTGCCACTCAATGTCTGCATAAATATTTGTCCTGTTAGATGAGATACGAACTTTTCCAGAAGTGTAGGGAATTTTCTCCGATTAGATGGGATATGAACTTCTCCAAATGTGTAGGTTTTTTTTACCAAACAGAAGTTTTAGGACGAGCAGTGGACTTTTTGTGAGAGCTTAGGGATGAAAAGTAGACCTGGGCCTCTTCGATTCAAAGATATTACATAGGATTTTTGGAGTTGTTGTTTGATTTGTAGGATTGGATCACATAGCAATTTTTCCTAAGAAATCACTTGCATTAGATTCCGTAGAAAATCAAACATTCACTCAAACCTCTTTTTAAGAATCCTTTGTTTTCCATGGTAGAATTAAACAAACTATGCTGCATATGAAATCCTGCAGGATTGAAGGGACATGACATTGCAATCCTATAATTTTTCTATCCATGCGGTTTTACAATATGTGAATCAAAAAGACCCTTAAAAGGGGGCGTGGCTCAAGTGCGGTGGCAAGTTTAGGAGCGCTCGTACATTAGTTATTTAGTTCATCACTAAATAGTTGTCTAAAAGGTAGTTTTCATGAAGCAAAGATCAAACTAAAAGATTTGAAACATTCGCAAAGTACAAGTTCCATGGTAGGAAAACTCGTGTCCAAATTGTATGCACACATAAAGAGAGTTCGTCCAACGTGACAAGTATCGGCAGTGAAGGAAGTATCTTAATTCTTTTGAACAACCACTGCAGATATTTGACGCCCAATGCTTGCTCTGTACTACACTATTTACATTCACTAGCAATGTTAAAAATTGTATCTATCTAGTACATCTAGGCATCAACCTGACTACTCCACATAAAGAATAATGAATACAATACACAATTGAAGCTTCTAAATTCTAACAAACTAGAGATGAATTATCTAGGTACTACCCGTGTGTTGGAGGCATGCCGTTTCAAGAATGAGCTTATCTGGCTCCAGAAGGAATTTCTGGAACCAAAGAGCCGCACACTAACTGATTTCGTGGACCCTGTTCTAACAAATTCCAGCTCCCGGGATACACCATGTTCTTCATAGCTGGGGTCATCAAGAAATGGGAGGTCAACCAAACCGCCAGACTCCACGTTTTTAAGCCATCCACGGAGTAAATAATTTATAACCTGATCAAAGATGAAAGTTAAGTAGTCAGCATTATTGTTGAAACAGAACTCACTAGCCACGAATAAACACCCCAAGTCGGTATCAGAGCTTAGACGTTACGACGGGTATAGTTTCTAACGACTTAAGATCCATGACAACTTAAATTTTGCTTTAGTTGGTATTAACTAACTAAATATTTTTTACGTAATATCCAGGTAAACCAAATATCTGAAGTGCCGCAACGAAAACAATCTGAAGTGCAATGAGGCACGCACTAATATCTCAATATGCAATGCACCTTTCTCACGAGGAATGCTGGTTGTCATGTCTTCTTGGCTGTGCACTCTGCACGGGACGACGTAAGTGTTCTAAATGTGGTAGCCAGTCCACATGGTAATAAAAAAATTCAGGCCTTTCAGGCTAGCAGCAGCCCAGTTCACAAAGAACAGGATTATGAGGCAACATGTGGCTAAGGGGTGCACTCTATTGGTCCCAATCAATTGTTGCGAAACTAGAAGTGTTTTGGTGTGAAATGTTAAGTTCTAAGAGTACAAAGTACAGTTCTGTGAATTGACTGCTTAAACGCATAGTTAAGACGAAATAAGTATAGATTTGTGATATTTACTCTAATAAAAAAAGGTACAAGCTACAAACAGATTTGTCTATTTCTGTTTTTTCTAACTTGTTTCAGGTTCAAAGTTGAAATTTTAAAGGGCAATGCAGTGCTCCAAAAGTGATCCCCCAATTTTCTGTATTTTGTATGTTCGCATCCTGGTGGTATTTTGCTCCACATATGTCCATAATCCATAATGAAACCACGATCGTAACATGGTATAAATCCAAAAGGGGATACAAGACACGCGATGGTTTACCTCAGGAACCTCATCGTGAGGACAGTGGCCGGCAGGGCTGATTTGATAATAGGGTGCTTCTGGCACTTGCTGCTTGACTCTAAGACCCCAAAAAGGTCCTACCCAAGGATCTTCTTTCCCATACATAAGAGAAATGGGAATACCCTGCTTTTGGCACCTGCGCATGATCAGTGTTAAAATGGAGACTATATTTTATAAGCACTAGAGCAATTCATCACTTAGGCTATCCACTTCACCTAGAGAGTGCCTCCTGGAAGGATATCTGACCCATTGGAGCACACATAATGGAGGCAAATGATGCAGCAGCTGCTGGGTGTTCAGTTGTCTCTATAATACGCGAGAACACTTTATCAACATTTGTTGAGTGGTCAGCATATACTTGCCTGAGTATCTTCTGTATACTTCTCGGGTCACGTATCTTCTGCCACCTGCATCACAAAGGGATTAATGGGCTATATCCAACTTATAGGATCCAATGTGTAAAAACATCAAGACACCAGTAGTTAACAGTAGGGAGAAATTTAAGATTATGCAACTTGAATGTATGTGAAACCAAGTGACACATACACTGTTTCAGTAAGTTTCCTCACAAATGATGGAAGAGGAAATGTCCCAGCCCATGGAAAAATCTTTGACAAATGAGGAGATCTTAACGGGTTCGGAAAGAAACCCCAAAATGGTGTTGCATTAAGCAATGTGACCCCCTTTACAAGGTGTGGACAGGATGCAGCAAGATATAGAGCAACGAAACCTCCAAGAGAGTTTCCTACAATATAAACTGGCTCACCGATAACCTGCAAGAGGGCTATAAAATTAGCATACAAAAAAGGAGATGTAATTCCAATAGCTGAAGATAAGCGGTCGAAGTGGTTGTGAATAGGAAGATTCTAAATGGTTTAAAAGGCATAACATAACTATACAATTGACATAATGATCCTGTGAAAGATGCATTAGCATTTATAACCACCAATGTTGGACCTGTCAAAACTAAGATCTACTATATTCTCAGGACCGACCTTAATCGCATGATCCAAACAAGCAAAACGTTGACCAACATCATGTGTGAACTATAAATCATTTACTTTCATTAAGAACTTGTGACCACCAAAGAAGTTCACATAGTGTTCCAGATTGTGAATAAATTAAAACCCAATTATGCAATTATGATGAGTTTGAATATAAATGATATACGTGATTCTTGTCCAGCCCACCATAATTAGATTCTAACAAGTCTATGTACAGTACCAAAAAGATGCGTAGATGATAAAATTCTCGTCCAATTTCATTCTTGGTATTTGTTACCTCTTAGTACTTGAATGAAAATTGTGTGGGTTTTATTAATTAAAGCCAGGCTCTGCTTGAGCCTTCCGTCTAAAAAATCAGAATTGTTTCACAAGTGCATTTGCATCAAGTGAGCAGATGCACAATACAAGTGCTAATTAAAGAGTACGACATCCATAGTAGTCTAGGAGCAAAAAAAGACCAATTGTATAAATCCCTAATTATATATTCTGAAAATCTTGCAACCAAACATTTCTTGATGAAAGTAAAATAGCTGATTTGTTAATTACTGAAGGAGTTTCGGGAGTGCAAAGCACACAAAGCTTTGTGAATATGGAAGACATGTTAGCACATGGAACATTGATGGCACAACAAAGATTCCGAAATTGTACCTCCTCAACGAAATGCTGGACCTGGTTGTGCCACAAGTCCACAGAGTACACCAGTTCATCTGCCCATGGTTGTGAATCCTGTCCAAAACCCCAATATGATTCCTCATCCTGCTCCCCAATGGTCTTAGGAGCAGGGTCTTCACACGGCAACGACATTCCCTGCCCTAGAAAATCCATTGTCCACACCTTGTAATCACGGCCAAGATCCTTGAGTTGCTTCTCAAAATGGAACGTGCCCACTCCAAAACCTGGTAGAAAAAGCACTGCTGGCGCCTTGCTGTTCTTGGTGCCAGACTTCTCGTAGTATACCGTCAGTTTTGGCTTCCACTCCCACAAACCGGTGCTGATTTGGGAACTGTCTGGCCCTTCTGGAAGACCCGGAATCACCATTCTCCCGACCTTGCCGACCTTCTGGGGGATGCCTTGGAGAGCATCGATGTCACTTACATGGAAGCTATGGCTGACATGAAGCTTTCCTGGCTCACTTGGATTTGAAGCTCTCCCTGTGCCGACACAAAGAACTGCAGCTTTTCTTGGCCGAGCAAGCTTGGTACGGCGCGGACCAAGACCTGTGCCCAGAAACCTCCCAGCACTGCTAGGTGTTTGATGAAATGCCAAGCAAGAGTTGCTGCAGGAGACCACTTCCATGACCGCTGCGGTAGCTAGCACACTGTTTCTGCAACAGAGGAGCGAACTAATTAAATTCACAAAGCTGCACTGGAATGATGAACTCCACAGTCAGTCCATCTCTATGGGGGATATGACCAGAATTGAAATAAAAAAGTCATACATGAGAGATCCAGTTGAGTTAAGCTACCTAAGTAGTTTACTGAATCCGAGTCTAATGAATGAAAGCTAGTTTAGGTCGACAGACGGCAGACTGGATTTTACCAGATTGGCATCATTTTCGTTACACCAAAATGGCACTGTACTAGGAACAAGCAGGGGTGGACCTAGCGTTAGGCATGTATGTGGGTTCAGCTGAACTCAATTTTAGTTTTAGACTTGGATTGGGTTGCTCACGTGAAAGAAAATACCAGAACAACAACACACTGAGAACAATGAACAACCGGAGCAAGTTAGGGTTGCTCACCAGCGAAAAGGAATGGATCCAACTCCGGGTGGATCTCGACGCCGCGCCACGCCAGCCGAGTGGAACGGAGGAGGAAGAACTCCTTCCAGGTGGCGTGCTTGGGTGCCCGAGGCGTGTTCCGCTGACGAGGGAACGGATCTACTCCGCTAGTACTACGAGTAGTGAAGGCCTAGGGCCGAGGGGGTAGTTTTGATCTGGATGGGAGGCTGGTCGGTCTACCATTGGAGTTCTTCTTGCGTCCAGCTCACTCCTACCGAACTCCTTTTGCGTGTGGGTTACTTCTACCTCCGCTTGTCTTCTTCTCCTTCTCCCTCTCAACGTCCCGCTCTGGTGTTCTGCAGCTTCCAACCCGGCCGTTCCTCCTTCCTCGACCACACATATTCTTGTGTTGTCTTCCCCGCGGAGCTAGCCCACCAACCCATCTCAATATCTGATGGACGGCACGAAGTGAAGCCACATGTGCAGTGCCCGAGGTGTTTACAGGCATAGTCATGCACGTGTTCTGCACGAAACATTTACGGCCTCGTACTACATGATTTAAAAGTCAATATCTCCCAAACAAAAGGTACAGTAATTCCTTACAAATCTTTTGGGTTTTCTCCATCTAGAGCCAAAGTCATATGACGCCGAGTTGGGCCTTGTATATTTCTCTAGTATTTTCATCCGAAGAGATTTGGAGATGGGAAGGGATTTGGAGTTCACTTAATCCACTACAATTCTCTCAAACACTCTTTCCAAAAATACACTAAACATGGTATAGAGATTTTAATCTAGGAAAAAACAATAGGAATTAATGGAATATCTTGCCATTATCCGGTCCAAATCCAAGTTGATAAACGGACCAGTGGATTTTGCATGATTTGGCATAGATGGTGGGGGTCTCTATGGTGTTAGCCCACATGTCTACTGAATGTGGTGAATCATTTGTCGAAGCCGTGCATACTCTCGTGATGCTTCATATAGTGCTATAATTTCTGAGTGGTTTATCGAAGTCGATGCAAAACTTTGCTTAGACAATTTTCAAGAAATCGTAGTTCCACCACAAAGGAAAACTTGGAAATGTGTAGGTTCGACAGATACCCTGTGGTTCCAATGATAGGTCTTGATTCCTCCCATAGAACATCCCAGACGTCATTGATGCCTTTCTAATGTCTATTGGTAGGCTCAAAATTGTACCTATTAAGAAAATTGTCTGTGAACGCAATGTCGGACTATGTGTATTTTGCGAGGTACATAAGTGCTCCAATGGCGCTCAAGTAGAGGAATTCGTGTCCAGAATTTCCCCTTCTTTCTTAGGCATGAGTATATCGTTATCTAACTGTAAAGATCTCCCAATCATTTGAGTCTTAGAAGGATATGCCTTATAAAATCCAATTCGGTCCAACACCTTCTAGGTATAAGCAAACCGGTGCACTAGAATCCTAGCAGGAAAATGTTCAAGTTGTAGACCTAGACAGAACTTGATTTTACCCAAATCCTCCATCTCAAATTCCGACATCATGTAGACACTCGTTTTATCAATATCTCTAGGTGTACCAATTATATTTAAATCATCCATGTATACTAAAATTATACATAATCCTTCATGAGGTTATTGTATAAAGACACATGGCCAATCTATGTTGCTTGTGTAGTGCTTCTCATGAAGAAATCACTCAAGCAATTATACCGCAGTCTACCAGACTGTTTAAGTTCATATAATAACTTCTTGAGAAGAACAGAGTATAGATTTGGAATGGGGGTACCTTATGGTACCTTCATGTAAATGACTGTATCAAGATTACCATATAGGTAAGAAGTAGCAACATTATACAACTTTTTAAAGTCTAGATTTACTGCCATTGTGATCAAGTATCTAAAGGTTATACCATCCATGAATGTGGAGTAAGTTTCCTCAAAATTGACACCAAATCATTGAGTGAACCCTTGAGATATGAGCCTTGATTTTTTACTGAACCACCTCCTTCCAATCTTTCCAATCCAACCTTCTCTTACAATCAGCGATATTGATAGGTTTAAGGTCACGATCTATCATTGAGAAAATGTTCTTAGAAAATTTAATGTCGACAATCGCCATTTATCGGTGCATTGACTCACTTGTATTAATATAATTTATGGTAATTTCGTCATGGGGCGCATCACTACCTATTGCTCTACCGCATTTCCCATTACAAGAGCGATGTCTTTTACCTTTTCTGTGTCGGTTTGTGTACTCACACCTCTGTTGGATGTTCCATCAATAAGGACGTTCAAGTCCAGAATCCTGTGTACAAGACTTTCCTTGCGCGTTCAAAGTATCAACTGGCTCCCCTTTTTATTACTATATGGCCTTGGCCTTTTGATGGCTCTGAAATATAGTCATCTAACTTCCATATTTAAACTGGATATTAATCATATTCTTAATAAAATATCTCTCTAAACGCTGCCACTAATGCTAATATTTAGAGGGTATACAATCCTTTATTTTTGTATTTTTCCTGCGCAAATAATATCATTTAAAGGAGGGAATCACTATATTAAAGTCAAAGATACAGGATTTTCAACTACCAGAAGAAACCAGAAGCCTTACATCGGAGGCAGATGCTTTAACGACCAACTATACAGCCGGACCAAAAATTTCGACCGTATAGCTCCGGACGTATAGTTGGCGCCACCACCGTTAGGTCAAACAGAACAACTTTCGTGAAGGGACCCCTATATAAAGAAGCCTCGGGCGATGAGAAAACAGAGTTCGCACAATCCAGAAGTCTCTGTCACAGATCACCAGCCGCCTCTAGATCTCCAAACCCTTCTCCATCTCCATAGCCATATTCCACCACTTGTAATAGTAGATCTCTTCTCCGATTGGCGATATTGTAAGACTATTGCTATCAATCTTATGATTTTTATTACAATGTTTGCGATTATTGATCTCATCTCTATGTGTGAGTAATTCTCCTTGGGCTAAGGGCTTCGGCCTAGCCATGTAGCAATTGTGCATGTGAATTATCATGGATGGGATCGTGTATTAGTCTGTATGACATGATGATTATTGTATCCTCTCTTGCCTCAATCCAAGGACTTGTCAGGTACCCAAGACACCGAGGGTTGAGCCAGGTATAAAGAGTATGAGTGATGACTGATCTGCAGGTTGGGAACCCCTGTGACAGAAGGGGTAGTACGACTGTATGTGACGGATTTGCTTGGGATTAACAGTGACATCACTATGCATATCATTAGTTCTCTTTCTTCTATGGATGAGACTAGTAGGTTATTGCTATAAGCGGTTGTGGGGGCAATAGCAATTATGGATGCACTGCCCACATATAATTTATCTTGCTCTAACAAGTACATGCATACTTTATTTCTATCTTTTATTTCCATCAAATGTTTTGCACAGCTACAGGTGAAACCGAACGCCGTAGGCCCTCTCTCTCCATCATTGACAACAACAAAAAGACGCAAGCTACTGGTCCGGTGAAAACACAAAAGGAATTCTAAAAATCCCGAATGTCCGTTAAAGTAACTTCACTACGCATTCGCTTCCCGAGGATTCGATAACCTAGGTCTACTAGGGAAAAAGAAGTTATACTACATCTGTAATCTGGATCAAAGGTATCAACCATTTTTCTGGCGCCGTTGCCGGGGAAGCAATAGTTACCCTAGTGAGGTTATTAGAAACCTTGCTAGTTTTAATTCTTGTTTTTAATTTTGTTAGTTTGCTTTTAGTCTTTATTAGATAAACCAAAAAAATTTGTCTTTAAATTCTTGCTTTTACCGTTATAATTCTTTATCTAAGAAAACCCAAAACATAGGAAGTATGGCTGAAAACAAGCTTGGGGAGTTTGCTACTCCCAGTAATGATTATTTGCATACTCCTATTACTCAGCTAGCAATCGCTGCTGATGACTATGAAATTAAGCCCCATTACTTAAGTTTGGTTCAACAGAATCAATTTGGAGGCTCTGTTGTTGAAGACGCAGGTATGCACTTAAATACTTTTACTGAAACATGTGATATGATGCGTATAAAAGACGTTGACCCTGATGCGGTCAAATTGCGTATATTTCCTTTCTCTCTAAGAGGGAGAGCTAAAGAATGATTGCTATCTTGCCTAAAAATACTATTACATCATGGGTGGGATGTACTTCTTTATTTATGACTAAAAAATTTCTACCTGCAAAGACTATGCAACTTCGATCTAATATTACTGGCTTTAGATAGGAAGAGCGTGAGCCACTAGCGCTTGCATGTGAGAGAATGAAAGAATGCCCGAGAAACTGTCCTAGTCATACGATGGAAGATTGGTTAATCCTCTATTTATTTTACAATGCTATTAATCTTGTATCTAAGTATATCTTTGATACTGCAGCTGGAGAAATATTTATGGGTAAACATATTACCAAAGCAAAGCAGCTGCTAGACAATATGCAAGACAACCATGCCCAATGGCATGTGGAAAGATCAAACACAAAGAAGGTGAACTCAGTCTCACCACAAGAGAACGAAGATCTCAATGCTAAGTTGGATGAGCTCATACTAGCCATAAAAGGTAAGGAAACTCAGGTAAGAGCCACTCCCGAACCAAATATTGAAGAAATAGACTTCGTAGCTTGTAATGATTATAACTCTGCTTGGAAGAAGTCCTAATTTTAAAAAACACTATGCTAGTCCTGCAGGTAACTCTAATAATAATATGGGAAATAGTAATGGTAGTCTCCAGGAAACACTTAAGTCTTTCATAGACTCACAAAACGAACAAAATAATATTCTAGTTAAAATTACGGAGAATCGTGATGCTATGCTTGGTAAATTATCTAACCAAGCTGTTAATTTGAGAAATGATTTACAAGCCCTTCAAGAAAGAACGAGGATCATTGGGGAACAACTAGGTAAGATAACCGAGACTCAAACTCTCATTCTAGCTAAATTTGCAGGTAAAGCTAAGCCCAATCCAGTTGAGGAACTCAAAATCATGAGGATCCAAAGGGAGGAGCCTGAAGAACTTGACTATAGTAATGCACCTTCACCAAGCTACACCGTTGAAGATCTCGTAAAAAGGATCAACGTCAAGATTCCAGTAAGTGAAGTTAGTGAGGAAGCTATGCACCAACATTTTGTCAATCAAGTAGCAATAAAGGTACACGAGCTTGAAGAATAATACAAGCAAATTGCTGAAAAAATAACTGTTAAACTAGATGACATATTTGAGCCTACTATTAAGATTAAAATTGGAACCAATGAGGTAGCTGCACTTTGTGATTTATGTGCAAGCGTCTCGACAATTCCAAAGAGTCTTTTTAACAAGTTAAATCTTGGCTCCTTTGAAATTACTGAGTTAAAATTGCATCTAGCAGATTCTACCTACAAACAAGCTGTAGGAATTAAGGATAACACTTTAGTATACATTAAAGTTTGTCCCTCTCTTATTGATTTCGTTATTGTTGACATGCCTGAAGATGCTACTCCTCCTATTATATTAGGTCGTCTTTTCTTAAGAACTATTAAGGCTTTGATTAATGTGCATGAAGGGAACGTGAAGTTGCAATTGTCTTCGCGGGATCCTTTTGTTATTCATTTCCCCAGGAAGAAGAAAGCCAAGCATGATGAAAAGGAGGCCATCACTTTGAAGGCCAATTACTTTGGAGTGGGTGTTCCACTCATCTGGCATAAGTGAGTATCATCAAGGTCAAGCTATTGACCATAAAAGAGCGCTCCATGGGAGACAACCCATGTGAAATAAAGGTTTAAGTTAAGTTTTGTTTTAGTTTAATTTTTTGTTTAATAAAGAGTGCTAGAAAACTCCATCCGAGGAGAAGAAGTTCGGTAGTACTTGAAATTCTGCTTTATTCATACTATTGTTGGTCGACAATATTTACTATCAATTTTCTGTCAAAAACAAGGTATATCACTAAGTTACAGGAAAATAAATAGTCTACAAAGAAACAGATATTTTTTGATGCATATAGAGAGTTTAACGACCAACTATACGGCGGGAATAAAAATTCCGACCATATAGCTCCGGTCGTATAGATATCTTTGCCGTCGAAAATTATTCTGCAATATGTACTGAAAGCTTAACAACCAACTATACGACGGGAATAAAAATTCTAGCCGTATAGGTCCGGTCGTATAGATATCAATGCCTCCATACAATTTCTTTTCATATATTCTGAGAGTTTAACGACCAACTATACGGCGGGAATAAAAATTCCGGTCGTATAGCTCTGGTCATATAGATATTGATGCCTTTGCAAATTTTCTTTCGCAGGAACAGACAATTTAACGACCAACAATACGGCTAGAACATTTTGTTCCGCCCGTATAGCTGTGTCCGTATAGTTGTGCCGCCAAGAGGAAAACCTAATTTTTTGACAAAAGGCCAACTATACGGTCGGAGCACATTGTTCCGACCGTATAGCTTCACCCGTATAGTTGCGCCCGACCATAAAATTGCACCGGAAGGTACTCCCAACTCCAAAACTTCAATCCTTTTTCTTTCTTCTACCTCCAAACTCTCTCAAAACCTTAAGGGATCTCCATATCTATTCAATTTCACTCGATTTCCTCGCACACAAGTGATCTACGGTATGTTTCTCCTCTGATCCTCCAATTACTTTTTGCAAATTCATCTTCGATCTATTGTCATTGTTAATCTAGGGTGAGACCTACTATGAACCAATTGCCATGATTATTTTGCCTAGATTATTATTTTGAGGAAAATTCTTTAGTGTGCTATGATGAGGAATATGATACACTTACTGTTGTTGGATCAAAAGGTTTTATTTTTTCCTTTCTTCAATGTTTTAGATGATGAACACAAGGATCCAAACTCGTGCTCGTGCCACTGCTAGCGCTTCTCGGGGTGCCGCTCAGGAACGCATGGGGATACGGTTCAAGAATGAGGCCCATCGTGATTGCTTCAACATGATCAAGAACTGTGAAGTGAAGGCCACCAAGTGGACTTGTCCCATCATATTGAACCAACTCGGTATTGCTGATGACTTCAATTTACTTTGCAATAGAGTTGGCCTGCAAAACTTTTTGTATAATGATGTACCTATCTATCGCCGCTTAACCATTGAATTCCTTAGTTCATTGCAAAGCACCGTTAAACAATGGCAAGGAGAGGATACTATTTCTTTTCGTCTAATGAACAACAACTACACTTTAACATTAGATGAATGGTGTGCATGTTTTAATTTGCCAAATAGTGATATTCATGCTTTACATGCATCTGATACGTCCAAAACGTATCTACTTTCTCGAATATTTTTGCTATTGTTTATCCTTTAAACTTGTGTGATTTGGATACAACTAACACAGACTGACGCTGTTTTCAGCAGAATTACCTTGGTGTCTAGTTTTTGTACAAAAAATCAACTATCAGGAAAAATTTCGGAAAATATGCCAAAAATCATATTTCACCAGAAGACTCACGGAGCCAGAAGACGAGACGGAGTAGGGCCACGAGGGGCCCACACCACCTGGCCGCGCGGGCCAGGCCAGGCTGCGCCTGGGGGTGGTGTGGCCACGTCGGCTGCCCCCTCGGCCTCCCTCTTCGCCTATAAGTTGCATCTTGACCTAAAAACTAAGGGGGTTTTGACGTTTTTCCAGAAGACTCATGATGTCTACACACTTCTATTCTTGTAGACAGTTGTTGGGCCTCCAAGTGCATAGGTTTGTAGAACAGCAACAAGTTTTCCCTTAAGTGGATTACCCAAGGTTTATCGAACTCAGGGAGGAAGTGGTCAAAGGTATCCCTCTCAAGCAACCCTGCAATCAAGATACAAGAAGTCTCTTGTGTCCCCAACACACCCAATACACTTGTCAGGTGTATAGGTGCACTAGTTTGGCGAAGAGATAGTGAAATACAAGTGGTATGGGTAAAAGACAACGGTGCTAGAAAATAGTTTGATGGTGTGGAAGAGACTAAAGGCAAACTGAAATAAAGATGGAAGCAAGCAAACATGTAACAGATCTAGTTGCAGATGGTGTTTCAATGCTTAGAAACAAGGCCTAGGGATCATACTTTCACTAGTGAACACTCTCATATAAATATCTTCTCTTTATGATACTACTCTTAACCACTCCGGTTGGACACTCTAATCATTGGTAGGGCTATAACATCACACCTCAAAGTTCGCTTTTCACATCTAGATAACCCCACACTGTCACCTTGAGTACTAGATGGTTCCAACAAACACCACAATTTCATAGAAACATCCAACTGCAAATATAACGCATAACAAGTATTTGTGATCTCTAGCCTAAGTGCCACCATGGTGTGCACACTGTCAACTTCACACACATGGGGAGAGTAGAGATCTATTTAAAGCACTTGAGTAGCAAGGTAGATCTACTTGATTACAAAGCTCATGATCAAAATATGATCATGCATAGAGAGAGAGAGATGAACACATAGCTACCGGTAGAACCCTTAGCCTTGAGAGAGAACTACTCCCTCCTCATCATGGGAATCAGCAACGGTGATGGAGATGGTGGTGGAGATCGATGGAGATGGCCCCGTGGGCACTTCCTCGTCCGGTAGGGTGCCGGAACAGAGACTTTCTGTCCCCCGAATCTCCCCTTTGGTGGCGGCGGCACTGCGGAACTTTTCGTGGCTGGAGGCTTGACCATTTAGGGTTTTTGCATCAGGAGGCATCTTATAGGAGAAGAGGCAAGGTTGATGGGCGGCCAGGGGGCCTACACCTCTTGGTGGCGCGGCCAGGGTGGACCCTCGCCACCACATGGTGTGGCCGCCCTTTGGCCCCTCTCCATATCATCTTCTGGCTCCGTGAGTCTTCCGGGAAAATATCGACTATCGCTTTTGTCTAGTCCAATTCCGAGAATATTGATTTTCTGACTTTCCTAGAACCAAAAACAACAGAAAACAGGCAACTGGCACTGTGCCATCTTGTTAATATGTTAGTCCCATAAAACATATAAAAATACCTCAAAATATGGACAAAACATAAGAAAGTAGATAAAACCAAGCATGGAACATCAAAAATTATAGATACGTTTGAAACGTATCAACTCACGGAGTCAGAAGACGAGACGGAGTAGGGCCACGAGGGGCTCGCACCACCTGGCCGCGCGGGCCAGGCCAGGCCGCGCCTGGGGGTGGTGTGGACGCCTCGGTCACCCCCTCGGCCTCCCTCTTCGGCTATAAGTTGCCTCTTGACCTAAAAACCAAGGGGGGTTCGACATTTTTCCAGAAAGAGTTCCGCTGCGCCGCCACCACCAGATTCCGTGATTCGGAACCAGAAACTCCGTTTTGGCACCTTGTCGGGACGGGGAATTGGAGGAGATCATCGCCATCATCATCACCATCGCTTCTCCATCGACCATCCATGTTTCCCCCATCTATGAGTGAGTAATCCCCCACTGTAGGCTATGGGGATGGTAGGGATTGGATGAGATCATTCATGTACTAGCATCAGATTGTTAGGGCATGGTGCCTAGTATCTATTATTAGTGCTTTTTGACTTTGTTGCAACTTGTTATGCTTAATGCTTGTCACTAGGGCCTGAGTGCCATGATTTCATATCTGAACATGTTATTGATTCATTATGATATTATTGTTTATGGTCTTACCTTCAAGTTGTATACACATATTGTTGTCCGGAACCAAAGGCCCTGAAGTGATAGTAATCGGGATAACCGGAGGGAATGGCTTTGATGTGAGGATCACATGTGTTTACGGAGTGTTAATGCTTTGCTCCCGTGCTCTATTAAAAGGAGCACCTTAATTTCCAGTAGTTCCCTTGAGGCCCCGCTGCAAACAGGCTGGCAGGACAAAAGATGTTGTGCAAGTTCTCATTGCGAGCACGTATGACTGTATATGGAACACATGCATATGATTATTTAGTACTTGGATGCTTTATCTTATTATCTGTAATTGCCCTATGTTTTGATTGCCATATGAATTGTCTTGTCCATGTGACACCCGTCCATCCATCCCTATGCCTACCGCGCTTTAATCCTACTATTTACTGCAATTGTTACTATTGTCTTTACTTTTACTACTGTTGTTACTTTTCTATTGCTACTACAAAACTGTTGCTACTGATAAACTGATGTGAGCAAGATTGTTTCCAGGTGCAGCTGAATTGACAACTCAGTTGCTAAGGCTTATAAATATTCTTTGGCTCCCCTTGTGTCGAATCAATAACTTGGGTTTTACTTCCCTCGAAAATACTGCGATACACCCCTATACTTGTGGGTCATCAAGACTATTTTCTGGCACCGTTGCCGGGAGCATAGCTTTATTTATCAAGTTCACTTGGAATCACTATTGTTCGCTGCCATCCATCCATCATGGGTAAGTCTCGTGATGGCAACGTCCCTATTTTACCATCCACTACAAGGAGAGGTACGGTTCTGAACACCTTTGTTGCTCTTGATTCACCATTTGTTATGAGTAAGCTCCTTACACCACCACATACACATGCTACACACACTGCTACTACTGCTGAATCTGAAACTTCTGATACTTATGATGTTGCTTCTACTATGCTTGATAAGAGTGGTTCATTAGGTCCTTTCCTAGATGCTACGTTTGCTAGAACTATAGCTAGAAATACTGAAACTCCTAATGAAGACACTACTACACCTGTCAGTTCACCTGAGTCTAGAGAGAGCTATGATATTGAAGACAGTTATATAGAGATGACCGATGAATTTAGTAAAGAATGTCAAAACACCCATGATAGGAGTGCTATTAAGAGTCTCCTTGAGAGGCGTACTATAAAACCCAAATTGTCTCCTAATGCTAAGTTTGCTGCATCGCCCATAAACATTAAAGATAAGGATTATGATTTCTCTCTTGATTTATCTTACATTACTATTGTTGAGAAAGAACCTTTTTGTGGGACTAAGAATGAAAGTGCGGTAGCACATATGACTGAGCTTTCTACCATGAGTGGTTTATTTCCTGATGATATTAAGATGCGCACCTACTTTGTTGCTAAATTTTTCCCTTTTTCACCAAGGAGAAGCTAAAACTTGGTTTAATAACTTACCTCCTGGATCTATTGATAGTCCTGATTGCTTGATTAGTACATTCCTTCAGAAATATTTCCCTCCTAGTGCTAGACATGCTATTTTGTAGGAACTCTTTGATTTTAAACAGGGAGAGAAAGAGTTATTGCCTGAATCATGGGCAAGGTTTTGTTCTTTTATTCATGCACAAGTTGGATGTCCATTACCTAAGAATGAGCTTCTTGAAATATTTTATAATGGACTAACTTAAGAATCTAGGACATACCTGGGTAGTTGTGCTGATTGTGTTTTCAGGAATAGGACTCCCAAGGAAGCTGAGGAATTAATGGCTAAAATAAGCAAGAATTGTGAAGATTGGACTCCTCCTAAACCAGCTATACCTGAGACAACTATACCTGAAGCAGCTATACCTGCGCCTATACCAACATCAAAGAAGAGGGAAGTTATCGAACTAAATGATGAAGTGATGACGGAAGCTAAGAAATATCTTAAGGAGAAAGGTATTAAAGCTGAACACGTGAAGAATCTACCTCCTATAGAAGAATTATGTAAGCCAATATCCCACTCATCCACTATTGGGGTACACTCTCTCCAACATTTTGATGAAGGTGATATTCCTTACTCTAAACCTCCAGATCAATGCTTACAAGAATTTGATGTTTTTATTGTTAAGCAAGATAATTTTAATAAAAGGGTGCAAAATCATTTGATGGAAAACTCTAGAGCTATTATTGAGTTGAAGGATAGTGTGGAAAGAACCTCTAATGATGTTAAAATGCTTGTTAAACATTTTCAAATGGTTCACTCTCAAATTGATCAGCTTATTAAAGTACAAAAAGACTTGCTAGTTAATGCTGCTAAAGAAAAACATGCTTATGAAATTAGAACTAGAAGTGGTGCTGCTACCCAGGAACCTCTATATCGTGAGGGGCATCCTAAAAGAATTGAGCAGGATTCTCAACAAGCTGAAAACAGTGGTACTACTCCTAAGAAAAAAAGAAACATAAAACTATTGTAGAACCTTCTGAACCTGCTAAAGATCCTAATAGCATATCTATCTCTGATGCTGAAACTGAAAGTGGTAATGAGGAAAATGATGTTCCTGATAAAGAAAAGGTGAAGAAGAACCTAAAAGACACACTAAAAATACTAAGTACACTAAAGAAGATTTTGTTGCTAAGAAACATTGTAGTGAAAGAGAGCCTTGGGTCCAAAAACCTATGCCTTTCCCTGATATGAAACACAAGTCAAAGGAAGATGAACACTATAACAAGTTTTGTGAGTGGATGAAACCTTTATTGTTGCAAATTCCTTTGACTGATGCTATGAAATTGCCTCCTTATTCAAAGTATATGAAGGATATTGTCTTGAATAAAATAAAGATCCCTAATGAAGAAATTTCTACTTTGCTTGCTAATTATTCTTTTAATGGTAAGGTTCCTAAGAAACTTGGAGACCTAGGGATTCCAACTATTCCTTGATTTATTAAAAATAGTTATGTTAGAACTGCTTTATGTGATTTGGGAGCATGAGTTAGTGTTATGCCTTTTTCTCTCTATAAGAGACTTCAACTGGAAAAACTAATACCAACTGATATATCTTTGCAAATGGCTGATAAACTACTACTATTCATGTTGGTATATGTGAGGATGTACCTGTTCAAGTGGCTCATAATTGCTTGATATTAACTGATTTTGTTGTGCTTGAAATGCCTGAAGATGATAATATGTCTATTATTCTTGGGAGACCTTTTCTTAATACTGCAGGAGCTGTTATTAATTGTAATCAAGGAAATGTGACTTTTAATGTTAATGAAAAGGAGCATACTGTCTATTTCCCCAAGAAAATTGATAAGACTTATGGCTTAAATTCAATTGAACATGTTGAGGGCATCCAAGTTGGAGAAATATATTGTCCCATACCACGATAAAAATATGAAACTATTATGATTGGGACCATTGCTATGAAGGTTGAGGTAACATAATCATTAGTGGAATACAAAGTTTTGTTTCATATAAAATTTCTTTGATAACAAGACCTTATCAACCTTGTTAATAAAGGGATTTTAATGAACAAAACAATGTTTTCACCATGATTATCTTTGCTTACTTTTAGTTTATCTATTTTAGTTTTGCTTTCGTTTAGTTCACTTTTCTATTGTTAGTTGCTTGCATATTAGAGTGTCTTAGAACTTCTGAAGTTTAAGTTTTTTTTTGTCATTGCATCATTCCAGAAACATTTTTCTGCCAGAAAATCATTCATCTATACCTAAAAATTGCTCAAAAATAAAGTGTAAAATTCCCAGAAAATTCATATTAAATTTTCACATGAAAAAGGGGCAGAGAAGTGCCTGGAGAGTACCAGGGGGCCCACTAGGCAGGCACAACACCTGGTGGCACGGCCAGCCTAGGGGCGTGCCTAGCCATGGTGTGGGCCACCCTGGCCCTACACTCACTCTCTCACTTCCCACTGCCTTCTCTCTCCCGAGAAAACACCAGATCATTGCTCGAAATCGTGTTCTTGCTGTTCTTGCCCACGATTTTTCGATCTCCTTGCTCAGCCCATCTTTGCTGCTGAAATTTGGAACATTTGTTCTCCGGTATGTGACTCCTCCGCTTGTCCAAGTAGATTTGTGTTTAGTGGTTTATATCTTGACTATTTTGATGCTGTAGGTGACAGGTTATGAGAGCTTGTAAGCTTGTTCAATGCTTAGAGATATTGTTTTGATGCATGTTTAGGCCTCTTACAAGTCCCTATGAGTAGTTCCCTACCATATGAATTCACTTTGCAATCACTTGTATAATGGTTGTCTACAATTTCAGAAAAGAGGATGGATGAACACCAACTCAACCAACATGAATTAAGGGTGCCTGTGGTTATGAAGGTCCACCGTGAGGAGGAAGTTTTTCCTTCTATCTATCCATGCCCCGAATTGTTGAATGATGCGGGGATCTCTCAAGATTTCCATACCTTAATCACTAATGCAGGATTGGAGCACTTTGTGGGGGATGAACCTCACCAATTTGTGAAACTAACCATGTCTGTGGTGTAGGACTTTCGATTTAGTTGCTCTTTGCCTAACCCCATGGTTCACTACAAAATTTACAATATAGCTGTCAACCTTCCTCTTGATGACTTTTGTGCAGCTATTAAGGTACCTCAGTGGGGATCGTGTGGAAGGATTAAAGAGCGACCTACACCACTCGTGGACTTGTATGCGGAGATTTGCCAAGGGAGCAGCTTCTCAAAGGAGAGTGGGAAAATTCGTAACATTCATCTCCCATCTATTTGCTACTTTGCTTACTTTATTGCCAAGTGTGTTCTCGCTCGGAAAACTGCTAATAAATTATCCTCGTATGATCTAGCATTCATCTCAGCTGTTTTAAAACGAGATTGGACTTATAATTAGGGTGCCTTGATAGCTTTCCGTCTTGTTGCGAACCGCGAGAAAGGTGGAATTTGTGGAGGCCTCATTGCCTCTTGTTTATTAGCTTTGCATGGTTTAGTGCCTCATCATTTAGACCTACAGTTTCCCATAGAGAGACTTGACCTCAATTCCATGATACAGCATAAATTTGTTTTTTCTTGAGCTAATTTGAGTGATTTGTCTTATGAAATAACCTTTCTCAAGGCTGGTTGGAGAAGGAGTAAGTCCGAGCGAGTTGTACTTTTGCCTGCACCTGTTTTGTTTAACCTTGATACCAGGGTAGGATGGTCACTCACTGAGGAAGAACTCGATGTGTATTTGGGGGAGCTCTCCCAGCAAGAGGAAGATACTGGAAGGGAGGCTACAAATGATTTGGTCCAGCCCTCGAATGAGGGGGAGTCTTCATATCAGCAGCCTACCTATGATTGGGGAGCTTCTTCTTCTTCCCAAGGGCCTAACCACGATCATTCTTACAATGACCCACCTGCTTGGAACCCTTACCCGCATTGGGATTGATACCCACTTAGGCCAAAAGCCTAAGCTTGGGGGGGAGGTACACCGACATCAAACTCATCTCCATATCATGTTTAGTTGGTACTTTGTATATCCATGCTTCGTTCTCTTTTTAGTTTTCGTTCTTTCTTTACTTTTACTTTCTAAAGCACAAAAAGACAAAAAATATTTCTGTTGTTTCTCTTTGTTTGCTTCTTTTTATTTTTTGCCTTGATTTGCTTCTTCCTTTTTGCTTTGTCTTAATTATTGAAAAAACCCAAAAATATTTCGCTTTGCTTGTTCTTCCTTTTTGTTCTTGCCTTTAAAAATCAAAAACACCAAAAATATTTGTTGTTCTTCTTCGGTTTTGTGAAGTTTGTTGCAGGGTTTAGCAGCCCTCGGTGGGATTTGGTTTCATGTTATTATTCAAGCCACACAAGTGAAGGGAAATAATTTGGATTAATGACAACTTGAGGTGTGGTAAGAGGCTGGTAACGAACTCTATTTGTTTTCATTTTTATACATATACTCATCATTGTGGGCATGCTTAGTCTATTCGTGTAGGGTGTATGTTATTTATGGATGCTTAGTAGTTCTTGCTTTCTCATGATTAGCTCCAGCTTGCTATAGTTTGTAGCATGTCATATGAATGTTTGCTTGCATTGCTCTATTCATAACTTGGTATGACACTGTGGTATCTCCCTCTGAATGTTTCACTTGAATTGACTTGGCACATGCTCATGCATGCATATGACTGAAACAATAATCAGTTAAGCCTCGATGAATTATTTTGCCTCAGGGGTCTTGAATCACTTTCGTGCCATGATTAGTCCTGTTTTGTTGCAAGCATGATTATGACAGTTATTGCTCTCTTGTTTGTCGCTCCCTTACTATTGCTAGCCTTCACTTGCACTGAGTATGAGCTGTACTCGTGTTTCCAATTCCCCAAAACCAATATTGCCAAAAGTGTCCACCATACCTACCTATTAGCATCATTTGCTTTTTCGTGCATATTCAGTATGCCTTGTTTTCTTCCGAATAAAATGTTTGCTTGTTATGAGAAAGTTAGTTAGTAAAGCTCTCACGAACTTGATGGCACACGTTATTTCTTGCATTTAATAAACCTGAACCATTGTGACTGTCCATGAAAGTTATATGCTTGCAAATTATAGGCTGGGGATTAGCAGAACTGTGTTGTCATGGGGAACGCTTTCAACACCTGTAAATATATACCCAGCTGATATCATGCTCTTTTGTTTATGGATGTCGTCAGTGTGAAATAAAAGGGGAGCTTGTAAGTCCATGGAGTTATGTATGTGTGTTAGAGAAACGCCTGGGCCACCGGTCTAATCCATGCCTAATCATGGTGGAAACCTGCAGCGTAACCATAATGAGCATCTATGAAGCATTCTTCTTATAAAAAAGATATAGAGATTGAGAAAAATAGAAAAAGAAAAAAAAGATGAGAAAAGAGGAAAGAGAGAAAAAGCACCATATTCCCATGGTAAATAAGAAGATTGCTCAGATGCTTGTTGTCTGCTTGCCTTGTCATTTTGATATGGGGATTCTTCCGTATCATCGGGCAAGGGGTACCCCGTTGGCGGTTCTCTGTGATACACATGTATTTACTATGACAAGAACTTACCGGTAACTAAAGTTGAGTAGCATGAGGAGTGGCCCTTGTACTCAAGGGACATGAGATTTCCTATTTATAGTCTGTCAAGCATATAACTCAGATTGGACCTCACTTTCACCTTAACCATTTAAAGATGCTTATGATAGGGGCAATCAGAGCTCAAAGCTAATGAGTACCATACTTTCAGCATTTGGAAGCCTTTCAAACTTTTCAAAACTGTAGCATCCCATCTGTCTAACATATGTAATGCTACATGGTCTAGTAATATAATTGCTACTTCCTACATATAATTGTTGCATCATAATTATATCATGCTCATGTCATCATGCCACCTTGCATTTGAGCATCATATAAAACCTTTTTCATTTGGTTCTTATCTCATATGCATTAGTAATTGTCTTTGGCTCTTGATATATTGTATTTGGTTCTTGATAAATGCTTGATGCCCAAGTTGAGTTGGGGGCATATCTTTTATTCAACTCCACCACCTTTTCCTTGTCACCACCTTATAATTCCACCATCCTAATTATCCATGAGCTTTTACATTTTCCTTTGGCACTTAATCTAGCTCATGTGGGTTGGGATGGATCCACTTCTATTTCCACATGCTCTCATATTAGCATCATGTTGTTTTCACATTATTGATATGTGGAGCCACCTTTGCATGCATTATGAGTGGTACCCCTTTTTCTAGCTTCCATATGGAGTGTTTTGGAATAGTTGCTCATGTTGGAATATCATTGGGGATATTATGCACCTAGTGGAACACACACACACTAGCATGCCCCAAATTATATTCAAATATGATCATCTCCATCTACTCCACATGGAGCATCCTTTTAATTCTTTTAGCTTGGCCTCATTTCATATTTTGGAATGCATGTGTATAAATGCCATGATTATTTATTTTGTTTTCACAAGATTAGACATGGCATTTAATGCCCATGCATGGGCCATGCAACAAGCATCACCATCTTATCCTTCTTTGGTTTTCTTGGATTTTTGAGTGGATCTCCTCTTGTGAGCTCTCTTTTCTCTCAACCTTCTCACCTTGATCTAGTTCCTTGCCATGTGCATCAAGCCTAACCCCTCTCTTTATCCATCATCCCATCCATGCATGATCATGTGAGGTCATATCCAAAGACCCATCTCTATCTCTCTCCTTCTCCACCATCACCATGTGTCCAACAAAAACCTCTCACCCTCACCTCCATCTCACCCCACCTTGTTGGATCTTGTTAGATCATACCCCAAAACCCTAATCTCCATGAGAAAACCCTAACCACCCCTACCCTACCCATGCTTTACTTCACCCATGCCAAGCTAACCCTACCCTTCCTAGCTTCGGCTACACCCCACCAACCTCACCTTGCCGAGCTACCCTTCCTCCCCTAACCTAACCGAGCCACCCCCAACCCTAGCTCCATGCCGAGCACACCCTAGCTCTACCCGAGCCTCTCTCTCTCACTCTCTCCCTGCCAGGCCGGCCCCACCCCCGAGCCTACCTCTCTCCTCGCCCTGGCCCCACCTCCAGCTGCAGCCACCTTCTCGGGCCCTTCCCACGTCGAGCACGTGAGGGAGAAGAGGAGAAAAGGTGGTCGAGGCCACCTTTTTCCTCCCAAGCCCCGATGGCACCTCCCCTCTCCCTCTCTGCTTGTCTACCTACTCCCTCTCTCTCGCTTGTTTGCAGCCCCAGATCCCCAGGGCCTCGCCTCTGCTTTTTCCTTCCTCCCCTGCCACCACCCCTTCCAACTCCGGCCACCACCGTCGGCTTCGGCGTCCACCAGCAGATCGAGGAGGCGGGCGTGGTGTGTTGGTGTCGGGGAAGACCAAGGCGAACCTTTGCAACCCCCCTGTGCCCGCAGACGAGGAGGAGAAGGCCCAGCCACGCGGAACACCGACGAGGCCGACAATAAAATCCTAGATCCACCGGCCTCTGCATCGCCGTCGACCTGCTGCTCCCTGTCCCGATCTGACCCCACCAGCAGCCTCGCAGTGAGCCACCGAACCCCCCTGACACCTCCTCCCTCGCCTTTGCTTCCTGTTCTCGCCGGAACGTTAGTCGAGCAGCCTCTGTGCGCCGGCGTCGCGTCGCGTTTCCTCGCAGTCGCGTCGCGAGAGCACTTCTAGCCGCGCTCCCTGTCCCTAACAACAACCCCATCCGCCGCAGCAGTCACTGCCGCCGCACGCTCGCGCTCGATCGCGAGTTCGAGCCCCGCCGCGTCGTGCGCGTTCCGTCCGTCAGTTTCGTCAGAACGCAGGGGAAGAAAAACAGTAGCCGCTGCACAGTTTGCAAATTCCCCCCAACCTTTTTATATCCCTCAACCCGCGGTCTCTGCGGACCCACATGTTAGCCTCTGTGGTCTTTTTATGAAAAGGCACCCGGGTTTTTGATTCAGTCAGCCCGCGCTCCCACCGAACCCCACTGTCAGCCTCTATGGAGTTTTACAAAAGGGTACCCGCAAGGTTTGGGCCTCAACCCGTGGCCCCTGGTTTTGCCGCGTGGCACGCGCCTGACCCGCCTCTGTCGCGTGGGCCTGCGGAGCATCCGGTCCCACCTGTCGGTCTCCCCGGCTAGCTTCTTCGCCGGTGGAAAAATACCGCCGCACGCTGATTCCGCCCAGTCAGCACTGGTCCCACCCGACAGTGCCTGGGGCTAGCTGTCTCTGGGTGTAAAAAAGTCTGGTTGTTTATCTGTTTAAATAAAATGATTTCAGAAATGTTTTAATATGATTTAAATTCTGTTTTAAATAACTTTTAATTTGTAATTCCAAATAATACAATAATATATGTTTTTGAATCAGAAAAATGTGAGGATTTCAAATATGCCATTCAAAATATCTCTTGGGCAATTTAAATTTTCGAAATTGATTAAATGCAATAAAAATGCCTTTTCTTAATTAATTAATAACTTTATTTCTACAACTCCAAATTCGACAAATAATATGTCTAAATCGATCAGCGCGACGAGCTCATTCTGTCTGTGCATTCCATGTTATGAATTTAAGCATGCATCATGTCATTATTAAAAATCAGAACTATTTATGGCAATAAAACTTGACCAAATAATTAATAAAATGATTTATTCTCGTCCCCACACCTCACCCTTGCCATGCTACAGTATTGCCATGAAAATTGTGCATCATTCATCATGGCATGCTTGTTTGCTTGTCGCATTCTAATTCGTATGCTTATGCACTTTATTTATGTTGGCCCTTGTTTGTTTGGTTCTTCTTCGAATAGACGCCGAGCATGGGAATTATCGAGAATCACAGGAGTTCTACCCAGATCCATCTCTCGCTTCAACTGAGCTACCAGGCAAGCAATACCACATGCTTGCATACATATAGTACCTATTGCCTCTATCTTATTCTTGCATCATTGAGTCGCGATTGCATTAAACTGAATCCCAAGTACTGCTTAGCCTTTACTTTTAAACCCCACCGAAGCTTGTTCCTCCATCCCATGAGCCATTACTACAGGAGTTGTTTGAGCCATGCGAGTCGTAGAACAGCATGTGTAGGGTATGTGAGCGTCTGATGGATAACGAGGTACCTAAACAACTTAATCTGAGTTGTAATGGGATAACTAATGAAAGAGGCACCGGTGAGCAATATCTGCTATTTGGTTTTTCATGCTCACTTGTGTCCTGTAGGACCCCGAGTACTTGATTCCTGTTCCTCGTTTATTCGCACTATCCACATCCGGGAGGCCTTATGGACCCCCCCCTGAGCTAGAGCTTGATTCACTTCTATTTCTTGAGGCCACAAAGTAGTTTGGGGCTTTGTTACTATCCTGTACTTATGCCATGCTTACTGTTTTATTTAAGATTGTGCGTGGAGCACCTGTACTGTTTTGGATCGCGCCACGTTTTCGCGGTATCGACAAGCCCAGTCATATTTTCGGGTTCCTAGTCGTTTACAGCCGTTGTCACAAACCCTGGGTCCGTTCCGGAGCCGGCCAACTTCGTTGCGGGTAGCTTAGTGGGGTGGCCCCCTGAAATATTTCTGAATCTTGTGATCGCTTTGTCGTGAATGCCTCGTTGGGTTTTGATTTGGTTTTTCCGAGGTTGATCGTGTGTGTGTTGCTATTTGTGCACCCCTGCAGGGTAAATCTTTCTGAAAGCTGTGTCCGCGGTTATGGACGACTTGGAGCACAGTTTCTCGATCATAGGCAAGTATAACTAAAGTACCGCTTTTAATCTGACTAAATACCTGACTAGTAAATAGTGCAATACTCATGGAATGGTTAATAAAACTGCCAATGGATGGGTTGTTCGTCCGCTTTCTCGTTGGTAAGCGAGAGGGAGGATGGATCTGTTATTTATACTGTTATAACTGTTGTTACTAATTAACGGACATCCGTCTATCATTGGTTAGGCGGATGGTTAGCGAGTATCTATAGACTTGTTAGTTATTATCTTTTGCTGCAATTGCGTCACCCCAGGTATATGTCCCCTTTAGAGGCATAAAGACTTGCTGAGTACCCCTAGGGTCTCACACGATAAATTGTTTGATTCAGATGAACAAGTGTATTCGCAAGATGGATACTGGGTGGAGGAGATAGATGATGTTGGCAACGATCACGCGGTGTAGAGATTCCAGGGATGGGGATCCGTGAGATCTGTGGGCGGGATGTGTTTAATTATGTGGCATCTTATGCCGATTTGCTTCTTATCCGTACTCGGATCTGGTTTTCCGCTTCCGCCTGATACTCTGATGTTTGATGTATGAGGAGCTATCCTAAACTATTATCTCTATCTAGGATATGTGAATCTTGTCGTATGGCGTTGCAATATTTCTATTTCTTTTAGATGGAATGGCTCTGAAGACAGTTGTATGGTAGCTTGCATACATACTCACTTATGTATGTATTTGATCTCTTCGCCTGTTGCCTACGCCGCTCGCTCTTGTCCCGATGTCTTGGAAGTGGTTAGGACGGCCGACGGGTCTACACGTCGGCGGTCCTCTGGGCCCCCGCTGTACTATTTTAACCACTTCCGATTCATCCAGGCTTGAACTTAGAGCGTAGGGCCCGAGGTAGTTACAATTGGTATCAGAGCCATCCCGCCCTTCAGGGTCTCAGCCAAATGGTAGTTGTCAGTCTAGCAAATATTTTGGTAGCTTTTTATACTAGGGAAAAAAACGTGAGAGTAGGACTGCTTCCATTTTTCTTCTTAGCCACCCACCCACCCTTTTTCTAGTAAGGAAGTGTAACGTTTTCAATCCTCTTCTAAAATTCAAACTAGGATTCACGTGTTCGGGGTTCCATAGTACCATAGGTTGTGTGTGTGTGTGTGTGAATTCCTTGTCTATCTGTTGCACCAACTTGTTATCACTATCTGTCTTTTGGTTATCAACTGTTGGTACATTCCATACCGACAGGCCCTTGTAAACCGACGCGATCTATCTGATTCGTTGTATACCGGTGCGATCTGTCTTACTCCTTGTTATCCGACGTTATCTTGTTGGGGTGTTCGTTTCCATAGTTACTAATCTTTAGGTTCATCTTAAGAAGAAGGTGTTGGGATATGTGTTTTACTTATTCATGTGCAGAGTAATGATTTGGGTGCGGGATGGAGTCGCGACCATACCACTACTCTTATCATTCGCTCTTGTATATTGAATTGGTAGAGTTACTAATCTTGATTCGTTAAGTGTGTTTACGTATATAGTGGTATTTTAATGCCGAAATTTGCGGATTTTTTTTATTTGTTAGCTTGTCTACCACACTCCTTGTTCAGTCGTGTGCGTTATGCTTAATATCTTCTAGGTGCTTTGAACTTTGTTGATATTTTAATATCATCTTAGTGAATTGTATCCTTTAATCTTGGTTAATTCCATTTTGGTACTATTTTGGATTATTACTATTATTCTCCATTATAGTACTGACTTGTGTTTTATATCTATCACAGGATGGCACCACCACGCCGTTCTGAGGAGGACATACCACCTGAACTGGGGGCTGCGTTGGCAAGTATTGCTAATGCCTTGGGAGCAATGCAGCAGAACCAGCAACGATTTGAAGAAAGTGTCAGGAAGAATGAGTTTGTTCCGCTACCTCCACCTCCCAAGCGAGGAGACATCAAGAGTTTTCTGAAATTCAACCCACGCCAATTTTAGGTGTCTGATCAGCCACTTGATGCGGATGATTGGCTGCGTGAAATGTCAAGGTTGCTGATGACTGCGGATGTTCCAGAGCAAGAATGGGTAAAATGTGCCACTCACCTTCTGAAGGGAGATGCAGCTCTATGGTGGGAAAATTACCTGAAGGCAGACCAGTCTGGTTTTCAGCCTACTTGGGAGCAATTCACTCGGGCTTTCAAAGAGCAATATCTGTCAGAAATTGTCATGGAAAGGATGAAGGAAGTGTTTCTCAACCTCAAGCAGGGCAATGACAATGTCAATACCTATATCAGAAACTTCATGAACCTTTCTCGGTATGGTGGCGATGAGATCTCTGATGACAAGAAGAAGCAAATGAGGTTCAGGCAAGGACTCAATGCATCCATCAAATATGCAATCACTCATGCAAGGCCGGGGTCTTTTCTAGAACTCCAACATACAGCTCTGCAGGAAGAAGCAAGTAGGCAACTGTTTGAGGAGTCAAAGAAACACAGCTCTGCAGGAAGAAGCAAGTAGGCAACTCCAACATACAGCCGCGATGCATCAAGCTCTTCAGCTATGACAGCTCCTTCTAAGCGCCGCGTGTGGGTTCCTAACACCACATCGTCGCACCCGGCTCCACCAAGACCGTCAAGCTACGTGGCAAGGCCACCAAACTCCTTCACCGCGGCTCCTAGGGGCTACAACCACAACTACCCTAGAGCGCCTGGCGGAGTCCCTGGCTACGCTGCTCCACGTCCACCTGGTGCTTGCTACACTTGTGGAAATACTAGGCATCAACACTGGAGTTGTCCAATGAACAACAAAGCTCTTCCTCCACCACCTCCAAGACCTGCGGCAAGTTCTTCGATGGTTCGTGCACCTCCACCTCGGGCTCTCAACATCAACACTAAGCCTGGGTCTACGGTTGCTCGTGCCAACTTTGTCAACGTCGCTCAAGCCGTCAAGCCGAGCATGCACCTGGAGTTGTGATGGGTATGCTTCCTGTTAACTCAGTTCCTGCACGAGTTTTATTTGATTCTGGTGCATCACATTCATTCGTGTCATACAAGTTTGCGGAGAGTAATGGGTTACCTTCTGATGCTTTACCAACTCGCCTCATGGTGCAATCCCTTGGATCAAACATGAGGGCTTCTAAAATCAGCCATGGCAATCAAATTGAGATTGGTGGTTCTTCGTTCCTGGCTTCCTTAATTATTCTGGGCAATTCTGACATTGATGTTATCTTGGGCATGGATTGGTTAACAGCAAATGCAGCTGTGATTGATTGTGCTGAACGCTCGGTTTCTCTGAAAATTCCTGAAGGCCATATAGTCTATTCTCCAAGTCTGACTCCTGCAATTCAGCTTTTCTCTTTAGCGGCTCTGAATGATGATGGTATGGAAGCTATTCAGAGTGTTCCAGTGGTCTGTGATTTCCCAGATGTTTTTCCTGAAGAGTTACCGGGTATGCCTCCTGATCGAGAGGTCGAGTTTGTGATTGAGCTTGAACCTGGTACCGCTCCTATCTCCAAGCGACCTTATAAAATGGGTCCTGCTGAGTTGGCTGAACTCAAACATCAGCTTGATGAACAAGAGAAGTTGGGTTTCATTCAGCACAGTACTTCTTCTTGGGGTAGCCCAACCATCTTTGTGAAGAAGCGAGACAAGACTGATAGACTCTGTGTTGACTATCGGGCTCTCAATGCTAAAACCATCAAGAATAAATATCCCCTTCCGCGGATTAATGATCTCTTCGATCAGCTAGCTGGAGCCGTGGTATTCTCTAAGCTTGACTTGAGAAGTGGATATCATCAAATCAAGATCTGCAAGGAAGATGTTCCCAAAACAGCTTTCACCACCCGCTATGGCCTGTATGAGTACACGGTCATGTCTTTCGGTCTCACCAATGCACCTGCCACCTTCTCGAGGCTTATGAACTCGGTTTTCATGGAGTATCTTGATAAGTTCGTTGTGGTCTATCTGGATGACATCCTAGTCTATTCTAAGTCAAAGGAAGAACACGAAGAACATCTTCGGTGTGTCCTAAACAAGCTTCGTGAGAACCGCCTGTATGCAAAGTTCTCCAAGTGTGAGTTATGGCTGCCTGAAGTCACCTACCTTGGTCACGTCATTTCTGCCAAGGGCATTGCCGTTAACCTAGAAACTGTTAAGACTATTGTTGACTGGCTTCCACCCAAAAATGTCAAAGAAGTCCGGAGTTTTCTTGGTTTGGCTAGTTACTGCCGTCGCTTCGTTCAGAACTTCTCGAAGATTGCGAAGCCTCTTACCGATCTCCTCAAGAAAGGCAAGAAATACCTTTGGTCTCCTGCATGTCAAGCTAGCTTTGAAACACGCAAAGAGAAGCTCACTTCCACACTAGTCTTGATTCCTCCAGATACATCAAAGCCTTTCTAGATATTCTGTGACGCCTCATTGCAAGGATTGGGTGCGATCCTTATGCAAGAAAAACAAGTTGTTGCTTATGCCTCTCGATAGTTGAAGACGCATGAGACAAACTATCCTACACATGACCTCGAACTCGCAACAGTTGTCTTTGCTTTGAAAGTATGGAGGCACTACTTGCTTGGCAACCGTTGTGAGATCTTTTCTGATCACAAGAGTCTGAAGTATATCTTCACTCAACCAGATCTCAACCTTCGTCAGAGAAGGTGGATTGAAGCAATTAATGATTTTGATTTAACCATCAACTACACTCCGGGCAAAGCTAATGTCATGGCCGATGCTCTCAGCCGAAAAGCTTATGTCAGCAATCTCATGGTGGAAGAACAACATCCTCTCTTGTGTGAGGAATTCCGCAAGCTCAACCTTGAAATTGTGGATCAAGGGTATCTTCTGAACCTTCTGGCAACCCCTCTCTTGGAAGAAAAAGTTCGCTCCATTCAACTTGGTGATCCTTACACTAAAAAGATCATCTCCAACATTCAGCTTCCGAAGTATGAGTCCTTCCACGTCGACGACCAAGGCACTCTTTTCTTTGAACACCATATGTTTGTTCCGAACTACCCGGGATTAAGAGAGCAAGTTCTTAAGGAGGCGCATGATTCTGTTCTTTCTATCCAACCTGGCAGCACTAAGATGTACATGGACTTGAAAACACAATATTGGTGGCCTGGGTTGAAATGATATTGTGCCAAGTATGTCTCGGAGTGTGATGTCTGCCGCAGAGTTAAAGCTGTCCATCAGAAACCTTCCGGTCTTCTACAGCCATTGAAGCCTCCGGAATGGAAATGGGAGAAAGTATAGATGGACTTCATAACTGGTTTTCCAAGGTCGCAGAAGGGCAACAATGCAATCTTTGTTGTCATCGACAGGCTTTCTAAAGTGGCTCACTTCTTTCCCGTCAAGGAAACAATTTCTGCAATTCACTTGGCTGAGCTCTATATCAACAAAATTGTCTCTCTGTATGGGGTTCCTCTTGAGATCAGCTCAGACCGTGGAAGCATCTTCACTTCCAAGTTCTGGGGAAGTTTCCAAAATGCTTTGGGAACAAAATTGAACTTCAACACAGCTTACCACCCTCAGTCGCAAGGACAAGTTGAAAGGATCAATCAGATTCTGAAAGATATGCTCCGTGCTTGCGTTATCTCCTTCGGCATGAAGTGGGAAGAATGCCTTCCTTATGCTGAATTCTCTTACAACAACAGTTTCCAGAAAAGTCTAAAGATGGCACCATTTGAGGTTCTCTATGGTCGCAAATGCAGAACTCCGATTGGTTGGTCGGGCGCAGGTGAAAGAACATTGTTTGGCCCCAATATTGTAACTCAAGCGGAGGAGAAGGTTCACATCATTCTTGAAAATCTGAAGGTTGCTCAAAGTCGCCAGACGAGCAACTATGACAGAAAGCACACGGACATGGAGTATGTCCCTGGTGATTTCGTTTACCTTCGTGTCACTCCCATGAGAGGCACGCACCGGTTTGGTATCAAAGGAAAGCTGGCTCCTAGATACATCGGTCCTTTCAAAGTTCGTGGAAGAAGAGGAGAAGTTGCTTATGCTCTTGAGCTCCCTGAAAAACTCAAGGTCCATGATGTTTTCCATATCTCTCAACTCAAGAAGTGCTTCAAGGATCCCGGCAGGACCTTGGACCATGAACTCATCAATTTCCAAGAAAATCTATCTTATCAAGAACTCCCCACAAAAATCCTAGAAGTCGCAGAAAGAAGGACTCGCAACAAGTCCATAAAGTTCTGCAAGGTGCAGTGGTCGCACCATTCCGTTGATGAAGACACTTGGGAACGCGAGGACGAGCTCCATGCCAAGTATCCTACCCTCTTCGTGTCTTCTTCTTCTTCCTAGAATCTCGGGGCGAGATTCCTGTTTAGTGGGGGAGAGTTGTAGCATCCCATCTATCTAACATATGTAATGCTACATGGTATCGTAATATAATTGCTACTTCCTACATATAATTGTTGCATCATAATTATATCATGCTCATGTCATCATGCCACCTTGCATTTGAGCATCATATAAAACCTTTTTCATTTGGTTCTTATCTCATATGCATTAGTAATTGTCTTTGGCTCTTGATATATTGTATTTGGTTCTTGATAAATGCTTGATGCCCAAGTTGAGTTGGGGGCATATCTTTTATTCAACTCCACCACCTTTTCCTTGTCACCACCTTATAATTCCACCATCCTAATTATCCATGAGCTTTTACATTTTCCTTTGGCACTTAATCTAGCTCATGTGGGTTGGGATGGATCCACTTCTATTTCCACATGCTCTCATATTAGCATCATGTTGTTTTCACATTATTGATATGTGGAGCCACCTTTGCATGCATTATGAGTGGTACCCCTTTTTCTAGCTTCCATATGGAGTGTTTTGGAATAGTTGCTCATGTTGGAATATCATTGGGGATATTATGCACCTAGTGGAACACACACACACTAGCATGCCCCAAATTATATTCAAATATGATCATCTCCATCTACTCCACATGGAGCATCCTTTTAATTCTTTTAGCTTGGCCTCATTTCATATTTTGGAATGCATGTGTATAAATGCCATGAATATTTATTTTGTTTTCACAAGATTAGACATGGCATTTAATGCCCATGCATGGGCCATGCAACAAGCATCACCATCTTATCCTTCTTTGGTTTTCTTGGATTTTTGAGTGGATCTCCTCTTGTGAGCTCTCTTTTCTCTCAACCTTCTCACCTTGATCTAGTTCCTTGCCATGTGCATCAAGCCTAACCCCTCTCTTTATCCATCATCCCATCCATGCATGATCATGTGAGGTCATATCCAAAGACCCATCTCTATCTCTCTCCTTCTCCACCATCACCATGTGTCCAACAAAAACCTCTCACCCTCACCTCCATCTCACCCCACCTTGTTGGATCTTGTTAGATCATACCCCAAAACCCTAATCTCCATGAGAAAACCCTAACCACCCCTACCCTACCCATGCTTTACTTCACCCATGCCAAGCTAACCCTACCCTTCCTAGCTTCGGCTACACCCCACCAACCTCACCTTGCCGAGCTACCCTTCCTCCCCTAACCTAACCGAGCCACCCCCAACCCTAGCTCCATGCCGAGCACACCCTAGCTCTACCCGAGCCTCTCTCTCTCACTCTCTCCCTGCCAGGCCGGCCCCACCCCCGAGCCTACCTCTCTCCTCGCCCTGGCCCCACCTCCAGCTGCAGCCACCTTCTCGGGCCCTTCCCACGTCGAGCACGTGAGGGAGAAGAGGAGAAAAGGTGGTCGAGGCCACCTTTTTCCTCCCAAGCCCCGATGGCACCTCCCCTCTCCCTCTCTGCTTGTCTACCTACTCCCTCTCTCTCGCTTGTTTGCAACCCCAGATCCCCAGGGCCTCGCCTCTGCTTTTTCCTTCCTCCCCTGCCACCACCCCTTCCAACTCCGGCCACCACCGTCGGCTTCGGCGTCCACCAGCAGATCGAGGAGGCGGGCGTGGTGTGTTGGTGTCGGGGAAGACCAAGGCGAACCTTTGCAACCCCCCTGTGCCCGCAGACGAGGAGGAGAAGGCCCAGCCACGCAGAACACCGACGAGGCCGACAATAAAATCCTAGATCCACCGGCCTCTGCATCGCCGTCGACCTGCTGCTCCATGTCCCGATCTGACCCCACCAGCAGCCTCGCAGTGAGCCACCGAACCCCCCTGACACCTCCTCCCTCGCCTTTGCTTCCTGTTCTCGCCGGAACGTTAGTCGAGCAGCCTCTGTGCGCCGGCGTCGCGTCGCGTTTCCTCGCAGTCGCGTCGCGAGAGCACTTCTAGCCGCGCTCCCCTGTCCCTAACAACAACCCCATCCGCCGCAGCAGTCACTGCCGCCGCACGCTCGCGCTCGATCGCGAGTTCGAGCCCCGCCGCGTCGTGCGCGTTCCGTCCGTCAGTTTCGTCAGAACGCAGGGGAAGAAAAACAGTAGCCGCTGCACAGTTTGCAAATTCCCCTCAACCTTTTTATATCCCTCAACCCGCGGTCCCTGCGGACCCACATGTTAGCCTCTGTGGTCTTTTTATGAAAAGGCACCCGGGTTTTTGATTCAGTCAGCCCGCGCTCCCACCGAACCCCACTGTCAGCCTCTATGGAGTTTTACAAAAGGGTACCCGCAAGGTTTGGGCCTCAACCCGTGGCCCCTGGTTTTGCCGCGTGGCATGCGCCTGACCCGCCTCTGTCGCGTGGGCCTGCGGAGCATCCGGTCCCACCTGTCGGTCTCCCCGGCTAGCTTCTTCGCCAGTGGAAAAATACCGCCGCACGCCGATTCCACCCAGTCAGCACTGGTCCCACCCGACAGTGCCTGGGGCTAGCTGTCTCTGGGTGTAAAAAAGTCTGGCTGTTTATCTGTTTAAATAAAATGATTTCAGAAATGTTTTAATATGATTTAAATTCTGTTTTAAATAACTTTTAATTTGTAATTCCAAATAATACAATAATATATGTTTTTGAATCAGAAAAATGTGAGGATTTCAAATATGCCATTCAAAATATCTCTTGGGCAATTTAAATTTTCGAAATTGATTAAATGCAATAAAAATGCCTTTTCTTAATTAATTAATAACTTTATTTCTACAACTCCAAATTCGACAAATAATATGTCTAAATCGATCAGCGCGACGAGCTCATTCTGTCGATGCATTCCATGTTATGAATTTAAGCATGCATCATGTCATTATTAAAAATCAGAACTGTTTATGGCAATAAAACTTGACCAAATAATTAATAAAATGATTTATTCTCGTCCCCACACCTCACCCTTGCCATGCTACAGTATTGCCATGAAAATTGTGCATCATTCATCATGGCATGCTTGTTTGCTTGTCGCATTCTAATTCGTATGCTTATGCACTTTATTTATGTTGGCCCTTGTTTGTTTGGTTCTTCTTCGAATAGACGCCGAGCATGGGAATTATCGAGAATCACAGGAGTTCTACCCAGATCCATCTCTCGCTTCAACTGAGCTACCAGGCAAGCAATACCACATGCTTGCATACATATAGTACCTATTGCCTCTATCTTATTCTTGCATCATTGAGTCGCGATTGCATTAAACTGAATCCCAAGTACTGCTTAGCCTTTACTTTTAAACCCCACCGAAGCTTGTTCCTCCATCCCATGAGCCATTACTACAGGAGTTGTTTGATGGATAACGAGGTACCTAAACAACTTAACCTGAGTAGTAATGGGATAACTAATGAAAGAGGCACCGGTGAGCAATATCTGCTATTTGGTTTTTCATGCTCACTTGTGTCCCGTAGGACCCCGAGTACTTGATTCCCGTTCCTCGTTTATTCGCACTATCCACATTCGGGCGGCCTTATGGACCCCCCTGAGCCAGAGCTTGATTCACTTCTATTTCTTGGGGCCAAAAGTAGTTTGGGGCTTTGTTACTATCCTGTACTTATGCCATGCTTACTGTTTTATTTAAGATTGTGTGTGGAGCATTTGTACTGTTTTGGATCACGCCATGTTTTCGCGGTATCGACAAGCCCAGTCATATTTTCGGGTTCCCAGTCGTTTACAGCCGTCGTCGCAAACCCTGGGTCCGTTCCGGAGCCGGCCAACTTCGTTGCGGGTAGCTTAGTGGGGTGGCCCCCTGAAATATTTCTGAATCTTGTGATCGCTTTGTCGTGAATGCCTCGTTGGGTTTTGATTTGGTTTTTCCGAGGTTGATCGAGTGTGTGTTGCTATTTGTGCACCCCTGCAGGGTAAATATTTCTGAAAGCCGTGTCCGCGGTTATGGACGACTTGGAGCACAGTTTCTCGATCATAGACAAGTATAACTAAAGTACCGCTTTTAATCTGACTAAATACCTGACTAGTAAATAGTGCAATACTCATGGAATGGTTAATAAAACTGCCAACGGATGGGTTGTTCGTCCGCTTTCTCATTGGTAAGCGAGAGGGAGGATGGATCTGTTATTTATACCGTAATAACTGTTGTTACTAATTAACGGACATCCGTCTATCATTGGTTAGGCGGATGGTTAGCCAGTATCTATAGACTTGTTAGTTATTATCTTTTGCTGCAATTGCGTCACCCCAGGTATATGTCCCCTTTAGAGGCATAAAGACTTGCTGAGTACCCCTAGGGTCTCACACGATAAATTGTTTGATTCAGATGAACAGGTGTATCCGCAAGATGGATACTGGGTGGAGGAGACATATGATGTTGGCAACGATCACGCGGTATAGAGATTTCGGGGATGGGGATCCGTGAGATCTGTGGGCGGGATGTGTTTAATTATGTGGCATCTTATGCCGATTTGCTTCTTATCCGTACTCGGATCTTGTTTTTCGCTTCCGCCTGATACTCTGATGTTTGATGTATGAGGAGCTATCCTAAACTATTATCTCTATCTTGGATATCTGAATCTTGCCGTATGGTGTTGCAATATTTCTATTTATTTTAGATGGAATGGCTCTAAAGACGGTTGTATGGTATCTTGCATACATACTCACTTATGTATGTATTTGATCTCTTCGCCTGTTGCCTACGCCGCTCGCTCTTGTCCCGATGTCTTGGAAGTGGTTAGGACGGCCGACGGGTCTACACGTGGGCGGTCCTCTGGGCCCCCGCTGTACTATTTTAACCACTTCCGATTCATCTAGGCTTGAACTTAGAGAGTAGGGCCCGAGGTAGTTACAAAAACCTTTTCTTTCCCTTGTTGAGTCACCACCTACTCTATGAGCACTTTCTTGAGAGCATAGTTCATTCTTAGTTTGATGTGCTTGTCTCAAAACTTGATTAATTGTGTCATGACTTTGATGCTTGTATCTTTGACATCTTTACTTCTAGTCTTCACTTAAACTTCAGTGGTGCCTTGGCATTAATGTTTGCTCTACAATCAAAGGCAAGCGAGATACCACTCTATCATACCTTTTTATGAGCATTGCAATGTTACTTATGTTTATGTTTCATGCTACTTACTATTTTTGAGTTGGAATCTCTTCATGCCTTGCAATGACTATTAAGTAAACTTAGTTGCATACACTTTATTATGAATTGCCTGAGTAGTTGATCATATGCATCATATGAAGAAAATGTGTTTGTGAAAGTTTCTTTTATCGCACTCAGTTTTCAACTGAATTGCTTGAGGACAAGCAATAAGCTAAGCTTGGGGGGAGTTGATACATCCAAAACATATCTACTTTTTCGAATTTTTTTGCTATTGTTTCTCCTCTAAACTTGTGTGATTTGGATACAACTAACACGGACTGACGCTGTTTTCAGCAGAATCACCTTGGTGTCTAGTTTTTGTGCAGAAAATCAACTATCAGGAAAAATCCCGGAAAATATGCTAAAAATCCTATTTCACGAGAAGACTCAAGGAGCCAGAAGAGGATACAGAGTAGGGCCACGAGGGGCCCACACCACCTGGCCGCGCGGGTCAGGCCAGGCCGCGCCTGCGGGTGGTGTGGCCGCCTCGGTCACCCCCTTGGCCTCCCTCTTTGGCTATAAGTTGCCTCTTGACCTAAAAACCAAGGGGGCTTTGACGTTTTTTAGAAAGAGTTCCGCTGCGTCGCCACCACCAGATTCCGTGATTCGGAACCAGAAACTCCATTCTGGCACCCTGCTGGGACGGGGAATTGGAAGAGATCATCGCCATCATCATCACTATCACTTCTCCATTGACCATCCATGTTTCCCTCATCTATGAGTGAGTAATCCTCCGTTGTAGGCTATGGGGATGGTAGGGATTGGATGAGATCGTTCATGTAATGGCATCAGATTGTTAGGGCATGGTGCCTAGTATCTATTATTAGTGCTTTTTGACTTTGTTGCAACTTGTTATGCTTAATGCTTGTCACTAGGGCCCGAGTGCCATGATTTCAGATCTGAACATGTTATCGATTCATTATGATAGTATTGTTTATGGTCTTACCTGCAAGTTGTATCACATATTGTTGTCCAGAACCAAAGGCCCCGAAGTGACAACAATTAGGATAACCAGAGGGAATGGCTTTGATGTGAGGATCACATGTGTTCACGGAGTGTTAATGCTTTGCTCCGGTGCTCTATTAAAAGGAGCACCTTAATTGCCAGTAGTTCCCTTGAGGCCCCGCTGCAAACGAGCTAGCAGGACAAAAGATGTTGTCCAAGTTCTCATTGCGAGCACGTATGACTATATATGGAACACATGCCTATGATTATTTAGTACTTGGATGCTTTATCTTATTTATCTGCAATTGCCCTATGTTTTGATTGCCATATGAATTGTCTTGTCCATGCAACACCCGTCCATCCATCCCTATGACTACCGCGCTTTAATCCTACTGTTTACTACAATTGTTACTACTGTCTTTACTTTTACTACTGCTATTACTTTGCTATTGCTACTACAAAACTATTGCTACTGATAAACTGCTGTGAGCAAGATTGTTTCCAGGTGCAGCTGAATTGATAACTCAGTTGTTAAGGCTTATAAATATTCTTTGGCTCCCCTTGTGTCGAATCAATAAATTGGGTTTCACTTCCCTCGAAAATACTGCGATACACCCCCTATACTTGTGGGTCATCAGCATCTTTTACTAGCTTAAATCCTTCCCCCGGTCAATACTATAATGGAATGAGTTTCACTAGTAGAGTGAACAAGGGGAAGAATATTCAACATCCTACAATTCGCTATTTGTTCTATGTTATTGCTAACACTTTGCAGGCACGTAATTAGTTCACGAGACTCAACGAGGAGGACATCCTAGTCCTCGCAAAGGCTACTTACATCAACTGCAGCTTGTCACTCAACTTGGGCGCCATCCTTGTGCGCTACCTAGAGAACCAAGCCTCCCAAAGCCAAGGGACAATCACAGGAGGAGGCGTCATCACCGTGCTTGCCACTTCCCTAGGCCTCGACCTAGGTGAGTTGCAACTGGTACTAGGTGAGACACGTGTTGGTTTATCCACCTTGAGAGCCTGTGGAATGCTCACTAGGAGAGGTGGTGTTTATTACCTGCATATTGCTAGAGCTGGGCGTAGCTACCCTGCTCCTATGCCTAATGGTCTTTTCTCTATCGAGGAGGGACATTTGCTATATGATTCGCAGGTTGAGAAACACCAGCCCGAGTAAGAGATTCCTGAAGAGGACGAGGACCAAGAAGAGGAGCAAGAAGTTCCTTATCAAGAGGAGCAGCCACAAACCCGGTTCGCCACATATCAAGATTTCCAAGGACTTGGAGGAACTGTGGAGAGGATGCACAACCTCTCTTTAAACCTCCAAGAATCAACAAGTAACCTCTCAACTCAATTCGTGAACTGGAGTACCGAATTATTCCCGCCACCACAATGATTTGAAGGGCTTGCAAAAGCCTAAGCTTGGGGAAAGTTTCCTCATGTATCTTTTCATGGCGTTCATTTGCTTTTATTTATTTTAGAGGTTGTGTTTTTTATTTGAGTTTATAAGCACTCGTGTTGGTTTCCCCACACTTTATCTTTAGTTCTTTCTATTTTCTTTCGGAATTTTCTAGCCAAGCTTTGCCGCCAATTTTCTATTTTTTAATTTTCCTCTCTTATAATTCACAAAAAGATTTCTCCATTTTTACTTATTTTCCCTCTTCCTTATTCTTTCCGCCTCGAGGTCTTCATATATTTGCAGAAGAGTGGTCGACTTCGAGTTTCCAAGAAACAAATAAAAAAGGAAGAGAGAAGTGGAACCAAACATGAGAGGTATGCCTTATGACTCCCCACTTTTGAAGTTTGAGAAACCCATGATAGTTAGTAGTGAATGTTGAGATATTATATTAGTGGAGTGAGTCCCTGTATCATCGTAAGATTTTCGTTTGCATGGGTAGTTAATTGGGTTCGTTTTGTTCCAGCTCTCGTAATTAACCAAGTCGTGCCTAAAAATTGCTAAACAATTGTAATAAGAAAAAGTCTCACAATTGAAGGCTTGGGTGTTGTTGTGCTTAGTCTTATAGGATTATTTCTAGAGATACTCAACACCACTGAAAATATTGATTGACTTGATAGCTCTCTTTAAAAGGATTTTTTTGATAATGTTTAGCAGTTTTTGTGAGCATGCCAAAGTTTGACCTACTAATCATAAGAATTATATAGCTTTATGCGTGTTAAACTTCATGGGATGCCAACAACTCCGCTGGCCTACGAACGATCTTTATGGAGGAAACTCCTAGATTTCGACTATGAGTTGATTAAACACTTATAGCAGCAATGCTATAGTGGGTAAGATTCTTGGTACTCCCGGGTACATGTAATCATGATGGAATCACTCCTCTAGCTGTTATGAGAAATCATTATGCAAAAGGAACAAAAACCTTAGTGATGCCACGAGTGTCCATCACAACTTGATAAACTATTTTTTTGGCATGCTCTCAATTACTTCAAAACTAAAATTCTTGAAGGATAATGAATATAAAAGTAGTGCTTGAAAAGTCTTGATTTATTGATGTGGGAGATTTGAGACACTCTAGTATATATGCTTTTCATGACAACTCTCACACTCTTAATTTACATGATTATATTGTATTGTTCAAAGGCAAGCCTATGAGTTGATTACTTGACACGGAATAAAGTTTACTCATTTGAATCATCCATGCTTACAATAATTTTGCTGCACTATACGGATGCATGAAACCCATATGATATGCTTGTCATTGCTCTATCTATGCTGAAGTTTTTCAGATTTATAAAGTGGAGGAAACATGAGACTACTAATCATGAGTAAGATCACCATCTCGTTATTTCAGTTTAAATGCTGAGTTCCTTTTTGATTTTGGTTTTCTTGCTCAGGACAATCAAGTTTAAGCTTGGGGAGGTTGATAGCTCTGAAATATAGCCATCTAATGTCCACATTTAAAATGGATATTAATCATATTCTTGATGAAATATCTTAATGCTAATATTCAGATGGGTATGCAATCCTTTCTTTTTGTATTTTTCCTGTACAGATAATGTCGTTTAAAGGAGGGAATCACTACATTAAAGTCAAAGATACAAGATTTCCAACTACCAGAAGAAACCAGGAGCCTTACATCAGAGGCAGACGCTTTAACGACCAACTATACGGCCGGAGCAAAAATTCCTACCGTATAGCTCCGGTCGTATAGTTGGCGCCGCCACCATTAGGTCAAACAGAACACTTGCGTTGGTTCCAACCGATGAAGTTCTGCGATCCGGCAGCACCTCTGTAGTATCTGCATGTTCCGTCTTGGTGACGTCTCCTCCTCCTTGATCCCGCAAGTGAGAGATAAGAGCTCTGTGAGATCCTAGCAGCACAATGGCGTTGCTTGGTATTTGGTGTGGAGTTGTAGCAGGGCTTCACCAAGTGCTGGGCAAATTATGAGGAGAAGAGGGAGGGAGAGCGAGGCGGCGGCCAGGGTAGGAGGGGCTGCGCCACCACACGATGTCCCCTTTATATATGCATGGGGGAAGGGAGCCTTGGCCCCTCCTCCAAGTCCCTAGGGCCGGCAGGGGCCAAGGGGGTGACCCTTTAGATAGAGGCTAGGGTTTCCCCTATGGGGGTGCATGGGCCTTGGTGGCCATGGCGGCCTAGACCATGTAGGTCAGGGTGCCCCCACTTCAGGACCATGTGTCCTTCCGGGTAGGTGGGACCTGATGGATATGAAAATAGCCATCTTTATCCGCATTTAAATCTTATTTTCTGTCAGACAATTGACTAAATTACTCTCTAGCTTTGACACTAATGATTAATTATTGCAAAGATGTGCAAACCTAGGTCTTTATTTGTATGATACAGGAAAAAACTTTTATGGCGAGATCAGGAGCAATTATGAAAGATTAAGATGTTTCCAATACAACCAAATCAACTAGGGTCAATTTGCAGGCTCTAGGAGTGTTACGACCGCCGGTACGGGCAATTCCCACCTGTACTGTGCGACCGTACCACCTGGCACCGCCTTCGCTAGGTTAAATTCAATAACTTTCGTGAAGGCCCCCATATATTTCGAGACTCTAGCCGTTGCGCAGAGTGCCACCATTCTCAGAGTGCATTAGAAAACCACCAAGGAAGATCCACCACTTCACCACCACCATAGTTCATCATCTCCATTTCCAATCCCCTTCATAGACATAGCTATAATCAAGATTTTATTTGAGATCTCCTCGTGATTGGCGACTATCAGGAGTAAATAATAGCGCTGGATTGTTTCGGCTCAAACTGATATCCATGTCGTCCCAATTATTTTCCGTCGTGGAACAAATACCGGAAAGGATATGCAAGCATGGGCGGAGCTCCCAGTAGGGCAAGGTAGGGCATACACCCTACCTTGATTGTTAGTGAATACCTTCACGTGCATATGTTTTTTTCTAAACAATTTGAGTGTCCATATGTTGAAAACAGACTTCATATGTGAAAGTTATGCTTGTTTTAGTAAGCACTATGCAAAACTGATTCCAAACCAAAATAGGGACTAGGTGTTGTCTAGTTTGAACCAAGTCTTTCTGTTTGTAATATCTAATTCTCAATCTAACAAAACCTGGCTCTAAGAAATGTTCTAGGTTGGTCTTTAAGGAGAATATAGAGGATGTTTTGGCACCATATTTGGTGTGCCCGAAACCAATTCTAATTATATGATGGATTATGCTTTATGGTTCTACTTTGGATTTGTATAATTGATTTAAAATATTAATTCTATTAGTTTAGTTAGTATCTTTGGTTAAGAGTGTGAGGCATGCTTTCCCAATTGGAGAAATGGTGATTTAGAGCCTTCTTGGAAGAAGTGTATTCTTGCAGATATCACAATTCTATGTATGGATGAAATGGTAACAAAATTAGGAAAAATCATCAAAAAGGAGAAGACACTAAGCCACTACTGATTATTTTAAATGTTTGGGCACCTTCTATGTTACTATAGATATATGTTTTTCATACGATGAGGATTAAATACTTTAGAGATTGTCTTGATATTTGAATGGCACACCATAATTCATACGGTTTTTCGCTTCGTTAAGCTAGCATTGCTTTTACTGGTGGCGACGATAGTTGAAAGAGCTTTCTCGATGGCAAAGATCATAAAGATCAAGTTATACAACAATGTCAATGAGGGCTTCTGTCGTGGTGGTGGCACGGCAGATGCCATGGATAGGCTAAAGATGGGGCCAATGAGTGCTAGGGGGATCTAGGGAGGGAGAACGTGGTGATTCAACGCACGGAAGTTCTTGTATTCTTCTCTATCAATGGTGCTTACAAATGCTCCTCAAGCTATTGGTGAGAAGTATACAGAGTCTCTTACCCCCCACAAACTAGCCCTAGAGATCTACCTTAGACAGAGAGAATGATCGATCCCCTTCTATGGAGGCCCCGGTGCTCCTCATATAGGGGAGCCCGGGTTACAATTCTAGGGCACACGTGGCAGCATATTCTACGAATATGCTCCTCGCCTAAAGTAGATGCTTCTTTATTCTCTTTAACGGCTCGTCCGGGCTTTGGACGTAACCCACAGTGTAATCTTTGTCTTTTGGCATCAACAGACACGGGCTACGTCATCCGGCATTACCCGCGTCACCTTGGTCGCCCCTGACCTGTTGGTCCTCTTCTTTACTTTGCATCGCTCATGCTATAGCTAATAATTCCACCTTTTGACCATCGGGGGATTCCTTCTCTTGGAAGCCACAAGATAATCCAGCTAGCATATAGCTAATCCGGCTTATCAAGTTACCTGCAAAACAGTTTGGTAAACATGGCTGACATCTATCTTATGCCGGCCGGATCATAGTCAAGGAGATGCTCCACATGCCGGGTTACTCCATGGTTCGTCCTGCCTTGAGGTGACCCGGTCAGCACTTGCTTTGACCGTGCTGTACCCCGGCTAACTCGGCCCTTATACCCTCCCAACATTAGTCCCCGAAGCTGGTGCGGTCTTAGCAACTTTTGGTTGTTAAGGCCACAACAGGTTCCCATATCCTGATCTTTGTCTCTTTGGCCGAGTTACCTCATAACCCAAAGTTTTTCTTCCTGCGACCCCTTGGCTCATTTCGAGTTATTCCTCGTTGTTCAGGTCTTTTGCTCCCTTATCCTTGTTATCTTTCCTTCCCTCGTACGCTTCCCCACATCCTACGTCGAGGGTAATCATCATTTTGTCTCATTTTAAGGGTCATACGCATTTAATGCGCCGGTTACTGTCGCAATGTTAGGGATAACTGTTGCGCACATCCCTTCACTGCTGCGCCTCGTTAACCGTAACATTACATCATGTCATGGGATGCTTTGCCCCTGTGGCCCTTACCGTGGCCACGCTTTGCTTTGATTAGCTGATCCGGCTGCGTACACACTAGTTGCGCGCGGTTTGGCAACCGCAAAGGATCCCACTACGCGCCCTTTGCGTGGTTAAGTAGAGGCCCTGGGGCAACCCCTGGGAAAGTTCCCCATTTCCTATGCTTTCCAGCCTAATTTTTCTCTCGCCGTAGCCTTGCTACCGCCACCAGTTTCTTGCTGCACCGGTGCCGTCGTGACCGTGCACAGGAAGCATCTTGCACCTGCGCCGCCGTTCCCACTCAAGATTTCCATCACGGGGCCTTGCGCTTCCCGTTTCACCGCCTCCGGTTACCTCTATTCAGATTTCTCTCTCGAGGATCTTGAATCCACCATGACCGAGGAGGAAAAGGCGGTGGTGGCGCAGCAGGAGAAAGGAGCAGAGGGCCGCGAGTGCGGCTGCTAGGATGGCTCTATCGTCCGCGAGGAGGACCTAGACTGGCTCCGTGCCACGCGCCGCATCCCCGCCGGCGTCGCCTGCCGCCTCGCCTCCGGTGAAATCTCTTCTTCCCCCAATCCTGGGGAATATGTTGTTTTCCTTTCACATTTTCAGCGCGGCTTCAGCCTCCCCACCTCCGATTTCTTTTTCGATTTCATTTCCACCTAGAAACTACAACCGCATCATCTCCTCGCCAATGCTATTACTTATTTGTCCTCCTTTGCTTCTGGCATTGAGGGGTACATCGGCCTCTAGCCAACCAAGGAACTTTGGATCAAGTTCTTTTGTCTCTGGAGGAACGTGGTTTCGGATAAGGAGCTTGCTATGGAGGATAAGCATCTGACCTAGTGTGGTGCCGCCTCCATATCTCCTCGCAAGACCTCTGCATTCCCCTGGGTCACCAGACTCGAGTCCTGCAAGGGCTGGGCCCAGACTTTCTTCTATGTCTGGAACACCACCAACGAGGATTTGATCCGGCTCCTCCCCTTCAAGCTTGGCCCTCCTGATGCCTCGCTTTGGGAGAGAATTCCCAAGCGGCCCACGGCCATGGCGAATCAAGTGGAGCGCCGGATTAAGGTGCTGCTCAAGGAGAAGCTTCGGGGGGAGGACATCATGATTACTTTTCTCCGCTGCCGGGTCTCCCTTTTCAGAAGTGGGCCCACAAGATCTGTTACTTGAGTGGCCCCCTCGACCCCCACCGGACTTCATCGATCGAGCTTGATAACTCGGCGGTTTTCCACCGGGTTAAATCCATTTTTAATGTGGAGAAGGAGTTCTTCGAGGATTGGGAGTAGGGACTTGAGCCCTTCAGCCGTGACAACCCTCCCCCAAAGGTAAACTCACCCTTCTGTATTTTCCGGATCCTCTTTGTATGTCGGTTCACTTTCATAACTTGGCAATTGTTGTCTTGTTCTCAGAAATTCCTCCAGTAGCCACTGGAGGATAGTGAGGTATTGGCGGGCAAGTGGCTGTCGGACCGCACCGAGGAGGACGTGGAGGAGCCTAATCCGGAGACCTTGCTACCTACCCCGGACGTCATCAAATGCAACGCTGGTAAGGCCTCTTCTCTAAGGGATTGGCTAGATGACGATGACTCGGACGTTGAGGTCCTAGAGGTACTTGATCCGGTTCCCATCTCTTACTCGCATCTGGTTATGTCCGAATCTTCAGCTAACCCGGCCGGTCAGGTCCATGAGGTTCCCCCTTGCTACGGGTGGTTCGGTCCCTGCTTCTTCCTAGAAGCGCGCGGCTACCTCGGCCGCAGCTTCGGAGGTGCCGCCGCACAAGAAGAGGCAGAAGAATTCCGAGGTGAAAGCCCAGATTAAGCCGGCCGCCAAGAGCATGGTCCGGAGGGCGCCCAAACCTCGGGCTCCCCCAACCTCGAACGAGTAAGTCCTTTTGCACTTACACAGTTTGATTTTTCCTTTGTTTGCCTTTGTCTTTCATTGGTTCTCTTTCTTTTGGACTTGATGCTTTTCTTCTTTTCAGAGCTCCTAGGGTTATCCCTCAGAGCGGCTCCGGTATAGCCTCGCCAATCCCGAGCAGCCCTTCTCGCCCCCCGCAACGATGATATTCGCCCGTGCAGCCCTATTCAAGAGGGTTCTGCGGCTGCGCCTGACCAGAGCCCACCTCGTCATGAGGAGGGAAATGTTGGCGCCGGGCGTAGCGGGGCAGCTCTAGATACGGCGATGCTGGATCTCCCCAGTTCTTCTTTGGCCTTAGTGCCAAGTCATGAGGTGCCAGTTTCATCGGCACCACCACCAACAAGTTCTTCTGTCCCAGTGTTTCCAGCAGCATCAGCAGCACCAGCACCAGCAGCACTAGCAGCGACAACAGCAGCATCAACACCAGCATCAGCACGAGTAGCAACACCAGCAGCAGCACCAACAACAACAGCCAAAGCCTCCCCCAAGCCTCCCAGCCCCATCAGCTCCCTCTAGGTCCACTCCTTCCATCGCAAACATCTTCTAGCCAGCTCCTCAGGCTTCATCCAGCAAGCTCCAAAAGGCGGTCGGGTCAGCTAAAGGGATCTTGTTTGGGTCTGCGCCACCGGGTCAGAGGGTAGCGGGCAACTGGTTCTGCATACCAGCCCCGCTACAGCTCAATCCGCCAGGCGAGAGGCCCACGTGAAAGGCCTTGTGGCGTACTATTCTCCAAGTAGTGAAAGTTACAGTACACTGCTCCTTGAGTATGTGAAGAACTGGAATAATGAAGAATTCATCGACCCTCAAGATGATCTGCCGGAGAAGTTCGGCCCAGCCGAGTTCAGTGCCTAGATGAAGTCCGCTACCAAGGCTATCTCTTTAGCTGGCCGGATGATGGAGGTAACTCTTTTCCTCTGTTGTTGATACTTTGCATAACTGAGCACTTGTAGACATAGCCCCTAGTCCCCGAGCCTTGATACGTTGCAAACCTATCCATAATTTTTGATGTTCCATGCTTGGTTTTATCTACTTTCTTGTGTTTTGTCCACACTTCGGAGTACTTTTCATATGATTTCTTGGACCAACCTATTAACAAGATCCATAGTGCCAGCTGCCTGTTTTCTGCTGTTTTTGGTTCCAGGAAAGTAAGAAAATGAATATTCTTGGAATTGGACGGGACAAAAGCCAAAGTTAGTTTTTTACCAAGGGACACCTGGAGCCAGAATACGAGACGGAAAGGGGCTGGGGCCCGACCACATCACCTGGCCGTGCAGCTAGGCCTGTCCCACGCCAGGGGGTGGTCTGGCCGCCCTAGGCACCCCCTCGGCCTCTCCTTCCGCCTATAAGTTTCCTCCGATACAGAAACCCTAAGTACCCAATCAAAATTCCACGAAAGAGTCTGTAGCCGCCATCATCTCCATCCCTAGATCGGGAGGGATCTGAAGCTCTTCCCGGCACCCTGCCGGAGAGGGGAGTTCACCCTGGAGGCCTTCTTCATCACCATGCAAGCCTCCGGTGTGATGCGTGAGTAGTTCATCTCTGGACTACGGGTCCATGTAGTAGCTAGATGGTTGGTTCTCCTCCTTTGTGCTATCATGTTTAGATCTTGTGAGCTCCGTTCATGATCAAGATCATCTATTTGTAATTCTGCATGTTGTGTTTGTGGGGATCCGATGGATATTGAGATGCTATTTCAGATTGATTTTTGATTCTATCATGTCTTTGTTATTTGTGATCTTGCATGCTTTCCATTGTTAGTAGCTATCTTGGCCAACTAGATGTTAGCAACTCCAAGAGTTAGTATTTATGCTCGATAGTGGGTTCATGCCTCTGGTAATCTAGGGAAGTGACAGAAATCTCTAAGGTACTAGATGTGCTGTTGCTACTAGGGATAAAACAACAATCCTTTATTCATAGAACAATCGTATTGTTTACTTTACACGCAATTCGTAATGAAATTATCTGCTGCTTGCAACTTAATACTGGAGGGGGTTCGTATGATAACCTGAAGGTGGATTATTAGTCATAGATGCAGTTGGATTACAATCTATGTATAATGTTGTAATGCCCAATCGAATCTCGAAGGAGTCAAGATGAGTAGTATATGCTTGTATGCTTTCTAGATGTTTGTCAATTTCCCCGCTGTAATTTGTTCACCCAACATGTCATCTATCTTAAGGAGAGCCACCTCTAGTGAACTATGGACCCCGGTCCTTTCTTTTACTATCAATCTACAATCAACTGTTTACTGCTTTGTGTTTACTTTATGCAAACTATTACTTTCTTCCACTCAATACGTTTAATCCTTTGTCTTCAGCAAAACCGGTGAGATTGACAACCTCATCGCAAGTTGGGGACAGAGTTCTGTGGTTGTGTTGTGCAGGTCTCCACGTTGCTGCTGGCACCGGTAGTGCACCCTGCCAAAGTTCAGCTAACTACACCTTTGGGGAGTTTCCTTGCTCCTACTGGATTGATAACCTTGGTTTGATAACTGAGGGAAAACTTACTGCTGTGCTCATCATACCTTCCTCTTGGGGTTCCCCAACGAGCTCATTAATACACGCGTCAACAAGTACTTTTTCTGGCGCCGTTGCCGGGGAGTCAAGGATATCTTCACAAGGGGAGTCCCTCATAACCAATCTCATTACTTTGTTGTTTTTGTTTTGCTTAGTTTACTTTTGGTTTGTTTGCTTGTTTCTTTATCAAAAACACAAAAAGTTAGTTTTACAAGTTTGCTTTCTTATTTTAAAACACACAAAAAATTAAGTCTTTCTATAGTTGTTACCACTTCCTTAGCATACCATGTTGATCCCTAAATTCACCCTGAAAGACCTTTCAATAGGTGGTGGTTCTTTAATTAGAAAAGATAATATTGAAGAATTCTTTAATCATGTTAGTAAGCATGATGATATTGAGGATAGATCCCTTGCATAACTTGCTCCAAACTATGAGATTGCTGCAGCTTCTTTAGTTCACATGTTGGAAGCTAGGTTTGTTAAACTTAACCCCTTAATGCAAGTAATGTTTCTTAAACTTAAAGAAATTGAGGACCCTGAAAAGAGGGATTTTATTCTAGAAACTTTGCTTAAGGAATTTTATGATGTTACCAAGGAAGCTAGAAAAGTCTTTGAACATTTCAATATGCTAGGATCATGTGTAGATGTTGTTGGTACACAAGAAAATATGAACAAAACTGAAACTAATGAGGAGGAAACTAAGATACCAATACCCTTTAAACTAGTAGCAATGCATGAAGCCAAAGAAAATAATCTTGATTGGATTGTTCCCGAAAACCCGTTCGATGAAAATAGTGAACCAACGAGCTGAGAGAGGATCCTCTAGAACTTATTTGGATTAGATACCTTGACTTGTTGAAGATATTTCTGGTATTAATCTTAACGTTTCTTCATTTTAGAACACTTGATCCTTTTTCTTGCTTCTTATGCCTAACTTAAAGGCGTTAAAGAAAAGTACTTATTGGGAGATAATCCAAAAGTTTTAGATGAGTCTTGGAAGTTATTACCTCCGTAATAACCGCTCCTTATCCTTTTTATTTGCTTTTTGTGCCAAGAGTAACCTCTAATGAGAGAGAAGTAATGATTGGGAAAGTTGCTGTCCCGAAACAGATTTCTGTGCTTCACCGTAAAAATTCGTGTAAAATCTCTATATGTCCTTTTGAGGCGTGAATTTTTTTGCTTCTGTCCCAGGTTGTTATCTAACTTTCGTTAGTTCCACACTTTTCGATTTGAGCAACAGAAGGTCTTTGAAAAAATTCGTCGTTACCTGCTGGTCTGTTTTGATAGATTTCTACCATTTTCTGTATTTGCTTCTTGTTGGTTCCTTTTTGAGTTATTTTAGGGAACTGAGATTTTTGAGGGAAGTGATACAGTAGCTAATGTTTTAATGGAAGTGTTATTCGTGTTAGAACTGAACCTAAAAGACCTATTATCTTGAGTGCACCAATGTTGCTAATAAAGATTGTGTGAAGTTTTGTATGAAGGAAACATTTCAGGTGTATGGAAGGAACGAGTAATGAGATGAAGTATGGACTAAAGATCAAGCTTGGGGATGCCACGCGTGTCACCCCAAGAAATATCCAAGAAGTACAAGTGTCAAAGCTTGGGGATGCCCAAGGCATCCCCCTCTTTATCAATAAAAATCCCAGGTTTCTTCCAAACGCTTCATTTTTATTGTTTCATGCACAGTTCTGTTGTTCTTGGAGCGTCTTCTTTTTCCTTTTTGTTTTGGTTATTTGTTTTCTTGGTTTTATTAGTTTTCTGAATAAATTGGTTGGATCCCCTCTTTCATACATTGGTTTTCAAATAGTTTGGTTTGGATTGGAAAAGAGTAGGAAAGTTCATGCTTAAGTGGTAAAGAGAGCTTGTTTTTGACGGTGGCCTATGCTTTGCCGTGCCATGCTCGATATTGTTTTGGGTTTATGCTTAGTATTATTTGCTGTAGCATGACTTGTTATAAACAATTGAGATTGCTTAATGTGCCTTTGAAGAATCATGCGTTGTTTTAGCATATTAAAGCATAGTATAGTGGTATTCTCCTTTGATGCTTTATTTGGGTTGACTTAGCACATGCTCACACCATGTCATGACTACCCAAAGTCACCATAAGCCTTTATGGTCCTTTAGTTTTCAAATTTTAGTATCACTTTATGCTTTGATCAATGATGTTTTGTCGCTCTGCATGATTATGGCCATTATTGCTCTCTTAATTTGTCGCTCCTAGTCTTTTGCTAGCCTCCACAACCAAGTATGAGTTCCACTCATGCATCCAACTCCTTAAACCAAGTTATTCCAAAGAGTCCACCATACCTACCTACTAGCTTATGCTATTTCAAGTATATTCATGTTTCTATCTACGTTCCGAATTAAACTTGTTATGAGAAAACTAGTGATTAAAGCTCTCACGAACTTGATGGCACACTTTACTTTTCGTGCCCTTAATAAACTTGAACCGCTATATCGTCTATGTTGTATATGCTTGCACTTATTTTTTGGGGATTAGAAGAACCATGCTGTCATGGGGAACGCTTTCAAAATTGCACTTGTACTTTGTAACTAGTTGATATCATGCTCTTTTGTCTATGGATGTCGTCGGTGTGAAATGAAAGGGGATCTTGTAAGTCCATGAGTTATGTATGTGTGTTAGAGAAACGCCAGGGCCGCTGGTCTAATTCATGCTGACATGGAGGAAACCTGTAGCATAACCATAATGAGCTGTCTATGAAGCATTCTTCTTATAAAAAAGAGTCAGATATTGAGAAAAAAATAGAAAAATAAAAAAAAGAGATTATGAAAAGAGGAAAGAGAGAAAAAAACACCATATTCCCATGGTAAATAAGATGATTGTTGAGATGCTTGTTGTCTGCTTGCCTTGTCATTTTGATATGGGGATTCTTCCGTATCATCGGGCAAGGGGTACCCCATTGGCGGTTCTCTATGATACACATGTACTTACGATGACAAGAACTTACCGGTGACTAAACTTGAGTAGCATGAGGAGCGGCCCTCGTATTCAAGGGACATGAGATTTCCAACTTATACTTCGTCAAGCATATACACCATAGTTTGTTCACTTTAACCTTAATCACTTCAAGATGCTTATGATAGGGGAAATGAGAGCTGAAAGCTATTAAGTACCATAATTTTTGGAATCTCTTTATGAAACTTGAGTCTCTACTTCATTCTATGAAGGCCTTTCTTCCACTTTTATATTGAGTCTCCACCTTCTATCTTTAAGCACCTACTTTGAGAGAATAGTGGCCATTTTTAGTTCTATGTGCATCGTCCCAAGACTTGTTGATTGATGCATAGCTTTGATATTGCTTGTTTTAAACTATTTGTATCTAGTCACTCTTATGAACTTTGAAGGTGTCCTATGCATTTATGTTGGCTACTCTATGAGGGACAAGCTGAATGCCACTATGCTATGTTTTCTTTATTAGGAACAAACAAACGTCTTGCAAAACATTGTTATTCATTAATCTTTTGTTTGTGCCTTTTGATGTTGCAACATAGTCTCTTTGTCTTATTGCTAGAACTTTGTCTTTCATGTTATGATTGAAGTACTATGATCCCAGCTTTGAATGTTTTACAAATACTTTGATCAAGTTCATCATGGTGCATGTCACCTCAAAAAATATTCTTTCTTTTTATCACTTACCTACTCGAGGACGAGCAGGAGTTAAGCTTGGGGATGTTGATACGTTGCAATCGTATCCATAATTTTTGATGTTCCATGCTTGGTTTTATCTACTTTCTTGTGTTTTGTACACACTTTGGAGTAATTTTCATATGATTTCTTGGACTAACCTATTAACAAGAGCCACAGTGCCAGCTACCTGTTTTCTACTGTTTTTGGTTCCAGGAAAGTCAAAAAATGAATATTCTTGGAATTGGATGGGACAAAAGCCAAAGTCAGTTTTTCACCGAGGGACACCTGGAGCCAGAATACGAGATGGAGAGGGGATGGGGACCGACCACACCACCTGGCCGTGCGGCCAGGCCTGGCCCGTGCTAGGGGGTGGTCTGGCCGCCCAGGCACCCCCTCGGCCTCTCCTTCCGCCTATAAGTTGCCTCCGATACAGAAACCCTAAGTACCCGATCAACATTCCACGAAAGAGTCTATAGCCGCCGTCATCTCCATCCCTAGACCGGGAGGGATCTGAAGCTCTTCCTAGCACCCTGCCAAAGAGGGGAATTCACCCTAGACGCCTTCTTCATCACCATGCAAGCCTCCGGTGTGATGTGTGAGTAGTTCATCTCTAGACTACGGGTCCATGTAGTAGCTAGATGGCCGGTTCTCCTCCTTTGTGCTATCATGTTTAGATCTTGTGAGCTCCGTTCATGATCAAGATCATCTATTTGTAATTCTGCATGTTGTGTTTGTGGGGATCCGATGGATATTGAGATGCTATTTCATATTGATTTTTGATTCTATCATGTCTTTGTTATTTGTGATCTTGCATGCTTTCCGTTGTTAGTAGCTATCTTGGCCAAGTAGATTCTAGCAACTCCAAGAGTTAGTATTTATGCTCGATACTGGGTTCATGCCTCTAGTAATCTGGGGAAGTGACAGAAATCACTAAGGTACTAGATGTGATGTTGCTACTTGGGAGAAAACAACAATCCTTTGTTCATAGAACAATCGTATTGTTTACTTTACACGCAATTCGTCATGCAATTATCCGCTGGTTGCAACTTAATATTGGAGGGGGTTCGGATGATAACCTGAAGGTGGACTATTAGTCATAGATGCAGTTGTATTACGGTCTATGTATAATGTTGTAATTCCCAATCGAATCCCAAAGGAGTCAAGATGAGTAGTATATGCTTGTATGTTTTCTCGATGTTTGTCAATTGCCCTGCTGTAATTTGTTCACCCAAGATGTCATCTATCTTAAGGAGAGCCGATGAGCCACAAGTATAGGGGGTGTATCACAGTATTTTCGATAAGTAAGAGTGTCGAACCCAACGAGGAGCAGAAGGTGCTGGCTAGTGGTATGTATCAGGAATTCTCTGCAAATACTTAGCAAACGGATTTTTAGGGTTTTTTGATAAAGCAAGTAAACAAAGTACGAGTAAATAAAAGACAATAGGAATAAATGCAGCAAGTGGCCCAATCCTTTATGCAGCAAAGGACAAGCCGGTTGTATTACTTCAGATGACCAAACGTTTTCGAGGACACATGGGAAGACTGTCAAGTGCTTTCGCTTCATATAGTTGATTAATCTTCTCTAGCTTGCTAAGTGTTGATTGGGTGAACCTGTGCTAATATACTGACCTTCCTAGGACTAATACATTCTTGTGATTATACCCCTTACAAACATCCGTAAGTACAAGAAAGTAATTAAGGTAGAAACCTAACCACAGCTTTAAACTCTAAGACCCTTACGCCCCTTGTGCAATGGTTTCCTAACGGGGGTTCAGGTTTCTGTCACTCCGGCAACCCCTACGATTAGTAGCCAAATACACAATGCATTCCCCTAGGAACATATAGGTGAAGTGTCATGTAGTCGACGTTCACATGACACCACTAGAAGAAGTACACCACAACTTAAATATCAAACTATTGAATCTTTCTCAACACAATTCCACTACTAACAACATGACTTCTCCCATGTCCTCAAGAACAAAAGGAACTACTCACAAGACATCATATGGATCATGATCAGACATGGAATAATGATGTATAACAATCTGAACATAAACAATAATTCAATGGTTCACTCAATAGCATCAACTAAAAAGAGTAATCAACACCAGGAAAGTTTCCCCTATGAACTATGCAAGATTCAACCCAATTGTTACAGCAATATGGAGATGGTGATGAGGGTGCTGATGGTGCTGATGGTGGTGTTGATGATGATGATGATGATCCCGATGAAGTCCAGCTTGATGGTGGTGTTGATGGCAACGATCTCCCCTCTCCGGGAAGGAATTCCCTCGACAGAAATCTGTCTGCCGGAGAGATCTTTCTCTCTCGGTGTTTTCCGCCCCACAGAGGCGGCGGAATCTTTTTGTGGTCCCCCCCGAGTCTTAGGGTTTCGGGAGGATGATATAAGCCAGAGGGGAGAGCCTGGAGTGGGCCAGGGCGGCCACACCACCTGCTGGCGTGGCCTAGGGATGCCCGCACCATGGGGTGGTGTGGGCCCCCCTATGGCCCATCTCCAGCCCCCCTTCTGGCTTCCTTCGTCTTCTGGAAATATAGGATTTTCCGTATATTTTCCCGGATTTTCTGATCTTCGCGAATTTTGCCTCCAAACATCACCTTTTCCATCATAATCCTGACTGCAGCGGTCCATGCTCCAAAAGTCATCAACCATGCAAAAACAGATGAAATAACATAAGTATCACCTCTCAATACGAAATATATCAATGAATAATAGTGAATTATTACATAGAATAGTGATGCAAAATGGACGTATCAAGAGCCACCTCTAGTGAACTATGGACCCCGGTCCTTTCTTTTACTATCAATCTATAATCAACTGTTTACTGCTTTGTGTTTAATTTCTGCAAACTATTAATTTCTTCCACTCGATACATTTAATCCTTTGTATTCAGCAAAACCGGTGAGATTGACAACCTCATCGCAAGTTGGGGATAGAGTTCCGTGGTTGTGTTGTTGATACATTGCAAATGTATCTATAATTTTTGATGTTCCATGCTTGGTTTTATCTACTTTCTTGTGTTTTGTCCACACTTTGGAGTACTTTTCATATGATTTCTTGGACTAACCTGTTAACAAGAGCCATAGTGCCAGCTGCCTCTTTTCTGGTGTTTTTGGTTCCAGGAAAGTCAGAAAATGAAATTTCTCGGAATTACACGAGACAAAAGCCAAAGTGCCTATTTTTCCGGAAGTCATAAGATGACAGAATAAGAGACGGAGAAGGGCTGGGGGCCGGCCACACCACCTGGCCGCGCGGCCAGGCCTGGCCTGCGCTAGGGGGTGGTCTGGCCGACCCCAACACCCCCTCGGCCTCTCCTTCCGCCTATAAGATGCCCTCGGGACGAAAACCCTAAGTTCCCGATCAAAAATCCACGAAAGAGTCTGTAGCTGCCGTCATCTCCATCCCTTCGATCTGAAGCTCTTCCCGGCACCCTGCCAGAGAGGGGAATTCACCCTGGAGGCCTTCTTCATCACCATGCAAGCCTCCGGTGTGATGCGTGAGTAGTTCATCTTTGGACTACGGATCCATGTAGTAGCTAGATGGCTGGTTCTCCTCCTGTGTGCTTTCATGTTTAGATCTTGTGAGCTCTGTTCATGATCAAGATCATCTATTTATAATTCTGCATGTTGTTTTTGCGGGGATCCGATGGATATTGAGATGCTATTTCAGATTGATTATTGATTCTATCATGTCTCTGTTATTTGTGATCTTGCATGCTTTCTGTTGTTAGTAGCTATCTTGGCCAAGTAGATGCTAGCAACTCCAAGGGATAGTATTTATGCTCGATAGTGGGTTCATGCCTCTGGTAATCTGGGGAAGTGACAGAAATCTCTAAGGTACTAGATGTGTTGTTGCTACTAGGGAGAAAACAACAATCCTTTTTTCATAGAACAATCATATTGTTTACATTACACGCAATTCGTAAAGCAATAATCTCTTGCTTGCAACTTAATACTGGAGGGGGTTCGGATGATAACCTGAAGCTGGATTATTAATCATAGATGCAGTTGGATGGCGGTCTATGTATAATGTTGTAATTCCCAATCAAGTTCCAAAGGAGTCAAGATGATTAGTATATGCATCTATTGCTTTCTCAATGTTTGTCAATTGCCCCGCTGTAATTTGTTCACCCAGCATGTTATCTATCTTAAGGAGAGCCACCTCTAGTGAACTATGGATCCCGGTCCTTTCTTTTACATACAATCTATAAATTGTTTACTGCTTTGTGTTTACTTTATGCAAACTATTACTTTCTTCCATTCGATACGTTTAATCCTTTGTTGTCAGCAAAATCAGTGAGATTGACAACCTCATCGCAAGTTGGGTACAGAGTTCTGTGGTTGGGTTGTGCATGTCTCCACGTTGCTGCTGGCACCGGTAGTGTGCCCTCCCAACGTTCAGCTAGCTACACCTTTGGGGTGTTTCCTTGCTCCTACTGGATTGATAACCTTGGTTTCGTACTGAGGGAAAACTTGCTGCTGTGTTCATCATACCTTCCTCTTAGGGTTCCCCAACGAGCTCGATATATTTTGGGCCATCAAGCATATTTTCTGGCGCCATTGCCGGGGATTCAAGGACATCTTCACAATGGGAGTCCCTCATAACCAATCTCTTTACTTTGTTATTTTTGTTTTGCTTAGTTTCTTTTTTCTTTGTTTGCTTGATTTGTTATCAAAAACACAAAAAATTAGTTTTACTAGTTTGCTTTCTTATTTGAAAAAGACACAAAAATTAAGTCTCCTTTAGTTGTCACCTCTTCCTTAGCTCACCATGTTGATCCCTAAATTCACCCTGAAAGACCTTTCAATTGGTAGTGGTTCTATAATTGGGAAAGATAATATTGAAGAATTCTTTAATCATGTTAGTAAACATGAGGATACTGAGGATAGATCCCTTGCAGAAATTGCCCCAAACTATGAGATTGCTGCAGCTTCTTTAATTCACATGTTAGAAGCTAGGTTTGTTAACCTCAACCCCTTAATGCAAGTAATGTTTCTTAAGCTTAAAGAAATTGAGGACCCTGAAAAGAGGGATTTTATTCTAGAAACTTTGTTTAAGGAGTTCTATGATGTTGCCAAGGAAGCTAGAAAAGTCTTTGAAGGTTTCAATATGCTAGGTTCATGTGTAGATGTTGTTGGTACACGAGAAAAGATGAACAAAACTGAACCTAATGGGGAGGAACCTAAGATACCAATACCCTTTAAACTAGTAACACTGCATGAAGCCATAGAAAAGAATCTTGATTGGATCGTTCCTGAAAACCTGTTTGATGAAAGTAGTGAACCTAAGAGCACTGAGAGAGGATCCTCTAGAACTTATTTGGATGATATACCTTGCCTTGTTGAAGATATTTCTGGATTAATCTTAATACTTCTTCATTTGAGAACACTTGATTCTTCTTCTTGCTTCTTATGCCTAACTTAAAGGCGTTAAAGAAAAGTACTTATTAGGAGATAACCCAAAAGTTTTAGATGAGTCTTGGAAGTTATTACTTCAGTAGTAATCGCTCTTTATCCTTTTTATTTGCTTTTTGTGCCAAGAGTAACCTCTAATGAGAGAGAAGTAATGATTGGGAAAGTTGCTGTCCCGAAACAGATTTCTATGCTTCACCGTAAAAATTCGTGTAAAATCTCTGAATGTCTTTTTGAGGCGTGATTTTTTTTGCTTCTGACCCAGGTTGTTATCTAACTTTCGTTAGTTCAAGACTTTTTGATTTGACCAACAGAAGGTCTTCGAACAACTTCGTCTTTACCTTCTGGTCTGTTTTGACAGATTTCTATCATTTTCTGCATTTGCTTCTTGTTGGTTCCTTTTTGGGTTCTTTTGGGAATTGAGGTTTTTGAGGGATGTGCTACAGTATCTAGTGTTCTAATGGAAGTTTATTTGGTGTTAGAACTGAACCTTAAGACTTATTTATCTTGAGTGCACTAATGTTGCTAATAAAGATTGTGTGAAGTTTTGTATGAAGGAAAAATTTCAGGTGTATGGAAGAAATGAGTAATGAGATGAAGGATGGAATAAAGCTCAAGCTTGGGGATGCCACGCGTGTCACCCCAAGAAATATCCAAGAAGTACAAGCGTCAAAGCATGGGGATGCCCAAGGCATCCCCTTCTTCATCAATAAAAATCCCATGTTTCTTCCAAACGCTTCATTTTTATTGTTTCATGCATAGTTGTGTTGTTCTTGGAGCGTCTTATTTTTCGTTATCGTTTTGGGTTTCGTTTTCTTTTGTTTGATTAGTTTTCTGAATAAATTGGTTGGACCCCTCTTTCATACATTGGTTTGCAAATGGTTTGGTTTGGTTTGGAAAAGAGTAGGAAAGTTCACACTTATGTGGTAAAAAGAGCTTGTTTTTTACGGTGGCCTATGCTTTGCCGTGCCATGCTCGATATTGTTTTGGCTTTATGCCTAGTATTCTTTGTTGTAGCATGACTTGTTATAAACAATTGAGATTGCTTAATGTGCCTTGGATGAATCATGCGTTGTTTTAGCATATTAAAGCATAGTATAGTGGTATTCTCCTTTGATGCTTTATTTGGGTTGACTTGGCGCATGCTCACACCATGTTATGACTATCTAAAGTCACCATAGCCATTATGATCCTTTAGTTTTCAACTTGTAGTATCACTTTATGCTTTGATCAATGATATTTTGTCGCTCTGCATGATTATGGCCATTATTGCTCTCTTAGTTTGTCGCTCCCAGTCTTTTGCTAGCCTCCACAACCAAGTATGAGTTCCACTCATGCATCCAACTCCCTAAACCAAGTTATTCCAAAGAGTCCACCATAACTGCCTACTAGCTTATGCTATTCCAAGTATATTCATGCTTTTGTTTACCTTCCAAATTAAACTTGTTATGAGAAAACTAGTGATTAAAGCTCTCACGAACTTGATGGCACACTTTACTTTTTTGCATCTAATAAACTTGAACCATTGGGTCCTTCTTTGTTGCGTATATGCTTGAGCTTTATAAGTTCAAATTAGCAGAACCATGTATCATGGGGAACGCTTTCAACATTGCACTTGTCCTTTGTACCCCGTTGATATCATGTTCTTTTGCTTATGGATCCCGGCGGTGTGAAATAAAAGTGGAACTTGTAAGATCATGGAGTTTGTATGTGTGTTAGAGAAATGCCTGGGCCGCTAGCCTAAGCCATGCCTAATCATGGTGGAAACTTGCAGCATCACCATAATGAGCACTCTATGAAGCATCCTCAATAAAAACCTATGCAAATAGCAAATAAAAAGATCGCTGAGATGCTCATTGTCTGCTTGCCTTGTCATTTTGATTATGGGATAGCTCCTGTATCATGTGCAAGGGGTACCCCGTTGGCGGTTCTTTATGATACACATGTACTTAAAATGACAAGAGCTTACTCGTGACTAAAGTTGAGTAGCATGAGTTTCAGTCTTCGTAAGTAAGGGGCATGAGATTTCAGTTTATAACTTGTCAAGCATATCCTCTTAGTTGCGTCACTTTAACCTTAATGACCTTAAATATGCTTATGATAGGGGCAATGAGAGCTGAAAGCTATAAGTACCATAATTTTTGGAAGCTCTTTATGAGACTTGAATCCCTACTTCCTTCTATGAAGGCCTTTCTTCCACCATTATATTGAGTCTCCACCTTATACCTTTCTGCACCTACTTTGAGAGCATAGTGGCAATTCTTAGTTCTATGTGCATTGTCCCAAGACTAGCTGATTGATGCGTAACTTGATATTGCTTGTTTTAAACTATCTGTATCTAGCCACTTTTATGAACTTTGAAGGTGTCCAATGCATTTATATTTGCTACTCTATGAGGGACAAGATGAATACTATTATGCTATGTTTTCTTTATGTGAAACAAACAAACGTCTTGCAAAGCATTGTTATTCATGAATCTTTTGTTTGTGCCTTTTCATTTTGCATCATAGTTTCTTTGTCTTATTGCTAGAACCTTGTCTTTCATGCTATGATTGAAGTACTATGATCCCAGCTTTGAATGTTTTAGAAATACTTTGATCAAGTCTTTGATGGTGCATGTCACCTCAAAAATTATTCATTCTTTTTATCACTTATCTACTCGAGGACGAGCAGGAGTTAAGCTTGGGGATGTTGATACATTGCAAATGTATCTATAATTTTTGATGTTCCATGCTTGGTTTTATCTACTTTCTTGTGTTTTGTCCACACTTTGGAGTACTTTTCATCTGATTTCTTGGACTAACCTATTAACAGGAGCCATAGTGCCAGCTGCCTGTTTTCTATTGTTTTTGGTTCCAGGAAAGTCAGAAAATGAATATTCTCGGAATTGGACGGGACAAAAGCCAAAGTGCCTATTTTTCTGGAAGTCATCAGATGACAGAATACGAGACGGACAAGGGCTGGGGGCCGGCCACACCACCTGGCCGTGCGGCCAGGCCTGACCCGCGCCAGGGGGTGGTCTGGCCGACCCCAGCACCCCCTCGGCCTCTCCTTCCGCCTATAAGATGCCCTCGGGACGAAAACCCTAAGTACCCGATCAAAAATCCACGAAAGAGTCTGTAGCCGCCGTCATCTCCATCCCTAGATTGGGAGGGATCTGAAGCTCTTCCCGACACCCTGCCAGAGAGGGGAATTCACCCTGGAGGCCTTCTTCATCACCATGCAAGCCTCCGATGTGATGCATGAGTAGTTCATCTTTGGACTACGGATCCATGTAGTAGCTAGATGGCTGGTTCTCCTCCTTTTTGCTTTCATTCTTAGATCTTGTAAGCTCTGTTCATGATCAAGATCATCTATTTGTAATTCTGCATGTTGTGTTTATGGGGATCCGATGGATATTGAGATGCTATTTCAGATTGATTATTGATTCTATCATGTCTTTGTTATTTGTGATATTGCATGCTTTCTGTTGTTAGTAGCTATCTTGGCCAAGTAGATGCTAGCAACTCCAAGAGTTAGTATTTATGCTTGATAGTGGGTTCATGCCTCTGGTAATCTGGGGAAGTGACAGAAATCTCTAAGGTACTAGATGTGTTGTTGCTACTAGGGAGAAAACAAGAATCCTTTGTTCATAGAACAATCGTATTGTTTACAATACGCGCAATTTGTAAAGCAATAATCTGTTGCTTGCAACTTAATACTGGAGGGGGGTCGGATGATAACCTGAAGGTGGATTATTAGTCATAGATGCAGTTGGATGGCGGTCTATGTATAATGCTGTAATGCCCAATCAAGTTCCAAAGGAGTCAAGATGATTAGTATATGCATCTATTGCTTTCTCAATGTTTGTCAATTGCCCCGCTGTAATTTGTTCACCCAGCATGTTATCTATCTTAAGGAGAGCCACCTCTAGTGAACTATGGATCCCGGTCCTTTCTTTTACATACAATCTATAAACTGTTTACTGCTTTGTGTTTACTTTTTGCAAACTATTACTTCCTTCCATTCGATACATTTAATTCTTTGTTGTCAGCAAAACCGGTGAGATTGACAACCTCATCGCAAGTTGGGGACTGAATTCTGTGGTCGTGTTATGCAGGTCTCCACGTTGCTGCTGGCACCGGTAGTCTGCCCTGCCAACGTTCAGCTAGCTACACATTTGGGGTGTTTCCTTGCTCCTACTGGATTGATAACCTTGGTTTCGTACTGAGGGAAAACTTACTGTTGTGCTCATCATACCTTCCTCTTGGGGTTCCCCAACGAGCTCGATATATTTTGAGCCGTTAGTTGTGCAGGTCTCCACGTTGCTGTTGGCACCAATAGTGCGCCCTGCCCAAGTTCAGCTAGCCACACCTTTGGGGTGTTTCCTTGCTCCTACTGGATTGATAACCTTGGTTTCATAACTGAGGGAAAACTTACTGTTGTGCTCATCATACCTTCCTCTTGGGTTTCCCCAACGAGCTCGTTAATACACGAGTCAGCAAGTACTTTTTCTGGCACCGTTGCCGGGGAGTCAAGGACATCTTCACAAGGGGAGTCCCTCATAACCAATCTCTTTACTTTGTTGTTTTTGTTTTGCTTAGTTTACTTTTGCTTTGTTTGCTTTCTTATTTAAAAACACAAAAAATAAGTATTTCTATAGTTGTTACCCCTTCCTTAGCACACCATGTTGATCCCTAAATTCACCCTGAAAGACCTTTCAATAGGTGGTGGTTCTTTAATTAGAAAAGATAATATTGAAGAATTCTTTAATCATGTTAGTAAGCATGATGATATTGAAGATAGATCCCTTGCAGAACTTGTGCCAAACTATGAGATTGCTACAACTTCTTTAGTTCACATGTTGGAAGCTAGGTTTGTTAACCTTAACCCCTTAATGCAAGTAATGTTTCTTAAACTTAAAGAAATTGAGGACCCTGAAAAGAGGGATTTTATTCTAGAAACTTTGCCTAAGGAATTTTATGATGTTGCCAAGGAAGCTAGAAAAGTCTTTGAACGTTTCAATATGCTAGGCTCATGTGTAGATGTTGTTGGTACACGAGAAAATATGAACAAAACTGAACCTAATGGGGAGGAAACTAAGATACCAATACCATTTAAACTAGTAGCAATGCATGAAGCCATAGAAAAGAATCTTGATTGGATTGTTCCTGAAAACCCATTTGATGAAAATAGTGAACCAAAGAGCATTGAGAGAGGATCCTCTAGAACTTATTTGGATGAGATACCTTGCCTTGTTGAAGATATTTCTGGTATTAATCTTAATGCTTCTTCATTTGAGAACACTTGATCATTTTTCTTGCTTCTTATGCCTAACTTAATGGTGTTAAAGAACAGTACTTATTGGGAGATAATCCAAAAGTTTTAGATGAGTCTTGGAAGTTATTACCTCCGTAATAACCGCTCCTTATGTTTTTTTGCTTATTGTGCCAAGAGTAACCTCTAATGAGAGAGAAGTAATGATTGGGAAAAGTTGCTGTCCCGAAACAGATTTCTGTTCTTCACCGTACAAATTCGTGTAAAAATTCTGTACGTCCTTTTGAGGTATGAATTTTTGTGCTTCTGCCCCAGGTTGTTATCTAACTTTCGTTAGTTCAACACTTTTCGATTTGAGCAACAGAAGGTCTTCGAAAAAATTCATCTTTACCTGCTGGTTTGTTTTGATAGATTTCTGCCATTTTCTACATTTGCTTCTTGTTGGTTCCTTTTTTAGTTCTTTGAGGGAATTGAGATTTTTGAGGGAAGTGCTACAGTAGCTAGTTTTTTAATGGAAGTTTTATTGGTGTTAGAACTGAACCTAAAAGACCTATTATCTTGAGTGCACTAATGTTGCTAATAAAGATTGTGTGAAGTTTTGTATGAAGGAAACATTTCAGGTGTATGGAAGGAACGAGTAATGAGATGAAGTATGGACTAAAGATCAAGCTTGGGGATGCCACGCGTGTCACCCCAAGAAATATCCAAGAAGTACAAGCGTCAAAGCTTGGGGATGCCCAAGGCATCCCCCTCTTTATCAATAAAAATCCCAGGTTTCTTTCAAACGCTTCATTTTTATTGTTTCATGCACAGTTCTGTTGTTCTTAGAGCGTCTTCTTTTTCCTTTTTGTTTTGGTTATTTGTTTTCTTGGTTTTATTAGTTTTCTGAATAAATTGGTTGGATCCCCTCTTTCATACATTGGTTTTCAAATAGTTTGGTTTGGATTGGAAAAGAGTAGGAAAGTTCATGCTTAAGTGGTAAAGAGAGCTTGTTTTTGACGGTGGCCTATGCTTTGCCGTGCCATGCTCGATATTGTTTTGGGTTTATGCTTAGTATTATTTGCTGTAGCATGACTTGTTATAAACAATTGAGATTGCTTAATGTGCCTTTGAAGAATCATGCGTTGTTTTAGCATATTAAAGCATAGTATAGTGGTATTCTCCTTTGATGCTTTATTTGGGTTGACTTAGCGCATGCTCACACCATGTCATGACTACCCAAAGTCACCATAAGCCTTTATGGTCCTTTAGTTTTCAAATTTTAGTATCACTTTATGCTTTGATCAATGATGTTTTGTCGCTCTGCATGATTATGGCCATTATTGCTCTCTTAATTTGTCGCTCCTAGTCTTTTGCTAGCCTCCACAACCAAGTATGAGTTCCACTCATGCATCCAACTCCTTAAACCAAGTTATTCCAAAGAGTCCACCATACCTACCTACTAGCTTATGCTATTTCAAGTATATTCATGTTTCTATATACGTTCCGAATTAAACTTGTTATGAGAAAACTAGTGATTAAAGCTCTCACGAACTTGATGGCACACTTTACTTTTCGTGCCCTTAATAAACTTGAACCGCTATATCGTCTATGTTGTATATGCTTGCACTTATTTTTTGGGGATTAGAAGAACCATGCTGTCATGGGGAACGCTTTCAACATTGCACTTGTACTTTGTAACTAGTTGATATCATGCTCTTTTGTCTATGGATGTCGTCGGTGTGAAATGAAAGGGGATCTTGTAAGTCCATGAGTTATGTATGTGTGTTAGAGAAACGCCTGGGCCGCTGGTCTAATTCATGCTGACATGGAGGAAACCTGCAGCATAACCATAATGAGCTGTCTATGAAGCATTCTTCTTATAAAAAAGAGTCAGATATTGAGAAAAAAAGAGATTATGAAAAGAGGAAAGAGAGAAAAAAGCACCATATTCCCATGGTAAATAAGAAGATTACTGAGATGCTTGTTGTCTGCTTGCCTTGTCATTTTGATATGGGGATTCTTCCGTATCATCGGGCAAGGGGTACCCCGTTGGCGGTTCTCTATGATACACATGTACTTACGATGACAAGAACATTACCGGTGACTAAACTTGAGTAGCATGAGGATCGGCCCTCGTATTCAAGGGACATGAGATTTCCAACTTATACTTCATCAAGCATATACACCATAGTTTGTTCACTTTAACCTTAATCACTTCAAGATGCTTATGATAGGGGCAATGAGAGCTGAAATCTATTAAGTACCATAATTTTTGGAAGCTCTTTATGAAACTTGAATCTCTACTTCCTTCTATGAGGCCTTTCTTCCACTTTTATATTGAGTCTCCACCTTCTATCTTTATGCACCTACTTTGAGAGCATAGTGGCCATTCTTAGTTCTATGTGCATTGTCCCAAGACTTGTTGATTGATGCATAGCTTTGATATTGCTTGTTTTAAACTATTTGTATCTAGTCACTTTTATGAACTTTGAACGTGTCCTATGCATTTATGTTTGCTACTCTATGAGGGACAAGCTGAATGCCACTATGCTATGTTTTCTTCATGTGAAACAAACAAACGTCTTGCAAAGCATTGTTATTCATTAATCTTTTGTTTGTGCCTTTTCATGTTGCAACATAGTCTCTTTGTCTTATTGCTAGAACTTTGTCTTTCATGTATGATTGAAGTACTATGATCCCAGCTTTGAATGCTTTACAAATACTTTGATCAAGTTTATGATGGTGCATGTCACCTCAAAAAATATTCTTTATTTTTATCATACCTACGCAGGGACGAGCAGGAGTTAAGCTTGGGGATGTTGATACGTTGCAAACGTATCCATAATTTTTGATGTTCCATGCTTGGTTTTATCTACTTTCTTGTGTTTTGTCCACACTTTGGAGTACTTTTCATACGATTTCTTGGACTAACCTATTAACAAGAGCCACAGTGCCAGCTGCCTGTTTTCTGCTGTTTTTGGTTCCAGGAAAGTCAGAAAATGAATATTCTCGGAATTGGACGGGACAAAAGCCAAAGTCAGTTTTTCACCGAGGGACACCTGGAGCCAGAATACGAGACAGAGAGGGGTTGGGGCCCGGCAACACCACATGGCCGCGCGGCCAGGCCTGGCCCGCGCCAGGGGGTGGTCTGGCCACCCCAGGCACCACCTCGGCCTCCTTCCGCCTATAAGTTGCCGCCGATAAAGAAACCCTAAGTACCCGATCAAAATTCCACGAAAGAGTCTGTAGCCACCGTCATCTCCATCCCTAGATCGGGAGGGATCTGAAGCTCTTCCCAGCACCCTTCCGGAGAGGGGAATTCACCCTAGAGGCCATCTTCATCACCATGCAAGCCTCCGGTGTGATGCGTGAGTAGTTCATCTCTGGACTACGGGTCCATGTAGTAGCTAGAAGGCTGGTTCTCCTCCTTTGTGCTATCATGTTTAGATCTTGTGAGCTCCGTTCATGATCAAGATCATCTATTTGTAATTCTGCATGTTGTGTTTGCGGGGATCCGATGGATATTGAGATGCTATTTCATATTGATTTTTGATTCTATCATGTCTTTGTTATTTGTGATCTTGCATGCTTTCCGTTGTTAGTAGCTATCTTGGCCAAGTAGATGCTAGCAACTCCAAGAGTTAGTATTTATGCTCGATAGTGGGTTCATGCCTCTGGTAATCTGGGGAAGTGACAGAAATCTCTAAGGTACTAGATGTGCAGTTGCTACTAGGGAGAAAACAAGAATCCTTTGTTCATAGAACAATCGTATTGTTTACTTTACACGCAATTCGTAATGCAATTATCCGTTGCTTGCAACTTAATACTGGAGGGGGTTCGGATGATAACCTGAAGGTGGATTATTAGTCATATATGTAGTTGGATTACGGTCCATGTATAATGTTGTAATGCCCAATTGAATCTCAAAGGAGTCAAGATGAGTAGTATATGCTTGTATGCTTTCTCGATGTTTGTCAATTGCCCCGCTGTAATTTGTTCACCCAACATGTCATCTATCTTAAGGAGAGCCACCTCTAGTGAACTATGGACCCCGATCCTTTCTTTTACTATCAATCTACAATCAACTGTTTACTGCTTTGTGTTTACTTTCTTCAAACTATTACTTTCTTCCACTCGATATGTTTAGTCCTTTGTTTTCAGCAAAACCGGTAAGATTGACAACCTCATCGCAAGTTGGGGACAGAGTTCTGTGGTTGTGTTGTGCAGGTCTCCACATTGCTGTTGGCACAGGTAGTGCGCCCTGCCAAAGTTCAGCTAGCTACACCTTTGGGGTGTTTCCTTGCTCCTACTGGATTGATAACCTTGGTTTCATAACTGAGGGAAAACTTATTGTTGTGCTCATCATACCTTCCTCTTGGGCTTCCCCAACGAGCTCGTTAATACACGAGTCAGCAAGCCTCCGAGGGAATAACTTGTTATTCGGTCGGATGCTCCTTACAGATTTTAGTTTTTGTCCACAACAACAACAAATTTTAACATAATTAGAGCCGGGTTGAGTTCCCTTGGCCTGGATCTTATACACTTCGAATATCCACACACCTAGAGCCGGGTTAAGTTCCACTTGGCCCGGATCTTGTATACTTCGAATATCCACACACTTAGAGTCGGGTTAAGTTCCACTTGGCTTGGATCTTATAGACTTCGAATATCCTCACACCTAGAGCCGGGTTAAGTTCCACTTGGCACGGATCTTGTAGACTTCGAATATCCACCCACCTAGAGCCGGGTTAAGTTCCACTTGGCCCAGATCTTGTAGACTTCGGATATCGACACATCTAGACCCGGGTTAAGTTCCACTTGGACCGGATCTTGTAGACTTTGAATATCCACACACCTAGAGCCGGGTTAAGTTCCACTTGGCCCAAATCTTTTAGACTTTGAATATCCACACACCTAGAGCCGGGTTAATCCCCACTTGGCCCGGATCTTGTAGACTTCAGATTATTTTTACTTTTCCTTTGAACTTTGTCATTGCCTTGCTTATTTCAGATTACTACTAACCGCCGATCCACTGAGTTCCAGCGCCTGCTGGACTCCTATAAACACATTCGAGCGCGTTATCGTAAACTCCCGGAGGCTCACCAGAAGAAGTGTAATGTTACTTTTAGACTTTTCCCCTTCCATTTTCGTTCATTTGAGTTGACCGTGATCCGAACTAACTTGCTACCCGAACCATGCAGCCGAGGTTGAAGCTGAGAATATTATTATGCAGAAGAATCTGGCTGAAATCAAAGGTAATTTCATCCCCTTCACACAATCACTGTACTCTCCTTCCTTTATCCAGTGGACACTTATACTTTGGGTCCTCTGGATCATTATGCTATTGCAGTTGCCCTCGAGGATAGTGTCACTATGCCTAAAATGATGACCCATTTCCTCAAACAAGAAGGGAAGCATGAGGCTGAGCTGAAGAAGAAGGATCAAGAAATAGCCCGGCTCCAGCTCTAGGACTCAGAGATCACTCGGCTGAATGCCGAAATTCAGAGGCTCCAGGGCCTCCATAAGTCCGAGTTGGAGAAGGCTGACCAGGAGTTTGCCTAGGAGAAAGAGCATTTAACCACGCAAATCTCCAAGGACAAGAGCCTATTGGAGGAAGCCGACATCAAGCTTACATCGGTGACCACCGAATATGAGAAACTCCAGGCCCACAATGCTAGCGTCGATTCCGAGCTTCAGCGACTTCTTTTCCAGATTGCACGTGAGTTTTCTGCCCTTGCTTAACTTTCATTTCTCCAGATCTGGTGCTTTTGTTCATAGTTTCTTCTTCCCCATTCTTAGGCAAATTTCCAGAGAGTGATACGCTTGGTGCCGCTGCCATAACCTAGTCCCGCGAACAGCGTGGTATTCTTGCTGCCGCTGGTGCCGAGCTAACCCGTATAATACGGTGGATCTACTCGCGAGCCTCACCGCTCGTCTTGAGGTAGTGAAGAACCACGACGTGGATATTATACCAGCGGCAACACGAATGTTCCGCTCCCTCTGGCCTAGTGAAACCATTCCAAAAAGAGGCTCGGCTTTCATAGCCAAATTAATGGAGTGCAATACGCAGTTGCATCTATGGCGCGAATCTGCCGCACGGGCCGGGGCCGACATTGCCTTGCAATTTGTTCTTTCGTGGTATGAAGGAATTGATCTAGGGTTGCTCACTCGCATTCACACCGATTCTAAGTGGTGCGAAAATCCGGATTGGATCACGCGCCCCAAAGCCCGTGCCAACAAGCTCATCCAGTACTCCTTCTGCCATGCTTGGAATGAAGGGCCGAGTTATCTCGATGTCGTTGATGAAGAAGTTGTTTCTGGAGATGAAGAGGAAGAGAGTGAGGGTGAGGCCTGCGAGCTTGGCGACGAGGCCGAAGACCCGGAGGATGGCGAGGTTAACCCTAAGGATGAAGCCGAGGCTAGCGCCCCTCCCCCACACTCCGAAGTACCTCCTTCATCGACAGATGATTCGTCTGCTGCTCCTGCTCCTTAAAAACACTCATCATATTTATTAGATCCCCAGAATGCCGGGCGGAAATGTATCTAAATACTTTAGTTTGGTTGTGCTACAATTTGATGTTCTGAACTAAATTTTTATTGCTGTATTATCGTGGGCGAAGTCCTCGAGTTTCGTTTTCTTGTTCGCCCAATTTTTGACTCGGCTCACGTCTACCTTGATTCGGTTTTTCGACTTACGAGTCCGAGTTTCAAAAAATTGATTTAACAATACTTGAAACTTTTATATTAGCTCAAAATGATCCGGCGTTAGATAAATGCAATAAATTAAGGGTTAGTCAGAAAACCAATGTCAGCCCGCTTAAGTTCTTTTGCTTAGTCATTTTTCATGTGCTTTGCCATTCCAAACCTTTTCTCTTGCTTGCCATGAAGCCAATTCTTGTTGGACAGAAGCAAAGTCAAAGACTTAGGTTTTTGGTGCTCACACATTACTAATCCGACTAAGATATAAGCGATTTAACCTAGCCGACATAAAAATATGAAAACGAGAGACAATTATTATGGCAGTCCCCGAGTCTCTGCTCGGGGTGGCAAAGTTTTTATTGATAAGCTCATTACCGACATACATACCGACATATGGGTAGCTCGGATACATTCACCTCTTAGTTAGGTGTAGAAAGGACGAAGTAGTGCTATGTTCCATGGTCGTTTGGATTCCTCTCCGGACCTGTCCGCCTTGTTCTTTTCCTGGGGTTGTGCATCAATAAGATAGTAGGAGTCATTGTGCAAGGCTTTGCTTACAATGAAAGGTCCTTCCCGTGGAGGGGATAACTTATGCATGCCAGCAGTGCGCTGTATCAGCCAGAGTACCAGGTCACCTTCCCGGAAGACTCGGGGGTTTACTTTCCGGCTATGATAGCGTCGGAGATTTTGCTGATATATGGCGGATCTAGACAAGGCCAATTCTCTCGCTTCTTCTAGCAGATCAACATCATTTTGTTGGGCTTCGCGCACTTCGGCTTCTGTGTATTGGGTGAATCTTGACGAATCATGCTCTATGTCGGCTGGTAATACAACTTCTGCCCCATATACCAGAAAGAATGGCGTATAGCCTGTTGATCGATTTGGAGTTGTTCTTAAGCTCCACAGTACTGCTGGTAGTTCTTCTATCCACCACCCCGATGATCGTTGCAGTGGCTCTATGAGCCGGGGTTTTATCCCAGACAATACTAGTCTGTTGCATCTTTCCACTTGCCCGTTTGATGCGGGGTGGGCGACTGAGGTGACATCTAGCCGGATCTTCTTTTCTTAGCAGAATCTCGCAAACGCTCCTTCAGCGAAATTTGTTCCATTATCAGTTACGATGCTATGGGGATAGCCATATCTTAGGATTATATCCTTGAGGAATCCTACTGCTATTGCCCCATCACATTTCCGAATTGGTTTCACCTCAGTCCATTTGGTGAACTTGTCAACCATGACTAGGATATGGGTCATCCCTCCTTTGGCCGGCTTAAATGGCCCTACCATATCTAGGCACCATATAGCAAATGGCCAGGTAATGGGTATAGTTTTCAGCTCCGACATTGGTAGATGAGTTCTTGTGGCGTATCTTTGACAGCCATTGCATTTTGTTACCAAGTCCTCTGCTTGCTCCAAAGCACTGGGCCAATAAAATCCCTGCCGGAAAGCTTTTGCCACTAATGCCCTTGAGGAGGCATGGTGTCTACATTCCCCTTGGTGAATATCCTGGAGTATGTCAAGTCCTTCCTCCGGATCAACACTCCACTGCAGTACTGTTGTCACACTTCTTTTGTATAGTTCAGCGTTGATAATTGTATAGGCCTTTGCCCTTCTCTGGATCTACCTTGAGCTTATTTCGTCATCCGACAAGATTCCCTCTTTCAGGAAATAAAAAAATTGGCTTGGCCCAAGTTGGTACAGTCTAGACAGGAAATGGTTCCTCATCAATTTCCATCGCATCTACCGACATAACTCCTGTCGGATCAGGCTGATCAGTCCTCGGGTTTGCTGAGGCAGTCCCCGGGTTTGCTGAGGTGCTTCCCCACTCTATCTCCATAGGTGCAGCTCCTGATCCGGAGAGTTTCGGGATATAAATTGAATCTGATTTGGGTGAGGGCATGATAGATGGTTTTCTCAAGTGCTCCAAAGCCACATTTGGCGGGATTGGCTGCCGAGATGATCCTAACTTGGACAGCGTATCCGCTGCCTCGTTTTCAATCCGAGGTATGTGATGGAATTCACACCCTTCGAAAAATCCACTTATCTTCAAAACATGGAATCTGTATAAGGCCATGTTAGCATCCAAGGCATCCCAATTTCCAGACACTTGTTGCACCACCAAATCCGAATCTCCAAAGCATTGTATCCGATGTATCCCTACTTCTTTCGCTACTTTGAGACCATGCACCAATGCTTCGTACTCCGCCACATTATTCGAGGCACTGAAGTGGATTTCAAGGATATATTTTAGTTGATCCTTCTTGGGCGAGGTAAGCACTACTCCGGCGCCTAACCCATCTTTCAGTTTCGATCCATCGAAGTGCATTTGCCAATAATTGGAGTCCAGCAGGGGTGGCTTGTACTGCATTTCAGCCCAGTCCACAAAGAAATCCGCCACAGCTTGTGACTTGATAGCATCCCTTCTGTCAAATTGTGGTGCATAGGGAGCTAACTCGATTGCCCACTTTGCTATCCGGCAACTTGCATCTTTGTTACTCATAATTTCCGAAATGGGTGCCTCACCTGTTACCTTGATGGGGTGTTCTTCAAAATAGTGTTTGAGTTTCTTGGCCGACATATATACACCGTACGCCATCTTCTGATAGTGAGGGTAGTTCTGTTTCGAGACTGACAATACCTTGCTCAGATAGTACTCCGGCATTTGCACCGACTTTCCTTCCTCTTCACGCTCCACTATGATTACCGCACTTACGACTCGGTTGGTCGCGGCTACGTAGAGCAACATTGGCTCCTTAGGTAGTGGTGCTGCTAGGATTGGCGCAGTAGATAACATCTTTTTCAACTCTCGAAATGCAAGGTCCGCCTCTGGCGTCCATGTGAATTTGTCTGCCTTTTTCATTAATTGGTAGAGGGGCAAGGCCTTATCTCCCAACCGACACACGAATCGACTTAACGATGCCAGGCAACCAATGAACTTTTGCACATCGTTAAGGCATTTTGGCGGTTCCATTCTTTCTATGGACCGGATTTTCGTCGGGTTGGCTTCAATGCCACGACTAGATACTAAAAAACCGAGTAACTTTCCGGTGAGCACGCCAAAGGTGCACTTCTTTGGGTTCAGCTTCATTCAGAACCTTCTCAAGTTCACGAACGTCTGCCAGATATCATCGAGGAGCGTATTGCTTTCCTTGGTTTTTATTACCACATCATCCACATAAACTTGCACGTTCCGACCTATCTGGTAATGTAAGAATTTTTGCATGCATCGTTGGTACGTTGCTCCTACATTACATAGTCGGAACGACATAGTGCGATAGCAATAAGCCCCGTACGGGGTAATAAATGCAGTCTTTATTTGTTCATCCGGATTCAGGGGTATCTGGTGGAAACCAGAATACGCATCAGTGAATGACAGTAGCTTACATCCGGCCGTTGAGTCTATGACTTGATCTACCCTAGGGAGCGGAAATAGATCTTTGGGACACGCCTTATTCAAGTTCGTGTAATCAATGCACATGTGCCATACCACATCCACGTTCAGATCGTCTTTCTTTTTCTCCACAAGCACCGGATTAGAGAGCCAATCCGGATAGAGCACTTCCATGATAAATCCGGCCGCTAGGAGCGTAGCTATTTCATCTCCAATGACTTTCCTTCTGTCTTCGGCGAAATGCTGGATAGGTTGCTTTACCGGCTTAGCCCTGGGTCTTACGGTCAATGAGTGCTCAGCGAACTCCCTCGGTACACCTTGTAGATCCTGAGTAGACCAAGCAAAGATATCCCGATTCTCACGGAGGAAGTTGACGAGCTCGCTTTCCTATTTGCTTCTTAACCCGACACCAATGGTCACGGTGCGCTCTGGGAACTGATCATCGATTGGCACTTTCTTCGTGTCCTTGGATGCTTGGAATGATACGATCCCATGGAATGATACGATCCTAGAGCCGGCATATGTTGTTGCGCGGATTGAGCCAGTGCTGCCACTTCCAGTATCTTCCTTTTTTCTTGAGCTATCACGAGTGACTCGACTAAGTTAGATCTGGCTGAGGCGCACTCGATCAAACGTCGAAAGTTCCCTGATACAGTTATCACACCCCTTGGCCCGGGAAGCTTCATCTTAAGGTAGCTGATGTGAGTAGTTGCCATGAACTTGTTCAGCGCTGGTCTGCCGAGTAACGCGTGATAAGCGCTCTCCAGATTCACCACCTCGAATTCCAAGTTTTCAGTCCGGCAATTGTCTCTTGTGCCGAATAACACGTCAACCCGGACCTTACCGATTGGTTCAAAGGAAATACCTGGTACAATGCCATGAAAGGTGGTCCTCGTTGCTTGCAACATGTTCTCTCCCAACTTGTGCATGGTATGCTTGTACATAATGTTGATACTACTGCCATTGTCAATTAGTACCTTGGAAAACCTTACATTGAGATTCGGCCTGATGAACGTCGGATCCAGGACCAGAGCATAGGTTTCCGGGCTAGGCATGATCTTCGGGTGATCCTTGATACTCCATGTAATCTCTTGATCCACCCAGGGCATATATCTCACTACTGCTGGCATTACTGCGTTCACCTCCATATGCCGGTGCTGCAAGCTTTTCCGATCATTCTCTTCCGTGGTAAACACACAGTAGCTCTGATGATGCTCCTTGTACTCGTTCCGTCCCTCATTCTCGTGGTAACCCTGACCTTGTTGCTGGTTATTGCCTACTTGATGTACCGCGTCCCTTCTTTCCGGATTCTCGTACCTCGGCGGAGGCGGTGGCAACATCAATTGTTGTCCATTCCCCTGTTAGTAACGGTGGCCGTGGTGCTTCATTTCTAGGTGCTTCGTTCTGAGGTGCCTGAGCATTCCCCGAACTGCCCTGTTCTAACTTCCTCATCCATTCACATTGCTGGGTTGTATGATTCGCCGGACTATTCGGGCTTGGTGTATGGAACTTGCAAGGTTGATCCATCATGGACTCAAACATATACCTCAATCTATCCTTTCGCTCTTGCCATTGCTTTTTCTGCTCTGGGGTCCAAGGCTTTTTCCCTTCATTTTTCTGCTGCCAATTTTGCCCTCGAGTGTTTTGGCGTTGGCTGGCACCGGCGTTGGGTTGATCCCGGTCTACCGCTGCTACCTGCTGCGAGAGCTACCGATTATCCGAGCGCTCATACCTTCTCTTTCCTTGAAAATCATTCCTCCTTGATTATCCGGAACCATCTCGTCCGTAATATTCTTCTTTTGCCTCGCTCGACATTAGCCGGCGTTGTGTTGGATCTCCCAAGGCATACGAATCCGCGATCTGGATTGTCCTAGCCAAGATAGTTCGCATGTCTCGCTGTAACCTCTGCCACAACATACTTCCATATCTGCATCCCTGAGCCAACCACGCAATAGCTTGTGATTCAATTACCCCCTCGCACAAGTTTCGCACGTTGCACCACCGAGTCAGTAAATCTGGGTCTGGCTCATTCGGTCTCTATCGGCACAACGCCAGGGTCTGTGGCCTATTGGGCCTCTTGTAAGTGCTTGAGAAGTTGCTAATGAACAGCTCCTCGAAATCCAACCAACAGTTGGCACTCCCTGGTGGAAAATTGTTCAGCCAAACTCGCGCTGGTCCTTCCAACATCTGTGGCACATATCTTACTGCCCATCTCAAATTTCCTGTTGCGATCTTGACCGCTGTGGCATAATCAATCAGCCAATCCTCTGGCCTAGTACCACCATCATAAGTTCGGGTTCCTCTGACCAGCTGAAAGTTCGGCACTGGTGGCTCCTTCATGATCCGAGGCCCAAAGCATGCTGGACCCAGTGGACCTTGTACCTCAATTAGCTCCGACCTATAAATTCTATCCAATTTCAGCCTAGCATCATCTGGCTGCAAGTTCCTGCTTACCAGCCTTGACCCAATTATGTGGTGATATGGTCTGGGGTACCCGTCGTTGATCATAGCGGAATAACCATCATTGTATCATTCCTGATCCGGCCAAGCATTTTGTCATTGCGTTACTTGTCCTGCGCTCCCCTCTTGCCGAGGTGCGTGATGTTGCTGCTGCCGAGGTACATTTTGCCCCATTCCCATGGGATCACGTTGTCCGGAATTGCCGTTGGCAAAATTTCTCTAACCGGCATTGCCTTGGTCATGATTACCTTGGCCGGCCACACCTAGGCTGGTACTGTGCTGATCTTCATCAGCTTGGGTTGCTTTGCCCTTTCCGGCCCTTACCGAATCATAGGGAACCATCTGTTTGTCTCTTCTCCTAGAGTTTACTACTTCTTCTCTCCTGGGATTATGACCTGGAGATGATGCAGCTCCTCCAGATCTTGCTGGGTTATTCCTGAGCGAATGTACTACCCGTGAGGCTCCTGGTGGCGCCGGGTTTGCCTTGTTCATTTCTTCATTTTGCTAGCAAGAAACTCTCAGCAAGTGATTCACTCTCTCTTGTTGTCTTTACCGGTCCTCTCCAATTACACCTTCTAACTCAGACGCGGCCATGTTTGCTGCCCTGAGGTTCTTTGCCGGGATACTGTACCGATCCAGCCCTCATGTTACTATCGTGGATGTCTGACCCGGCCTAGGCTCATACTCCTTGTTAATCTCTGTAATCAGGTTCCTACCCCAGGTTTTTACTCCATCTATGCGGTTTGCCTTAGCATATTCTCTCAAGGTGATGTTCAAAGACTGATGCAGTTCCGCTACCTTTTTTGCCCCAGCTAACATCTTCCGCCTAGTTTCCTCTAACTCAGCTTGTGCTTGAGCCAGATCTACCACATGTGCTATTGGTGTTGCTAAGCTATCTATTGCTTGCTGGAGCACATTCTCTGGCCTTTCCAGCGGAGGAAACCTAGACCTGGTCCACACCGACGTAGATCTTGTGGCGCCAAGCTTGATGAAGACGCCGTTGCACGGAGGGGGGTGTCTTCCGAAGCTTCCTGCATTGTCGCTGACGTAGTCCAGCACTCCAAAGCGCTGAACCAAACTAGAGACGACGCGCTCGCCGGTGCTGGAGAAGCTTCCCGTCTGGATTTTCACCCCTGCTAGCACCGATGGCCCCACGGTGGGCGCCAACTGTCGTGGTGGTGGCACGGCAGATGCCATGGATAGGCTAAAGATGGGGCCAATGAGTGCTAGGGGAATCCAGGGAGGGAGAACATGGTGATTCCATACACGGTAGTTCTTGTATTCTTGTCTATCAATGGTGCTTACAAATGCTCCTCAAGCTATTGGTGAGAAGGAGACAGAGTCTCTTACCCCCCCCCCCCCCCACAAACTAGCCCTAGAGATCTACCTTAGACAGAGAGAATGATTGATCCCCTTCTATGGAGGCCCCAGTGCTCCTTATATAGGGGAGCCGGGGTTATAATTCTAGGGCACACGTGGCGGCATATTCTATAAATATGCTCCTCCCCTAAAGTAGATGCTTCTTTATTCTCTTTAACGGCTCGTCTGGGCTTTGGATGTAACCCACAGTGTAATCTTTGCCTTTTGGCATTCGCAGACACGGGCTACGTCATCCGGCATTACCCGCGTCACCTTGGTCGCCCCTAACCCGCTGGTCCTCTTCTTTACTTTGCTTCGCTCATGATACAGCTAATAAAGCCACCTTTTGACCATCTGGGGATTCCTTCTCTTGGAAGCCACAAGATAATCCGGCTAGCATATAGCTAATCCGGCTTATCAAGTTACCTGCAAAACAGTTAGGTAAACATGGTCGGCATATATCATATGCCGACTGGACCATAGTCAAGGAGATGCTCCACAGGCCGGGTTACTCCATGGTTCAGCCTGCCTTGAGGTGAACCAGTCAGCACTTGCTTTGACCGTTCCGTACCCCAGCCAACTCGGCCCTTATACCCCGGCGTTACCCTACCCGGGGGTATCCCCCCAACAACTTCTTCATGACTTGATGATGTGCTACAAAGAGTAGGGCATAGAAGTCTTCATCGAAAACATTATGAAAGATTTTGAGAAGAAGTGGTAGAGGTTTTTCCATTAACTAGAACTTCAATACTTCATTAAAGCTTCATCATTGGTATGTTTTTAGGTTCTAGTTATATTCTAAAACAATCTATTTCTATTTTATTAAGTGATTATGTTAGGATCATATGTAGTAGTGTATCGATTGATATCATATATTTAGAAGTTGCCCTACCACAGATTTTTTTGTCCTTCGCCATTGCACGCAGCGACATCGTAATGGAGCCATGCTATCCCGTGAGGCGCTTCCTGTTGTGGGCTAGGACAAAATATTCCATACCGTGGATGGGTGTACCGCACACCGTCGTACCCCGCATCGTTGTACGGTGGGCCCCGCATGCGATATTGGCCCGCCATTAGTGTACGTGAGCAGGAGCGTGATCTGTGAGAGGCGTTCCAGGGATGACTATCGGAGAAAGTGTCCCACGAAGGAACAAGGGGTCCAACAAGCCCTGAGTTCGAGAGGGGGCTCAACACGCATTCCGAGCTTCTCAACGGAGGCGTAGACCGCGACGCGCAAGAATGACAGAGTGGTTGACACAAGTTTTTTTTACCCAAGTCAGGGACCCTCGTGAGGAGGTAAAGCCCCTACTCCTGCTTGGTTGTATTGCTCGCGGTGTCTCGTGGGGGTACAATGGTGTATCAATGTATAGGGTTTCAGATCGATGGGATCGGCCTATTCTAAGGTAGGGGAAGGTTTTCTTATATAGGGGAGTCGGGCCTCTTACCCCTTAAATTTTGGGTGGGAAGGGGCACCACATTCCCGCCCCGGGGAGTATCTGGCTCACTCCTTTACCTTCTGGCCACGAGCTGGCTCCGACCGGAGGTAGTGGCCTGCTGCTGAGGTAGCCGATGACGTTCTCCTTGCCTAGTCGTGTCACCCTGGGTCTCCTTGCACCAAAGTGGTAATGTTGGGTCCTAACGGTGTTCCGGCGTCATCTTTCCACCTTTAACGCCAAGGCGGGTAGGCAATGTCTCACTTTCCCGAGGGGGACCGGTCACAACTTGGACTGGTCATTGTGTCGTCATGTTGTGAGACACGATGGTGTCACCATAGTACTTTGGCCAGTCCCTCACCAAGGAGCCATGGCTCTGGCAAGAGCCGGTCTTGGTGTTTGCCTGCCATCATTGTCTCCACCTTGGCTTCCAGAGGGCAGCACTTCTCACACTCCTCGTGAGCGTACCGTGCGCAGGTATGGAAACCTAACGAGACAGGGTACCCCCAGTACCAGTAGTCCGACAACGACAGCGCTCCACACCCGCGGAACAGTGGGGTCCGCCGAGAGCCGATGTGGCGAGGTAAGCCCATGCCGACCACGGACTCTCGCCGACATGGGGCCCACCTAGCGCCTGCGTGGCAGTGTAGAACCTAGCCGACATGGCACTGTGATGTTGGGTTCATAGCATAGAAAACAAAAAAATTCCTGTGATGGGATATACGCCAAGATCTATCTACTAGATACAAGCAATGAGTGGATATACATCCATAGAGAACTTACCCTCTAAGACAACAAAGCTTTGTTAACAAGATGGAACTCGTGGATGATGTAGTCGTACACTTGCCGATCTCAAGATCGTGATGAAGTCCAGCAAGTCCAGCAGGTCCAGCTCTAGCACGTCCATCAGATCCAGCTCCAGCAAGTCTAGTACCACCAAGTCCAGCACCGCAAAGTAGTGGTGCATCCATGATTGCACACACATTCGGTACCCCGACAACCTCCGTCCCTCGCTCCAGCAAAGCAGCGGAAGCAACAACTCCTTTCCAGATAAAGCCACCGGGAACACGTATCTCGCTAATCTGAGACCATGGGGAATAACTAGAGGGGGAGAGAGATCCTTCACGAGGAGGTGTGAGAGTGGAGGAGGAGGAGGTGCTCCTTATATAGGGTAGGGACAGCCCAAGGGGGCATGGCACCGGCCATGGTGGGTGCGCCCACCTCTCCCTCATTCATGTGGGTGGAGCTCCCACTCACATAAATATACACCTCCACTCATGTCCACTCACATGCATTAAATTTCCACCAAATTTAATGCAAGATCTCATTAAATAAAACTATTTTATTTATTTTATTCAGAATTTTGTTAATTACTTTAACTAACAAACATTCACATAAAACCCCTTGCAACATTTCAATATCACATGCAGAACCAGTTTCTGCAATTTTACCCGAAACAATTCCGGTTTCCATCGAAATGATTCCAGTGCTTTCTTAAATCTTTATCTGAAATATATTTGCTCCAAATGGTGTCAGTATCCCTTAAGTGTGTCACCCTACGATTCGCGAATAATGCAGACATGATCGAGACCCCTCTCAGATCAATAATCAGCAGCGGGACCTAGAGATCCGTACTGACTCCCACAGATTCAACGATGACTCTTGTGATCGTGTGAACCTTTAACGTCGTAACTAAATCCCTTTGTCTCGCGATATATTACATGTCCAAGATTCGATCATCGGTATCCAAATACCTAGTTTGATCTCATTACCGACATGCACTCTTTTCTCGTTCCCGTGATATAACATTCTAGTGATCACATCACTTGCTTGCAAGCTATTTTAATGTGATATCACCGAGAGGGCCCTGAGTATATCTATCTGTCACCGAGATGGAAAAAATCCCACTCTTGATCCATGAGCCTCTACATAACACCTTCGTGGCACTGAACCCACCTTTATAGTCACCCTGTTACAGTGTGATGTTTGATGTTATCAAGATACTCTTCCGGTGTTAGTGATTAACATGATCTCATGGTCTAAGGACTAGCATTACTTCATATAATGTTATAGCAATATAAACATAATGAATTTTATCGTAATGCTATACTTCAGATGAATGTTCATCACATCATTCCACCAATGTTGTGACCTCGTTATTAACAACATCCAATGTCCATGATCAGGAAACCATGATCATCTTGTTAATCAACGAGCTACTTTATATGAGAGGCATTACTAGGAACTTTGTATTTTTTTTAGTAAACACATATGTATTAACGTTTCCAATTAATACAATTATAGCATGCAAAATAAACATTTATCATAAACATGGAATAAGATAAGGGTTTTCTATTTTCGTGCCCTCGGGTCCTTAGTTGTACTCAGTTTTCCCCAGCTCTTTAGTTTTTCCTCAGTTTTCCCCAAGTCCTTGTCTGAAACCCGCAGAAGGAGCTCGGACGGAAGGAATCCGTTAAATTGACTGTTCCGTGCTGACGAGTGGGGTCGTGTCGTTTGTGGGGCCGCGTCGTGTGGGGCCGCGTCATGTGGGGCTGGTAGGAAGGGACCGCGTGGGACAGGACGAGACCGCGTTTGTGTGGCCGTAGCGTGTGGGGCCGTAGGGTGTGGAGCCGTGTGGGTCCGGGACGTGGGCACGAGTGGTTTCTGTCTCTTTCGCCCAGATTAGCAGTTTTCAATGTACCTTTTTCCTCTCTCTCGCTCGATCTCATTCATATTTGATAGCCCAAATTGGTAGCAAATCTAGAGCAGCTTCTCCTTCTGTTTTTAACGCAATTCATTTCTTTATGCCTTCGTTTTTACCCAATCAGGTAGGAAATCTAGGGCACAAATCCAGAGAAAATATAGGATAAGCTGCATACAGCAGCCAACATAGCATAGATATATTCACGACAGATTCAATAGTAGTACTGATAGATACAACATAAGCTACATTTTACATGAATTTAAGCTGCTCTACAGATAGAGCAGTCACATACAGAGAGTGCAGTAGGCACGTTCAACGCCTCCAGGTAGCGCCTGTGACTCGCTTGGAGGTTGCGCAGGTGAATCCCAAGTGCTTTGTGTTTGGCCATGAACGCATGCACGTTCACGGTCGTTCCAACTCTAGCGCCGCATCTGCCAATGGATTTAGCATGGTTCACCAGGCAGTTGAAGTCGGTGCCGCGGAGCTTCCTGTTGCAGAAGGGGCACTTGTAAATGCCTCGAGCAAAGGGGCCATCGTAATGGCCGGACTACAGCCTCCTGAGGACGTGACGAGTCTTGGTGTGGAAGGACTCGTCGTCGCTGTCGACGTCGCTGCTCTGCACCTGTCACGTAGCACCAAAGATCGTGCAAAAAACACGGAGTCAATTGCAACGATGATGGAATAGAGAGTGAACAAAGATCATGCATGATAATATGGGCTCGAAAAAAAGAGGTAGCCTCAGTTACATTGGACACGCTTATATCTAGGATTTGAGTCAGTAAACCAAAGATCGTGCACAACAAATTTGTACACACTAATTGTTTACTGACCAAACCCTGAATCAATTTGTGCCCAAATATTCATCATCATCGGCACAAATCTTTAAAAAAGCAAATCACAAACACTAATAACGCAAGATCTAACACAAAAGGATTGAACTAGGAATAGACGAACCCTAATAACGCAAGATCTAACACAAATGGATTGAACTAGGAATAGACGAACCCTAATAACGCTAGATCTAACACAAAAGGATTGAAATGGGATAAGAACAAGGGAGCAAAGGGTTACCTCCGGCTCATCGTCGACGATGCTGGTGTTGTAGGGGTTCTCCGGCGCGACGTACGGCACTGGTTCGTACGGGTTCCAAGCGACGAGGGCCTGTACGGGGGCCTGGACGGTGGCAGTGGCTGATGTGCCGGCGGCTGATGCGTCGGCTCCTACGCTGGAAGCAGCGACAGGGGCCTGGACGGGGGCCGCGGCCGATGCGCCGGCGGCTGATGCGCCGACAATGGGCATCTCATTCTTCTCCATCGCCGGTGGTTTTCTTCGGGGTTTTTTCTTGGGCTCTTCGGTTGTGGAGAAGATTATGGGACAGGAGAGGCGGTTGCAGTGAGAACGTGCGTCGAGGGAGAGAAAAAAAGGCTCTATAAAGACGAAGGTGGCGTGTACCGCAACACGCGTCCGCTATGCACGGCTGTAGTGTGCACCGCGACACGAGTCTAACCCTGGGACGTTTGGTGTACTCAGTTATAACCTCGGGCCTTATATAGAAATTTTATCTGTACTCAGTTTTCCCCTCGAGTACTTAGACTGGCAAGTGCAATATACTCAGTTTTACCCTCAAGTAGCTGGTCAACAGAGAGTCAACAAATGAGATTAACATAGCTAATTGAGTAATTTCATGCGCAAAAAAATCCAAAAAAATAAAAACATAGTGGCACCTACTCATGGAGTCTTCCTATGCAACCTGCCACCTAGAAAACCTTAACAAACATATATAAATCAAGTTTTACCACAAATTGCCACTTCTCAGAATCACTAGTGTAGCTATGAAGATGCATGGTTTTCCACTCAAACCCCTTTGCAAAACATCTTCCCGAAAAACATAGTTTGTCTAAATGATGCCATAATTGTCACACTCATGTATATTTGAATTGCAAATAATTTGATGTAGCCCAATATGAATTATATTGTACAAAACACGCATTTTTCATTTTGTAATTCTTTTGTTTGAATCCCTTAGTCTATTTACTGTTTATGTGCCCTTGGATTCTTAGTACTACTCAGTTTTGCCCTCAAGTTCTGTCAAAAATGCTCTCAGAAGCCCAAACTTATCCTGATTGGTTGAGCCGTTGTCACACGGATCGACTCCACGAACTGTTGATCAACTGATCTAACAGGCAGTATACCCCTCTCCGTCTCTTCGTGGCCACCCCTCTCTCTCTCTCTTCGTGGCCACCCCTCTCTCTCTCTGTCGGTGGAGAGTGCCACCCCTCTATTTATGTGCAATAACGAGTTTGCCACATAATATAGTTTGCGGATTTCGGTGAATGCATTATTTGTCACCCCTCTAACAATTATCAACTATCTTTAGCTTTCCTTTTCTTTTAGGGAATATAGTTTGGGATATAGTTTTGGTAATTTGAAACGGCCCAAAAGTGGTATAATTTTGGTATAAACATGAGGCATACATATTTGCGGATTTCGGTGAATGCATTATTGTCACCCCTCTAACAATTATCAACTATCTTTAGCTTTCCTTTTCTTTTAGGGAATATAGTTTGGGATATAGTTTTGGTAATTTGAAACGGCCCAAAAGTGGTATATTTTGGTATAAACATGAGGCATACATATTTGCAGATTTCGGTGAATGCATTATTGTCACCCCTCTAACAATTATCAACTATCTTTAGCTTTCCTTTTCTTTTCGGGAATATAGTTGGGAATATAGTTTTGGTAATTTTGGTAGAAACATGAGACATACATATTTGGCATATTTGGGGGATTTCGGTGAATGGATTATTTGTCACCCCTCTAACAATTATCAACTTTCTTTAGCATTCCAATATAGTTGGTAATTTCGGTGAATGCACACACTAACTATGAAAACAACTACAAGTACATGTAACTGAATAATGGATTTGTAACAAGGTATCCCTTGTAACAACTTCTAGCGCTTGGTGAGCAATGATAAGAATCCGATCGCAATTATACAACAACAAAAATAACCAGCCATCAGATTAGCTTGCTTCTTCAACTCGATCAGCTGCCTTAACTGCTTGTTCATTTTCTTCAGTTCTCCCTTCACTTCCACCAGTCCTGCATTGGGAGCATTAGGCATAATCGAAACGGCTCCTCTCTCCGCCGCATTCTCTACAGCAAGTCCCCCCCTCCCAAATTGCGCACCCCAATAGCGCCAATTGATTCCTGCAATTGAAGCCTCTGAACATACACATCGATCCACTCGAAATGCCTGCATTTCTTCAGGATCTGAAAAAACAACGTGAACCCTAAATCCCAAATTCGAGGGAATAACAAGAAAATCGAGAGAAAACAGAGAAATTGGAGCGAGATCTAACCTTATCCCCCTCTCTATATGGCAAGCTCTAGCATGCAAGGAACTCACGTCCACGGTTGCCGTTGTCGTCTGTCTTACAGATCGACCGCTTCAGAGGCTCCTGGCGTGGGCAGTCAGGGCATCTTGTCAAAGGCACGGGTCCATACTGCAGCCATGAAGAATGGGAGGTCGAAGAGAAACTAGACATTACCCGCCTGCCGGAGAAGGGCTGCCACTGGCAGAGAAGAAGAACAATGGGGCACGAGGAAAGAAAGGGGAAGCAATGGCACGGGCACGGGCGCAGGGAAAGAAAGGGGAAGCAATGGCACGGGCACGGGCACGGGGCTGGCTCGGGCTCCTATTTTGCAACGGTCACCTGGGTAAGTTGTGGGTCCGGCGCGCTAACATGGACAAGTTGTGGGCCCCACGATGATCTGGATAAGTGGAGATGTGTCCACTGCGGGGCACCAACAGCGGCCCCACTTGCCAGCACCAACCGACGTCAACTAAACGGGAATCCTCTGTCCGAGCTCCTTCTGCGGGTTTCAGACAAGGGATTGGGGAAAACTGAGGAAAAACTAAGGAGCTGGGGAAAACTGAGTACAACTAAGGACCCGAGGGCACGGAAATAGAAAACCCTTTATTATTGCCTCTCGGGCATATTCCCTTCAGTCTCCCACTTGCACTAGAGTCAATAATCTAGTTTGTAAACTTGTATGTACAACACCTAGGTGTTGAATATACACGTTTTCTAGTGGTTAACATAATCTCTGGATCTGGCACTTTCAGGTCCATGTGTATTTGCATGTCTTTACGTCTCCACGCATCACTCATTCTCTAATGAGATGGCTTTGTATAAATTTAGTCCTTTGGTGAGACCTTTCGTTCTTTTGGGGTTAAAACATGTCGATAGTATTGTCATACAATATATCTTCATAGTATTATCCCATTGTGAACCACACCTAGTTTGATAACAAACTACTTGACACAAATGCCCTCCTTTGCTGCTACTATGGCAGTCATATACTTAGCATGTAGTTGTAGTATCTGTCACAATGTCTTAACTTTGGAACTCATCCAAATCTATCATGGAATTTCCTTTCCATAATATTGTGCCACCCATACTTTAAATTGAGATAAATTTAATTTGTATCTTGTGACAAACTAGTATCAATGTAACATATTACAATGAACTGTTATCAACTATTTTTCACTTATACATGATATATTCTTAGTTCGTGCAAAGCTCATAAGAATATCTTTACTATCGTCCAATGATAATCTTATGAATCATTCTGGTATATGCTCATAACATTTATAACATTGGACATATCTGGATATGTACATATCACGGTATTATTGATCAAAACCTTCATGTGATTTTATTCACCAAGTTTTGAAACACTTGAATCTTGATACAATCCTTTCCATGCAGCAAGAACCTTTCTTATTGTTTCCATATTGAAACCTTTTCAATATCTCATATATGTACGTCTGGCATAACCATATTAGCGCCTCAATCTATCCATATAGACATTGATGCCAAATATTCCGGTTATGCCCAAGTCTTTCATCAAAATCTAATTTTAATGAAATTCTTAACCCGTGTCAATAAAAGATACATCATTTCCAATCAACAATATGTACTCTACATAATGTATTCGAATTTTGTCTCAGCGCTCCCACTTAATTTCTTGCAAATGCAAGCATCTTCATCGTATCCGAAGAAATTAAACTCCTTTAACATTTTCATCACGGTGAAGATTCCAACTCCTCTATGCTCATTTCAACTATTGAAGTTTGCATGCCATTTTAGCACCCTTTGAATTAATAAAACCCTTCGCACAGTGTCTTGTACACATCCTAGGTAACCATTCCATTAGAAGAACATTGTTTTGTTTTGTTCAACTACCATATACCAAATTATATGTAGTGGTTGCTAGATTAATCCGTCAAGACTAAATATCGCTATGAAAGATCAAATATTTTCATAGTCAAATCCTTGAACATTGTCGTAAATTCCTTTATGACATGTTGATTATTTCATAGATGTACAACATCCATGTCTATTTCTTTATAGATCCAAACACGACCGATAGGCTTCATGCCTTTTCGGAGGGTCTTCCAAGTTCAAAAGGTTGATTTCTCATGTATGGAAACTATCACGGATTTTATGACTTCTAGTCATCCTATGGAGTCAGGGGCCATCATCGCTTCTTTGCATGTAGTCGGTTCATTATTGTCAAAACAATAACGACTTGTTTATCAAATCTCATTATTTGATTGTTACCCGATGCATATGGTTCAAATAGGAACTCCAATATCCAAGATCACAAACTTTGTAATCACGGGAGCCATGAGCATTGTGGCCCCCACCGGAACATTTTCTGGCGCTGTGCTACTTAGCACATATAGCTAAGGTTCAATAACCTTATCAAAGTTCTATTGTCCTCCCACTTAACTTTTCGCAAAAAAATCTTTCTCAACAAACATAACGTTCCAAGCGACAAACTCTTTTGTTCTCGGTGTTATGGAGGAATACCCAAAATTCTTTGGGATAACCAACAAAGACGTGCTTATCCGACTTTTGGATGTAAACATTTACTTATGCATAGCATACCAATATTTAAGAAAAGACAATTCGGTTTTTATCCCAAACCATAACTTATATGGTGTCATTTCAACGGATCACGAGGGTGTTCTTTTCAGTGTAAAAGCGGTAGTCTCTAAAGCTTTAATCTTTAAAACATAATAGCAGTTTTATAAATGACACCTTTGATCTTACCATGTTAAACAAGGTTTGACTGATCTCTTGAGCATACCATACTCCTATGGTTTATCGGGAAATGCAAATCCATGGAACAATTCCTGAAATCTTAGGTGTTTTGCTAAACCTGTAATTCAAATATCTTCCGTTATGATCAAATCATAAACTCTTTATTTTCTTGTTACAATGATTTTCCACTTCATCTTGAAAGTCTTTGAACAATTTTCAAATGTTTCATACTTCTTCCTTATTAAGTAAATATATAGATATATTCACTCAAATTTCTGGAGAAAGTCTATGAAGTCGTTAGATGCACCGCACATGGATACACATAATGGACTATGTACATCAGCATGCACAATTTTCAATAAGTTAGTCATCCCTTCTTTGGCCTATGAACGGAGTTTCAATTATCTCGAGGAAAGTTTCACAAGCGTCAATTGATCAAAATCAAAAGACTCCAAAAATACATCAACATAGAGTTTCTTCATGTTTTCTTTCCAATATAATTTAAACGACAATGTCACTTCGTAAGTGATCTTTCAATCATTTGTCTTGCAACATTTTAGCATAAGTTTTATGGACGTGATTTCTCCAACTAGACTTGTAAAAGTTCATCCATCTTTTATGGAATATGGTAATTATTAGAACAACCAATGTTCTCATAATACTGGAACAAAATAACAATTATTTAAACAAATCTTGAAGGTAAGCTTTGATGTCAACAAGAAATACAATAACACTTTATTTGTTTTCGATGAACATCATCACATATTCTTTTGCTAGTTACTTAGGCCATTGTAGTTCATGAATTGCGTCGTTCCATACGATATTTCATACCAACCAATTCGGTATCCAATACCCAAGAACCACATTGTTTAACAAGCAAAGAATACAACCATAACATGTATATAATCTATATACCTCGGTTAGACATTTCCAGCCTTTTACTTTTTGCCAAATATTTTATAGATTCTCTTTTAGCATTTCCTTTTCCTTTTAAAAGAATCTATCAATATCAACAGTGGCGCCATATATATGACACACAGTCCAAAGTATGTATAGTAAAATACTAATACCTTTGGACCTGCACTTTGAAGTAGATGACCATCATCAAATGTTTGGTGTTCTTTAAAAATCCATACTTTAGTAATCTTTTAGTGTAGTAAACATTTTACATACATATTCTATTCATCCTTATCATGACAACTTTCATTATCAAGCTACTATGGCTTATAAGGACGAATTGTGAGTATAATATCAGTTCCCAAAACCTTTTCGGGAGATTAGGACGTCTAGCGTCTCCAACCTTCGCATTTTCTCATACAATGTGAGAACATGTATTTTGCCAAATTATACTCTATCATATTGCAACCATAAACATCATTTCAGATATATAAATATCTTCCACGCATGATGGCTTCTGAAACAATTCTTTCAGCTCCTAGATAACCTTGATATTAAAAATAACTTTTGAATATCAGTAATCATGGAGGCAAACATGATACTTTAGATACTAACATTGGAATTCTTACTCTCGATTTAATATTAACTACTAAACTTCATGGAGTAAATAGAGTTTGCTGAAAGTTTGCAATAGGACTTCTAAAATTGACATTCAAAACAATACGATACCAGTTCGTAAAGTAAATATCCAGAATTCTATAGTTATATTATCTCAATTAAAACTAAGCATAAGGTAGTAAACATATGTCAATGACTACAACAAATTATGCAAATTCACTTTGATTTAGTTTATGAAAAATTGAATTCGACTAATCTAAATTAGAAATGAACTCCCACTCAAAAACGACACCCCTCGTGACTTTTTGGTGATTACATGAACCAAATCCACTACACCAAGTTCGATCATCACGTGAGTCAGTGTAGCTTCAAAGGAGAGCATCAATATGGGAATCATATCAACTATATGACTCATGCTTAACCTTTCGGTCTGTGTTCCGAGGCCATGTATGTACATGCTAGGCTTGCCAAGTAAGAACCTTAGTACTCGCGTGTGTAAAACTGTCTTACATCTGAAATATGATCGTGGATTCAAGTACACCCGATCATCACGTGATGTCTTGAAGCGCCGAAACATAAACGGTGTGTTCTTAAGGGAGAACACATTTTTATCTTGATATCTAAATGAGGGATCATCTTATAATGCTACTAAAACACCAAACTAGCAATATAAGATGCAAACATCATATGTGTAAAGTGGAATGATATGGTACATGCATTTGATCACTATTATTTGCATCGTGGTATGATCTCTATCATTCCTTTGTGTGTAAGGCCAAGGTCTATGGAACTTACATGTTAGGTGTGTTCTAAGGGTATCAACTATACATCAACTTACAACATTTCCATATCATGACACTAGCCCAGCAACAATCTAAACTAGACGCCTCTAATTTATCCATTGCAAGTTTTACGTGGCTTAGGGATTTCAAAGATAGAACCGACCTTACCTACGAACATGGTACCGCAACGATGATAACTAAGTTATTAGCAACTCTTCGTAAATCAGATATTGACTATTGTAGGAGAGACAGACACCCGCTAGCCACTTATGCAAAGCTAGTTGCATGTTAGTCGTGGAACCGGTCTCATGTGCGAGGACATGTAAAGTTAGTCCGGGCCGCTTCATCCCACTATGACACCAATATCCAAAATACATGAAATAAGTAATAACAAGATCATCATCGCCCACATACAAACATATGTGAACTACCCATGCAAAGCACTACTGGCGCGTGGTTGACATGGGTGCTTTTTCCTTCAATCCACAGCAACAGCGCTAGAATGATGCTTGTTGGCTCAAGATACGATGAGCCGTTGGGAACCCTAAGAGGAAGGTATGATGAGCACAACAACAAATTTTCCCTCAGTTGTGAAACCAAGGTTATCGAACTAGTAGGAGCAAGGAAACACCTCCAAGGTGTTGTTTCCAACTTGGAATCCTGCACAACACAACCACAGAACTTTGTCCCCAACTTACAGTAAGGTTGTCAATCTCACCGGTTTTGTTGAAAACAAAGGATTAAACGTATTGTGTGGAAGAAAGTAATAGCTTGCAGAAAGTAAACAGAAAACAGTAAACAGTTGTAGATTGATGGTAAAAGAAAGGACTGGGGTCCATAGTGTGGGGCCCCCGGATTAATCCTCCGAGAATCCCTGTTATGCATACAACCATGATCCCATGATCAGTTAGTCGTGGCACATAACCGACAAGTATCATTACAACATCCGAGAATATACCGAATTACAAGACTTACATAAATTCGGTTATGTCTACATCAATAATCATCAGCGGAACTTCATCAAGCGCAGAGCCCGAGCCATGCCTTAACCTATAGGCAACTGACTGGGAGAACGTCCTAGCTCGCATAGTCGCCTTCATCATCTTCTTCTTGATATCTGACCAAGTTAATAGCCAGGGACAATGCCAGGGACAATGCCAGTGAGTACTTTGAATGTACTCACAAACCACCTAAAAATAATAGTAATAACAAGAGGATATGCATTATGGCTGTGGTAGTAGGAGGGCTCCAGGAGAGGTTCTTTTCTCAATTAGTTTATCTTGTAGATATAGCATCTACGTATCTTTGTTGAAAACTTTTGTAAAACATTTTGTAAACCCTTTTGAAAAGTTATAGAAAACACTAGGACTGGGTCACCCATTTGTTCCTTTCTCCCGGTCGTCCCATGACCAAACTCCTTTCATACCTTTCTGACCACCCATGGTCAAAACCTTTCTCCTTTTCGACCATCCCATGGTCAAAATATTTCAAGGCCTTTGCTTTTCCGAAGTCCTTTTTGAAAACAAAACCAGCACCGCTCTAAAGCAACCTTCCCAACCGTCCATGACCACGGACACGGCTATTCGAATAGATTTACACTCTGCAGAGGTTGTACACTTTACCCACACCATCCGGGTACACTACCCTGATCTTCACCGATCGTGGGTCGAGTAACCGATCAAGACTCTCCGGATGCCCACTCCAATATAAGTGCCTACCCTATGAGTGTTAATCTCCTCAAAAACGGGACGTCGGGTACCAAGGACCAACCGAGCGCTTTTTCCACTTCTCGAGTGTGCGCTTTTAATGAGGGGCTCATAGTAACGAGTGGAGGCCAGCAGACCCTTCGTTCCTTCTCAAGGTCGATGTCCCACATGGACCTTTTTCGGACAAGGCCCACCCTCCAGGGATCCCCGATCCCCTGTAGTAGTTACGAGGCAGCTTATACCAGAATAAACAAACATCAAATCCAGTCCTATTCTAGATTAATGTGGTTGCATAGGGTTAATTGTTCTAGCAAAACTGCAAAGAACCGGGTGCGTTTCTGTAAACCTTTTTCCTCCATCTTTCCTTCATCGTTTTGTAAAACAAAACCTTTTTCTTTCTCAACATCTCTTGGGAGGTCCCACCTCACCAAGGTTTTATCATAAATCATTTGGTAAATCTTTTTCCGGGGTCTTCCCATCCTCTAGCTTTGCTTTGGCTAAATCAGGGTCTCCAAAAGGGGTATGGGTATTACACCATCTATTCCACTATGGACAGGTAGGTATCATCAAGGGGGTTGTACTTAGTAGTACCGAAGTGTAATAATTCGGAGGAGCCGAACCACTACCATAGATACATCATCATATAGCAAAACAATGCAGTTTTAATAAACAGTAGATAAAACATGCGTAAGTAAAATAGTAGGACAAGTCTTATGAGCAGGAAGGTGGCTTGCCTGATTATCAGCAATATGGCGATATGTCCCTGGACTTCCTCTTTAGATAACCAAGAATACCAATACCAATAATAATAAGAGATCTTCTTCTCGGCGTCAATACGAGCGCAACTATTGTCGTCATCGACTATACATGCAAACAAACCAAGCCACAATCAATACAAGGCATACAAGCACCAATACAATACAACAAGCAATTCAATAATACCGAATTAAGATTCAGATGGTTTTGAGAGGATTGGAATTAGGAGATTGAGATGGCCTTGGAGAAGGGGATGAGCACCCCTTAGGGTTTATTGTCGAGGAACTACCTAAGAGGGGGTTTTGGGACCAAGGACATATTCTGCATGGTACCCTTGTATAAAAATGATACCTACACGTAGATGTTGATAAAATTAAACCAACAAAAGTGGTTTCACTAATTTATCACTATTCTTTAAATAGTTCTGATTTTCCTAGTGAAATAACTTCTAGTTTTAGGGAATAAACCACCAGAAAAGTTCTGGAGCTCCAAAATTTATTTCCTTGGAGGATTTTGTAGAGTCTTATGTACTGAAACACTGAGAGTTGGAATCACTCCAAAATAATTACCAGAATGCCCTCAGGAAATTCCCAAAGGCAGTTCTATAGTTGTTTTGTCTTTTTCACTAAATTAATTATACGGAATATTTTCCGTTTATTCCAAGGGCACATGGTAGGCATTTAGAATGCCTTTCTGTAGAAATTGGAATCACCTTGTTTTGATTTATATAACTCCTGTAGTGAATTTATTGATGGCTAAACCATGCACATAAATGTTTATTTCACCAAAACTCAAAAGGAGTTCCAACAATTAAGATCTCCTAGGTTTGGTTACATATGGATGTTGGTAATCCATTAGAGTTGGAATTAGGGTAAAAGCTATCATGGATTGGCCTATAGAATTTTCTAAAGGCAGAAAGTCTCTGTTTTTGTTATTTTTGCTACAGCAACTCCAGGGCTCCACTTGGTATGGGGTCAGGGTCACCTGATAGGTACAGGAAATGCCTACTAGAGTAAACTTGGTTTAATCCATTTGAGTGTACTGAACTCCCAGAATTAATCAGGGAGTGTTTTTGATACTTCTTGGTATCTTAAATACCAGGAATTAATGAAAAATAAGTTGAGTACGTGCTTAATTCTGAATGGTTAGGAAAATCCTAAGGAACCTTTATAAATTTATAGTTGGCCAATTTTTGTTAGTTTACAAATTTATTTTGAATTAAACCAGATTGTCAAAACAAATTTGAAAAAAAAGGGATAAAGCACAGTGGCTTGTTGGGCTAGGATCTGGGGCACACTGGGCCAGGGAGAGAGAATTCGGCCTAGCTGGGCTCGCCTGCACGGGCGGGAGACGGGTTTAAATTCCTCACGAGCGGAACAAAACCTGCGAAAAGGTACAGGGCATCTTCCGCCGCTTGATTAAGTGGCGATCGACGGCTAGGCTTCGTCGTCCCCAGCAAATCAGAGCAGCGGCGGCGGAAACCCTAGAGCAGCCGGCGACGGCGGGGAGGCTCACCTGGGGCCCCGCTAGTGGCCGTGGAGCGGCGGAGGAGATGCGGTCAACGACGGCGATCCTGGAGAGGGGCGACATGGTGCCTTTCGCTTCCAGGAAGTGGCTCGCGTGAGAGCAGCCAGGACGCAGCTTCAGGAGCTCGCCGGAGAAGCTCAGGGAGGCCTACATGCGGGATAAAAAGGGGCGGGGGAGTCAGTGCTAGTCCAGGGGAGCGCATGCATGCCGATGGAGAGAAGAAAAGGGCATGCAGCGGGTGCTACCCCTCCGTTTCCTCCTCGGGACCACGGCGGTTCGGCGAGGATAGCATGCAGCAGAGAGCGGGAGGCTTGGCCTCCTATCTGGGGGTGGTGTTGGGGAGCTCTAGGAGTGGAATGGGGTGGTTGGCACGCGCGAGCGAGGCTGGGGTTCTATTTATTGTGACGAGCGCGTCCATGGTGCACCAAGAGCACGACGGAGTGGGGAGGGTGCCTGGGAGCGCTGGGTTGGCCAGGATGCGTAGTGGCTTAGGTAGTGGAGTTGCTTTTGCATGGTCTCCACGATGGGGCGGGCCAGGGGCCTCGGGAGTGAGCGAGGTGAGGGTGAAAATGCCTCCGCGTGCAGGCTGTTCGACGGAATGCTTCGAGGCATCTAGGGATCGGATATGCACGTGTGAGGGGCGAGGCTAGGAGTAGGGAGATGATTAGGGGTAGGGGTTATCTCCCGCGCGGTCTCGTGTTGGTTTTGCACCGTAGGGAGGGTGAGGCGAGGGGGAGGAAGGTTAGAGGCATGCCTGGGAGTTTTATCACGCAGAGATGGGACTAGGGAGAGGTATGACCGGGTAGGGCTGCTGCTGCTTTCAATGTACAAGATATGATGAAAGATATGCCTCTCCTTCACTCATACAAGCACATGGGACGAAAGAGGGGGTGATGCTACAGTAAGGCTACAGTGTAGCTCGACCAGATTGAGTGATGCTGGTGAGGTGGTGTAATGGACAAGTTTGGAGGTAGCTTTGGTTTGATCTAGCTTAAGTCTAGATGGTTTTGCAAATTTTTATCATAAGATGGCTTGTGAAGGAGTTTGAAAAACTTATACTGGACAAGGTGAGGGAATGGTACTAGTGTGTGGATGGGGTCAAGATATCTCTCCAAGATTTACTTGGGATTTTTCAAATGAGTTTTAGTCCACTTAACTCTATTTATTCAAAAAGTGCAGAAGTGGTTTGTAGAAGCTCATTTGATAAATTTACATTGGACAAGGTTGGATTTTGATGTAATATGGTCCCAAATATGAATACACACTTAGGGAAATTTTCCCAAGATTTATTGTGGCTTAAAAGTATTTAAAACAATTGTTTTATCCTTTCTACCATTTAAAAAAAAGGGCAAAAAGAATTATTGAAACTCTTCAAAAATATTTATTTTTGAAGTGTAAAGATAGGGTATGATGTGTGGGCCTAAAAGGGGCTTAGACTTAGGTAAGTGTTTTGGCAAATACCAAACTTTCCTTTGGGAAAGGAGTTTTGGAGATTTTGCCTATTAAAGAGATTAATTAGATTTGGAGCCATAATAATTATGGATAATATTTGATAATTTTTGATGATCGAGGTAGATGATGTAGACAAGGTGTAGCAAGCATTTGCAACCTTGGGATTGGAGAATCCAAGTTGATTTTGGGGAAATACCTAGATTAAAGATCTAGGGTGATGTTAATTTCATACCATCAAAACATGGTTGTATCTTGGAGTTCAGATCTCCCCTTGGGGCATGGGGTAGATGGATGGATATACCAAGTGATGTACATCAACATGGTATGGAGGTTTGAGCTTGATCTTGTTTGAGTTCCCCAAGAATGGATTTCAAACTTTGAATAAAATAAGCCTGCCAAAGCAGATTATCAACTAGCCTTCAAAACAATGTGGGTTTAAGAAGCACAAAGACCCACTTGGAACAATTGAAGTAGATATTGACATACCTATATGAGTAGAACACAACCATGCAGAGAGTTGGTCCATAGAAGGTGGGATGGTGGTGTGAGCTTCTATCAAAGTAGGCATGTTGACTAGATTTGCAGGAATAATTATTTTCTTGCCTGCAAAACCATCAAGAACAAGTAGGTTGGAGGATGATCTAACCAAGGGAAATAGTGTTTCTTGGTAGTACTTAGGATGGTTAACAATATGGTTCAAGTGCATTTCCAAAACTGCACATGGTTTGAGAAAGGGAGGCATCCAAAAAGGTGATGTTGGAAATAGTTTTCCAGACTTGGCCAAATTTGGCAGATTTAGGGTTTTGACTAGAGTATGAGAGGGGATGTTTTTGATGGGTTGCAAGGTATCAAAGCCCCATCAAGTGGATGATGTTGAAGTGTAGATTGAGTAGAAAGTATCATTGCTTGATATTGGTCTTCATTTACTTGGAAACTTCTAGAATGGATCACTGCAGAATTGATCTGGTTAAGGGTTTCAGATGATCACCTGGTGGCTAGAGATTAGATCCAGATTGTATTCTTGCTTAGGGTGTGGTGATTTGGGAAACATCTTGATCCTAGTGATGATCTCCTAGAGTAGCTCATACTATCTCCTAAGAAGACAAATCAAGTAGATCAAGGCCATTCATCAGACAGCTGATCAAGGCAACTCATCTTACTAACAAAACAAATCACTACTAGGGTTACCATCAAGCCTGGCTTGCGGTAAGGTTGGGTATTTTGAAAAGATTGGAGTTTGAATAAGATGAGAGTCCTTGTTATATCTACCAAGAGTGGAATTCAAAAGCTTTATAAAAGGTTTTGGGCAATCTAGAGATAAGAACAGTTGAAGGTTCTATCTTGAGAATATAAGGATATTATATTCTATAGCTCTCCATAGTTTGGTCAATAGAAGCTACTAAAATAGTTTTGGTTTCATAAGCATCCTGCCTCATGTTTTGAAATGCTAGAACATTTGAGAATATATAAAATGAGCCAGGATAGTTCTGTTAAATAGCTTTTGTCAACTGATGGTGAGGTAAGGAGCATCATATGGTATACACTCTAATGCACAAGCACAAACAAACAACAAGCAAACACTTCACCAATGGACAAGAAAAAGTTTTTGTTCCCCTTGATTTTTGCATTCTGGACAACTAATCGGGGTTGCAGAAATTGGGATGTTACACATAGTTCACTAGTGGTGATTCTCCTTAAGATAGATGCCATGTTGGGTGAACAAATTACAGCAGGGCAATTGACAAACATCGAGAAAGCATACATGCATATACTAATCATCTTGACTCCTATGAGATTTGATTGGGCATTACAACATTATACATAGACCATAATGCAACTGCATTTATGACAAATAATCCACCTTCAGGTTATCATCCAAACCCCTCCAGTATTAAGTTGCAAGCAACAGATAATTGCATTAAGCATTGCGTGTAAAGTAAACAATACGATTGTTCTATGAACAAAGGATTGTTGTTTTCTCCCTAGTAGCAACAGCACATCTAGTACCTTAGATATTTCTATCACTTCCCCAGATTACTAGAGGCATGAACCCACTATCGAGCATAAATACTCCCTCTTGGAGTTGCTAGCATCTACTCGGCCAAGATAGCTACTAACAACGGAAAGCATGCAAGATCACAAATAACAAAGACATGATAGAATCAATAATCAATCTGAAATAGCATCTCAATATCCATCGGGTCCCTGCAAACACGACATGTAGGATTACAAATAGATGATCTTGATCATGAACAGATCTCACAAGATCTAAACATGGTAGCACAAAGGAGAAGAACCAACCATCTAGCTACTACATGGACCCGTAGTCCAGGGATGAACTACTCATGCATCACACTAGAGGAAGGCACGGTGATGAAGAAGGCCTCCAAGGTGAATTCTCCCCTCCGGTAGGGTGCTAGGAAGAGCTTCAGATCCCTCCAGATCTAGGGATGGAGATGACGGCGGCTACAGAATCTTTCATGGAATTTTGATCGGGTCCTTAAGGTTTCTGTATTGGAGGCAATATATAGGCGAAAGGGGAGGCTGAGGGCGTGCCCTAGGTGGCCGCACCACCCCCTGGCGCGGTCTAGGCCTGGCCGCATGGCTAGGTGTTGTGGCCGGCCCCTGGCCCCTCTCCGTCTCGTATTCTGGCTCCGTGTCCCCCTCGGTGAAATATTGACTTTGGATTTTGTCCTGTCCAATTCCTAGAATATTCATTTTGTGACTTTCCTAGAGCCAAAAACAGCAGAAAACACGCAGCTAGAACTATGGCATCTTGTTAATAGGTTAGTCCAAGAAAGTGTATAAAAATACTCCAAAGTGTGGTGAAAACATAAGAAAGTGGATATAAAACAAGCATGGAACATCAAAAATTATAGATACATTAGCAATGTATCAACATCCCCACGCTTAACTCCTGCTCGTCCTCGAGTAGGTAAGTGATAAAAAGAAATAATAATTTTTGAGGTGACATGCACCATCATAAACTTGATCAAAGTATTTGCAAAACATTGATAACTGGGATCATAGTACTTCAACATAGCATGAAAGATATAGTTCTAACAATAAGACATAGCAACTATGTTGTAACATGAAAAGGTACAAACAAAAGATTCATGAATAACAATGCTTTGCAAGACGTTTGTTTGTTTCACATAAAGAAAGCATAGCATAGTGGCATTCAGCTTGTCCCTCATAGTGTAGCAAAACATAAATGCATAGGACACCTTCAAAGTTCATAACAGTGACTCGATACAAATAGTTTAAGAACAAGCAATATCAAAGTTATTCATCAATCAACAAGTCTTGGGACAATGCACATTAAACTAAGAATGACAACTATGCTCTCTTAATTGGTGCATAAAGATAGAAGGTGGAGACTCAATATAAAAGTGGAAGAAAGGCCCTTCAAAGGGAAGCAGGGATTCAAGTCTCATAAAGAGTTTCCAAAAGTTATGGTACTTATTAGCTTTCAGCTCTCATTGCCCCTATCATAAGCATCTTGAAGTGATTAAGGTTAAAGTGAACAAACTATGGAGTATATGCTTGACAAAGTATAAGTTGGAATTCTCATGTCCCTTGAATACGAGGGCCGCTCCTCATGCTACTCAAGTTTAGTTACCGGTAAGTTCTTGGCATAGTAAGTACATGTGTATCATAGAGAACCGCCAACGGGGTACCCCTTGCCCGATGATACGGAAGAATCCCCATATAAAAATGACAAGGCAAGCAGACAACGAGCATCTCAACAATCTTCTTATTTACCATGGGAAAATGGTGCTTTTTTCTCTCTTTCCTCTTTTCTTATCTTTTTTTCTTTTTTCCCAATCTCTATCTCTTTTTTATAAGAAGACTGCTTCATAGATTGCTCATTATGGTTACGCTGCAGGTTTCCACCATGATTAGGCATGGATTAGACCAGCGGCCCAGGCGTTTCTCTAACACACATACATAACTCCATGGACTTACAAGCTCCCCTTTCATGTCACACCGACGACATCCATAGACAAACGAGCATGATATCAACTAGGAACAATGTACAAGTGCAATGTTGAAAGCGTTCCTCATGACAGCATGGTTCTTCTAATCCCCAACATATAAGTGCAAGCATATACAACATAGATGACACAATGGTTCAAGTTTATTAGGGGCAAGAAAAGTAAAGTGTGCCATCAAGTTCGTGATCACTAATTTTCACTAATTTTCATAAGTGCAAGCATATACAACATAGAGAGCTTTAATCACTAATTTTCACATAACAAGTTTAATTCGGAAGGTAGATAAAAACATGAATATACTTGGAATAGCAAATGCTAATAGGTAGGTATGGTGGACTCTTTGGGAATAACTTGGTTTTATTTGGAGTTGGATGCATGAGTGGAACTCATACTTGGTTATGGAGGCTAGCAAAAGACTGGGAGCGACGAACTAAGAGAAAAATAATGGCCATAATCATGCAAAGCGACAAAACATCATTAATTAAAGCATAAAGTGATATTACAAGTCGAAAACTAACGAATCATAAAAGCTATGGTGACTTGGGATAGTCATAACATGGTGTGAGCATGCGCCAAGTCAACCCAAATAAAGCATCAAAGGAGAATACCACAATACTATGCTTTAATATGCTAAAACAACGCATGATTCTTTCAAGGCACATTAAGTAATCTCAATTGTTTATAACATGTCATGATAGAGCAAAAATCACTAAGCATAAAGCCAAAACAATATCAAGCATGACATGACAAAGCATAGGCCACAATCAAAAATAAGCTCTTTTTTACCACTTAAGCATGAACTTTTCCTACTCTTTTCCAATACAAACCAATCTATTTGAAAACTAATGTATGAAAGAGGGGGTCCAACAAATTTATTCAAGAAAACTAATCAAACCAAGCAAACGAAAACCAAAAACAAAAAACAAAGATGCTCCAAGAACAACAGAAACGTGCATGAAACAATAAAAATGAAGCGTTTGGAAGAAACCTGGGATTTTTATTGATGAAGAGGGGGATGCCTTGGGCATCCCCAAGCTTGATTGTACTTCTTGGATATTTCTTGGGGTGACACGCGTGGCATCCCCAAGCTTGAGCTTTAGTCCATCCTTCATCTCATTACTCATTCCTTCCATACACCTGAAATGTTTCCTTCATACAAAACTTCACACAATCTTTATTAGCAACATTAGTGCACTCAAGATAATAGGTCTTTTAGGTTCGGTTCTAACACCAATAAAACTTCAATTAAAACACTAGCTAATGTAGCACTTCCCTCAAAAAGCTCAATTCCCCAAAATAACTCAAAAAAGAACCAACAAGAAGCAAATATAGAAAATGGCAGAAATCTGTCAAAACAGACCAGCAGGTAAACATGAATTTATTCGAAGACCTTCTGTTGCTCAAATCGAAAAGTGTGGAACTAACGAAAGTTAGATAACAACCTGGGGTAGAAGAAAAAAAATTCACCCCTCAAACCGACGTACAGAGATTTTACACAGATTTTTACAGCGAAGCACAAAAATCCTTTTCGGGACAGCAACTTTCCCAAGCATTACTCCTCTCTCATTAGAGGTTACTTTTGGCACAAAAAGAAAATAAAAATGATAATGAGAGGTTATTACTGAAGCAATAACTTCTAAGACTTATCTAAAACTTTTGGGTTATCTCCCAATAAGTATTTTTCTTTAACGCCTTTAAGTTAGGCATAAGAAGCAAGAAAAGAATCAAGTGTTCTTAAATGTAGAAGCATTAAGACCAAATTTCTTGCCCTTACCTCTCTTAATTTTATTCTTAACCTTGGGGAACTTATGATTGTTTGGTGGAGAAGCAAAATGCATGGTTCCCTATTCCACATCTATTATTGCTCCAAGGAGTTTTAATAGGGATCTTCCAAGTGTAAGTTGTCCTTTTCCTACACATTCAATAACAAGATAATCAGTAGAAATCATTTTCCCTAAGATCTTTGTAAACACTCCTTCAGCTATTCCAATGGGTAATATTGTGGCATTATTAGCAAGAAATATTTCTCCTCCTCCTTTAGAAAGTCCCCAAAGATACAAAGATTCATAGATATCTTTAGGCATAAGACAAAATTCAGATATGATATCACAGCGAGCATGAAAAGTTTCATTATTTATAACAATCTTTACTGTGGGAAGCCATTTTGAGGGTTCAGAATTTATTGGAACATAATCATGATGTTCTCTAAGCATATTATAGCAATCTATTAAACTAGCAGTGTGGGTCTCACGAGTGTTCAATCTAGCAAATATGTTTATAAAGGAAGAATCAGATTTTCTAGGCAAGTTGTAAGTAAAGACCAACTTCTTTATGGCATTAAAAGTAAACAATACGATTGTTCTATGAACAAAGGATTGTTGTTTTCTCCCTAGTAGCAACAGGACATCTAGTACCTTAGAGATTTCTGTCACTTCCCCAGATTACTAGAGGCATGAACCCACTATCGAGCATAAACACTCCCTCTTGGAGTTGCTAGCATCTACTCAGCCAAGATAGCTACTAACAACGGAAAGCATGCAAGATCAAAAATAACAAAGACATGATAGAATCAATAATTAATCTGAAATAGCATCTCAATATCCATCGGATCCTCGCAAGCACAACATGTAGGATTACTAATAGATGATCTTGATCATGAACGGAGCTCACAAGATCTAAACATGGTAGGACAAAGGAGAAGAACCAACCATCTAGCTACTACATGGACCCGTAGTCCAGGGATGAACTACTCACGCATCACACTGGAGGCAGGCATGGTGATGAAGAAGGCCTCTAGGGTGAATTCTCCCCTCCGGCAGGGTGACGGAAAGAGCTTCAGATCCCTCCCGATCTAGGGATGGAGATGACAGTGGCTACAGACTCTTTCGTGGAATTTTGATCAGGTCCTTAGGGTTTCTGTATCGGAGGCAATATATCGGCGAAAGGGGAGGCCGAGGGGGTGCCCTAGGCGGCCACACCACCCCCTGGCGCGGGCCTGTCCTGGCCGCGTGGCTAGGTGGTGTGGCCAGCCCCTGGCCCCTCTCCGTCTTGTATTCTTGCTTCGTGTCCCCCTCGGTGAAATATTGATTTTGGCTTTTGTCCCGTCCAATTTCGAGAGTATTCATTTTCTGACTTTCCTGGAACCAAAAACTGCAGAAAATAGGCAGCTGGCACTATGGCATCTTGTTAATAGGTTAGTCCAAGAAAGTGTATAAAAATACTCCAAAGTGTGGGCAAAACATAAGAAGGTGGATATAAAACAAGCATGGAACATCAAAAATTATAGATACATTAGCAATGTATCAAGAACCTACGCATAGATCAGGCTTTGATACCACAGTTGGGTTTGCAGAATAGAAAACAATAAATTTCCCACGATGGGAACTATACGCCAAAATCTATCTACTAGATACAAGCAACGTGTGGATATACATCCATATAGAACTTACCCTCGAAGACAACAAAGCTTTGTTAACAATATGGAACTCGTGGATGATGTAGTCGTACACTTTCCAATCTCAAGATTGTGATGAAGTCCAGCAAGTCCAGCAGGTCCAGCTCCATCACGTCCATCAGATCCAGCTCCAACAAGTCCAGCACCACCAAGTCCAGCACCACAAAGCAGCGGTGCATCCGTGATCACACACACCTACGGTACCCCGACAACCTCCGTCCCTCGCTCTAACAAAGCAACAGAAGAAGCAACTCCTTTCCAGATAAAGCCACTGGGAGCATGTATCTCGCTAATCCGAGACCATGGGGAATAACTAGAGGGAGAGAGATCCTTCATGAGGAGGTGTGTGAGAGTGGAGGAGGAGGAGGTGCTCCTTATATAGGGGAGGGGTCAACCTAAGGGGGGCTTTATCTAGAAAGGAATTGCTGCTTCCGCTGCTTTGCTGGAGCGAGGGACAGAGGTTGTCGGGGTACCGGACGTGTGTGCGATCACGGATGCACCGCTGCTTTCGGTGCTGGACTTGGTGGTGCTGGACTTGCTGGAGCTGGATCTGATGGACGTGCTGGAGCTGGACCTGCTGGACTTGCTAGACTTCATCACGATCTTGAGATCGGCAAGTGTATGACTACATCATCCACGAGTTCCATATCATTAACAAAGCTTTGTTGTCTTTGAGGGTAAGTTCTCTATGGATGTATATCCAACGTTGCTTATATCTAGTAGATAGATCTTGGCGTATAGTTCCCATCGTAGGAATTTTTTTGTTTTCTATGCTGCAAACCCAACAATTCTAGCCTCTACTGTGGTGGAGACCACCAAGGATGACCAGAAGCGGGCAGCGCTCGATACTATCGAGGCGGAAGCTGACTCCCACAAAGGAGTGCGGAGGGGCTCTGAGCTTTCTGCGGAGCAATTGAAGGAGCTCATCGATGAAGGTTATGTCCCCTCAACGGAGGGGCTGGTCTAGCGGCAGGCGCCGGCCGGCGAGGTCGTCCCTTCTCCCCAAGACGGAAAGAAGGTCTACCTCAAAGAATAGCTGGTATGCGGTGTTTCCTTCCTAGTCTCCGACTTCTATCATCAGGTCCTAAGACACTTCTCGGTTCTTCCTCACAACTTTTCTCCAATAGCATCCCTGTACTTAGCAACTATGTAGCTCTGTGTGAAGGATATATAGGGATTAGGCCTAGATTAGATCTGTTCATCTACTTCTTCACCGTGAAGAGAGAGTCCGGAGATTCCAAGGATGAACTTTGGAACTACATAACCATTAGCTTTAAGATCTGTCCTGGTCGGCGATTCCCTAACATCGTTGGTCACAAGTCCTACAAGAACTGGCAGAAAACATACTTCTATGGCCCAGATATTCCTCTAGCCGGCCGGCAAGACTCGTACTCTGACTTCGTAAACGGATCTGCTACCGAGACCAATACCTGGAGGTCCCCAGCCCTTCTCCCCTCTGACTATGAAGCCTCCCGCACCGTAAGGCGGATACAGTGGCTGGTAGATGGAGGTCTGACCGGTTTGGACCTAGCCATGTGCTGGTTTGTAAGGCGGATTCAACCTCTGTAGCATCACGCCTAGCTAATGCATGAGTACACCAAGGAGAGGAAAGACCCAATGCGGATTTCCGAGGAAAACTTATCCATTGGCTCCATCAAGATCCGGCTTAAGGACATCGTCCAGTACAGGAAGAGTGGCTTTGCCATCATCTTTGACATGTTTGAATGCGGTGACCCTACGGGTTCGAGAACATGCAGACATGATTAAGAGACCTCTCCGATCAATAACCATCAACATGCCCCGGGATGTCCATATTGGTTCCTACATATTCAACATTGTCTTTTATCGTTTGTATCATAGTATCAAGGATTCCATTAATCCAATATTTTATTCCCTTTGTCTCATGATATATTACGTGCTTGATATTGGATCGTTGGTATCGATATACCTAGTTCAATCTCATTACCGATAAGTTCTATTTACTCGTTCTGCGGTTTAGGATCCCATGACTAAACACATTTAGTCACATGTTTGCAAACTTTAGGATGCCACACAACCAAGAAGGCCCACAAATATCTCTCTATCATTTAGAGTGAAAAATCCCACTCTTGATTCATGCAACTCAACAAGTACCATCGGAAATACCGAAAAGCCATATTTATAATAACTCAGTTACGAAGTGAAATTTTATGTCCACAAAGCAATCCTCTAGTACCCAGGAATGACACAATCTCATGGTCTAAAGAAACGATACTTGACATATACGAAAGCGACAACAATCGAACTAAGTGACACGATGAATAGCTATTCTTATTATTGGGTATGTCCATTACATCATTCTCCTAATGATATGATCCCGTCATCAAGTGACATTTCATGTTCATGGTTAGGAAACCTTAACCATCACTTGACTAATGAACTAGTCAGAAGAGGCTTACTAGGGACACTTTTTTTATACATATCCATACATATATTTAGTTTCCGGTTAATACAACTATAGTATGGAGAATAAAAACTTATCATCAACAAGGAAATATGATAATAAAAAGATTAGTATTGCCTCTAGGGCTTTTCAAACAGTTACAAGCACCTGACTTAGCCATATGAGGAGTGGGAAATGTGAAATCTTCCCATCAACCCAAAATAAATGTCCAAGTCCATGGTGTTGTAGCTCTATTCCATACGAATCCAATGAGTCAAAGAACACCTCAATCAGAGTTCCTATGAAGAAATAGTGGACAAAACACTATACACACAAAAGTTCTAACGAGAGGTGGTACGGGCAGAGAGGTCGTACCACCTGCCTATACCGGCCTCAGTTGACTCTAAAACATCAAACCAAATCACCGTTATGAAGGGCCAAAGGGCATATTCTCCACGGAACTTCCCAGAACCGCCTCACAAGCTGCCATAAGTCTATTTAAGGTGGGGAAACCCTAGCCACCAGGGGGAGATCATCCACCCATAGCCGTCGCCTCCCACATCCATGACGGAGCCCTACCGTAGAGCTACCTCCATCAAGATCGCCATCACCATCTCCACCATTTCCAAGCCTCCACAGGATTACCTCAAGCTTGAAGGAAGATTAGGGAGGAAGACACTGAGGATCCACCACTGGGGTGCTCCCCATGCACTACTACCGTTGTGAGGCCATCTCCATCATCACCACCATTGATCCTTCTTCCCGCCCCATCATGGTCTCCTGGATGGGTTGTACTATGCTTTGAACCCCTTTTTAATGTTATGATTACTTGAGTATATGTGATTGGTGTTATGATCTATAATATCTGGTGTGTTGTTCTAATAATGCTTATGTTAATCTTAGTGATTGGAGACATTCAGTCCATTGGTGTAGTTGGAGAGATCCAACTCCATAATTCGACATGTATTAGATAGGTATATTATGCGAATCAATTGACCTTACTAGTGACAAGTTTGATATATCTTGAGACACACATATACGTAGGATCATAGTTGTCCATAGAACTTAATGCCTTTGATCCGATCTTTATTGATCTTGATATCTTCCATTTCCATGGATGGTGTGTAAGGAAGGAAGGACAATTGAGTTGTCGTATGCCACTTGCATAGTGGTGCACAATGGTATGGGAGGGACATCCACACAAGATAAAACCCATAGGTGATCGAACAACAGACCTTTACACCACTTTACTTGGGAATCAAAGCAATTAAACTCTCCCGACGCATTCACCCCTTTTAGTATTTACTTTTGCTCTAGTTTACTTCCAGTCCTAGTAGTAGTTGTTTGCAACCCTCTTTTAAATACATTTTCCTAGAAACCTATAGAGTAGCTATTTCCAAACAATGTTTTGGGTGCGAACGTGGCCGCACTAACAACGTGGAAGCGGTGTTGAGTAGATTCCATTCTGCAAAGCTTCCAAGGGACGATATATACTAGGATATATTTACCGCTAAAAGTACTGCAATAACCGTGTTGCTGAATCACATTAAAAAATAGTTTGCGCACTAAAGCAGCTCATAAATCATCTTATTCTCCGTGTATCCAAACATGTCTACATCCTGGACTATTCCTAAAATAGATCCCACTTCATGTAGCAAAGAATCAGGAACCCCTAATGCCCTCACTCACACAATATAGATTTTGAACTTTGCAATTGATGCCGGTGACCTCTTAGATACCTTGACCATAATAGAGCTACCTTTCATACCAAAGTAATCATAATTTCTCATTTATTCTAGTCTTTCATTGCTAGGGAAGTACGCTAGGTATTTCTCGTTACCAAAATCTGATATCTTCTATTCAGCTCCCCAAGGTGTAACATCCCAAAACTTCAATCCAAGTGATCAAGATCAAATCTACCCAATTTAGGGTTAACAAAAACTTTTCCATTTAAAAATCCTTAAGCATTCATATGTGTGTGCATCTAAAATAGGAGTTGTTTTGAATTGCCATGTTTGAGTGATCTATTGATTGTAAAATGATTCTAAGGTGAATGCCACATCATCTAGATCATTCCCAAGCAAAATCCAAAGAAAAGGAAATCAAATGGAATTAATAAATGCAAATGGTCATTTGTGCCATTTTAATCCACTAGGTCACTTTGGGTATTCCTAGACCTCAAAGTCCAACAGAAACAATTCTAACTCTTTGCACCCCTTGCTAGTACAAGTAATGATCAACCAAGGCCCACTTTGAAATCTTACAAAGACATTTGAACTCTAAATTTAAATGACATTTGAAAATGGAATCAAGTGTAGGTGCATAGATCACACCTTTTCAAAAACCACTCAAATGAATTCCCCTTGACCTTTCCAAGCAGGCATAGAATCTCAAGCTTAAGAGGAGAACACTAAAAAAATTAAATCCAAAATTCAAAACTTTTCTTCATGCGGCCATTCTGTCGAACACATGGCAGGCACTGAATCAACACTAGAGTAGCTTCACTATTTCCACAGTGATCATTGACCAATTTGGTCTCCCACTTAATCCCCTGTCCCGCTAGCATCTACCCCAGCCTAGACCAGCTCCCCCTTCACCGCTAGCAGCAGTAGCGCGCCGCCCAAATATGGTCATCGCCGGCCAAACGCGGGCAACGCGCCAGCGACCGCGCAACACCAAACCAGCACCGCCACTAGCACCGCCTAGCCCTACCGCACTTCCCTGTCCACCCCACGATCACCGCTAGCCCCTGGACCACCCCAGAGCCGCGCCGCCCTTTCCTCTCTACGTGCAGCCAGAGCACGCCAGAGCGCAATCGCCGCCAGCACGCCACAGACAACGCCTCGACACCAAATTGCGTGCGTCGCTTCGCCTTGAACCCAACAACCCGCCAGACATGGACATGCACCGCCGCGCGACCCACAGTCGACGACGACCGTGGATCATTGATCCCTGTTCTAATCGTAGCGCCCAGATCGCCCCGTACCGCTTCGGATTTTAAGTGCCGCTGACATGCAGGACTAGCCTGTCAGTCGCCCTCTGTGCCGCTGAGCGTCACTGGGCCAGCCCAATTAATTTCCCACGCTGACCCAGTAATTCAAATTAGGATTTTTCTATTTTAGACTTAAATCAATTATGTCCCTTAGTTTAAAAATCAATTCAGAGAGTTTTATAAATCCAAAATGAGTGATTCCAATTTTGTTGGAAAGCTACTGAAAATCTCTATCCAAGCCCGTTGGATTTAAATCATTAAGAGTTAGCGATCTCTCCTAGTAAAAATAACAAGATAGAAGCATTTGCACATTCAAACATTTTTATAAAATCAACCATAGTAGCTTTTGAGTTGATTCCAACTCTCAAAAAACACATTTAACCATACCTATCTGAATATGTAATAATATTAAGGTTTACATTTAGTGACTTTGGACTAGTACCAAAATAATGCTATATAGGCATTTCTAGTCACTTTAAATCATTAATGATTAAACTTGAACTTATTAAAATGTGATCCAAACCTTAAATCACATTCCCATATGTTAGAATATGTGGTGATGACATGTGTCCACATGATCCCATATTTTAATTGGAGAATATTAAATCTTAGTTATTTTCAATGAGTAGAAAAATTACCTTTCTCAAATAAAAAGAATGAAGCTAGTTAATTAAACCTTGTGATGCTTGTGATGATAATAGATCATCAAATATGTGCCTTATTATGCTAAGTAGACTAGTTAAGTATTGTTTGGTGATTGTGTATCCCGTATGTATTTATAGACGATAGTACCGACCAAGCTTTCGAGGAGGAGGAGTTCTACCAAGAGGAGGAGGAAGAAAACTTCAACCACTGCACCAACCAAGGAAAGCTATTGTTAGCAAGCTAGAATCAAGCTAGATAACCTAAGCAAGATGCACTAGGCATGCTCTGGTTATACCCTTGACTTATACCTACTCCAAGTTTTTATTTACAAGCTTTGCCTTCTTCACTTTACCAAAGTCTGTTACTTGTTTAAAGGTAGCATAAAAAGTATAAAAATTGACCTATCTAGTTAGACTTAGATGTCATTATATGGCATGAGATTGAGATTAGCATCCCACTATAGTGAACACTCTTAACTTAGTAGTTTAGAGCTAAACCAAAACTTGATTCACTTTAGATGGGAATGCTTGGTGAAAAATGACTTGTGAAAACCTTGGAATGATGAGTCATTCTATTGAGATGTTTTGACATGTGTTGAGAAACACAAATGGTTTATGATGATGAAAATGTTGAGGCATGAGCCTTAGCCCTTTTACAAAACTGATGGTTGGGTTCAGATGCGATACCATTCCAATTTTTCTGTACAACGACAATACCTGAATTGGGTAAGGCTTAGCCAGAAGTTTATATATATTAGTATTAGTTCCCTCGCAGAAGAGGTTTGAGCTGAGGCTACCTCTCAATGTTGTCCACCTATGCAGTGCCCAAGATGACAGGTGGTCATGGTTGGGAGGCCATGCTCATAGGAGAGGTGCTTATACTAGGGTGTGTAAAGGAAAGGTTATGTTTGATTATTTGCATGGTGAAAGTGTACCACCTCTGCAGATTGTGTAAAACTAGGGCAATGCATGAAGTTCTCGCACATCTGTGTGCCATGAGTGTCAACCAAATTCAAGGAACCCTCTTTGCTCAATACGCAAGGCGTGAGTTTATGGGAATGCCCATGGATATGCCCAGTCACCCGGAGTTGAAACGTCAAGTGGAGAACCTCGACTTCCTGCTGTACGACAGACAGAAGGAGTTGGACCATGCTAGAGAGTTCGCCAACCACAATCTCGCCATTGCCGCCTAGAAGGCCCAGACTTTCTCACTGCTCGTCAAGGATCGTCAGTCTCTTCGCCCTCAACGCGCCAAGAAGGATCGCACCATCGACCGTCTTCGCAAGAAGGTGGCCGACCTCAAGAAGACCATCAAGGAGCAAGAAGCTTAGCTTGCAGCAAAAGAAGAATAAGAGGAAGGTGAAGACATCCAAGGAGATATGGACTCGTACCTCAGCAACGATGATGACTTTCTGGAGGAGGATGTTGTGGACTTCTACACCGATGATGATGACTCCGATTTCATCGATGATGAGTAGATGCACTAGAGCACTATCGTAGCATGAAGAGTATCGGTCCCATTGTATCGTAGCTTGCAGAATGGTTCTTAAAACCATATGTTTCCCTTTGTTGTTGTGGTGTGTGTGTGTGTGTTTGTATTGTGTGCTTTGCTTGAATGAATGAGATGAAGTTAGTTGAAAAACCTGAGTCAAACTCAAAGTTTTAGATTTGAAACCAAAACCTTGAACCTTAGAACTTTCCCTCTTACCCCTTTATCTATCTCAATCTTTAGATGACTCGTGGAAACCCTGGAGGGAGCAGCTCATCGCAAGACCCAATGCTACAGATTATGGAGATGCTAGTTGCAGACCGTGAAGCTAGCAGGGCAGAGCGCCAAGCCAACCTAGCAACACTGCAGAAGATCGCCCAGATGGCCCAAAACAACCAAGGCCATGGAAATCAGGATCATCAAGGATCCAAACTGAAGAATTTCCAGAATATCAATCCCCAATATTTAGCACTTCGGAGAACCCACTAGATGCAGATGACTGGTTGCAGACAATGGAGAACAACTTAGAAGTAGCCAGAGTTGATGACAATGAGAAAGTTCTGTTTGCCACCCACTATTTGGCAGGAGATGCAAGAGCATGGTGGAACAGCACCCGCACAATGAACCATGGTCAAGTGATGACATGGGAAGCCTTCAAAATCAAGTTCAGTCGCACCCACGTGCCACAGGGTCTAGTCACCAGAATGAGGGATGAATTCAGAGAGCTGAAGCAAGGCAGAATGACTGTAGTGGAGTACCGTGACAGATTCTTGTCCCTAGCCAGGTATGCACCTGATGAGATCAACACGGAGGCCAAGAAGAAGGAGAGATTTCTGAATGGACTGCATGATGAGATGCAGACTGTCCTCGTCAACATCCGTTTTGAAGATTTCGAAGAGCTAGTCGACTCTGCCATTCAAATGGAAGGGAAGATCAACCAGGCAAACGACAACCACAAACGTCGTATGATGCACCAAGCTGGATCCAACATTCACAAGAAGTACCATCCCAACCCTTCTGCCGGATATGCCCCGCGGAACACCAACCCCCAATGTCTCGCCCAAGCTACCCCAATCGTAGCGGAAGCAATGTGAAGTCCGGGGGAAACAAAAATCACCCTGGAAACTCCAACAATTTCAACCGTGCACCTGCCAAGCACAACAACAACAGCAACAACAACAATACTGCACCCAGGACTGGAAGCAATGTTGTGCCCGTGGCAGCAAAAGGCAAGTCTCAGATCACTTGTTTCAAGTGTGGAGTGAAGGGTCACTATTCCAATGAGTGTCCCAAGAATATTGCCGCCACTGCCAATGTGAATGCCCCAGCTCAACAGCAGCGTCGTGTTCAACCAGGAAGAAGATTCGCCCTAGGGAACCCTCACAACCGCAATGGCCGTCTCTTCCACATGAACGCCGAAGAAGCCCAAGAAGTGCCAGATGTAGTGTTGGGTATGTTTTCTGTCAACTCAGTTTTAGCAAGAGTGTTGTTTGATTCTGGAGCATCACACTCATTTGTCACCGAAGAATTTGCATGCACTAGTAAGATTCACCCAACCAACTTGAAGCATGTCATGATAGTTCAAATCTTCGGTTCAACTACAAAAGCTAGGAAAATTTGCAAAGCTATACCTATCAGAATACATGGGATAGATTTTTATGCCAATCTAATAGTACTAGGAACCAAAGGTTTGGAAGTAGTACTAGGTATGGATTGGATGTCAAAGCATAAAGGACTGATAGACTATGCTAAGAAAGCCATCACCATGACCAGTAGTTCGGGAGTCTCAGTAGAGCATATATCTGAAACCTTACCCCGTCAATTTAAGTGCAACAAGAGTCTAGCCCTACCCACCATAGACAAAGTCAGAGTAGTTTGTGGATACCCCGACGTATTCCTAGATGAATTTCCCGGTATGCCCCCGGATAGGGATATTGAGTTCATTATTGAACTAATCCCCGGAACTGGACCCATAGCCCAGAGACCCTATAGCATGAACCCATCAGAGTTAGTGGAATTGAAGAAGCAGTTGGACCCTATGATGGCAACATGCTTGATTCAACCAAGCGCATCTCCATGGAGATCGCCAGTGTTATTCGTCGACAAGAAAGATGGAGGCAACCGTTTGTGCACAGATTACAGAAAGCTGAATGACGTCACAATCAAGAACAAGTACCCTTTACCAAAGATAGAGGATCTATTTGATCAGTTGACTGGAGCAAATGTGTTCTCTAAGTTCGATCTTAGGACTGGTTATCACCAATTTAAGATTCGTGCAACGGATATTCCGAAGACCGCCTTTACTACTCATTATGGATTATACGAGTATACGGTCATGTCTTTTGGATTAACCAATGCCCCTGCTTATTTCATGAATCTCATGAATAAGATCTTTATGAATTTTCTTGATAAGTTTGTCGTTGTGTTAATCGACGATATCCTTATCTATTCCAAGTCAGAAGAAGAGCATGAGCAACATCTGAGAATCATCCTTGAAACTCTGAGAGAGCATCGGTTGTATGCCAAGTTCAGCAAATGTGAGTTTTTCCTAAAAGAGGTAGGATTCCTAGGACACATTCTGTCTGCCAGAGGAATAGCCGTTGATCCCACCAAGATCAGAGATGTCGAAGCATGGGGAGCCCTGACCACTCAAACCCAAGTCCGTGCATTTCTCGGATTAGCGGGATACTACCGCAAGTTTGTCGAAGGATTTTCGAGCATAGCAAGACCCATGACCCAATTGTTGAAGAAGGACAAGAAGTTTGAATGGACTGACAAATGTGAAGCCAGTTTCCAAGAGCTCAAGAAGATATTGATTTCAGCCCCAATATTGATCATGCTACATATCAAGAAGCCGTTTGATGTGTATTGTGATGCATCCAAGATTGGTCTCGGATGTGTATTGATGCAAGAAGGCAAGTCATCACGTATCTGTCTCAACAACTAAAGCAGCATGAGCAAAACTATCTGACCCATGATCTGGAGTTAGCATCCGTAGTTTTGGCATTGAAGACATGGCGTCATTATCTTATGGGTAATCATTGTGAAATTTACTCAGATCACAAAAGCTTGAAGTATTTTCACTCAGAAGGAGTTGAATATGAGGCAAAGGAGATGGATAGAGTTAATCAAGGATTATGACCTTGACATTCACTATCACCCCAGCAAAGCCAACGTGGTAGCGGATGCTCTTAGCAGATTACCGTGTAGGCTAAACACCATGATCAAGGAGAAGCAACCCAGTTTGTATGAGGAGTTGGAGCAGTTTAGAACTGAGCTAGTTAGCAAAGGATTTTTAGCTAGTATTGAACTTCAACCCACATTGATTAGCCAAATCAAGGAAGCCCAGAAGGGAAATGAAAGTATCGACGGAATCAAACGTCGTATTGGTACAGGAAAGGTACCTGGATTCACCGAAGACGAAGAAGGAGTTTTGTGGTACAAAGGCCGTATCTGTGTACCAGCAGATTCGGAACTGAAGCAAGTCATCATGCAAGAAGCTCATGATACTCTTTATTCTATCCACCTCGGAGGAACGAAGATGTATCAGGATTTGAAAGAGAAATTTTGGTGGCACAAGATGAAGAGAGAAATCAGAAGCTACATCGCCAAGTGTGATATCTGTCAGAGAGTCAAAGCGGAACATCAGAGACCCGTAGGACTGTTGCAACCATTGCAGATTCGGAATGGAAATGGGATTCTGTCGGAATGGACTTTATCACCGATTTGCCTACTTGTAGTAGGGGAAATGACTCAATCTAGGTTATTGTTGATAGACTGTCCAAGGTAGCTCATTTTATACCTGTCAAGACAACTTACTAGAGTTCGAAGCTAGCAGAGTTGTACATTGCTAGAATTGTTAGTCTGCATGGAACCCCCAAGACCATAGTATCAGATCGAGGAACCCAATTTACCTCGAGATTTTAGAAGAAAGTCCAAGAAGGATTAGGAACCAAGTTGAATTTCAGCACAGCTTATCCCCCACAAACTGATGGATAGACTGAAAGAGTCAACCAAAATACTAGAAGATATGTTGAGAGCTTGTGTGTTAGAGTATGGATCAAAATGGGAAGATTGCCTGCCTTTCGCAGAATTCTCATACAACAACAGTTATCAAGCCAGTTTGCAAATGGCACCATTTGAGTTCCTATACAGAAGAAAGTGTCGTACCCCTTTGAATTGGTCGGAACAAGGAGAGAGTCAGATCTTTGGACTCGACATTCTCCGAGAAGCCGGAGAGAAGGTTCACAAAGTCCGTGAGCACCTCAAGACCGCCCAATCCAGACAGAAAAGTTATGCTGACAAGAGAAGGAGAGACCTGACTTTCAATGTCAGAGATTTCGTGTATCTCAAGGTTTCGCCAATGAAGGGAACCCAACGTTTTAGTCTAAAAGGAAAGTTAGCCCCCAGATATATCGGGCCCTTCAAGATTCTGAATCGCCGAGGAGAAGTATCGTATCAACTGGAACTGCTAGAGGAGATGTCAGCCATCCACAATGTGTTCTATATCTCGTTACTTCACAAATGCCTAGAAGTGTCGGAGAAGACCGAAGTGTTCAAAAACATCGATCACCAAGCTATTGATATCAACAAGGATCTAATGTATCGTGAAGTGCCCATCCGTATCTTGGAGGAAGCTTACAGAACCACCAGGACCCGGAGTATGAAATTTCTCAAGATTCAATGGAGCAACCATACCGAAGAAGAAGCAACTTGGGAGCGAGAAGATTACATTAGGACAGAGTTTCCAGATCTCTTTAGTTCCTAGTTTTCTTTCTTAAATCTCGGGATGAGATTTTTTTTAAGGGGGAAGGTTTGTAACATCCCAAAACTTTAATCCAAGTGATCAAGATCAAATCTACCAATTTAGGGTTGACAAAAACTTTTCCATTTAAAAATCTTTAAGCATTCATATGTGTGTGCATCTAAAATAGGAGTTGTTTTGAATTACCATGTTTGAGTGACCTATTGATTGTAAAATGATTATAAGGTGAATGCCACATCATCTAGATCATTCCCAAGCAAAATCCAAAGAAAAGGAAATCAAATGGAATTAATAAATGCAAATGGTCATTTGTGCCATTTTAATCCACTAGGTCACTTTGGGTGTTCCTAGACCTCAAAGTCCAACAGAAACAATTCTAACTCACCCCTTTCTAGTACAAGTAATGATCTACCAAGGCCCACTTTGAAATCTTACAAAGACATTTGAACTCTAAATTTAAATGACATTTGAAAATGGAATCAAGTGTAGGTGCATAGATCACACCTTTTCAAAAACCATTCAAATGAATTCCCCTTGACCTTTTCAAGCAGACATAGAATCTCAAGCTTAAGTGGAGAACACTCAAAAATTTTAAATCCAAAATTCAAAACTTTTCTTCATGCGGCCATTCTGTCGAACACATGGCAGGACTGAATCAACACTAGAGTAGTTTCAATGTTTCCACAGTGATCATCGACCAATTTGGTCTCCCACTTAATCCCCTGTACTCCTTGCATCTACCCCAGCCTAGACCAGCTCCCCCTTCACCGCTAGCAGCAGTAGCGCACCTCCCAAATATGGTCGTCGCCGACCAAACGCGGGCAACGCGTCAGCGACCGCGCAGCGCCAAGCCAGCACCGCCACTAGCACCACCTAACCCTACCGCACTCCCATGTCCACCCCATGATCACTGCCAGCCCCCGGACCACCCTAGAGCCGCGCCGCCCTTTCCTCTCTGCGTGCAGCTAGAGCATGCCAGAGCGCGATCACCGCCATCATGCCACAGACCATGCCTCGACACCAAATCGCGTGCGCCGCTTCGCCTTGAACCCAGCAACCCGCCAGACACGGTCGTGCACCGCCGCGCAACCCATAGTCGCCGGGAGCCGTGTCGAGCACCGCCTCTGTCTCCTAGAGCGTGGGAGGCTCCCGACCAATGGCCACCGCCCCTAGCCATGCCATTAAGCTCTAGACGGCCGCCAGCAGACCGCCTACCGTCCTCCTACCTCGCCCACGCCGGTAGCCCCCTATATCACCGTCACCAACGAGCCACGCCCATACCTCACTGCCTCACCATCGAGCCTATATAAGGAGGCCGCCCCAGCACAATTTCTTCACACCATCTCACTCACCTCTCACCACTGACCATTTCCCTCTCTCGCCGGAGCCGCTCGAGTAGCACCTCGCTGAAATTCCACCGGAGGCAGCCGCTGTAGAGGAGGAGAAGTTGCAGTCAATTTCGTCCACCTCAACCCCTGCTGCGACTTCGCCTGAGCTTGCCATCGTCCACCAGTTCGTTTGCCCACCTCGCCGCACTAGCTGGAGCCCTGGTACGTTCCCAGTAGACCCCCACCGACCGCATTAGGGTTCAGTCTCGCCAGCGACGAGTCCATCGTCGACGATGATCGTGGACCGTTGATCCCTGTTCTAATTGTAGCGCCCAGATCGCCCCGTACCGCTTCGGGTTTTAAGTGCCGCTGACATGCCGGACCATCCTGTCAGTCACCCTCTGCGCCGCTGAGCGTCACTGGGCCAGCCCAATTAATTTCCCGCGCTGACCGAGTAATTCAAATTAGGATTTTTCTATTTTAGACTTAAATCAATTATGTCCCTTAGTTTAAAAATCAATCCAGGGAGTTCTACAAATCCAAATTGAGTGATTCCAATTTTGTTGGAAAGCTACTGAAAATATCTATCCAAGCCCGTTGGATTTAAATCATTTAGAGTTAGAGATCTCTCCTAGTAAAAATAACAAGACAGAAGCATTTGCACATTCAAACATTTTTATAAAATCAAACATAGTAGCTTTTGAGTTGATTCCAACTCTCAAAAAACACATTTAACCATACCTATCTGAACATGTAATAATATTAAGGTTTACATTCAGTGACTTTGGACTAGTACCAAAATAATGCTATATAGGCATTTCTAGTCACTTTAAATCATTAATAATTAAACTTGAACTTATTAAAATATGATCCAACCCTTAAATCACATTCCCATATGTTAGAATATGTGGTGATGACATGTGTCCACATGATCCCATATTTTAATTGGAGAATATTAAATCTTAGTTATTTGCAATGAGTAGAAATTACTTTTCTCAAATAAAAGGAATGAAGCTAGTTAATTAAACCTTGTGATGCTTGTGATGATAATAGATCATAAAATATGTGCCTTAGTATGCTAAGTAGACTAGTTAAGTATTGTTTGGTGATTGTGTATCCCGTATGTATTTATAGACGATAGTACCGACTAAGCTTTCGAGGAGGAGGAGTTCTACCAAGAGGAGGAGGAAGAAACCTTCAACCACTGCACCAACCAAGGCAAGCTATTGTTAGCAAGCTAGAATCAAGCTAGATAACCTAAGCAAGATGCATTAGGCATGCTCTGGTTATACCCTTGACTTATACCTACTCCAAGTTTTTATTTACAAGCTTTACCTTCTTTACTTTACCAAAGTCCGTTACTTGTTTAAAGGTAGCATAAAAAGTATAAAACTTGACCTATCTAGTTAGACTTAGATGTCATTATATGGCATGAGATTGAGATTAGCATCCCACTATAGTGAACACTCTTAACTTAGTAGTTTAGAGCTAAACCAAAACTTGATTCACTTTAGATGGGAATGCTTGGTGAAAAATGACTTGTGAAAACCTTGGAATGATGAGTCATTCTATTGAGATGTTTTGACATGTGTTGAGAAACACAAATGGTTTATGATGATGAAAATGTTGAGGCATGAGCCTTAGCCATTTTACAAAAATGATGGTTGGGTTCGGATGCGATACCATTCCAATTTTTCTGTACAACCACAATACCTGAATTGGGTAAGGCTTAGCCGGATGTTTATATATATTAGTATTAGTTCCCTCGCGGGAGAGGTTTGTGCTGAGGCTACCTCTCAATGTTTTCCACCTATGCAGTGCCCAAGATGACAGATGGTCATGGTTGGGAGGCCATGCTCATAGGAGAGGTGCTTATACTAGGGTGTGTAAAGGAAAGGTTATGTTTGATTATTTGCATGGTGAAAGTGTACCACCTCTGCAGATTGTGTAAAACTATTCGAATAGCCGCGTCCGTGGTTATGGACAGTTGGAGTAGCCATACTGTTCCGTTGTCAGATATTTTCAAAACAAATTATAAAATGAATTGTGACATGACTTGACCACAACAGAGTTGTGACTATGACAATTAAGCTCCCACTTAGGTGATTTCAAACTTTATTTTATCTTTATTTGTTTCTAAACTCAGCTTAGGTTTCAAACTTAACTTTACGAATGAACTTTGATTTAGCATTCCTACTAGAACTATCTTACTTGTTAGTGGTAGTTTGTGAGTACTTAAAGAGTACTCATGGCTTTTGTCCCTGGCTATTCCTGTGGCCAGACTACGAAGGAGACTACCAAGATGAAGGACAGTAGGACGGCTATGATAACTAGGACTATCTTCCATTGTCAGCATTGCCTGTGACCCTGAAGATGGACCCCACCGCTACACTTATTAATTATTCCGCTGCTTGTTGTATTAAGACTAGATCATGAGATCCTTTATTCGTGTAAGACCTTATTATGGTTTGTAATGGATGATGTATTGTGATATCCAATATGTTATGTCTCGCAAAAATGGTAATCTTGGAATTGCGATGTATGGCATAATAGGCATCTGGGATTAAAAATCCGGGTGTTGACACAAGGGAATTGCTTATTGAAGTTTGTCTTCAACCGATCGCAATAAACATCCCCCGCATTCACTATTACAACACCAACAACTTGTAGAGAATTGTTCCCTTTAGTCTTTCTTCCACTCATAGCCACTAGCATTTGTAAACCATCCCGAGCACACCCTACAAACTGCATAATTCTCTTAGGCCTAGTCACCATGCCACACTTACTAGATAAGTGGACATTTTGAGAACCATAGTGCACATAGAACATGAAAGTCTTGCACTCCCTCCATTTCATAATATAAGAGTTTTAGCTTTGTGAAAGGAGTGTATCTAGACCTCTTTTAGTGTGTAGGTTCGGAGCACACTAAAAGAGGTCTAGATACACTCCTTTCACAAAGCTAAAACATATTATATTATGTAACAAAGGGAGTAATATTTAGCAGTATGCTTGATATCTCCACATCTATATCAAGCTTTAATAATCAGTAGTAGAGATCCCCTTACTTGGTTCAGAACTCGGGTTCATTTGTCCAACTAGTTCACTTGCAACTATCCCTCATGCAGTATACCCCACTACATGATGATCCTGAGCTAGTTGTCCTGACTAGAGGATAAGGTAAAATAGGCCTAACCTACCCCATATTGAGTTCAATGCCTCTTCCTTGAGCCGGATGAAATTGAGCAACAAAATTCGGACCCAAATTTAGCTGGGGTTGCCCAACATTCCAACTCTCCTTATTAGGGAAATCACCCTGTCCCACTCCTCTTTGGTCAGGTAACATCTAATCTCCTATACCATTACCATATCCTTCCCCAAAAGTTTGATATTGAGGAACCTAGCCCAGTCTGCTGATATTGTTGCTATTGTGGTACCTATTGCTGCTATTGAAATTGTTGTGGTGGCGGCTGAAATTGTTGTGGTGGAGGCATATATTGAGGCAACAACGTCTAAGGAGGAAACCACCATTCCATCCCACACCACATCCCTGCCCCATCAACCAATCTCCTCTCCCACCACCAGTAAATCCACTTCCTCACCCTCCCATCCAGTCCAGAGATCTCCTAGCCCTACCATCGTAACCTCCAAGAATAATCTTCCACTCCACCTCCTAATTATCGCCGCGTTCACAAAGTCGCGGTTAATCCTCCTTCTGTGTGGTGTGGTAGTAGAGGAATACACAACCACTTTATGCCTTATACCTTGAATTAAAGTACCAACAGAGGGAAAATGGGTTGTATCTCTTTACTGCCCACGACCCAGAATTGAATTAGGCTTCTCCCCACCCTGTGTAGTTGAGATTCAAGGTCCATCCATGGTAGAAACCCCTAGCTTGGCAAACTTCTTGGGAATATTCCCTAGAGGCAATCATGTATGATTTTATTCCTGATGTATTCATAAAGTTGTTATATTTTCCTTGTATGAACTTCTGATACGTATCATTGAATATGTGATTCGGTTGTGGAACTATATATTCACGTTGTTTATACTATGTGTCCTTGGTCATTGAGGTTGTGCTGGACACACAACTTAGACTAATGTGAAAGTCGGCTGATGAATCGGTTCCAATTGTCTTGTGCATGGTGATGATATTCTGACTTACACGGATTCGGCTAAAGAGCTTAGCGAGTCGGACTGACCCATTTTGAGATACAACGAACAAATCGTCATTTGTATGTCTCAATCAATGTAATCCTTAGACCTGAGGTTATCGCATAATCCGAGTTGTGGATTGTTGGGTTCGTAGCATAGAAAACAAAAAATTCCTACGATGAGAACTATACGCCAAGATCTATCTACTAGATACAAAGCAACGGGTAGATATACATCCATAAAGAACTTACCCTCGAAGACAACAAAGCTTTGTTAACGAGATGGAACTCGTGGATGATGTACTCGTACACTTGCCGATCTCAAGATCGCGATGAAGTCCAGTAGGTCCGGCTCCAGCATGTCCATCAGATCCAGCTCCAGCAAGTCCAGCACCACCAAGTCCAGCACCACAAAGAAGCAGTGCATCTGTGATCGCACACACCTCCGGTGCCCCAACAACCTCCGTCCCTCGCTCCAGCAAAGCAGCAGAAGCAGCAACTCCTTTCTAGAGAAAGCCACCGGGAACATGTATCTCGCTAATCCGAGACCATGGGGAATAACTAGAGGGGGAGAGAGATCCTTCACGAGGAGGTGTGTGGAAGAAGGGGTGTGAGGGGGGCCTTTTATAGGAGGAGGGGGGTGCCCCTCCCCATGGCCAGCGCCCAAGGGGTGACCCCTCACCTCCTCATTCATGTGGTGGTAACTCCCTCCACATAAATTTGCCCCTTCACATTCTCTTTTAAAGTCCCCACTTTAAATGCATTAAATTTCTCCAAATTTAATGCTCTCTCATTTAATAAAACTCTTTTATTAATTTTATTCAGAATTTTGTTAATTACTTTAATTAACAAACATTCACATAAAACCCCATGCAACATTTCAGTATTACATGTAGAACCAATTTCAGCAATTTCACCCGAAACAGTTTCAGTGTCTATTGAAATAATTCCAGCGCTTTCTTAAATCTTTATTTAAAACATATTTGCTCCAAATGGTGTTGGTATCCCTTAAGTGTGTCACCCTATGGTTCGCGAATAATGCAGACATGATCGAGACCCCTCTCCGATCAATAATCAGTAGCGTGACCTGGAGATCCGTACTGACTCCCACACATTCAACGATGACTTATGTGATCGTGAGAACCTTTAACTCTAGTAACTAAATCCCTTTGTCTCATGATATAATACATGTCCAAGATTCGATCATCGGTATCCAAATATCTAGTTTGATCTCGTTACCGACATGCACTCTTTTCTCGTTCCCGTGATATAACATTCTAGTGATCACGTCACTTGCTTGCAAGATATCTTAATGTGATATCACCGAGAGGGCCCAGAGTATATCTATCTGTCATTGGGATTGACAAATTCCACTCTTGATCCATGAGCCTCAACATAACACCCTTGTAGTACTGAACCCACCTTTATAGTCACCATGTTACGGTGTGACGTTTGGTGTTATCAAGATACTCTTCTGGTGTTAGCAATTAACATGATCTCGTGGTCTAAGGACTAAGATTACTTCGTATGATGTTATAGCAATATAAACATAATGACCTTGATCGTAATGCTATACTTCGGATGAATGTTTATCACATCATTCCACCAATGTTGTGACCTCGTTATTAACGATATCTAATGTCTATGATCAGGAAACCTTGATCATCTTGTTAATCAACGAGCTAGTTCATAAGAGAGGCATTACTAGGAACTTTGTATTTTGTTTATTAAACACACATGTATCATTGTTTCCAATTAATACAATTATAGCATGCAAAATAAACATTTATCATAAATATGGAATAAGATAATAACCACTTTATTATTGCCTCTCGGGCATATTCCCTTCATGGATCACCGACTTAGGTTCTGTCAAACGTTGTTCCATCAAAGGGAAGTTATAAAGGCAGAGGTCGGGTCAGCTGAGAATCAAGCTGCGTGATATGGATAACCAAGACAGAATTTTTCCCTCCGACTTGAGAGATATTCTCTGGGTCCTCTCGAATGATATGATCCGGAAAGCATGGCCATGCGCAACTCGGTTAAGTGTTAACCGAGGCGTCCAACTAAGAGTTAGTCGGATGAATCACTTATATCAGATCGATAAAGAGATTTGAGCTATTTAAAGGATGCCGATTATTCGTCTATAGCTTGACAAGGTGTATCGTGAGGTAAAAGGGACTTGAACGCAAGTCGCATTGGAAGGTGTGTCGTCATGACTCTTTGTTACTTGGGAGTCGGCATGTTCTGCTAGGAGCCGCTACCGACTGATTGATTATGAGTAAGACTCAAATCGTGTCCAAGTCACCATGAGCCTCTCGGGTCACACACTTAAGAGCGGGAGCAAGTTTGGGTTGGACTCGAATCGGAAATGGGCTGAGTCAGTGAGTCGTACTCGCAGTGACTAATATAGGCTTTAATGAATGGGCCACAAGTGAGTGGAGCCCACTTTCACTCCCTATATATATTGAGGCGCAGATGCCCAAGGGGCACGGTTAGGTCATTCCATGTGTTGGAAATCCTAGCTCCATTTCAGTCCAACTGCCGTACCGGACCTAACAGTCCACCGCCGGCGCTCCACCTCGTACGTGTGGATACCGACAAAGGTGTTGTACAATCAGCACTTCGACGATCGTGGATTGGATCGGATCGTGAGGACTGCACTGTATCAATTGACGCGCTTCATCAGTAATCCACAACCACACGTCTAGTGGTAATCCTCGTGGACTTCTACCTCGGCTAGATCTTGGGTTCACCGCATAGGATATTTTTGTTTCATCTCTATGTGGCCCAAAAAAGTTGCCTCCAGGACCTCTCCAATCGATTGTGGTATTGGAACACTCTTCTCAATTGGACCAGGAAAACTTCCAAACAGAGAAGGCCGATGCATCAGATACATAACCACCTCACCCCGAAGTAACTGTAGCCATGGTGGAGCTAGACGCGGAAAGCTTGAGCACACCAGATTCCTCACGGGGAGCATCGGCCGTTGACTACTCACCTCATGCCTCCTCAATCTCGAGTCCCTCCCGTGCTTCCATCTCGGAATCTCACCGCCCTGTGCCTCATATCCGCTTCCAATTCCTCTTTCCCCCAACTGCACATAACCTCTCTCTCTCTCTCTCTCCATCGGAGTCGCTAGTCACGCTCGCAGGATCAAAATCTTACATCAAAGCTTCTCCTCTTTCGCCGAGCTAGAGCCCTCTATCTCCGTCATCTGCATCTGCCTCTGAACCAGCTCCTCATGCTGAGCCTCAGGAGTCAAATCCATGGGCTGCAATCGTCGTGTGTCCTACTAATCCATCCTCGTCTCCTCTACTTCTCCGTATCTCTCTCAGAGCAAGTACAATAGATCATAGCCCAGCTACAACACACCGATCAAAAATATGTAGCCCACATGCAGCCTGTTTATAGGCGCTATAGTCGGCTGTACCTTTCTTTGAGTCTTGCATGCAATCACATACACATTCAAATATTTAATATTTATATATTCAATAGAGCTATCCTAATAGCCATCCTATTGTATGGTTGTATATCTATGAAGGCATTAGGTGATGTGGCACCGCCAACGGACTGTATTAGGGCATGTTTGATTCAAAAGATTTGCATAGGAAATTTGTAAGATTAAATCCTATAGGACCTACGATGGTTGTTTGATTTGTAGGATTGATTCCTATAGAATTTTTTTCTAGAAAATCCTTCGCACTAGATGAAAACTTAGATGAATAGGTGTATTGGGGGCTGGCTCGGCACCCAAGGGCCGACCTATTTCCTTCTCATTATATAGATCAAGTATACAAGGTTAGGTACAAATACACAATTGACCTAATATACGTATATATGTATATTATCACTAGATTGCATAGGAAATTTAATATCCACCCAAAACTCTTTCTTAGAATCCTTTGTGACATTATAATCCTGTGTTTTCGTATTTCTTTGTTTTTCTTATCCTAGGAACCAAAGTGTTCTTGCTCTCGGCGGACAGACCGGCGCGAAGATGCGAAATCACAGTGACAGGTGGTGGAGCACGTGATCGCCTGTCGTATTGCCTATTCTCATGCCCCTGCGAAGATCCGCGCGTGAAATTGCATGTAGTATTCCTCGAAGGTAATGTTCTTGAGCTCTATTTTATTATACTTCTAGAAACCGAACTACTACCCCGTATTTAAGAAATACTTCGCACAACGCAACCTCGTTTAGGAGGCGCTAGTATTACGACTTTACTGAACTAGACCTCAGTCGTCATATGTGTGGGAACAATTCCGTTGCGGCGGCATTTCTGTTGAAAAGTGTGTTGCTGATCCCGGAGCTTGGAACATCTCGCAAGCTTCCTCCTCCTCTCTTCTCATCTGCCCCTCTCCCATCCCCTCCCCATCCCAATCCCAATCCCAACTACAGTAAGTAGTACCAACCACGTCGATTCGCCAAACCAAACCTCGCCGCTGATGGACCCTACTCCAACCGCTGCAGCCCGCCGCGCGGCGGCGATCGCTCGCCACCTCGCCGGCCTCCCCTCCGCGGCCACCGCGCTGCACTCTTCCCCGTGCCTCAGCTACGCGCCGCCGGAATCCACCGAGGCTCCGCCGGCGTTCGCGCCGACGGAGCTCCGGGCGCTCCTGGACGGGCACCACCTGAGGGACCGTGACTGGGTGTTCGGCGCGATGGAGGAGAGCCCGCTCTTCTGCCCGCGCCGCGCCGGCGGGAAGGTGTTCGTGTCCCCGGACTACAACGAGGGCAAGGAGGGGCAGAGGGAGGCCACCATGCGCCGTATCGGGTACCTCACACGGCGGGGCGTGTTCCGTGGCTGGCTCACGGAGGCAGGGCCCGAGGCCGAGCTCCGCAAGCTCGCGCAGCTCGAGTGCCTCGGCGTCTACGACCACTCCCTCACCATCAAGCTCGGCGTCCACTTCTTCCTCTGGTAAGTACTAGTAATTACCAATTTACCAGTCAGTTCCCCCCCTCCCGCCATGTCTGTTCATCGATTGTAGTACTTCGCATTTCATTTGTCTAAAGTTTTGCTGGACTGCCAACTTCTAATGTATTGCCAGAACCAGCGACCGACGGTGCTAGCGTTGGATAGCCGGAACTCGGAAACCTGTCACCTAATTAGCCTATTCTCATAGAACTTGACTAGAATTATGAAATTTTGCTCCTGCCTGATGATTGTGAACTGTACCAAAATTTTGATTTTCATTCTGTTCTATTTGCTGGAAATTTTTGCTCCTGCCTGATGATTGTAAACTGTACCAAAATCTAGGATATTTAGCCTGCAACTTAAGGTGAACATGGTTGTTATAAATGCTACTCAACATTTGGGGTCACAACTAATTTTGTTCTAAGTTTACCGCTTTCTCTTTTGTACCTGTCCAATTTTGTGACGATCTAGGGATATGCTTTCGGAATCAATCCTCTTTGTATCCTAGTGTAGGACAGTGAATATTGTCCAGAAAAGTATTGATGATCATTTGTATCACTGTACTTTGGTTCTTTGGGCCAATTTTCATATATAGGGCCTCTTTGATTTGAAGGAATTGCATAGGATTTTTGGAGGATTTCAAATCCTTAGGAAATTTTCCTATATTGGTTGTTTCATTCATGGCATCATATCCCATAGGAATCGTTTAGTGTAAATTTCAAAGGAAATAAACATTAGGTTGGACCTCATGGAAAATTCCTTCACTAAAATCAAAGAGAATTCCTCTTCCCATAGGGTTCAACTAGACATGACATCCCAATCTATGTTTCCTATTCCTATACTTCTCCTATCCTATGAATCAAAGGAGCCCATAGAAGGCATGTTCCGGAAAAAGAAACATGTTCCAGCTTTGTTCAAGAATCTTATGATGTCACCTTAATTCTTTTTCTTAACGTGTGCATTCCAGGGGCAGCGCTATCAAGTTTCTTGGAACGAAGCGCCATCATGACAAATGGTTGTTAGACACGGAAAATTATGTTATGAAAGGTTGTTTTGCCATGACAGAACTGGGCCATGGTAGCAATGTAAGTGGTGAGAATGTCTTTTCTGGATCGTGTAACTATGTTGGGACTTAGCTGTACTGATGAGGTTTCTCTTCTCCTATTCTGCTGACAAACTTGAAGGTACGAGGAATTGAGACAATAGCAACCTATGACTCCAAAACAAGAGAGTTTGTGATAAATACTCCTTGCGAGTCAGCTCAGAAATACTGGATTGGTGGAGCTGCTAATGTGAGATGAAATTTCACCTATCTTGTTGTGTTCTTATATGCTTTACATTTTTTGTAACTTACATAGGCGTTCGTGTCCTTTTTACAGAATGCTACACATACAGTAGTCTTTGCTCAGCTCCATATAAATGGAAGAAATGAAGGAGTTCATGCTTTCATAGCCCAGATAAGAGATCAAGATGAAAGTGTGTTGCCTAATATCCATATAGCTGACTGTGGCCATAAGATTGGACTAAACGGTGTTGATAATGGTCGGATTTGGTGAGTCATTGTATTCGTACATCCCTTTTTGTATTGTATATTTGTATGGCATTCATTGTATATCAACCTTATTGGACTGTCCTATCAGGTTTAACAATATACGTGTTCCCCGAGAGAACTTGCTGAATCTGGTCGCTGATGTTTTGCCAGATGGGCAATATGTTAGCACGATAGATGACCCAGATCAGGTATCCCTCCCCACCCATTAACACCTTCTTTCTTTATCTCACACATATGGAGAATAGGGAGAGAGAGCTGTCAACAAAGTTTCGAAGCTTGCTACATTCTTGCTTCCATATTAACAAAGTTTCTTGTTTGCAGAGGTTTGCAGCATTTTTGTCTCCTCTCACGCTTGGCCGGGTAAATATCGCTGTTAACGCGGTTTATATTTCAAAGGTATGTTTTGTGCGGCCCTTCCTTTCTGCAGATATCTGGAAATTCTTCCATATTTTTCTTTATGAGTTCCAGAGATATGGAGAGCTCCATAAGCTTGCAGTAACAGGATTATTGAGGTTGGACTCGGTAGGTAAAAAAGTGGGAGTTAGAAAAGGTAGCCGGGCGGTCTGGCGGCTCAAACAAAGTGGAATATCATCCATATGGACAGGGACAGATCACGAGTCTCTGCACTTCTGATCATCCAGACAAGTTTGGTTGGAAACGTGCATGTTAAGTGCAGTAGAATTATTTAAACACTAACAGATCTTACTAAAAATGTTTTGTCAAAATGATTTTGTGTTGGATGGAACTTGTTCATTTCAGCCTTTTGCCAACCAACAACACTGGAGCAGCATAGTTATCTTTTGTTTCGAAAAATATTTTTAGCCTGGTGCAGACTACATAGTGCAAGTAATAAGTCAGTAGCCAGTACTGGTCACCCAGAGGAATTTGCTTTTCAATCTACTCCCTCCGTTCCAAAATATAAGATGTTTTAGACTTTTTCTAAAGCGTATGTGTATTTTGGAAAGGAGGGAGTATTTTCAATGCCTATATATTATTTGAACGTGGTTATGTACTCTTCCTTTCCATGCTTACAGGTAGGCCTAGCGATTGCTGTGAGATATGCCTTGTCAAGGAGGGCCTTTTCAATTACAGCAGATGGTCCGGAGACGCTGTTACTTGATTATCCCAGTCACCAGAGGCGCCTCCTACCTTTGCTCGCAAAAGCGTAACCTACTAGTTTGCCTTGGTTTGTAGTACTTTCAGTCAATATACAAATGCGTATAACATCGTTATGGAACTGTTGGATGTATTAGTCTTCGGATGCACAAATATTCCACACCCTGCAACTGGAGTCGGTAGTGCAATCCTTAGGTTTCACTGCTACTCCCTCCGTTCTGAACTGTAAGCCTTTTTAGCAGTTCAGTTTGAACTGGTAGAAAGGCTTATATCTAGGAACAGAGGTAGTACTTAGCAGAGATGATCATATTCTAAAATTTATCCTTCGTTGTGCAGATGTATGATGAGCAGTGCTGGTAATTTTATGAAAAATATGTACGTGAAGAGAACACCTGAAATGAGTAAAGCGATACACGTTTACTCTAGTGCTCTGAAAGCTACACTAACCTGGCAGAATATGACCACACTTCAGGTAGTATTGTTAAAAGGGTCATGAGTATATTTGTTTTCTACACTTGGATCAGTGGTTCTCACTGGATTTTCTTTCATTTCTTTCAGGAGTGTCGCGAGGCCTGTGGTGGACAAGGTTTGAAGACTGAGAATCGTGTAGGAATTTTCAAAGCTGAATTTGATGTGCAGTCTACATTTGAGGGTGACAACAATGTTCTACTGCAGCAGGTTATTTTAACTTTATTGTTGTCCATCGTCAGGCATGTGTGCTAAAAGGTACTTTAAGCTTGGCTTCGTTATACCTAATTTAATCTTGTTGATGCAGGTAAGCAAAGCACTGTATGCTGAATTTTTAGCAACACAAAAGAAGAAGAGGCCATTCAAGGGATTGGGATTAGAACATTTGAATGGTCCTTGTCCTATTATTCCTGATAGTTTGACAAGTGGCATATTAAGGAACTCCAAATTCCAGGTAAATAAAATTTAATTCGGTTTGTCAGTGATAATATATCTCTGTATAAATCTTATCTTTTATGTTGGCTATGTGTGTATGGATAGATGGATTTGTTCTGCTTAAGGGAGCGGGATTTACTAAAACAGTTCACAGAAGAGGTATCTCAGTATCTGGCACATGGAGAAAGCAGAGAGAAGGCTTTGATGCTGGTAAAATTCACTTTCTACTTCGCTATTTTCTTGCTGATCTAAACTTCCTTGGAAGACTAATGCGAATGGCATTCATCCAGAGCTACCAAATTGGCGAAGACTTAGCAAGAGCGTTTACTGAGCGCACAATTTTGCAAATATTTTTGGAGGACGAGAAGAATGCTCTTGCTGGTCCTTTAAAGGTATATTCATTTTCTGGCGGTAGCTGAAATCTCCCTTAATCAAGCCCTTGTTTACTTTGATATCAGACTATGTGTGTTTTTCTTTTCTTGTAAAAGTAATCTTCATGTCACCTTGAATTTGGCATTTACAGGATGTATTGGGCTTACTGAGGTCTATGTATGTTATGGTCTGCATAGACGAATCTGCATCTTTTCTGAGATATGGTTACTTGTCGCGGGACAATGTAGCCACTGTGAGGAAAGAAATCATGGCACTGTGCAGGGAACTCAGGCCCCATGCGCTTGCTATCGTCAGTTCTTTTGGAATCCCTGATGCCTTCCTCAGTCCACTCGCTTTCGACTGGATCGAGGCAAATGCGCTGTCCTCCGAGAGCGAATGACTATACTCCTGTTTACACAGTTTACGATGATCTGCACGGACAATAGATACTCTCTCCGTTCAGAAATATAAGACATTTTAGCTTTATAAATACTCCTGTTTACACAGTTTACGATGATCTGCACGGACAATAGATACTCTATCCGTTCAGAAATATAAGACATTTTAGCTTTATAAAATGAATGTATCTAGATGCTTTTAGTGTATAGGTTCACTCCGAATCTCTATGAACTTGTACACTAAAAGATGTCTAGATACATTCGATTCACAAAGCTAAAACGTCTTATATTTCTGAACGGAGGGAGTACTTTTGATGTATGCATCAGTTCATGCAGTGTATTCTCTACATTACGATGTAAAACTGAATAAGCTGATATAGCCCACCAGGGGCTCACAGCGAAATAATTTTGCAATGCTGTTTGCTTTAAAGTGTTGTTGTTGACCATGTTGGATGTTAGGCATAATTTCCACAATTAATTTCAGAATATAGATCATGACTACAACAGCTACGTTTATGTTAACATCTACGATCATGTTAACCTCTAACATACTAGATGTATTAATCAACACGAACAACAGCAGTGCAAAAACAAAACCAGTCATAGTATGACGACGGATCTGATCACGGTATACGTACTGATCAGTTGTCGATGAAGTCGCCGTTGGTGCAGCGGTTGCGTAGCCTGTCGAAGAAGACGGCGTTGAAGACGAGTCGCCCATGGTCCAGGAGATCGTCCAGGAAGACGTGTCGTGATGACAAACTTGAGCAGTCACGCGGAGCGCTTCCCAAAAAACTTATTCGTCTTCTCCCGTACAGGATCACAAAGAGAGTGATTCTGGAGACCTGCTCTCCCGTCCGCCGGTGCACGCCGGCAATCGAGATGGAGTAGACTACGGTGGCGGCACAAGCAAAGAGGAGGCAAAACCCTATATTGGTTTTCGGACGAAGTTTTGTTGCGGTAGCCGCACATGACTTTATACAGAGCGGCTCAGGAAACCCTAGCGGAGGTGAACGTGGGCCGAGTTCACGTCGCGCTCGTTCGGGTCGTTTACAGTAGCCCACAATCTGGGAGCGACCCGAATAGGCTAACCGTTGACACGTCTGTCAAAACCTCACAAGTTTTTCTGAGTAGCAAAATAAAGCTCGGCTCGGTGAGATTCCTGCAACCCGAGGCACGTGCGCTCGGTGAGATTCCCGCAACCCGCGGTGCGCGCTCCTCGTGACGAGACGGGCAGGCAGTGCGTGCGTGCGAGCGACATCGGCGTCAGAGGAGGAGCGCACGTGTAGCTCTCTCATTGTCACTCACTTACAAAGTGGTGCAATACTCCACCTTATAAGGTGTTGTAACTCTCCTCCAACTTTTCATGTGGGACTAAACTTTAGCTCCCACTCCACCCCCATGTGAGCTGTCCCAAACATGGGCCCAAACACATGTGAGATGCCACAAACATGGGCTTTGAGATTTAGGGAAAATCTGAAATCTACATGGGCTTATTTATATTAGCCTATTATTTCTAACAGACCAGTAGAGAAAGCATTGGGTCGGTTGAAACAAGTATGTTTCCTAGGCCCCGAAACATTTTCTAGGTTTCGAGTTGCGACTGGCGGCGCGTGGCAATCTCGTTTTCTCCATGGTGCGTTCGATCCTATCCTCTCGAGTCTTCCCTCTAGCGTCCCTCCCGTCCCTTGGGATGGAGAGCTCTGGTGTGGCGGAGGAACTAGGGAAGGAGAAGGGTGGTGGCAACTCCACCATTGATGGCGGCTTTGCAGAGAAGTTCAAGAAGTTGGTTCTGACTGAAAAGAAGAAGAAGGTCCTCGTGATGGAGGATCTAGAGGATGATGGAGTGCAGATCGCGGTGGTGGTGAAAGTTTTTGCACCCACGAAATTCCATATCCAGACAATCAATAATGCGCTCCATCCCCAATGGGGGAACCCTAAGGGCCTGGATTTCAAGGCTATGGGGGATAATGTCTTCATGGCAACCCTAGAGAGAGAGATCAAGATCGGAAGCGCATCTGGGAGGGAGCACCATGTATGATCAATAACCATGTGGTGGTTTTGAATGATTTTGAGTCCAGCATGCGGCCATCAGAGGTCCGCTTTGGTAGAATTCCAATATGGATATAGTGCCATGATTTGCCTTTCAATTGGCTTAATGCAAAACTAGGAGAAAATATTGCAAAGCAGATTGGGGACTTCATAAAGCTTGATACAACTGAGCATAGTAGAGGATGGGGCCAGAGTTTACGAGCAAGAATTTGGCTTGATCTTGATGAACCCATCCAGCGTTTTATCCAGATTGAATCACAAAATAGGAAGGAGCTGATCTCGTACCCCATTGTTTACGAGAAGCTATCGTACTTTTGCTTCTCATGTGGGAAAATTGGTCACTTGACAGGGGTTTTCCCTACTCCGACTGAGAGAGATGAGGATGGAAATTGGCCGTATGACTCCTCTATGCATGCCACATATCCAAGGAAGGTGAAAAAGGAATTTGCACCAGGTGATGGAGGACCAATGAGGCATACCTCACCACCTCGGACAGGTTTGTTTAATTACCAAGGATATGAAAAGGAAGCATCGGGGATGCCCTTTGCAAATGGTTCTTTCATGGGTTCCTCTAGCTATGGTCCTAACAAGACAATGCAGTTCAATGCACATGCAAGAGGCAGAGGAGGTGCTAACCATCGTGTAAACCGTAGGTTTTCGATGGACAACCAAATGTATGCTTCGAAGAAAAATATTGCGCCTGGAGAATTGATGGATGACAGGCAAGGAGTCAAGAGAAAAGCTCTTATAAACTTACCAAGCAAAATGGATTCAGATGCTACAGATTCGAAAAATAAGAGAGCACTTGGGGATGAGAAGAACCAGAATTTTATGAGGAGATGGATGACAACACTTTGGCGGTGGCTGCTGAATAGCCCCGCCAGTCCTAGTGAGGTGCATAACTTGGAACTGTCGCGGGCTTGGAAACCCTGAGACAGTTCGAGAGCTTCACGATCTTGTGAGGCTAGAAACGCCCGCCGTTATCTTTCTGATTGAGACAAAGATAAGGGATGAGAGAGTACGTGGAATGACACGGTTACTTGGTTTTGCTGGTTGTTTCACAATAGATAGTTATGGTATGAGTGGGGGCCTTGCAATTTTCTGGACTAGTGAGGTAGATGTCTCACTCCAATCCCAGTCAAACTCGCACCTAGATGTTCATGTCCAGAATCTTGAGGGAGACAATCTACTTTGGAGATTTGCGAGTTTCTAAGTGAAGTCGTGTAGGGAAGAGAGGAAGGATAGCTGGTACCTCCTCATCTGGTTGTATGGACAAAGTGATCTACCATGCCTATGCGGAGGTGATTATAATGAGATTCTAGATAACTCAGAGTACTTTGGGGCTCATGAGAGAGCTGAATGGCAGATGAATGGATTTAGAGAATCTATGGATAGCTGTGATCTTTAGGATCTGGATTTTGTGGGTATCCTGTATACATGGGCTAACAAGTAGCAGGGAGAGGCAAATGTTAAAGTTAGATTGGATCGGATACTAACTCCCCCTAGCTGGTTACAAAATTTTCCAGAGTCGATTGTCAAACATGTCCGTTCACCGAAATGGGATCATTGTCTACTTGTGTTCGATGTCCGGCATGTCGTTGATACAGGAGAAAGAGGCCCTTATTACTTCCGATATGAGAATGCATGGGCTCATGATGTTACATATGAGAGTACGGTTGTGGCTGGTTGGGCTGAATCTCAAAATCCGACTGTGACCGGCCTACTAGGAGTGGCAGAGCGACTAGGTCATATGCAACATACGCTCAAGAATTGGAGTGCAGATAAATTCGGTAACATTCGAAAGAAACTGAGGAAGGCCTGTGCTGAGTTTGAAAAAGAACGGCAGCGCACATTCTACCGTGGAACATCAAACTGGGAGAAGCAGCTTGCGGCGAATATTGCTAAATTGTTTAGAACGGAAGAGGTAATGGCAAAGCAGCTATCCCGTGCTGATTGGCTGAAGGAAGGAGATCGGAACACAACATTTTTTCATGCAAAGGCTACTACTCGAAAAAAGGAGGAATCTGATACAAGGCCTTAAATATGATACATGTAGACTTTGTAGTGAAAAGGAAGAGGTGAAGGGTATTGTGCAATATTTTTATACTGTTTAAAGCTCAGCATGAGATAGATGTACAAGATGTGATACAATTTGTGCAGGAAAAGGTAACGGATGATATGAATTTCTCTTTATGTCATGCCTATGATGCTAGTGAGGTTGAGAAGGCCATGTTTTCTACGGGCCATCAAAAGCCCCAGGTGTTGATGGTTTTAATGCCAATTTCTACTAAAAACATTGGTCTCTTATCAAGAATGAGATCACTGATGGGTTTTGGGATTTCTGAATGGTGGTCATCTACCGGAGATCATAAATAGAACTGTTATTATTTTAATTCCAAAGGTGAGGATCCCGCAAGATATAACCCAATATCGCCCAATTGCTTTATGCAATGTTATCTAATCTTCTCTAAGGTACTAGCCAATATGCTCCGGGTTGTGCAAGACGAGATTATATCTGAAGAGCAGAGTGCTTTTGTGCCAGGGCGTTTAATTACAGACAATGTAATCACTGCATATGAATGTATTCGCTCTATAAGGAGGAAGCGAGGGAAACAACTTTTTGTGCGGCTAAAGTCGACATGATAAAAGAATATGACCGGGTGGAGTGGCCTTATTTGTAGGGGATAATGCGGAAATTGGGATTTGTTGATGTGTGGATATCACTTATTATGAGGTGTGTCACGACAGTAAGTCTAGAGGTGATAGTGAATGGTGAACTGCTTCCTTCTTTCAAGCCCACTCATGGTCTGCGTCAGGGGGCCCAATTTCGCCTTATTTGTTCTTCTATGTGGAGAGGGGCTTTCTTCTCTCCTGAAGTATTATGTTGTAGGATGGATAGATAGAGGCATAAGAGTGAGTTAACAAGCTTCATGGATTTCACATTTATTATTTGTTGATGACTTTCTTGTGTTCTTGAAGGCTGATATAAGAAGTGCACATTGCCTTGATGAGATCCTTGAGATTTATAGCAAAGGACGGGGTAGAAAGTCAATAAACATAAGAGCTCTACATTTTTTAGTCTGAACTGATTGGCTCCAGTCCGAGTAATGGTGAGGAATGTGCTTCATATTGATAGGGAGGTTGTGTCTGAAAAATACATAGGGTTACCCACTACTTCGGGTAGGCTCACGAATAAATAATGTGATCACTTGGTGGAAGGATCCAGGTCTCGGGTACAAGGTTACTATGAAAAACTTATGTCTTTTGCAGCAAAGGAGGTCTCAATAAATTCGATGATTCAGGTTCTGTCAACCTATTCTATGAGTTGTTTCAAACTCACAAAAGGTTTATGATCCAAATTAATGGCAATTTTGTCCAAGTACTGGTGGAGTGGATCACTAGACAAGCGTGATATGCATTGGCAGGATTGGGAGAAGATGTCAATTGTGAAAATTAAAGGAGGTCTAGGCTTCAGAGACTTCCAAAAATGTAATGATGCTATGTTAGGTAAGCAAGCATGGAGATTTTTAGTAAACCCAACGAGCCTCTGTGCTTGAGTGTTGACGGGGAGATATTTTCCAAATGGCGATTTATTATCTGCTGGTTCTCCAAAGAGTGCCTCCAAGGTTTGGAGGGACATCATTTGTGGCAGAGATGTGTTAAAGAAGGGTCTTGTTCGGCGTATTGGCGATGGACATGATACTCTTATTTGGGATGATTAGTGGCTCACAGGGGTCCTTAGACTTAAACCCCTCTATCGAGATGAGACAAAACAAAATAATGGTACGAAGCTAACAAGAGTCTCAGAGCTTCTGGACCAAGGGACCGGTTAGTGGGATGAGGTTGATGTTAATGATACCTTCTGTCCACTAGATGCGGCTGGCGTCTTACGCCTTCCACGTCCGAGGAATGGTGGACAGGATTTCTGGGCATGGAGTGAAGAGAACACGGGGATCTATTCAGTTTGGTCTACATACCAATAGTTGGTTCAGCACATCGCTAAGAGTCCTGGCTGCTCTAATTCAGAGCAACAAAGGAAGAAGTTGTGGAAGCTCAAGGTGATACCAAAGGTGAGGGTTTTCTGGTGGTGGGGTTTGAAAGGTTTCCTCCCTTGTTATGTTGAGCTAAATAGAAGACATGTTATGGACCATGCTACATACAAATTGTGTGGCCATGAAGATGAAACACTGTTTCATGTGTTGGTGAATTGTGACCATGCGAAGCAGTTCTGGTCGGCGGCTCAAATGGATTGTATGGGCACTGATACCTCCGATCCGGATTCACGGATTGATACGTCGTAAACGTATCTATAAGTTTTGATGTTCCATGCTTGTTTAATATATACTTTCTTATGTTTTGTTCACACTTTGGGGTATTTTTATACATTTTTTGGAACTAACCTATTAACAAGATGCCACGGTGCCAGTTGCCTGTTTTCTGCTATTTTTGGTTTTAGAAAAGCTAGTAAGGAAATATTCTTGGAACCTGACGAGATAAAAGCCAAAATTAATATTTTACCCGAAGCAACACAGAGTCCGAAGGGGAGACGAAGTGGCGCACTAGGGCGGCCACACCTGGTGGCGACGCGGCCAGGGGGCGCCACCAAGGGTGTGGCCCCCCTGGTGCTCCACCGACCTTGCCCCTTCGCGTATAAAAGCCTCTCGGGATGAAAACCCTAAGTACCAGATAAAAGACCCAATCAGAAATCCACGAAAGAGTTTGTAGCCACCGTCATCTCCATCCCTAGATCGGGGTGATCCGAAGCTCTTCCTGGCACCCTGTCGGATGGGAGAGATCACCCTGGAGGCCTTCTTCATTGCCATGCCTGCCTCCGGTGTGATGCGTGAGTATTTCATCCTTGGACTATGGGTCCATGTAGTAGCTAGATGGTTGGTTCTTCTCCTTTGTGCTATCATGTTTAGATCTTGTGAGCTCCGTTCATGATCAAGATCATCTATTTGTAATCTTACATGTTGTGTTTGCGGGGATCCGATGGATATTGAGATGCTATTTCGGATTGATTATTGATTCTATCATGTCTATGTTATTTGTGATCTTGCATGCTTTCCGTTGTTAGTAACTATCTTGGCCAAGTAGATGCTCGCAACTCCAAGAGGAAGTATTTATGCTCGATAGTGGGTTCATGCCTCTAGTAATCTGGGGAAGTGACAAGAATCTTTAAGGTTCTAGATGTGATGTTGCTACTAGGGAGAAAACAACAATCCTTTGTCCATGGGACAATCGTATTGTTTACTTTACACACTTTGCTTAATGCAATTATCTGTTGCTTGCAACTTAATACTGGAAGGGGTTCAGGTGATAACCGGAAGGTGGATTATTAGTCATAGATGCAGTTGGATTACGGTCTATGTATAATGTTGTAATGCCCAATCAAATCTCATAGGAGTCAAGATGTCTAGTATATGCATTGTATGCTTTCTCAAATCTGTCAATTGCGCTGCTATAATTTGTTCACCCAACATGCTATTTATCTTAAGGAGAATCACCTCTAGTTAACTATGGACCCCGGTCCATTCTTTTACCATCGATATACCATCTACTATCTACTATTTACTGTTTACTTTCTTCAAGCAATTACTATCTTCCACACAATACGTTTAATCCTTTGTTTTCAGCAAAACCGGTGAGATTTACAACCTCACTGTAAGTTGGGGCAAAGTTCTGTGGTTGTGTTGTGCAGGATTCCAAGATGTTAGCAACACCTTGGGGTTGTTTCCTTGCTCCTACTAGTTCGATAACCTTGGTTTCATAACTGTGGGAAACTTGCTGCTATGCTCATCATACCTTCCTCTTGGGGTTCCCAACGAGCTCGAGATTTCTTGAGCCATCAAGCCTTTTTCTAGCGTCGTTGTTAGGGATTGAAGAAGAAGAAGCTCCCACGTCAACCATGCGCCATCAAGCACTTTTTCCGGCGCCGTTGCCGGGGAGCTAAGGACAACTTCACAAGGGGAGTCTCTCACAACCAATCCCTTTACTTTGTTTTTTGTTTTGCTTAGTTTATTTTTGCTTTGTTTCCTTGTTTATTTTTATCATAAATACAAAAAATAATTCCTACTATAGTTGTTATTTTCGTTGGTCTGTTATTGTCTTGCTTTATCATGCTCTCTATCAATGGTTGGTTTCTTTGAAACTAGATCTTATTGGCAAGGTGGGTTCACGGAAGAACAAAAATATTATTATAAGGAACACCGCTTGTCACAAAAAGGGAAACACTTATGGGAACAAAATAATAAATTGTACACCATTGCTAGAAACATGTGCTCTACTTATAATGTTACTTATTGCTTTGATAAATCTTGTTGCTGTAGGAGGTATAAACACCTCCATTTTCAATGTGAGTATAATGATGATGTTACCATATCTTCTTATGTTAAGGGAAATTATGACTTTTATGATGTGGAACAAATTGAAGAATTTATTGCTTGGAAGGGTGCATTCGAACTTTCTTATTTTCTTGAAAATACTGATGATGCACCTTATAAATATGAGGTTTATGATATACTTAAAATTTTCTTTGATAATTATAAGGAAGAAAATGGCTATATTCTTAAATATCTTAATAGATGCTCTCCACCAACGGAAGAGACTGATGCCTTGCAGGAGCCTATGGAAGAAGAAATTGCTGAAACTGGAAGCTCATTGGATGAAAAATAGGAGGAGAGTGATGATCAAGAGGAGGAAGAATGGAGCAGCTACCCATGTCTACCTCCCAATAAGAGTAACTCTAACTAATACCTTATTTGATCGCCCTCCATGCTTACCAAAGTAGGATGAGTGTGATATTTATATTTTTGAGTTTCTTCATGATGCTACTGAAAATCATTATGAGAGAGGAAAATATAGTTGTTGGAATTCTCATGTTACTAAAACACCTCTCTTTATATTGAAAGTTCCAGAGTTGCTCTTGTTTTATCTACCCATTCTTGTTACTATGTGCTTCTTTGATTTATTTTCTTACAAGATTCCTATGCATAGGAAGTGGGTTAGACTTAAATGTGTATCATATTTTATCCTTGATGCTCTCTTTTGCTTCAATTCATATTTCTTATGTGAGCATCTTCTCAAATTACTGAGCCTAACTCAAAGGCGTTAAAGAAAAGCACTCTTGGGAGATAACCCAATGTTTTATTTTCAGTACTTTTTCTTTTTTGAGTCTTGGAAGTTATTGCCTCAGTAATAACCTCTCATTATCCTTTTTGTGTGGTTTTTGTGCCAAGAATAACCTCTAATGAGAGAGAAGTAAGACTTGGGAAAGTTGCTGTCCCGAAACAGATTTTTGTTCTTCACTATAAAAAATCGTGAAAAATCCCTGTACGTCAGATTGAGCTGTAATTGTTTGTGCTTCTTCCCCCGGTTGTTATCTAACTTTCGTTAGTTTAACACTTTTCGGTTTGAGCAACAGAAGGTCTTCGAAAAAAATCGGTTTTTACCTGCTGGTCTGTTTTGACAGATTTCTGGCATTATTTGCATTTGCCTCTTAATCTCTTTCTCTTTGAGTTCTCACCAATAACTTGAGCTTTTAGATGGAATTGATACAGTAGCTTGTGTTTTAATAGAAGTTTTAGTTGTGTTTAACCTGAACCCAAAGACTTATTATCTTGAATACACTAATGTTGCTAATGAAGATTGTGTAAAGTTTTATATGAAGGAAATTTTAAAGTGTAGGGAAGAATAATGTGATGAGATAAAGAATGGACAAAATCTCAAGCTTGGGGATGCCACCCGTGTCACCCCAAGAAATATTCAAGAAGTACACAAATCAAAGCTTGGGGATGCCCAAGGCATCCCCTTCTTCATTAATAAAAATCTCAGGTTTTCTTCCAAACACTTCATTTTTATTGTTTCATGCACAATTGTGTTTTTCTTGGAGCATCTTCATTTTTGTTTTTAGTTTTCTTGTTTGGTTTGCTTAAATAAATTGGTTGGACCCCCGCATTCATATGCGGTTTCAAATAAGTTGATTTGTGTTGGAAAAGAGTAGGAAAGTTCATGCTTATAAGTGGTACAAAAGGAGCTTGTTTTGACTATGGTCTAGACTTTATCATGTCATGTTTGATATAGCTTTGACTTTATTCTTAGTGATTATTGTTGTAGCATGACTTGTTCCAAACAATTGATATTGCTTAATGTGCCTTGAAAGAATCATGCGTTGTTTTAGCCTACAAAAGCATAATATTGTGGTATTCTCCTTTGATGCTTTATTTGGGTTGACTTGGCGCATGCTTACACCATGTTAAGACTATACCAGTCACCATAGCCTCTATGATCATTTAGTTTTCGACTTGTAATGTCACTTTATGCTTTAATTAATAATTTTTTGTCGCTTTGCATGATTATGGCCATTATTGCTCTCTTAGTTGGTCGCTCCCAGTCTTTTGCTAGCCTCCACATGTACCAAGTATGAGTTCCACTCATGCATCCAACTCCAAATAAAACCAAGTTATTCCAAAGAGTCCACCATACCTACCTATTATCATTATTGCTATTCCAAGTATATTCATGTTTTTATCTACCTTCCGAATTAAACTTGTTATGTGAAAATTAGTGATTAAAGCTCTCACAAACTTGATGGCACACTTTACTTTCTTGCACTTAATAAACTTGAACCATTGTGTCCATCTATGTTGCGTATATGCTTGCGCTTTATAAGTTGTGAATTAGCAGAACCATGTTACCATGGGGAACGCCTCAACATTGCACTTATTATTCAGTTGATATCATGTTCTTTTGTTTATGTATCCCGGCGGTGTGAAATAAAAGGGGAGCTTGTTAGCTCATGGAGTTTGTATATGTGTTAGAGAAACGCCTGGGCGGCTAGCCTAAGCCATGCCTAATCATGGTGGAAACTTGCAGCATAACCATAGTGAGCAATTTGTGAAGCATCCTCAATGAAAACCTATGCAAATAGCAAATAAAAAGATCACTGAGATGCTCATTGTCTGTTGCCTTGTCATTTTGATATGGGATAGCTCCGGTATCATGGGGCAGGGGGTACCCCGTTGGCGGTTCTCTATGATACACATATACTTACAATGACAAGAACTTACTCGTGACTAAAGTTGAGTAGCATGAGGTTCGGTACTCGTAGGCAAGGGGCATGAGATTTTCAACTTATAACCTGTCAAGCATATCCTCATATTTGTGTCACTTTAACCTTAATCACCTCAAGATGCTTATGATAGGGGCAATGAGAGCTGAAAGCTAATAAGTACCATAATTTTTGGAAGCTCTTTATGAGACTTGAATCCCTGCTTCCTTCTATGAAGGGCCTTTCTTTTTTTACTTTTATGTTGAGTCTCCATCTTCTATCTTTATGCACCTATTGAGAGAGCATAGTGGTCATTCTTAGTTTAATGTGAATTTTCCCAAAACTTGTTGATTGATTCATAACTTTGATATTGCTTGTTCTTAAATTATTTGTATTTAGTCACCCTTATGAACTTTGAAGGAGTCCTATGCATTTTTATTTTTCTATACCATGAGGGACAAGCTGAATACCATTCTTATTATGTTTTCTATATGTGAAACAAACAAACGTCTTTCAAAGCATTGTTATTCATGAATCTTTTGTTTGTACCTATTCATGTTACAACATAGTTGCTATGTCTTACTATTAGAACTATATCTTTCATGTCTATGTTAGAGTACTATGATCCTAGTTATCAATGTTTTACAAATACCTTGATCAAGATTGTGATGGTGCATGTCACCTCAAAAATTATTATTTTTTATCACTTACCTACTCGAGGACGAGCAGGAGTTAAGCTTGGGGATGCTTGATACGTCGTAAACGTATCTATAATTTTTGATGTTACATGCTTGTTTTATATCTACTTTCTTATGTTTTGTTCACACTTTGGGGTATTTTTATACATTTTCTGGAACTAACCTATTAACAAGATGCCACAGTGCCAGTTGCCTGTTTTCTGCTGTTTTTGGTTTCAGAAAAGCTAGTAAGGAAATATTCGCAGAATTGGACGGGACAAAAGCCAAAGTCAATATTTTACCCGAAGCAACACGGAGTCCAAATGGGAGACAAGGTGGCGCACCAGGGCGGACACACCTGGTGGCGGCGCGCCACCAGGGGTGTGGGCCCCCTGGTGCTCCACCGACCTTGCCCCTTCGTGCAATAAAAGCCTCCCAGGACGAAAACCCTAAGTACCCGATAAAAGACCCAATCAGAAATCCACGAAAGAGTCTGTAGCCGCCGCCATCTCCATCCCTAGATCGGGGGGATCCAAACTCTTCCCGGCACCCTGCCGGAGGGAAGATCACCATGGAGTCCTTCTTTATCGCCATGCCTACCTCTGGTGTGATGCGTGAGTAGTTCATCCTTGGACTATGGGTCCATGTAGTAGCTAGATGGTTGGTTCTTCTCCCTTGTGCTATCATGTTTAGATCTTGTGAGCTCCATTCATGATCAAGATCATCTATTTGTAATCTTACATGTTGTGTTTGTGGGGATCCGATGGATATTGAGATGTTATTTCAGATTGATTATTGATTATATCATGTCTATGTTATTTGTGATCTTGCATGCTTTCCGTTGTTAGTAACTATCTTGGCCAAGTAGATGCTTGCAACTTCAAGAGGGAGTATTTATGCTCAATAGTGGGTTCATGCCTCTAGTAATCTGGGGAAGTGACAGGAATCTCTAAGGTTGTAGATGTGTTGTTGCTACTAGGGAGAAAACAACAATCCTTTGTCCATGGGACAATCGTATTGTTACTTTACACACTTTGCTTAATGCAATTATCTGTTGCTTGCAACTTAATACTAGAAGGGATTCGGATGATAATCTGAAGGTGGATTATTAGTCATAGATGTAGTTGGATTATGGTCTATGTATAATGTTGTAATGCCCAATCAAATCTCATAGGAGTCAAGATTTCTAGTATATGCATTGTATGCTTTCTCAAATCTCTCAATTGCCCCGTTGTAATTTGTTCACCCAACATGCTATTTATCTTAAGCAGAATCACCTCTAGTAATCTATGGACCCCGGTCCATTCTTTTACCATTGATATACCATCTACTATCTACTGTTTACTGTTTACTTTCTGCAAGCAATTACTATCTTCCATACAATACATTTAATCTTTTGTTTTCTACAAAACCAGTGAGATTGAAAACCTCACTGTAAGTTGGGGAAAAGTTCTATGGTTGTGTTGTGCAGGATTCCAAGTTGTTAGCAACACCTTGGGGTTGTTTCCTTGCTCATACTGGTTCGATAGCCTTAGATTCATAACTGAGGGAAACTTGCTGCTGTGCTCATCATACCTTCCTCTTGGGGTTCCCAACGAGCTCGAGATATCTTGAGCCATTATGAATGTATTATAATAACTTTTTCCCTAGAAGACCTAGGTTTAATCGAACCTTGGAAAGCAATGCTAAAAGGAAATAAAAAGGACACGTCTACAAGACTTTGTTTCTTTGTTTTACCTTCGTTTACCGGACCAATCTAGTTTACTTTTATAATGGGTAGCATCAATGGATGGAGATAGTTCAAGGTTGAAGATCCACCTGCAGCTGCACATCATATGGGATAAAAGATAATAATAAGCATAGTCATGTGTAAAATTTTAATAGGGAAAATCTCTTGTGGGAAACACATCCTAATATACTAGAGCCCCCGTGATGCAGCGGGCATAGCAATAGTATTTTAATCCAACCGAGTGTACCATGAAGCAACGGGCTACAAACGATTATTAAGTGTAAAACATAGATCAAAGCATTAAGTGGTGATGTTGTTGTGATCCCAAATGGATCGCTAAGCAAAGACCGTACTACCCTTTCTGTCACTAGGTTTCCTCGCCGTTAGCCAATTATCTGACCTTAAGCTTTTATCAATCTATGGGATCTTGGGTACCTACAAGTCCACAGATTGAGACAAGATACAAAGAAACAAAATATACAACTCTCTATTTCAAACAATACGCAATGCTCCCATGGATTAGATGCACATAATCGCTGCGAGGTTTCTCCCCAACCCGCAGCATGTGAGGACTACTCACTCATAACAATAAGATCAAAGATAGAAAACATTGTGCAAAATCCTTAGATTGAAATCAAATATTCTTACAATGGTCGCTAAATCACAAGGAGATCTAAAGTACAAAGCAGCGGCTATGGATAATAGAGGGGATGGAAGATGGATGGATAAACAATGGTGTGGATCTCCTTGAGGTGTGTTGTTATGCAATCTGAGAATGGCTGCCTTTTGCGCGGCGGCTGAGACCTCAAAATATATAGGCGTCTTCACGAAAGTTGTAGGGTTTGATGAGACGGAGCCGCTGCCACTTGGTACTAGCGGATGGTACGGGCGAGCCCTACCCGTACCAGTGGTCATTACGGCCGCTATCGCCTAGAATTGACTCCACAATTACTTGGTCATGTGGACTTTCTCAAAAACCTTCATTATGACTCCAAATTTTGCATTAAAAACATGATTTCCTGCACAACACAATTGAAAGTAATGGTGTGCATATCTTTGCAATCATTAGTCATTAGTGGAAAGTATTGAGAGTTTCTTGTCAATTGTTTGACTAAAAACAATGTTTAAACGAGGTGGAAGATGGCTATTTTTGGAGCCATCAGGCACCTAGAGGGGGGGGGGGGTGAATAGGTGCTACTCCAAATTTTAACTCTTTTTCAGTTTTAGGATTGACACAAAGGTAAATTCTCTAGATATGCAACTAAGATGAATTTCCCTATATGACAACCTAGCTACTAGGCGAGTAAAGGTGGTGAGAGAAACAAGGTAACCATAGTGGAGACACAGGATTTGTTTTACCGCAGTTCCTTCCTTGTTAAGGGAAGTATGTTTGCGTTGGAGGGGTGGGCGGTACTAAGACCAGCACACCACACACTACTAGGGAAAAACCTATAGGATATAGGCTTATAGGAGGCACATATAGGATGCGATTCCACTAAATATACACGATGCACGACTCAAGGGTGTGTCTTCTATATTTGAATACTGGAGGCGCATCTATGAGGGTGCGTCTCCTATATTTCATATACGGACCAGATCAGGGTGCCCCCCTTATTCGAGGCGCACCTGCTCTATATGCGCCTCAAGTAGTTCAACTACTTGCAGCGCATATGGACTGGGTGCGCCTCGAATAGGTGGGTTGGCCCGGTGGTGGTAGGTTCCCCAATACTAGAGGCGCATATGCGCCTTGTGTATTTTTAGATATTGGAGGCGCATCACTTGCATATGCGCTTCAAATAACTGACCCTAAAAACTAGAGAAACCCTAACCCTAAAAACACACACACCCTACCACATGCCACGCACACCTAGCGGCAGTAGCCGTCGCTGCTTACACATACCATGCACGCAACAATGCTATAGCCCCACACCCCACACCGAACTAGACCTACATGCCACACCGCAGTAACCCGACCGCGTGTGCGCAACACACCACCTCAACCGGCCCCTGCGCCTGGTACGCACACCCCGCGAGCACCCACATGCGACACGCTACACAAACGCACCAACCCCACCCTTTACACAACACGCTACATGCACGCGGCCCACCCGCCCCGTGACCTGTCCCGTGATCCCCACCGCTTGCCCCGCTCCCCTCACCCTCCTGCCTCGCAACACGACCCAACACCATATGCACCCACAACGCGCGTTGCCAGCACACAACCCCCACCTCCTTCTCGATCTAGCCCCCTTGTGACCCTCTCCGGCTGCCGACTTGCTGTGCGCCGCCGCCTTTGGCTCCTGGCCGTGAGCGCCACCTAGCCGCTTCCCGCGCTGCCGTCCGCTGCCTTCGACAGCCAGCATTGTTAGTGCCCTTCCTGAGATCCTCCACTGTCGACCACTCCTCTGGCCATATGCACCACCTCTCCTCTCCTTTGGCCATCATCCTCCCCATGCCCTCCTCGACGCGGATGCCTCCCGTGCTTCTCCTCTGTGACCAGCACCAACAACACGCGCATCGGCAGCCGCCTGTTGGGAATATGCCCTAGAGGCAATCATGTATGATGTTATTCCCAATGTATTCATAAATTTATTATCCATGTATGAACTACTAATATGTATCATTGAATATGTGATTCGATTATGGAACTATATATGCATGTTGTTCATACTAGTTGTCCTTGGTCGTTGAGGTTGTGCTGGACACACAACTTAGACTAATGTGAAAGTCGGTTGATGACTCGGTTCCACTTGTCATGGGCATGGTGATGTCGTTCCGACTTACACGGATTCAACTAAAGAGTTTAGCAAGTCGGACTGACCCATATTGAGATGCAACGAACAAGTCGTCATTTGTATGTCTCAATCAATGTAATGCTTAGAGATGAGGTTATTGCACAATCCGAGTTGAGGATCACCAACTTAGGTTTTGTCAAATGTTGTTCCATCACTGGGAGGTTATAAAGGCAGAGTTCAGGTCGACTGAGAATCAAGCTGCGTGATGTGAATAACCAAGATGGGATTTTGCCCCTCCGACTGGAGAGATATTCTCTAGGCTCTCTCGGAAGATATGATTCGGAAAACATGGCCATGCATGACTCGATTAAGTGTTAACCGAGGCAATTAACTAAGAGTTCGGATAAATCACTTTTGTCGGATCGAGAAAGAGAGTCGAACTATTCAAGGGATGACAATTTTTTGCCTATAGTACGACCATGCATATCGTGAGGCAAAAGGGACTTGGACGAAAGTCGCATTGGAAGGTATGTCGTCATGACTCTTTGGTACTTGGGAGTTGGCACGTTCTGCTAGGAGCCACTACCGACTGATCGGTCACGAGTGAGACTCGGATCGTGTCCGAGTCACCATGAGCCTGTCGGGTCACACACTTAAGAGCGGGAGCAAGTTTGGGTTGGATCCGAATAGGAAACGGACCGAGTTAGTGAGTTGGACTCGTAGTGACTAATATAGGCCTTTTAGTGAATGGGCCACAAGTGAGTGGAGCCCACTTTCACTCCCTATATAAGCTGGGGCGCAGGTGTTTAGAGCACACGGTTAGGTCATTCCATGTGTTGGAAACCCTAGCTCCAGTTCAGTCCACCCGCCATACCAGACCTAGCAGTCTACCGCCGACGCTCCTCCTCGTACGTGTGGATACTGGTGGAGGTGCTATATGTTCAGCACTTCGATGATCGGATCGTGAGGACTACACTGCATCAAGCAACGTGCTTCATCGATTCCGCAACTGAGCGTCTAGTGGTAATTCTCGTGGCCTACTACCTCAGCTAGATCTTGGGATCACTGTGTAAGAAAAAAATTGTTTATCTCTACATGGCCCAACTGTGGTATCAGAGCATTAGATTCTGGTTTTAGGCTCAAGATCATGCATATATGATATGCAGTTAGCATTTGATTGGATCTAATTGCAGTTTATGTGGTCGATCTATGAGATAGATCGGTTTTGTAGGAAGTTGATTGGATCAACTATACTCAGGGGAATGGATGATCTGGTTTCCGTGATCTAACTGCCGAGGTCGTGGAACGACATACCCCTATCGGCCGGCTTCCGCCATCGGGGTAAACTGTGACACGTAAATCCATATGCGGTGATCAAAGATCAAAGAGTTTGGTTGAATCGGCGTATGGATCGGATTTGGGTAAAATTGTTTTATCCGATGAAGGAATCCATGTTCAAAATGCAGATGATATCTGCGTTTTCAGAAAAATCATCGAGTGATGCCTGCACCCGTGAGGGGCGATGTCCCTTTGATCCCCGCTCACTATCTGGATAGCGCCTTCGATGTCGTTATGAGTTTCACAACACCGATTGATATCGTATCTATGGATAACTTGTTTTTGCAGGATGATGTTGCGAATGGTATGTCTTATGTGCAGTTGATGTGTGTAATCCATACGTGATCTGCGTATCACGGTTTTTGTGAACCAGCTGGAGCTAGGTGTTGTCATTTTATTGTATAAACAACCTCCGTGTCGGATTCTCTATGTAATTTACTTTACTAGCTAGTGTAGTTGTTTGGAGAATCCGGATGGCATGCAAGTCGATGTACAAGTCGGCTACATGGAGTAAGGCGGCAAGTGACAAGAGTTGGCATCAGTCGAATTACAAGATTTTTGGAGATGGAGATCGCCATGAAGAGAGCCATACCATTTCACATTATAATTGCTTTATTTTGTGTTATTGTTATGTCTCTATTTTTACCTCTATTAGATAGTTGGTAGAAAGTAATCCCTCATAGATGGTCTAGTCGGTTTCCCCGCCAGTGCCGCACCATCACAAGTCGGACATTTTTGGTAGTGGACTTATAAAATTGAGGTGCTATCAATTCTTTCTGAGTAGGTGGGTTCGATTCGGACTCTTACAACAGAAGCACTCGGTAATCTAGACGGGTCTATCACAATGGTTGTGGGACTCAGGGAAAAGTCAGATGGGAGCCGGGGCATGTGATGCCACCCGACCAACAGGAGTCGTATGAGATACGATTGACAAGGAGTTGTCTACCTAGATCACTTGACGACTAGCGGTGATGCTAAAGCTCACTAGTCGGCTTGCTTATTTAGGATCCTGAATCACTAAGTAACCATTGAAGGGGTGTTGGTTCTAGTGGGAGCATAAGTATTAAAGTGTTTGATATGCTTGCTCTTTTATGGATACATGTCTTAAGTGTTTTGCATATTTTTCTGTTGTAGATCAATGGCACCTAGCAGTCTCCCTCAGATTTCCAGTTTTGCTTTGAGAACCATCTTAGAGAAAGATAAGCTAAATGGAACTAATTTCACCAATTGATATCGTAATCTGAGAATTGTTCTCAAGCAAGAAAAGAGGGACCATGTCCTAGACAACCCACTTCTAGATGAGCTGAATGAGAATGCGACTATCACAACCACCAATGCCTACCATAGGACTTGTGACGAGTCTACGGAAATTAGTTGTCTTATGCTTGCTCACATGGAACCGTACTTGCAGCAGCAATTCGAGAATGTTGAGGCATACGATATGATTGAAAGCCTCAAAAGTATGTTCCAGGCTCAGGCAAAGACCGAGAGGTATCAAGTCTCTCAGGCTTTGTTGAGTTGCAAGCTTAAGGATGGTGATCCACTGAGTACACATGTAATCAAGATGGTTGGTTAAGTGCAGTCTCTGGAAAGGCTGGGCTACCCCATTAGCGAAGAATTCGCTACAAACATAACTATGAACTCTCTTCCTAGTGTGTATGGTCAGTTCATATCAAACTACCACATGCATGGTATGGATAAGAAGCTCACTGAGTTACATGGGATGCTCAAGTAGGCTGAGGCGAATCTCAAGAAAGGCACCAGTCAAGTGTGGATGGTGCAGAATAAGGCTAAGTTCAAGAAGAGTTCTTGGACTAAGAAGAAGGCTAAGTCGGGAGGAAAGGCTCAGGACCCGGTCCAAAGCTCTTCCTCGGGGCTAAGCCATCTCCTGTAGCTAGATCGAATTGCTTCTACTACAAGGCGGATGGCCACTGGAAGAGGAATTGCAGCCAGTATCTGGTTGACAAAGCCAAGAGTGGAGGTTAGACTTCCGGCTCAGGTACGCTTGTTTTCAATGTTATAGACATTTATCTTGCCGATGCACCTGGTAGTTCTTGGGTATATGATACCGGATCAGTTATTCACATCTGCAACTCGTTGCAGGGACTGGTAAGAACTAGGAGCATGGTGAGAGGCGAGGTTGACATTCGAGTTGGCAACAAAGCGAGAGTCGCTGCGTTGGAAGTCAGCATGATGCAACTTCATTTACCATATGGATTCTTAATGGAGCTAAATAATTGTTATTATGTTCTAGTGCTTAGTCGAAACATTATTTCTACCTCATGTTTGATGAGACAAGGCTATGAGTCGAATATTAAGAATAATGGTTGTTCTTTGTATTTGAATGATATGTTTCACGGCTTTGCACCCGTCCATGATGGGTTATTTATTATGAATCTTGATGGTGACTCGGTCTATAATATAAATGTGAAAAGGTTGAGACCAAATGATCTGAATATGACTTACTTTTGGCACTGTGGGCTTGGTCATATAAGTTGGAAATGCATGAAGAATCTCCATGATGATGGACTCCTAACTTCGTTTGACTTGGAGTCGTTCGAGACATGTGAATCCTGCCTACTCGGCAAGATGACCAAGACACCTTTGGCAAAGAGTTGTGAAAGGGTGTCCGACTTATTGGGACTAGTACATAGTGATGTATGTGGCCCGATGAGCATGACAGCCAGAGGTGGTTATGAGTACTTCATTACCTTCACTGGTGATTTGAGTAGGTATGGATATATCTATTTGATGAAACATAAGTCAGAAGACTTTGAAAAGTTCAAGGAATTCTAGAATGAGGTACATAATCAAATCGACAAGAAAATAAAGTTTCTTGGTCAGACCGAGGAGGCGAGTACATGAGCCATGAGTTTGATGACCATCTAAAGACTTGTGGAATAGTTCCCCATCTCACTCCTCCAGGAACACCGCAAAGAAATAGTGTGTCAAAGAGGAGGAATCAGACCTTGTTGGACATGGTATGATCAATGATGAGTCGGACGGATTTTCCTTTATCATTTTGGGGTTATTGTCTAGAAACTGAAGTGTTCACACTAAATAGAGTACCATCAAAGTAAGTAGAGAAGACATCGCATGAGATGTGGACTGGCAAGAAGCCAAATTTGTCTTTTCTTAAGATTTGGGGTTGTGAAGCTTTTGTTAAGCGACTTCAGTTGGACAAGCTTACAACCAAGTCAGACAAGTGTATTTTCGTGGGGTATCCAAAGGAAACCTTGGGTTATTACTTCTACAACCGCGAAGAGGGCAAAGTGTTTGTCGCTCAGAACGGTGCCTTCCTTGATAAAGAGTTTCTTAGTGAGGGAGTCAGTGGGATCATGGTGCAACCGAAGAAATTCGAGAGGAAGTGACTAGTAGCGAGTCAGCAAAAGCCTTGGAGGATGAGCTGGTCATGGTGGCTGAGCCGGCAACTGCACCGACACTGCGAAGATTGGCTAGATTGTGAAGTGTTCGTGATGTATTATTGTTGAACAGTGATGAGCCGACAACTTATTCCGAAGCGATGGTGGGTTCTGATTCTGAGTCATGGCTTGGAGCCATGAGATTCGAGTTAAAGTCCATGGATGAAAATCAAGTTTGAAACTTAGTTGATCTGCCGAGAGTGCAAGACCCGTCGAGTGCAAATTGGTCTTTAAGGAGAAAACTGATATGGATGGAAATATTTCTGTCTATAAAGCATGGCTTGTTGCGAAGGGGTTCTGACAGGTTCAAGGAGTTGACTACGATGAGAATTTCTCACCCGTAGCGATGCTTAAGTCAGTTCGGATCATGTTAGCTATAGCAGCCTATTTTGACTATGAGATATGGCAGATGGATGTCAAGACGGCTTTCCTTAATGGAAATTTAACCGAGGACGAGTATATGATACAGCCTGAGGGTTTTGTTGATCCGGCTAAAGCTGATAAGGTATGCAAGCTTTGGAAATCCATTTATGGGTTGAAGCAATCATCTCAGAGTTGGAACATTCGCTTTGATGAGGTAGTCAAATCGTTTGGCTTCATCAAGAGTGATCATGATTCTTGTTTATACAAGAAGTTTAGTGGGAGAAAGTAAACTTTCTGATCTTATATGTGGATGACATATTACTGATTGGAAATGATGTCTAGATGTTGCAAGAAACCAAGGAATCATTGGAAAAGAGTTTTTCGATGAAAGACTTGGGTGAGGCGACTTACATACTAGGAATCTGGACTATAGAGATAGACCAAGGCGGCTCATTGGATTGAGTTAGAGTATATATTTGGACAAAGTGTTGAAGAAGTTCAACATGGAATCATCTAAGAAGGGGTCCTTACCAATGTCCCATGGCGTAAAACTTAGCAAGACTCAGTGTCCTTCGACAACTGATGAGCAAAGTTGGATGAGTGCGATTATGTATGCTTCTGCAGTCGAATCCATCATGTACGCTATGATTTTTACAAGGCTGGATGTTTCCTATGCTCTAAGTGTTGTGAGCAGGTACCAGGCTAACTCTGGAGAAATCCACTAGGTAGCAGCTAAAAATATCCTTAAGTACTTGAGAAGGACTAAGGATATGTTCCCAGTTTATGGAGGTGAGGATGAACTCAATGTAAGGGGTTACATGGATGCGAGTTATCTCACTCACTTGGATAATTCTCGTTCGCAATCCAGATATGTGTTTGTGATAAACGGAGGGGCTGTGAGCTGGAAGAGTTCCAAGCAAGATACGGAGTCTGCGTATACGACAAAGGCTAAGTATATTGCTGCCTCGGAGGCAGCAAAGGTAGCCGTTTGGATGAGGAACTTCCTCATGGATCTTGGTGTGGTTCAGGGCTCGTCCAATCCGTTAGACGTGTATTGCAATAACAATGGTGCTATTGCACGAGCCAAGGAACCTACACAACACCAGAAGAACAAATATATACTCATGCGGTACCACCTGATTTGCCAGTTCATGGATCAAGGTGATATCAAGTTATGCAAGGTACACACGGATGCAAACATTGTGGATCTATTGACAAAGACGCTACCACAACCAAAGAATGAGGCACACCTGAGAGCTATGGGCATTAGATGCCTACACATGCGATGTCGGATGATTGACTCTAGTGCAAGTGGGAGACCGTTGGGAATATGCCCTAGAGGCAATCATGTATGATGTTATTCCCAATGTATTCATAAAGTTATTATCCATGTATGAACTACTGATATGTCTCATTGAATATGTGATTCAATTGTGGAACTATATATTCATGGTGTTCATACTAGTTGTCCTTGGTTGTTGAGGTTGTGCTAGACACGCAACTTAGACTAATGTGAAAGTCAGATGATGACTCGGTTCTACTTGTCATGGGCATGGTGATGTCATTCCGACTTACATAGATTCAGCTAAAGAGTTTAGCGAGTTGGACTAACCCATATTGACATGCAATGAACAAGTCGTCATTTGTATGTCTCAATCAATGTAATCCTTAGACCTAAGGTTATTGCACAATCCGAGTTGAGGATCACCGACTTACGTTTTGTCAAACGTTGTTCCGTTACTGGGTAGTTATAAAGGCAGAGTTTGGGTCGACTGAGAATCAAGCTGCGCGATGTGAATAACCAAGATGGGATTTTGCCCCTCCGACTAGAGAGATATTCTCTGGGCCCTCTCATAAGATATGATTCGTAAAGCATGGCCATGCGCGACTCGGTTAAGTGTTAACCGAGGCGATCGACTAAGAGTTAGTCGGATGAATCACATATCTCGGATCGAGAAAGAGAGTCAAACTATTAAGGGATGACGATTATTCTCCCATAGTTCGACAAGGCATATTGTGAGGCAAAAGGGACTTGGACGAAAGTCGCATTGGAAGGTATGTCGTCATGACTCTTTGGTACTTGGGAGTCGGCATGTTCTTCTAGGAGACACTATTTACTGATCGGTCATGAGTGAGACTCGGATCGTGTCTGAGTCACCATGAGCCTGCGGGTCACACACTTAATAGCGGGAGCTAGTTTGGGTTGGACCCGAATAGGAAACGGACTGAGTTAGTGAGTTGGACTCGTAGTGACTAATATAGGCCTTTTAGGGAATGGGCCACAAGTGAGTTGAGCCCAGTTTCACTCCCTATATAAGCTGGGGGCAGGTGCTTAGAGCACACGGTTAGGCCATTCCATGCATTGGAAACCCTAGATCCAGGGTAGTTCAGCCGCCATACTAGACCTAGCAGTCCACCGCTGGCGCTCTTCTTCGTACATGTGGATACTAGCGGAGGTGTTGTACGTTTAGCAGTTCGACCATCGGATCGTGAGGACCACACTGCATGAAGTGACGTGCTTCATTGATTCCACAACTTCGCGTCTAGTGGTAATTTTTGTGGCCTACTACCTCAGCTAGATCTTGGGATTACCGTGCAGGAATTTTTTTGTTTATCTCTATGTTGCCCAACACTGCCAGGGACACCACAGGCCTCGATAAGTGCCGCTACCAAGCACCGCCACCCATGCGCCGGCCACCTCCTCCATCTCCCCCAACCTAGACCAACCGTCGCCAGAGCCCCCGTCGCCATCAGCCACCCGTGATGCCCCTGTATCCGCCTCTGGTAACCATCGTCGTGCGAGCGCCTCCCCGCGAGCACCCCACGCCAACGTCAGCGTCTCCCCGGCGCCGCCCCATCATCCGCGCCACCTCTACCTGAAGGGAATATGCCCGAGAGGCAATAATAAAGTGGTTATTATGTTATTCCAGGTTTATAGCAGATGTTTATATTCATGCTATAATTGCGTTAATATGAAGCATTAATACATGTGTGATTTATAAACAAAAAAAGGTTCCTAGTAAAGCCTCTCTTAATACTAGCATGTTGATTAACTGATGATCACATGTTTCCTGATCATGAACTTTGGATGTTGTTAATAACAGGGTCATATCATTGCAGAATTATATGATGAACAGTCATCCGAAGTCGATGTAAAAATACAATCATGTCCTCAAGTTTATATTGTTATCACATTCATAGTGACTCAATGTCCTTAGACCATGATATCACGTCAATCACTTTCACCGGAAAGGTACTTTGATTACATCAAACGTCACTTTGTAATTGGGTGATTATAAAGGTGTCGTTGGGTACTTGGAAAGTGTTAGTTGAGGCTCATGGATTAAGAGTGGGATTTGTCCATCCAGATGACGGAGAGATATGCTCAGGGCTCTCTCGGTGATATCCCATTGACATAGCTTGCAATCAAGTGATTTGATCACTAGGATGTTATGTCACAAGTACGAGAAAAAGAGTACTTGTCAAGAACGAGATTAAACAAGGTATGGATGATACCGAGTGATCAAATATTGGACAAGTAAAATATCGCGAGACAAAAGGAATTTGATTACAGCAAAAACGGTCCAGACGATCAATTGGATTTTCATGGAACTAGTGGAAGTCATTATGGATCTCTAGGTCCCGCTAATGATTATTGATTGGAGAGAGTCTCTATCATGTCTACATAGTTCTCAAACCCGTAGGGAGACACATGTAGGGTTAGTCGATGCAATTGAGCGGATAGGAAACATGGGGGGAAGATAATGAACATCACAGGAATTTGTTCCGTCAAATCTGCCGAAATGGTTTCGGGGTATCGAAACAAAGCAAGGGATTGAATTGTTAATGTGTTCATTAAATGAAGTACTCATAAAATGAAGTGTTCATTAAATGAAGTACTCATAAAATGAAGTGTTCATTAAATGAGTGACATTAAATCAAGTGATTTAAAAGTGGTTTTAATGAAAAGACTCTTGATTTTTGAGTGGAAAATGAATGAGAGAAAGTGGAGAGAGTTTTGTGTGAGTGGAGAGTCCACCACATAATTAAGGAAGAGGTGGGGGCATCCATATGGCTATGCGCCTAGCCCCCTTGGGCTGCCCTCGAATATCCACACAACTAGAGCCGGGTTAGGTTCCACTTGGCCCAGATCTTGTAGACTTCGAATATCCACACACCTAGAGCCGGGTTAGGTTCCACTTGGCCCGGATCTTGTAGACTTCGAATATCCACACACCTAGAGCCGGGTTAGGTTCCACTTGGCCTGGATCTTGTAGACTTCTAATATCCACACACCTAGAGCCGATTTAGGTTCCACTTGGCCCAGATCTTGTAGACTTCGAATATCCTTTCTCATTTCTAAACTAACATTTTCTCCTCTTTTAGATCACAACCAACCACCAAACTGCTGAGTTCCAGTGTATGCTAGACACATATAAGGACCTTTGCGCCAATCACGTCAAACTGCTTGCTGATCTAAAGAAAAAGTGTAAGTCATTTTACTTAAGAACTTCCATTCCCACTTCTCTATGTTACTTGCTATCTGTGTTAACTTTTCATCCGATTAGACAGCCGAGGCCGAGGCTGAGAACATCATCATGCACAAAAACTTGGCCGAGATCGAAGGTAATCCACCTTGATCATTTAGCCTTTGTGTGCTCTTACCTTGACTCGGCAGATAATTATACCTCGGCTCTGCCGGGTCAACCCACTATTACAGTTACACTTCAGGATAGCGTGCCTATTCCTGACATGATGCTTCACTTTATCGAACAAGCAGGAAAGCACCAGGCCGAATTGAAAAAGAAGGATGATGAGATTGTGTAGCTTTGCCTCAAGGATAATGAGATTACTCGGCTGAACGTCAAAATCCAGAGGCTCAAGGACCTCCACAAGGCAGAGTTGGACAAGGTCGACCAGGAGTTCTTTGAAGAGAAAGAACACTTGAAGACCCAACTATCCAAGGACACTGATTTGCTGAAGGAAGCTGACATCAAACTTAAGTCGGTGACCACTGAGTGTGAGAATCTCAAGACAAGGAGAACTGATGGTCATAAGGAGCTGACTCGGATCCTCAGCCATATTGCCCGTGAGTTCTCCTCCTCCATCTGACATTTGTTTCTATGGGTAATGTACCTTTACTTATTGATATTGCCTATTTTGTTCACAGGTAAGTTTCCAGAGAGCAAACCCCTTGCTTCTACCGCTGTTGCCAAGTTCCACTTGCAGCGGGGTGATGACTAGATTCCTGCACCAACAACAGGGTTATTGCAGTACTTGTAGCAACAAATATTTAAGAGTTTGTCCCGATGGTAGATCATTCTTTGCGTTGGCTATGGCTCCATTGTTGTCACAATAGATCACCATTGGATCCAACACACTAGGAACCACACCCAGTTCGGTAATGAACTCCTTCATCCAAACTGCTTCCTGTGCTGCTTTTGAAGCATCAATATATTCCGCCTCCGTTGTGGACCTTGTTACCACGGGTTGTTTGGAGCTCCTCCAACTAACTGCTGCCCCGTTCATGAGAAATACGTATCCAGATTGAGACTTAGAGTCATCTGGATCAGTGTCAAAGCTAGCGTTGACATAACAATTAGCGACCAGCTCTTCTTCACCTCCATATACAAGAAACATTTCCTTAGTTCTTCTCAAGTACTTAAGGATATTCTTGACCGCTATCCAGTGTTCCAAACCTAGATCAGATTGGTACCTACTAGTCAAACTAATAGCATGTGCCACATCTGGTCTTGTACATAGCATGGCGTACATTATAGAGCCTATGGCTGAAGCATAGGGGATCTTATCCATTATCTCTCTTTCTTCCTCCATAGCCAGACTTTGAGTCTTACTCAATGTCTTGCCTTACAACATAGGTAAGAACCCCTTCTTACTATCGTCCATTTTAAACTTCTTTAAAATCTTATCAAGGTATGTACTCTGTGATAGCCCTATTAGGCGTCTCAATCTATCTCTATAGATCTTTATGCCTAATATATATGACGCTTCACCAAGGTACTTCATAGAAAATTTGTTGTTTAGATAACTTTTAACACTGTTTAAAAGATATATATCATTTCCAATCAATAATATGTCATCCACGTATAATATCAGAAATGCCACATTGCTCCCACTCACTTTCTTGTAAATACAAGCATCTCCATAAGTTTGGACAAATCCAAACTCTTTGATCACCTCATCAAAGCGGAGATTCCAACTCTGTGATACTTGCTTCAGTCCATAGATGGAACGCTAAAGCTTGCACACCTTGTTAGCATCCTTTGGATTGACAAAACCCTTTGGTTGTATGATATACAACTCTTCTTCAATGTTACCATTGAGGAACGCAGTTTTGACATCCATCTGCCATATTTCATAATCAAAATATGCAACAATTGCTAACATAATCCTAACTGATTTTAGCATCGCTACGGGAGAGAATGTCTCATCGTAGTCAACTCCTTGAATTTATCGAAACCCTTTTGCGACAAGTCGAGCTTTATAGACGGTTACATTACCATCAGCATCAGTTTTTCTTTTGAAAATCCATTTATTCTCAACGGCCTTTCGGTCGTGAGGTAAGTCCACCAAGGTCCAAGCCTAGTTTTCGTATATGGATTGGATTTCATGGCTTCTAGCCATTTGTTGGAATCTAGGCTCATCATCGCTTCTTCATATGTCGTAGGGTCATCCATTTCATCAACCATGAAATTCACAACAGGATTCCCGTATAGTTCAGGAGATGCACGTGTCCTGCTAGACCTGCGAGGTTCGGTAGTGTCCTCTTTCGGAGTTTTATGATCATTATCATTAGTTCCTTCTTCATTTGGTGAAGTCAACTCCGGAACGACTTCCGGTGCTGCGCCACTCGCCATTTCATGAAGAGAAGGCTCAATAACCTCTTCGAGTTTTACCTTTCGACTACTCACACCTTTCGCGAGAAACTCTTTCTCTAGAAAGGATCCATTCTTGGTAACGAAAATCTTGCCCACGGATCTGTGATAGAAGGAATACCCAATTGTTTCTTTAGGGTATCCTATGAAGATGCATGTTTCCGCTTTGGGTTCGAGTTTATCCGGTTGAAGTTTCTTCACATAAACATCGCATCCCCAAACTTTAAGAAATGACAGCTTAGGTTTGTTTCCAAACCATAATTCATATGGTGTCGTTTCAACGGATTTAGATGGTGCCCGATTTAAAGTGAATGCTGCGGTTTCAGTGCATAACCCCAAAATGACAGTGGCAAGTCAGTCAGAGACATCATAGATCAAACCATATCCAATAGAGTACGATTACGACGTTCTGCCACACCATTACGTTGTGGTGTTCTGGCAGACGTGAGTTGTGAAACAATTCCACACTCTTTCATGCGTGTGCTAAAATTGTAACTTAGATACTCACCTCCACGGTCGGACCACAGAAATTTGATCTTTCTATTACGATGATTTTCCACTTCATTCTGAAATTCTTTGAACTTTTCAAAGGTTTCAGATTTGTGTTTCATCAAATAGATATACCCATATCTACTCAAATAATCCATGAAAGTAATTAAATAACGATATCCACCTCACGCCGACACACTCATTGGACCGCATACATCAGTATGTATGATTTCCAATAAATATGTCACCTGTTCCACTGAACCGGAAAAGAACGTTCTAGTCATCTTGCCCATAAGGCATGGCTCACATGTATCAAATGATTCAAATCAAGTGATTCCGAAAGTCCATTGGAATGGAGTTTCTTCATGCGTTTAACGCTAATATGACCTAGACGGCAGTGCCACATATATGCAGATATATCATCATTAAGTTTAATCCTTTTAGCATCAACATTATGGATGTGCGTATGATGAGTACTATCGAGATTCAACAGAAATAAACCATTCATCACGGGTGCATGACCATAAAAGTTATTATCCATATAAATCGAACAACCATTGTTTTCGGATTTAAACGAATAACCACATCACATCAAACAAGATCCAGATATAATGTTCATGCTCAGTGCAGGCACCAAATAACAATTATTTAAGTTTATAACTAATCCCGATGGTAGGTGGAGAGGTAGCGTTCCGACGGTGATCACATCAACTCTTGATCCATTGCCGACACGCATCTTGACCTCACCCCTTGCTAGCAGTCGCTTGTTCTACAACCCCTGATTCGAGTTACATATGTTAGCAACCGATCTAGTATCAAATACCCAGGTGCTACTGTGAGTACTAGTCAAGTACACATCAATAACATGTATATCATATATACCTTTGTTTGCCTGGCCGGCTTTCTTGTCCGCCAAAAACTTGGGGCAGTTGTGCTTCCAATGGCCAGTCCCCTTACAATAGTAGCACTCGGTATCAGACTTAGGGTCAGCCCGAGATTTCTTTTCAGGCGCATCAACAGATTTGCCACCCTTCTTTCCCTTCTGTTTACCCTTCTTGTCTTTCTTGAAACCGGTGGTTCTATTGACCATCAACACTTGATGTTCTTTCCTAATCTCCACTTCTACAGTCTTAAGAATTGACAGAAGCTTGGGGAGAGTCTTCTTCATGCCCTGCATGTTATAGTTCATCACGAAGCTCTTGTAGCTAGGTGGCAGAGATTGGAGAACAAGATGTATGCCTAAGTCAATGGGAATCGTTATTCCCAAGGACACAAGCTTATCGGCGTACCTAGACATTTTAAGTACGTGCTCACTTACAGAGCTGTTCTCTTCCATCATGTAGCTAAAGAACTTTTCTGAAGCATTATAACTCTCTATGGTAGCATGGGTATCGAAAATCATTTTCAATTCACCCATGGTATCAAAAGCATTGCCATTTTCAAAACGCTTTCGAAGTTCTGGCTCTAGCCCATACAGTATACCGCAATGAACTAAGTTGTGGTCCTCCTGACGAGTCACATAGACATTCTTTTCCTCATCAGGGGCATCAGGAGCTGGTGGGGGGCCTAGCGGCGCTTCTAGCACATATTGCTTTTGTGCAGCAGAGAGGAGAATCCTCAAATTCATATCCCAGTTGGTGAAGTTGCTACCATTCGCAGCAAGTTTCTCTTTCTCCATGAACACATTGAAATTAAAAGCAGGTGGTGCCATCTACAACAGAATTTGTAAAGTTTATTTAGACTAAGTTTATGATAGATTGAGTTTAACTAAACTCCCACTCAAAAACAACATCCCTCATGTCTTTTTGGTGATTACATGAACCAAATCCACTACACCAAGTCCGATCATCACGTGAGTCGGTGTAGCTTCAAAGGCGAGCATCTATATGGGCATCATATCAACTATATCACTCATGCTTAACCTTTCGGTCCATGTTCTGAGGCCATGTCTGTACATGCTAGGCTCGCCAAGTAAGAACCTTAGTACTCGCGTGTGTAAAACTTTCTTACACCCGAAATATGATCGTGGATTCAAGTACACCCGATCATCACGTGATGTCTTGAAGCGGCGAAACATAAATGGTGCGTCCTTAAGGAGGAACACATTTTTATCTTGATATTTAAATGAGGGATCATCTTATAACGCTACTAAAACACCAAACTAGCAATATAAGATGTGAACATCATATGTGTAAAGTGAAATGATATGGTTCTTGCATTTGATCACTATCATATGCATCGTGGTATGATCTCTATCATTCCTTTGTGTGTAAGGCCAAGGACTATGGAACTTACACGTTAAGTATGTTGTAAGAGTATCAACTATACATCAACTTACAACATTACCATGTCATGACACAAGCCCATCAACGATCTAAACTAGACGCCTCTAATTTATCAATTGCAAGTTTTACGTGGCTTAGGACTTTCGAATATAGAAATGTTCTTACCTAAGAACATGGAACCACAACAATGATAACCAAATTGTTAGCAACTTGTTGTAAATCAGATATTGACTATAGTAGGAGAGACAGACACCTGCCAGCCACTTATTCAAAACTAGTTGCATGTGAGTCATGGAATCGGTCTCATGTGCGATGACATGTAAGGTTGGTCCGGGCCGCTTCATCCCACTATGCCACCAATATCCAAAGTACATATAAGAAGCAATAACATGATCATCACCGCCCACATACTCTAATGTGTTCTACCCGTGCAAAGCACCTACACATAAATCAGGCTCTGATACCACTGAAGGGTTCGCAACATAGAAAACGGAAATTTTCCTATGATGTGAACTATACGCCAAGATCTATCTACTAGATACAAGCAATGGGTGGATATACATCCATGGATAACTTACCCTCGAAGACAACAAAGTTTTGTTAACAAGTAGGAACTCGTGGATGATGTAGTCGTACGCTTGCTGATCTCAAGATTATGTGGAAGTCCTAGCGCCGCAAACCAGCAGCGCATCCGCACTCGCACACACGTCAAGGCCACCGAACAAACTCTGCCTCCTTGCTCCAGCAATGCAGTGGATGCATCAATTCCTTCCAGATGAAATGTCACCGGGAACATGTATCTCGCTAATCCGAGACCAGGGGGAATAATTCTATAGGGGGAGAGAGATCCTTCATGAGGAGGTGTGAGGAAGAAGGGTGAGAGGGGTGGCCTTTTATAGGAGGAGGGGGGGTACCCCTCCCCATGGCTGGCACCAGATGGTGGGCGACCCCTCACCTCCCCCATTCATGCTGTGGTGACCCTCAACATTCCTCTTTAAAGTCTTTACTTTAAACGCATTAAATTTCTCCAAATTTAATGCTCTCTCATTTAATAAACTCTTTTATTGATTTTATTCAGAATTTTGTTAATTACTTTAATTAACAAACATTCACATAAAACCCCCTGCAACATTTCAATATTACATACAGAACCAATTTCAGCAATTTCACCCGAAACAGTTTCGGTGTCTATTGAAATAATTCCAGCGCTTTGCAATTCATTCGTTTGAAACATATTTGCTCCAAATGGTGTTGGTTTCCCTTAAGTGTGTCACCCTACGATTCATGAATAATGCAGACATGATCGAGACCCCTCTCAGATCAATAATCAGAAGCGGGACCTGGAGATCCATACTGACTCCTACACATTCTACGATGACTTCTGTGATCGTGAGAACCGTTCACGCTGGTAACTAAATCCCTTTGTCTCGTGATATATTACATGTCCGAGATTCGATCATCCGTATCTCCATACCTAGTTTGATCTTGTTACCAACATGTACTCTTTTCTCGTTCCTGTGATATAACATTCTAGTGATCTCATCACTTGCTTGCAAGCTAACCAATGTGATATCACCGAGAGGGCCTAGAGTATATCTATCCATCATCGTGATGGATAAATCCCACTCTTGATCCATGAGCCTCTACATAACACTTTAATAGCACTGAACCCACCTTTATAATCACCCTTTTACAGTGTGACGTTGATGTTATCAAGATACTCTTCCAGTGTTAGTGATTAACATGATCTCATGGTCTAAGGACTAGGATTACTTTGTTAGATGTTATAGAAATATAAACACAATGATTTTGATCGTAATGCTATACTTCGGATGAATGTTCATCACATCATTCCACTAATGTTGTGACCTCGTTATTAACAACATCCAATGTCCATGATCAGGAAACCTTGATCATCTTGTTAATCAACGAGCTAGTTTATAAGAGAGGCATAACTAGGAACTTTCCTTTTCTTTATTAAACACACATGTATTAATGTTTCCAAATTAATACAATTATAGCATGCAAAATAAACATCTATCATATACTTGGAATATGTATAATAACAACTTTATTATTGCCTCTCAGGGCATATTCCCTTCACAAGGAGCGTTTTGCTTTCCTTATATTTTATCACAACATCATCCACATAAACTTGCACATTTTGACCAATTTGGTCATGTAAACATTTTGCATGCATCGTTGATACGTTGCTCCTGCATTACTGGGTGATAGCAATAAGCCCCATACGGGGTGATAAACACAGTCTTTATTTGATCATCCGGATTCAGAGGTATCTGGTGAAAGCCAGAATAAGCATCTATGAATGATAACAACTCACACCCAGTGGTTGAATCTATGACCTGGTCTATCCTTGGTAGTGGAAATGGATCTTTTGGACACGCCTTATTCAGGTTCGTGTAATCGATACACATGCGCCATACCACTACCAAATTCGGATAATCCTTCTTCTTTTCCACGAGACCGGATTAGAGAGCCAATCCGGGTAAAGTATCTCCATGATAAATCCGGCTACAAGGAGCCGAGCTATCTCATCTCCAATGACCTTTCTCCTATCTTTGGCAAAGCAGCGAAGAGGTTGCTTCACCGGCTTTGCTCCGGGTCTTACATTCAAAGAGTGCTCTGCCAACTCCCTCGGCACACCTTGCAGGTCCTGTGTAGACTAAGAAAATATATCCCGATTCTCACGGAGGAAGTTGACGAGATCGCTTTCCTATTTGTCGCTTAACCCGGCACCAATAGTTACAGTGCGCTCTGGGAACTAATCATCAATGGGCACCTTCTTTGTATCCTTTGTTGCTTGAAACGAAACACTCCCATGCGGGTTAGTCATAGCCGACATATGCTGCTGTGCGGACTGAGCCAAAGCCACCACCTCCTGAATTTCCTCTTCTCTTGAGCAATCACAAGTGACTCAGCCAGGTTAGATCCGGCGGAAGCGCACTCAATGGAACACCTGAAGTCCCCAGTTATGGTATTCACCCCCTTGGTTCGGGCATTTTCATCTTTAGGTAACTGATGTGAGTACTCGACATGAAATTGTTCAGAGCAGGCCTTCCGAGTAATGCGTGATATGCGCTTTCCAAGTTCACCAACTCAAACTCTAGGTTTTTAGTCCGGTAGTTGTCCCTTGTGCTAAATAACATGTCAACCCGGACCTTGCCAATGGGCTCACAGGAGATACTCGGCACAATGCCTTGAAAGTGGTCCTTGTTGCTTGAAGCATGTTCTCCGATATTCCCAGCTTGTGCATGGTATCCTTGTATATGATGTTAATGCTACTACCATTGTCCATCAGTACCTTGGAAAACCTCGCATTGATATTCGGTCCAATGAATGTCAGATCCAATACAAGTGCATACGATCCAGGACTCGGCATGAGCCTGGGGTGGTGCTTGATGCTCTAGGTGATTTCCTGGTCCGACCAAGGCATATACCTCATCACAGTCGGCATTACCGCATTCACCTCCATATGTCGGCACTACAAGCTCTTTTTGTCAGTCTCCTCTATGGTGAACACATAGTAACTTTGATGATGCTCTCTGTACTCATTTCTTCCTTCATTGTCGTGATACCCTTGGTCTTGTTGTTGCTGGTTATTCACTTGATGCGCTGCATCCCTTCTTTCTTGATTTTCATACCTCGGTGGAGGTGGAGGCAACATCAACTGTTGTCCATTCCCTCCAGTGAGCAATTGCTGCCGAGGTGCTTCATTCTGAGGTGCTACGTGCCGAGGTCCATCATGCCAAGGTGCATCGTGCCGAGGTGCCTGAGCATTCCCCGAGCTAACCTGCTCTAACTTCCTCATCCATTCACATTCTCGAGTCGTACGATTCACCGGACTATTTGGACTTGGCGTATGGAACTTGCCCGGCTGATCCAACATAGACTCGAACGTGTATCTCAGATGGTACTTTCTTTGCTGCACTGTTTCTTCTGTTCTGGAGTCCAAGGCTTCATGCCTTCACCCTTTTGCTGCCAATGTTTCCCTCCAGTTTTCTGGCGCTGGCTAGTGCTGGCATTGGGTTGATCTCGATCTACAGGCTCCACTTGCCGCGATCTGTACGTATAATCCGGACGATCATCTCTTCTTTTACCTCAGAAATCATTCCTCCTAGATGATCTGGAACCATCTCTGTTGTAGTATTCCTCATTTGACTCGCTTGACGTTAGCCGAGGTTGGGTCGGATCTCCCAAAGCATACGAATCTGCGATTCTGATCATCTCAGCCAAGGTAGTTGGCATATCTCGCTGCAACCTCTGCCACAACATACTTCCATATCTACAGCCTTGAGAAAACCACAAAATTCCTTGTGATTAGATTACTCCCTCGCAGGAATTGCGCACATTGCACCACCAAGTCAAGAACTCTCGGTCCGGCTCATTCGGTCTCTATTTGCACATCACTAGGGTTTGTGGCCTATTCGGCCTCTTGTATGTGCTTGAGAAATTGTTGATGAACAACTCTTCGAAATCTAGCCAACGGTTGATGCTTCCTGGCGGTAAATTGTTGAACCAGACCCTTGCTGGTCCTTCCAACATCTGGGGGACATATCTCACAGCCCATCTCAAATTACCTGTGGCAATGTTCACTATAGTTGTGTAATCAATGAGCCAATCATCCGGCTTAGTACTACGGTCATATGTATTCATCCCTCTGGCTAACTTAAAGTTCACCACAGGTGGTTCTCTCATGATCTGAGGTCCAAAACATGCGGGACCGGGAGGACCCTACACCTCAATCATCTCCAGCCTATAGATTCGGTCTAGCTTCAGCCTTGCATCATCCAGCTGCAAATTCCTGCTTCCCAACCATGATCCAATCACATGGTGCTCTGGTCTAGGAAATCCGGCATCAACCATTGCTGAGTAACCATCATTGTACATGTCCTAACCCGGACAAGCATTTTGCTACTGCATTGCTGGGCTAGCACTTCTCTCCTGTCGAGGCACATACTGCTGCTGCTGTTGTAGAGGTGCATTTTTCCCTGTTCCTGTCGGATCACGCTATCTGACATTGCCATTGGTAGCGTTTCTTTGACTAGCATTGCCTTGGTCGCGGTTACCTCGGCCAGCTTCACCTCAGCTAGCACTGTGACGATCCTCATCAACTTGCACTATTTTTCCTTTTCCTGCCCTTACCGGGTCATACAGAATCATCTGCTTGTCTCTTCTACCCGAGGTTACCACTTCCTCTCTCATAGGGCCGTTACCAGGGGACAACGCAGCTGCAGCGGATTTCACTGGGTTATTTCTTGCAGAATAAACTACATGTGACGCTCCGGGTTGTGCTGGGTTTGCCTTGTTTATTTCCTCATTCTGCTGACATGCTACCCTCATTAAGTGGTTAACTCTCTCATGTTGCCCCTCTCGGGCCTCTCCGGTTAAGCCTTCTAACTCGGAAGCAGCTGCATTGGCAGCCCTAAGGTTCTTAGCCAAGGTACTATACCTCTCCAGCCCTATAGTTGCTATAGTAGCTATCTGACCCGACTTGGGCATATACTCCTTGTCAATCTCAGTTCTCAGGTTCCTACCTCAGTTTTTCACTCCATCTATGCGGTTTGCCTTTGCATACTCCCGCAAAGTGATGTTAAGTGACTGCTGCAACTCAGCTACTTTTTTTTGAACCAGCTAGCATTTTCTGCCTAGTTTCCTCTAAATCGGGTTGTGCCTGAGCCAGATCTACCACTGGCGCTATGGGTGTTGCTAAGCTATCTATTGCCTGCTGTAGTACATTCTCTCACCTCTCTAGAGGAGGGAATCTAGACCTTGCCTGCTTCGTCGTGGCGTCTGGATCTAGTGCTAGGTCTTTGCTTGCTCCTGCATCAGGCGTTGTTACATGACCTCAACACAGCTTGCAGGGCGAGTGATACGCGCGCCACGAGCCGTGCTGAGAGGTGGCTCGCCTCCCTCGACGACATGTTGCGGATGTATGCATGACTCGTCGACGCTGACGCTGATCTTGTGGGTGCCAAGCTTGATAAAGAGGTTGTTGCATGGAGCAGGATGCCTACCGAAGCTCCCAATGTTGTCGCTGATGTAATCCAGCGCTCCAAAGTCCTGAACCAGACCGGAGACAATGTGTTCGCCGGTGCCGAAGCTGTTTCCTGTCTAGATTTTTATACCTGCTAGCGCTGCTAGCCCCACGGTGGGTGACAACTGTCGTGGTGGTGGCACGGCAGATGCCATGGATAGGCTAAAGATGGGGCCAATGTGCACTAGAGGAATCCAGGGAGGGATAGTGTGGTGATTCCACACACTGGTATTTGTATTTGTATCTTGTTGGATGTGGATTACAAGGGCTCCTCGAGTTGTTCGTGAGAAGGAGACTAGTTCTCTTATTGCCCACTACGAAGCTCTAGGGTTCTTCCTTAACAGAATGATTAATCCTTTGCTATGGAGGCCCTGGTGCTCCTTATATAGGGCAACCCAGGTTACAGATCTAGGGCACACGTGGAAGCATATTCCCTGAATATGCCCTTTGGTTAAAGCAAGATGCCTCTTTTACACTTTAAACGACTAGTCCGGACTCAGGGCGTAAGCCTCCTTGAGCCCCTCTATGGCGTTGCATCACCTAGCGTCAGCCGACACTAGCTACGTCACCTTTGTCGGCCACGCCCCGCTAGTCCTTCCCTCTGACTGCTTCGCTCACGCTACAGTGGATAGAGGCTAGCTTTTGACCAGCGAGAGATTCATTCCTTCCCTTGGAAGCCAAATGTAACCCGGCTAGCGCTTGGCTAACCCGGCCACGCGGGTACCTGCAAACTTGGTAAATTGAACATAGCCGACATATGTTTTATGTCGGCCGGGTTAACGTTAGGTGAACATCCACCGGGCCGGGTCACTCCATAAGTCGTCCTACCTTGAGGTGACCCGGTCAGCATCCGCTTTGACCGCGTCGTACCTCGGCTAACTCAGCCTTTATACCCAGGCGTGACCCTACCTGGGGGTATCCCCTAACACTCACCTAAATAAAGTCCCCTCCTCTCCTCTCTCACACAAAAATTCACCCCTCTCCCATATGCCCTTTGGTTGGTATCTTCTCCCTCTTGCTAGCCTTGTCCATTGCCACTAGAAAGGCGCTTAGGAAAAGCCCTGCTCGAGATCTTCCTGTCCACCACCTCTACCATGGCGTCGTGATGTTGGAGTTCCTGGGGATCCGCTACTTCCGATGCTCGGCTAGAGCGAGGAATCGGGAGTCGTTGGCACACCGTACGTGTGACCGATTACGGAGGCGCTACCTCTTGTGGTGATGATCGTCTGTGCGTCCTTGAGGACGGTCAATTACATTCTATATCATCCACGTTTGTTTGCGGCACCGTTATCTCGCATTACAATTTTCGAGGGCGAGTCCATTTGAAACCGCTATATGTATCTCCTAGATATGATCTTGGTCACTACAACGAATCTGGCTATATATGACCCTCTATTTTTGTCACAGAATCGTCACAATAATCCCTTTATGACGATTTTGAGATCGTCGAAAGCTGGGCGTCGCTAATGAACTATAACGACGTTTTTTCCGAAATCGTCATAATTGTCTTTGACGATATTGGATCGTCATAACCTCTATGATGATCCAATATCGTCACGGACCATCTAGCCTAGCCAGGTCAGATCCCACATGGCCAATCCGACGTGGCAAAACTATGATGAAATGCGAACATCGTAACACAGATTTAGCCCAGTCCATTTCTGTCACTTATTTGGGACGAGCCCAATAACGTGGCCAATTGTCTTTGACCTAGTTCTTTTCATGGTCCATTTTAATAATGGGCCTCGGCCTTTTTGAGAATCCATTTATTACAATTATCAGCCTTTTGCTTCTGATATATATTGTTCATTTACATTTTTGTTTTGGTTGTGGCATAATTATTCCAGTACTACTTTAGCCCAAGGCCTTTCATTGTAGTCCAGATTACTTTGGGCCAAATCCTCTTTAGGGTCCTATATTCCAATCATCCCATACTCAATATAGCAGGTAAATATACACATGAATCAACACTTGATATAAGTACCAATTCAGCAAAAAATATACATCAGCAAAATTTCAAATTCAAAGTAATTCGAGCATTATGAGCAATGAAGCTGCAACCAGCACCTAGTTCACAGCCACCAAGTACACGCAATTAGGTCACATATCCACCATGTACACAATAAGGTCACACAGCCACCAAGTACCATATCGCAACCACTAGGATGAGCTTGATCCTGTACTGGTTCTTCTTGATCTTGTCCTCGAAGTTCTCCAGCTACAGGTTGTTCCGCTGTAGCTCATCCTACATCGCCCAGAAACAAAGAACCCATATAAGACAACAAACAGCAATACAGTTCATCAAACATTCATTTTGCTTCTAGTGAACAAGTGTACACCTACGTGGACATAATTAGTTGTCAATCCTGATTATGAAGCTCGCAGAAACTAAAACACATCTCAATAATTTTTCATCAGAAGATACATGTTCAGTATATACAAGCCAAATGCACATCTAATAGATAACCCATGCATCGGTTTTAGAAGTCCATTTTAAGACACTTCAATGATGTAGCATATCAGTAACACCTCCTTGTAACATCATATGCTCAGCGGACAAATGATTTCAGCATGGACAACAATAGAAGAGGGATGTTTACCTTCTCCACATGGAGACTTCCTGGTGGTCACGTTGAGAACCTTAGTGGGCATCCTCATAGGTCACTTCACCCTTGTGTAGAGACAAGGTTGTCCACCACTGGCAGCTGCAGAAATCAAAGGAAATCGAGGCTTGATCTCATTGCCATCAAGGACTAACTCATTATAGCAACTGATTTAGTTGGGTGATCTGCTGGTGCAATCTGGTGGATTAACTCATTACAGCAACTGATCCAAGCTACTGATTTAGTTGGGTGATCTGCTAGTGCACACAGATCACCAAACTAAAGCACCAGCAGAGCGCCAGCAGATCACCAGCAACCCTTGACATATGCGAAGTTGAATATCTAGATCAGAGACAGGACCCAACAGCAAAATCGTACCTCACTGCAAGATTCAAAGGGCCTTGAAAAGGAGAACGGTGACGAGCTTGTCAGCCTGTAGCTTCCGCGGAGTGGCGACGAACACAAACATGCCACCAAGGTTCAGCAGCTACGGTGGCATTGGCTCCATATCAAGGCTCCTCCATCTATGTCCTTCTCCACTTCTGAAAATGAAGATGTCAACTTGAACTTCTAAAACTACAGGTGCAAGTTGCACAAATAAATAACAAGCGAATGCAAAAAACAGGTGGTGTTTCTAGAATGGGGTGGTAGCATTTCCCTAGTTATGTGCAATGATGATCTGCCACAAACTTCCATTTGGTACTACTAGTCAATCTACTACATCTCTTAATAACTATCATTCAAATATAAGCATGTACTAGCTCAGGGAATTCATGACTTGGAGAATTTAGTTGACTTGAAACATTTAATGGACCATAGAGTATGATGAAATAAGGTGCAAAATTAATGGTCAAATAAGATAACAATTGTGCATAACTGTCAGCAATCAGTATACGGTAAGAAAGAGCCCAAATGATCAGCATACAACACTATCTTTTACAATATACAAGCACCACTAAAGTAGTGTGTTTTACCATGTGTTTTACCGCGAACACCAAGATTGTTTGTAATGACAAGTTAAACAGAGCAGCATACATACTCTAGTGGTATCTCTGGAGGTGAACCTGCAACTCCATATGCATATTCTGGCTTGGGCATGCAACGAGGCTTGATAACTAGTAGAAAAATAGTTGCTGAAGTTTCTCTATTCGTAAATCTCAATATGAACCATTGATAAATTGGCTACAGGACACACCTCCACTTGAGCATATTTATTTGCATGAAAATGAGTTCATGTGGCTACTACAGATGCATTATTACTTACTTCGTCTAGTCCTTGAGTAGTACCACTTGATCTTCACTTGGGTTACTTGCTACATGTTACTTCATTTCTAAGATAAAATCACACTAAAATGGGTCATCTTGAGGCTCACAGACATCATGGAGTGCATTATCTTAATAAATTTCAATTGAATTATCAGTACAGACTATGAAGACATGAACTTAATCTAAACAATCATTCAGTCATAATCTAAACAAGGTACATACACCCCCAAAAATAAGTACCTGCATAAAGTGGTCACTACACCGCCGCCACAGCAATGCCATCGGTCATTCTACTTTTAGTACTGAAAGATACTGAAGCATATGCATGAAGTGGTCAACACTGCAAAGCCTTCTAATGCACTTCTCTAGGTGAAATCAGAAAACAATAGCATGCACTTCTCTATGTTCTATTCATAAAAGAAAAATGAAAAGTGTGATGCAGTATGTTCTAGAAGTTATGGCATTAACCACATGCTACCAATCATGAATGTTTCATGTGCAAATTCAGAAGTGCAATGAAACTTTAACTAGTACATATTTAGAAGTTTCAGAATATAGAAATACAAGATACTCCAGGCAAATGCATGATTGTGTGTAACTCCAGGGAAGCAATGTTACCAGGCAAATGCAAGTAAATTCATTCACATACTGCAATTCTACAAGGTGGCTCTCTCCATACCATTAACTGCAATTACAACATGAAGACACACTATGACTTATACAAATTTCACATGCTCTTCTTGACTCGAAACAGGTAACAAGTAGAGTCAAACAAGCTAATTTCCCCTAGTTATTCTGAAATGTAACTCCTAGTCTGCTTGACTTAGCACTGTCATATGTAGTCAACAAGTACACCTACCACATTTAAAGGATATTCACCAACAATTTTTCCTATAGGTACTCTAGTAGTTGGTTATGCTTGCGTGAGACAATATGCCATCATGTTGCAAATCAGTCTAGTTTGAATTACATATGCACTGAATAGGTGAATCTACTCTGATGTTTCCTAGTCTCACTTCAGATTCTCTAGCTAGCAACAGCCAAATTAAGGAGTAGCGGAAGGGCATCACCAGCACCAGCGTAGCTGCAGATCCGCGAGATGGAAAGAGGGAACCTGTAGAAAGAGGGAACCTGTAGAAAGAGGGAACCTGTAGAAAGAGGGGTGAATCAGACCTGGGAGGTGGAAAGAGGGAACTGATCGTGCCTGGATTCATTGGTCAGTGCATATCATTGATGTAGACGTGGTCACGCGTCGAGCCAGCGCTTGTCCCCAGAAGAGGCGAGAAGTCGCGGTCGCCGCTGCAAAGTTCCAGCTCCTAAAGTATGTCGGCCGCCGGGAAGATGCTTCCGCCATCACTCCTCGTGTGCCTGCCTCATTGACGCATCCAGTGGTACCTAACACAGAACGATGTGACCTGGAGATCGGAGGAGAGGGGAAGCGGAGAAGGCTGTAGTGAGACGCCTGCTACTTGAGTGCCCGATCCGTAAAATCTAGAAAATGCAAAGAGAGACTCACCGACGCAGAAGGATGGAGAGGGGGCCTAGAAGACACGGTAGTCGTACGAAAGGATGGAGCGCTTGGCATCGCAAGGTCTAGGACACGTGAGATACAGGACGGCGCGCAAGATCCCGGCTGACACGAGACCCCGGACACGCCAAATCCTGGACAACATCGCGCCTCTCGTCTCCTCGTGTGGCGGCAACAGACGAAGCGAGCACGCCAGATCCTGGATAGCGTCGCGCCTCTCGTCTCCTAGCATGGAGGCATAGGAGGCCATGGAGCTGGAGCAGGCAGGGAAGATTCTCTCGAACAGAGGGTGGCGGCGGTGCTCGAATCATGCTGGAGAAGGGGAGCGGCGGCATTTGCTTGCTTGTGTGTGGTGGCGGGCAATAGAATTAGGGTTGAGGAGCCGGCGGCAAAGGAGGAGGGAGGGGAAGATGGAGGAACAGGAGGAGTGGTGTTCGACGTGGAGTGGTGTTCGACGTGGAAAGATGCACGCGCGCAATGTGTCCTGTGTCTGCGCACGATGGTAAATTTTTTTGGTGTCTACACGCGATCGGTGTCGTGCCATGTCATCGATCCATGTCGAGTTCCTATGTTACAACATCCTATAATTTACAATGGTTTGCAAATAACTTGATTATCGACATTGTGGCTGAAATTCGTAGGTAGAGTGGTTCTCTCCTAGAAAGCCCAAAGCCGCATAAAATATGCAAAAATAAATTAGAGGCATCTAACTTGTTTTTGCAGGGCATGTGATGTGATATGGTATATGATACATATATTGTTGTATGCAATGTGTTTTATTGTAAAACAACCAGTAGGAGCCATATTGTTTTTATTTTATTTTATGGCCTAAGTGTTGGAAAATGGAAAATCCATGTAATTAGATTAGTGGAGAACAACCATGGTGATGGAGCCATGGACCTTGGTGGAACACCGTTGGAGTGATGGATATCATACCAAGACGCACAAGATGGAGATCGAGTGCGAGAAGGACCATATCATATCACATTATATATGCATTTGATGTTTATCCTTTGATGCATCTTATTTTGCGTTGATTTGATCACCTCGGTAGTATTTGATTGCCTCAATTGCATTATAAGATGATCCCTCCACTAAATATCAAGATAATAATATGTTCTTCCTTAGTATACACCATTAAGAAAGTTCATCGTCTCGAAGCACCATGTGATGATTGGGTGTGTAGATTCTACGTTCGCATACAACAAGTGTTAGACAGTTTTACACACGCGAGTACTAAGGATCTTACTTGACGAGCCTAGCATGTACATGCATGGCCTTGGAACATGAACCGAAAGGTAAAGCACGAGTCGTATGGATGATATGATGCCCATACGATGCTCTCCATTGGATTTGTGCCACCACTCATGATGATCGGTCATGGCATAGTGAATTTGGTTCGTGTAATCACTAAAATGACTAGAGGGATGTCATTTTGAGTGGGAGTTCTTATAAGTAATTTTTGGATTTACTTGAACTCTATCTATTTTAAACCTAGTCTAAATAGTCTTTGCAAATACATTGCCAATCATGGCACCCCTGCATTCAATTTTAATGCATTTGTTGAGAAAGAAAAACTGCAAGAAAATGGGTCTAACTTCACCAACTGGCACCGCAACATGAGGATTATCCTCACGGGCATGAAGAAGTCCTATGTGCTGGATAGTCCGTTAGGTGATGTCCCTGCAACTAGCGCGACACAAGAAGAGCGTGACACGTATGAAATGAAATTTGATGAATACACTCTTGTGTGGTGTGCGATCCTCCAGTCGCTAGAGCTTGAACTCCAAACACGCTTTGAACTTACCGATGCTGATATCATGCTAGAGGAACTCAAAACTATGTTTGGGGACCAAATCCATCCTGAGAGATATGAGATCTCCGATAAGTTCTTTAGCGCTAAGATGGAGGAGCACAACTCTATGAACGAGCACGTCATTAAGATTGCGGGCTACACTCAACGTCTTGAGACACTGGGATGTGAGATTCCAGCTAATCTCACTATGGATCGGGTTCTACAATCGCTCCCACCAAGTTACAAAGGGTTTGTAATTAATTACAAGATGAATGGTGCGGACAAGTCGCTCACCGAACTCACAGCTATGCTTAAGACTGACGAGGTAGACATAAAAAGGAACATCAAGTGTTGATGGTCAATAAAAACACCAGTTTCAAGAAAAGAGGCAAGAAAGGAAAGCCTAAAGGTAACTTCAAGAAGGACGCAAATCTGTTGCTACGCCTGAGAAGAAAACCAAGGGAGGCCCTAAGCCCGATACTGAGTGCTATTACTGCAAAGGGGTTGGTCACTTGAAGCGGAACTATCCAAAGTACTTGGCAGATAAGAAGGCCATGAAAGTGAACAAAGGTATATGTGATATACATGTTATTGATGTGTACCTAACTAGTAGTCAAAGTAGTACCTGGGTATTTGATACTAGTTTAGTTGCTAATATATGTAACTTGAAACAGGGACTAAGGAATAGCCGACCACTAGCGAGGGATGAAGTGACAATGCGCGTAGGCAATGGGTCGAAGGTTGATGTGATCACGTCGGGACGCTGCCACTTCATCTACCTTTGGGATTGACAATAAACCTGAATAATTGTTATTATGTGCCTGCGTTGAGGATGAACATCACGTCTGGATCATGTTTAATGCCAGACGGTTATTCATTTTTATCTAAGAACAATGGTTATTCCTTTTATATGAATAATATCTTTTATGGTAATGCACCTGTGTTGAATGGTTTATTTGTTTTGAATCTTGATATTAGTGATACACATATTCATAATGTGAATGCCAAAAGAATCAAGTTGAATGATGATATTGCTGCATATTTGTGGCATTGCTGTTTGGGTCATATTGGTGTTAAACGCATGAAGAAGCTCCATTCTGATGGACTACTGGAATCACTTGATTATGAATCATTTTAAACATGTTAACCAAGCCGTATGGGCAAGATGACTAGAACTCTGTTCTCCAGAACAATGGAGTGTGCGACCGACTTGTCGGAAATAATACATACCGATGTATGTGTTCCAATGAGTGTGTCAGCACGTGGTGGATATCATTATTTTGTAACCTTCACGGATGATTTAAGTAGATATGGGTGTCTTTACTTAATAAAACACAAATCTGAAACATTTGAAAAGTTCAAAGAATTTTAGAGTGAAGTAGAAAATCATCGTAACAGAAAGATCAAGTTTCTGCGATCCGATCATGGAGGAGAATATCTTAGTTACGAGTTTGGCACACACATGAGACAATGTGGAATTGTTTCACAACTCACTCCCGCCGGAACACCGCAACATAATGGTGTATCTAAACTTCGTAATCGAACTTTATTAGATATGGTACAATATATGATGTCCCTTACCAATTTGCCACTATCATTTTGGGGTCATGCATTAGAGACGGCTGCATTTACTTTAAATAGGGCACCATCAAAATCCGTTGAAATGACATCATATGAATTATGGTTTGGAAAATAACCTAAGCTATCATTTCTAAAAGTTTGGGGTTGCGATGCTTATGTGAAGAAACTTCATCCTGATAAGCTCGAACCCAAAGCAGAAAAATGTGTCTTCATAGGATACCCAAAAGAAACAATTGGATACACCTTCTATCACCGATCCAAAGGCAAAGTTTTTGTTGACAAAAATGGATCCTTTCTAGAAAAAGAGTTTCTCTCGAAAGGTGTGAGTAGTAGGAAGGTAGAACTCGACTAGGTTATTCAACCTTCTCTTCCTGAAGTGGCGAGTAGTGTGGCACCGGAATCTGTTCCAGTGTTGACTACACCAATGGAAGAAGGAAATGATGATGAGGTACAACCTCTCGTCATGAAACTTTGATAGAGAGTACTACCGAACCTCACAGGTAAGGAAGGAGACGTACAGCTCTGGAACTGTACGGTGATCCAGTACTCAATTTCATGGTAGATGGAAATGATGAACCTGCGATGTATGATGAAGCGATGATGAGCCTAGATTCCAACAAATGGCTTAGGGCCATGCAATCTGAGATGGAATATGTAACATCCCAAAACTTTAATCCAAGTGATCAAGATCAAATCTACCCAATTTAGGGTTAACAAAAACTTTTCCATCTAAAAATCTTTAAGCATTCATATGTGTGTGCATTTAAAATAGGAGTTGTTTTGAATTGCCATGTTTGAGTGATCTATTGATTGTAAAATGATTCTAAGGTTAATTACACATCATCTAGATCATCCCCAAGAATATCCCAAAGAAAAAGAAATCAAAAGAATAAATAAAGGAAATGGTCACTTTTGCCATTTTAACCCCCTAGCCTACTTTGGCTATTCCTAGCACTCAAATCCTAACAGAGACAATTGTGGATCTTTACACACCTTGCTAGTACAAGTAGTGATGTGCCAAGGCCCACTTTGTGATCTCCCAAAAACATTCAAACTCTAATTTTAAATGACAATTGAAAATTGAATCTAGAGTATGTAGCTAGATCACATTTTTTCAAAAACCACTCAAATGGACTCCATTTTAAAATCCCAAGCAAACCTAGATGCATAAGCATAAGATGAACCACTCCACCAAAAATCATCCCAAAATTCAAACATTTTGTTCTTGCGGCCATTTGATCGAACAGGTGGCAGGCAAGATTTTTCTGCCTAACTTTTGATGTTTGATGATCAATGCTTTGTCGAGTTTTTGACCCCCATTTGGTTCCCCTGTCTCCCCCAGCTCTAACCACACCCTCACCGGCCTAACCATTAGCCATTTGCAGCAGTTGCACGCCGCCCAAACTTGGTCACCGCCGGCCGAGCATGCGCAGCTCGCACCCGACCACGCCGCGCCAAACCAGCACCGGCACTAGCACCGCCTAACCCTACTGCCACTCCCTGTCCACCCCACGATCACCTCCAGCCCCTGGACCACCCCAGAGCCGTGCCGCCCTTTCCTCTCTACATGTAGATAGAGCACGCCAGAGCGCGATCGCCGCCAGCACGCCCCAGACCACGCCTCGACACCAAATCACTTGCGCAGCTTCGCCTTGAACCCAGCAACCCACCAGACACGGCCGTGCATCGCTGCGCGACCCATAGTCGTCGGGAGCCACGTCGAGCATCGCCTTTGTCTCCCAGAGCACGGGAAGCTTCCAACCAATTTCCACCGCTCCTAGCCGAGCCATTACGCCGTAGCTGACTGCCAGGAGACCGCCCACCGTCCGCCTACCTCGCCCACGCCGGGAGCCCCCTGTATCGCCGTCATAGACGAGCCACGCCCATACCTCACTGCCTCACCGTCCAGCCTATACAAGGAGACCTCCGCAGCACCATTTCTTCACACCATCTACTCCCCTCACTCCACTGACCATTTCCCCTCTCTCGCCGGAGCCGCTCGAGCAGCACATCGTCGGAATTCCGTCGGAGGTAGCTGCTGCAGAGGAGGAGACGTGGTCGTCGATTTCGTCCACCTCAGCCCCTGCCGCGACTTTGCCTGAGCTCACCGTCATCCACCAGTTCATTTGCTCGCCTCGCCGCACTAGCTGGAGCCCTGGTACGTCCCCAGTAGACCCCCACCGGCCGCTTAGGGTTTAGTCTCGCCGGCGACGAGTTCGTCGTCGACGACGACCGTGGACCGTAGATCTTGTTCTAATCGTCTAGTCCTGATCGCCCCGTACCGCTTCAGGTTTTAAGTGCCGCTGACATGCCGGACCAGCCTGTTAGTCGCCCGCTGCACCGCTGAGCGTCACTGGGTCGGCCCAATTAGTTTCCCGCGCTGACCCAGTAATTCAAATTAGGATTTTTCTATTTAGACTTAAAATCAATTATGTCCCTTAGTTCAAAAATAAATTTAGAGAGTTATGCAAACCCAAATGGAGTGATTCCAATTTTGCTGGAAAGGTAATGAAAATATCAATCCAAGACCATTGGATGGAAATAATGTAGAGTTAGAGATCTCGCCTAGTAAAAATAACAAGACAAAAGCTTTTGCACATTCAACTATTTTTATAAAATCAACCCTAATAGCTTTTGAGTTGATTCCAACTCTCAAAAATCACATTTAACCATACCTATCTGAATATGTAATAATATTAAGGTTTACATGGAGTGACTTTGGACTAGTACCAAAATAATGCTATATAGGCATTTCTAGTCACTTTAAATCATTAAATATTAAACTTAAACTTATTAAAATGTGATTCAACCTTTAAATCACATTCACATATGTTAGAATATGTGGTGAGGACATGTGTCCCCATGATCCCATATTTTAATTGGAGAATATTAAATCCTAGTTATTTTCAATGAGTAGAAATTACTTTACTCAAATAAAAAGAATGAAGCTAGTTAATTAAACCTTGTGATGCTTGTGATGATAATAGATCATCAAATGTGTGCCTTAGTGTGCTAAGTAGACTAGTTAAGTATTGTTTGGTGATTGTGTATCCCGTATGTATTTATAGAAGATAGTACCAACCAAGCTTTCGAGGAGTAGGAGTTCTACCAAGAGGAGGAGGAAGAAAATTTCAACCACTACACCAACCAAGGCAAACTATTGTCAGCAAGCTAGAATTAAGCTAGATAACCTAAGAAAGATGCATTAGGCATGCTTTGGTTATACCACTTTGACTATTACCTACCCCAAGTTTTTTTTCCAAGCTTTACCTTCTTTACTTTACCAAAGTCCTTTACTTGTTTAAAGGTAGCATAAAAAGTATAAAACTTGACCTATCTAGTTAGATTTAGATATCATTTTATGGCATGAGATTGAGATTAGCACCCCATATCAGTGAACACTCTTAACTTAGTAGTTTAGAGCTAAACCAAAACTTGATTCACTTTAGATGGGAATACTTGGTGAAAATGAATTGTGAAAAACCTTGGAATGATGAGTCATTCTATTGAGATGTTTTGGCATGTGTTGAGAGACACAAATGGTTTATGATGATGAAAATGTTGAGGCATGAGCCTTAGCCCTTTTACAAAACCGATGGTTGGGTTCGGATGTGATACCATTCCAATTTTACGGTACAACCACAATACCTGAATTGGGTAAGGCTTAGCCGGAAGTTTATATGCATTAGTATTAGTTCCCTCGCGGGAGAGGTTTGAGCTAAGGCTACCTCTCAATGTTGTCCACCTATGCAGTGCCCAAGATGACAGATGGTCATGGTTGGGAGGCCATACTCATAGGAGAGGTGCTTATACTAGGGTGTGTAAAGGAAAGGTTATGTTTGATTATCTGCATACTAAGTATGATGATTCAGGGTTATCCCCGACAGATGTATCGAATCTTGTGGTGAAAGTGTACCACCTCTGTAGAGTGTCAAACTATTTGAATAGCCACGTCCGCGGTTATGGACAGTTGGAGTGGACATACTGTTCCGTTGTCAGATGTTTTCAAAACAACTTATGAAATGAATTGTGACATGACTTGACCACAACAGAGTTGTGACTATGACAATTAAGTTCCCACTTAGGTGATTTCAAACTTTATTTTATCTTTCTTTGTTTCTGAACTCAGCTTAGGTTTCAAACTTAACTTTACAAATAGACTTAGAACTTAGCATTTCCCACTAGAACTATCTTGTTAGTGGTAGTTTGCGAGTACTTAAAGAGTACTCATGGCTTTTGTCCCTGGCTATTCTCATGGCCAGACTATGAAAGAGACTACCAAGATGAAGGACAACAGGACGGCTATGATAACTAGGACTATCTTCCATCGTCGGCATTGCCTATGACTCTGAATATGGACCCCACCTCTACACTTATTATTTATTCCGCTGCTTGTTGTATTAAGACTGGATCATGAGATCCTTTATTCTTGTAAGACCTTATTATGGTTTGGAATGGATGATGTACTGTGATATCCAATCTGTTATGTCTCGCAAAAATGGTAATCCTAGGATTGCGATGTATGGCATAATAGACATCTGGGATTAAAAATCCGGGTGTTGACAAGTTGGTATCAGAGCCATCCTGACCATAGGAGACCCTAGTTAGAATGGACGTCTTAGTTTCAAAAACCAAAGTGAGTATCTATGAAATCTATTTCCTCTCTTACCCTTGGGAATTCTTTCTCTCAAAAAAATTCATGTTCCTCCAATTCTTGCATTACCACATAAAATTTGACACACTTGATAACTTCACTAACTTTCTCATTCTTAATTCTTATAGATGGAGACTCAGTTCAGCAAGTTCTACCAGTTGGGCAACGGAGGCCAGCTGATCTTCGAGGGGGATCTTGATGCACTATCGGAGTACCTGGGATGCCCGCATCCGGAGTTTCTAGGAGCTCAACTTCCTGGACCCCTAGGAGGAGATTTACAATGGCTAGTCACCGCTGATCTTTGAGGCAAGATAGAAGCACCAACGTCCGGGAGGATCTAGTTCTTTGTGAGAGAGAACAACTGGCTAGATGGATTAGCTAGGGCAATGCATGAAGCTCTCGCACGTCTGTGTGCCATGAGTGTCAACCAAATCCAAGGAACCCGCTTTGCTCACTATGCAAGGCGTGATTTTATGGGAATGCCCATGGAGATGCCAAGTCACCCGGAGTTGAAGCGTCAAGTGGAGAACCTCGACTTCCTGCTGTACGACAGACAGAAGGAGTTGGACAATGCTCGGGAGTTCACCAACCACAATCTCGCCATTGCCGCCTAGAAGACCCAGACTTTCTCACTGCTCGTCAAGGATCGTTAGTCTCTTCGCCATCAACGCGCAAAGAAGGATCGCACCATCGACCTTCTTCGCCAGAAGGTGGCCGACCTCGAGAAGACCATCAAGGAGCAAGAAGCTCAGCTTGCCGCAAAAGAAGAAGAAGAGCAATGTGAAGACATCCAGGGAGATATGGACTCTTACCTCAACAATGATGATGACTTTCTGGAGGAGGATGCTGTGGACTTCTACACCAACGATGATGACTCCGACTTCATCGATGATGAGTAGATACACTAGAGCACTATCGTAGCATGAGGAGTATTGGTCCATTGTATCGTAGCTTACCGAATGGTTCTTAAAACCATCTGTTTTCCTTTGATGTTGTGGTGTGTGTGTGTTTGTATCGTGTGCTTTGCTTGAATGAATGAAAAGAAGTTAGTTGCAAAACCCGAGTTAAACTCAAAGTTTAGATTTTGAAAACAAAACCATGAACCTTAGAACTTTCCCTCTTACCCCTTTATCTATCTCAATCTTTAGATGACTCGTGGAAACCCCGGAGGGAGAAGCTCATTGCAGGACCCAATGCTGCAGATTATGCAGATGCTAGTTGCAGACCGTGAAGCTAGCAGGGCAGAGCGCCAAGCCAACCTAGCAACTTTGCAGCAGATCAGTCAAATGGCCCAAAACAACCAAGGCCATGGAAATCAGGACCATCAAGGATCCAAACTGAAGAACTTCTAGAATACCAATCCCCCAATCTTTAGCACTTCGGAGAACCCACTAGATGCAGATGACTGGTTGCAGACAATGGAGAACAATTTAGAAGTAGCCAGAGTTGATGACAACGATTAAGTTCTTTTTGCCACCCACTATTTGGTAGGAGATGCAAGAGCATGGTGGAACAGCACCCGCACAATGAACCATGGTCAAGTGATGACATGGGAAGCCTACAAAATCAAGTTCAGCCGCACCCACGTGCCACAAGGTCTAGTCACCCGAATGAGGGATGAATTCAGAAAGCTGAAGCAAGGCAGAATGACTGTAGTGGAGTATCGTGATAGATTCTTGTACCTAGCCAGGTATGCACCTCATGAGATCAACACAGAGGCCAAGAAGAAGGAGAGATTCCTGAACAGGCTGCATGATGAGATGCAGACGGTTCTCGTCAACATCCTTTTTGAAGATCTCGAAGAGTTAGTCGACTCTGCCATTCAGATGGAAGGGAAGATCAACCAGGCAAACGACAACCGCAAACGTCGTATGATGCACCAAGCTGGATCCAACAGTCACCAGAAGTACCGTCCCAACCCTTCTGCGGGATATGCACCAAGGAACAACTGACCCCCAATGTCTCGCCCAAGCTACCCCAACCGTAGCGGGGCAATGTGAAGTCCGGAGGAAACAACAATCTCCCCGGCAACTCCAACAATTTCAACCGTGCACCTCCCAAGGGAAACAACAACAACAACACTGCACCCAGAACTAGAAGCAATGATGTGCCCGTGGCAGCAAAAGACAAGTCTCAGATCACTTGTTTCGAGTGTGGAGTGAGGGGTCACTATTCCAATGAGTGTCCCAAGAAGATTGCCGCCACTGCCAATGTGAATGCCCCAGCTCAACAGCAACGTTGTGTTCAACCAGGAAGAAGATTCGCCCCAGGGAACCCTCACAACCGCAACAGCCGTCTCTTCCACATGAACGTCGAAGAAGCCAAAGAAGCGCCAGATGTAGTGCTAGGTATGTTTTCTGTCAACTCAGTTTTAGCCAGAGTGTCGTTTGATTCTGGAGCATCGCACTCATTTGTCACCGAAGAATTTGCATGCACTAGTAAGATTCACCCAACCAACTTGAAGCATGTCATGATAGTTCAAATTCCCGGTTCAACTACAAAAGCTAGAAAAATTTGCAAATCTGTGCCTATCAGAATACATGGAATAGATTTTTATGCTAATCTAATAGTACTTGGAACCAAAGGTTTGGAAGTAGTACTAGGAATGGATTGGATGTCAAAGCATAAAGGACTGATAGACTATGCTAAGAATGCCATCACCATGACCAGTAGCTCGGGAGTCTCAGTAGAGCATATATCTGAAACCTTACCCCGTCAATTCAAGTGCAACAAGAGTCTAGCCCTACCCACCATAGACCAAGTCAGAGTAGTCTGTGAATACCCCGACGTATTCCCAGATGAATTGCCAGGTATGCCCCCGGATAGGGATATTGAGTTCATTATTGAACTAATCCCTGGAACCGGACCCATAGCCTAGAGACCCTATAGCATGAACCCCTCAGAGTTAGTGGAATTGAAGAAGCAGTTGGACGCTATGCTGGCAACAAGTTTGATTCAACCAAGCGCATCGCCGTGGAAATCGCCATTATTCGTCGACAAGAAAGATGGAGGCAACCGGTTGTGCACAGATTATAGAAAGCTGAATGACGTCACCATAAATAGCAAGTATCCTTTGCCAAAGATAGAGGATCTATTTGATCAGTTGTCTGGAGCAAATGTGTTCTCTAAGATTGATCTTAGGACTAGTTATCACCAACTTAAGATTCATGCAATGGATATTCCAAAGACCGCCTTTACTACTCGTTATGGTTTAGACGAGTATACGGTCATGTCTTTTGGATTAAGCAATGCCCCTGCTTATTTCATGAATCGCATGGATAAGATCTTTATGAATTTTCTAGACAAGTTTGTCATTGTGTTTATCGAAGATATCCTTATCTACTCCAAGTCAGAAGAAGAGCATGAGCAACATCTGAGAATCATCCTTGAAACCCTTAGAGAGCATCGGTTGTATGCCAAGTTTAGCAAATGTGAGTTTGGCTAAAAGAAGTAGGATTCCTAGGACATATTGTGTCTGCCGGAGGAATAGCTGTTGATCCCACCAAGATCAGAGATGTCGAAGCATGGGAAGCCCCAACCACTCAAACCCAAGTCCATGCATTTCTCGGATTAGCGGGATACTACCGCAAGTTCATGGAAGGATTTTCGAGCATAGCAAGACCCATTACTCAATTGTTGAAGAAGGACAAGAAGTTTGAATGGACTGACAAATGTGAAGCCAGTTTCCAAGAGCTCAAGAAGAGATTGGTTTCAACCCTAATATTGATAATGCCAGATATCAAGAAGCCGTTTGATGTGTATTGTGATGCATCCAAGATTGGTCTTGGATGTGTATTGATGCAAGAAGGGAAAGTCATCGTGTATCTGTCTCGACAACTGAAGCAGCATGAGCAGAACTATCCGACCCATGATCTTGAGTTAGCAATCGTAGTTTTGGCATTGAAGACATGGCGTCATTATCTTATGGGTAATCGCTGTGAGATTTACTCAGACCACAAAAGCTTGAAGTATATTTTCACTCACAAGGAGTTGAATATGAGGCAAAGGAGATGGACAGAGTTAATCAAGGATTATGACCTTGACATTCACTATCACCCCGGCAAAGCCAATGTGGTAGCGGATGCTCTTAGCAGATTGCCGTGTAGCCTAAACACCATGATCAAGGAGAAGCAACCCAGTTTGTATGAGGAGTTGGAACAATTTAGGACTGAGATAGTTAGCAAAGGATTTCTAGCTAGCATTGAACTTCAACCCACGTTGATTAACCAAATCAAGGAAGCCCAGAAGGGAAATGAAAGTATCGACGGAATCAAACGTCGTGTTGGTACAGGAAAGGTACCTAGATTCACGAGGACAAAGAAGGAGTGATGTGGTACAAAGGCCATATCTATGTGCCACCATTCAGAACTGAAGCAAGTTATCATGCAAGAAGCTCATGATACTCTTTATTCTATCCACCCCGGAGGAACGAAGATGTATCAGGATTTGAAAGAGCAATTCTGGTGGCACAAGATGAAGAGAGAAATTGGAAGCTACATAGCCAAGTGTGATATTTGTCAGAGAGTCAAAGCGGAACATCAGAGACCCGCAGGACTATTGCAACCACTGCAGATTCCGGAATGGAAATGGGATTCCGTCGGAATGGACTTTATCACCAGTTTGCCTACTTGTAGTAGGGGAAATGACTCAATCTGGGCCATCGTTGATAGACTGTCTAAGGTAGCTCATTTTATACCGGTCAAGACAACCTACCAAAGTTCGAAGCTAGCAGAGTTGTACATTGCTAGAATTGTTAGTCTACATGGAACCCCCAAGACCATAGTATCAGATCGAGGAACCCAATTTACCTCGAGATTTTGGCTGAAAGTCCAAGAAGGATTAGGAACCAAGTTGAATTTCAGCACCGCTTATCACCCACAAACCGATGGACATACTGAAAGAGTCAACCAAATCTTAGAAGATATGTTGAGAGCTTGTGTGTTGGAGTATGGATCAAAATGGGAAGACTGTCTGCCTTTCACAGAATTCTCATACAACAATAGTTATCAAGCCAGTTTTCAAATGGCACCATTTGAGTTCCTATACAGAAGAAAGTGTCGTACCCCTTTGAATTGGTCGCAAGTAGGAGAGAGTCAGATTTTTGGACCCGACATTCTCCGAAAAGCCAAAGAGAAGGTTCACAAAGTCCATGAGCACCTCAAGACCGCCCAATCCAGACAGAAGAGTTATGCTGACAAGAGAAGGAGAGACTTGACTTTCAATGTTGGAGATTTCGTGTATCTCAAGGTTTCGCCATTGAAGGGAACCCAACGTTTTAGTCTGAAATGAAAGTTAGCCCACAGATATATCGGGCCCTTCAAGATTCTGAATCGCCAAGGAGAAGTATCGTATCAACTGGAACTGCCAGAGGAGATGTCATCCATCCACATTGTGTTCCATATCTCGTTACTTCGCAAATGCCTAGAAGTGCCGGAGAAGATCGAAGTGTTCAAAAACATCGATCATCGAGCTGTTGATATCAACAAGGATCTGACATATCGTGAAGTTCCCATACCTATCTTAGAGGAAGCCTACAGAACCACCAGGACCAGGAGTATCAAATTTCTCAAGATTCAATGGAGCAACCATACCGAAGAAGAAGCCACTTAGGAGCGAGAAGATTACATTAGGACTGAGTTCACAGATCTCTTTAGTTCCCAGTTTTCTTTCTTAAATCTCGGGACGAGATTTTTTTTAAGGGCGAATGGTTTGTAACATCCCAAACCTTTAATCCAAGTGATCAAGATCAAATCTGCCCAATTTAGGGTTAACAAAAACTTTACCATCTAAAAATCTTTAAGCATTCATATGTGTGTTCATTTAAAATAGGAGTTGTTTTGAATTGCCATGTTTGAGTGATCTATTGATTGTAAAATGATTCTAAGGTGAATTACACATCATATAGATTATCCCCAAGCAAATCCCAAAGAAAAAGAAATCGATAAGAATAAATAAAGGAAATGGTCACTTTTGCCATTTTAACCCCCTAGCCTACTTTGGCTATTCCTAGCACTCAAATACTAACAGAGACAATTGTGGATCTTTGCACCCCTTGCTAGTACAAGTAGTGATGTGCCAAGGCCCACTTTGTGATCTCCCAAAAACATTCAAACTCTAATTTTAAATGACAATTGAAAATTGAATCTAGAGTATGTAGCTAGATCACATTTTTTCAAAAACCACTCAAATGGACTCCATTTTAAAATCCCAAGCAAACCTAGATGCATAAGCATAAGATGAACCACTCCACCAAAAATCATCCCAAAATTCAAACATTTTGTTCTTGCGGCCATTTGATCGAACAGGTGGCAGGCAAGATTTTTCTGCCTAACTTTTGATGTTTGATGATCAATGCTTTGTCGAGTTTTTGACCCCCATTTGGTTCCCCTGTCTCCCCCAGCTCTAACCACACCCTCACCGGCCTAACCATTAGCCATTTGCAGCAGTTGCACGCCGCCCAAACTTGGTCACCGCCGGCCGAGCATGCGCAGCTCGCACCCGACCACGCCGCGCCAAACCAGCACCGGCACTAGCACCGCCTAACCCTACTGCCACTCCCTGTCCACCCCACGATCACCTCCAGCCCCTGGACCACCCTAGAGCCGCGCCACCCTTTCCTCTCTGCGTGCAGCCAGAGCACGCCAGAGCGCGTCGCCGCCAGCATGCCCTAGACCACGCCTCGACACCAAATCGCGTGCATCGCTTCGCCTTGAACCCAGCAACCTGCCAGACATAGCCGTGCACTACCGCGCGACCCACAGTCGCCGAGAGCCACGTTGAGCACCGCCTCTGTCTCCCAGAGCGCGGGAAGCTCCCAACCAATTGTCATCGCCCTTAGCCAAGCCATTGCACCGTAGCTGACCGCCAGGAGACCGCCCACCGTCCGCCTACCTCACCCACGCCGGTAGCCCCCTGTATCACCGTCACCGACGAGCCGTGCCCATACCTTACTACCTCACCGTCGAGCCTATATAAGGAGACCTCCCCAACACCATTTCTTCACACCATCTCACTCCCCTCTCTCCACTGACCGTTTCCCGTCTCTCGCCGGAGCCGTTCGAGCAGCACATCGCCGAAATTCTGCCAGAGGTAGCCGCTGTAGAGGAGGAGAGGTGGTCGTCGATTTCGTCCACCTCAGCCCCTACCGCGACTTCGCCTGAGCTTGCTGTCGACCACCAGTTTGTTTGCCCGCCTCGCCGCACTAGCTGGAGCCCCGGTACGTCCCTAGTAGACCCCCACCGGCCACTTACGGTTCAGTCTCGCCGGCGACGAGTCCGTCGTCGATGACGACTATGGACCGTAGATCTTGTTCTAATCGTGTGGTCCTGATCGCCCCGTACCGCTTCGGATTTTAAGTGCCGCTGACATGCGGGACTAGCCTGTCAGTTGCCCGCTGTGCCCCTGAGCGTCATTGGGCCGGCCCAATTAGTTTCCCGTGTTGACCAGTAATTCAAATTAGGATTTTTCTATTTAGACTTAAAATCAATTCTGTCCCTTAGTTTAAAAATAAATTCAGAGAGTTATACAAACCCAAATGGAGTGATTCCAATTTTGTTGGAAAGGTAACGAAAATATAATATCCAAGCCTGTTGGATTTAAATCATTTAGAGTTAGAGATCTCTTGTCACATCCCAAAATTTTCCAAATTTTGAAATGTGAAAAATCAAACAAACAAAGGAAATAAAGTATGAAATTTAGGGGGAAAAGAAACTTTTTGTTCCTCTATTTGAACCTTACTTAAACAAAAAGAATTTTGAATGAGGAAGTGACAAACAAATTATCCAAACATAAAATCCAATCATCCATGACATGTATCTTGTCAACCTCTGAAGAAAAAGGATAGACCCGAAACCTAAACACTAATAAGAGAAATCACCATCAAGTTCAATACGAGACTATGGCTATGTTCCATATAAAAATGAAGCATAAGCATTCCTAAATAATCTATAATGGTAAATAACAAAATTACAAAACCATAGGAATTAGTTTCACACTATTTGGATCCATAGACAAAAACATATGGTTTATTTAAGGAGAAAGGAAAAGAAATAAGAAATAAGAAAATTCCAATGCCAATAAAATCAATAACTAAATGAAATAAAAGTATTCTTAAATAGTTTATAAAGATAATTATTAAATAGAATTATACAAATGATAATCACCTTTTTGTTTTTTGAAACTATAAATCAAAATATATAATTTATTTGGTAAAGAGAAAAAGAGATGGGATTATATTGCAAAGTCAAGATAAGCCATATCTAAAATCCATCTCTAAATGGAACAAAAGTATATTTGAATAATATATAATGGTAAAAAATTATTTTATAAACTTTGTAAATTGGTTTGACCCTTTTTGGAGTTTTAAATAAAAAGATATGAAGGAAAGTAACTAAGTAAAAAAGAACCATATAGACAAAAGTAAATATTTATAAATGATATTGTTTGAATTAGATAATAAATAAGATAGATAATATCCTAAAATAATCTTTTTGATTTTACAAATTTTTGGAAATTTGAATGGATCCATTTAGAGCTCTAAAACAAAAGCTATAAAATAAATCAGAAAAATAAAAAGAAAAACGAATTAAAAAAAAAGAGCCGAGCCAGCCCAACTACGGCCACCTGAGAGCAGCCCAACCCACCTAGTTATCCTTCCTCTATTTTTTTCCTTCATGTTATTTTCTTTTGGGCCTCTTTCTTTTTATTGGCCCATCTAGAGGAGCCGGACCGAGTCGAGCCCTCCTTGCTCGTCTTCCTCCCCCTTCACGTACACAGAGCAACTTCATGGCTGTACTCCTTCCTCTATTCCCCCCACCAATTCCAATGTCCGTTTTTTCTCGACTTTAAAACAAAAAACGTTTGTAATCAAGTGGAGGTTCCATTTAGGCCATTCTTTTCTCACTTTAGTGCCTTAATCTCTCATATCTAACCGGTGCTCCGAATGCCACCCATCGCCATACGTCTCTTGATCTCCCTCCTCCTACCATAACAACGTGAACCGAAGAGAACACCATCTTCCTCTCGTTCTCCTCCATCATTTTGGTTCTTAAAATTTCTCGAGAGGAGGTCTGTAGAACTCATACCGATGATGCCAAGATCAGCCCTAATTCGAATTCATCATCAGATCTTGTCGTCCACGGTGAGAAACTTGTCAATTCCTCGAACCAGAATAGTCTACTCATCGTTGCCAACCTCCAGGACATTATGGTGCATCTTCTTGTTGCAGTTTGCCACGCTGCCGACATCGCACGTTGCTCCAGCCAAGGATTTCTCTATCTCTTGGACTCTACAAACGACGCCATGGTCATCATCGTGTTCGCCTCGACGTCCTCTACGCGGTCCACGTCTTCTTCAACTTCGGATACGTTCCTAGCGACGAGAACGGCAACGCCAAGCCCGTGCCCGCCATTCCGACGATCTTTCCGGCGAGCTTTTCCGGTGAGCTAACCTGGTCTGTTTGATCTTCATCTAAGGGCTATCAATAGATCACTTACCGAAGGGGTACAGGCCAATAGAAATCTGCCACTTGTCTTATCAATTTCTATTTTCGGATTTTTAGGACATAAGAACATAGAAACTTGCAAAAATCATATCTTTAGTTCTGTTTGTCCAAATTTAGGAAATAATATGTCTATGGATTCAAAAAAATGAGTAGAACTCAGTAGAGCAACAATTAGGTACTTTTGTGATGGTTAAAATCACGTTTTATACAGAACCATTTGTGGAATAATTTGGCTATAAAACATGTTCTATAGATTATTTTTGAATGAATCTTTTTGCACTTAGTTGTATTTAAACCCCTTATCCATATATGTCAGAAAAACGATTTATCATATAATTTCATTATAGTAGAAAACATTCTATTGATGAAGGCCTTTTCTACTAATAGAAAATTCCATTAAATAATCTTTGTGCATAAATTGTTGGATTTAGCATCAAACATATATAAAATGATCAGTAGGTTATTTTTAGTGTTGAGTACCTTATTAGGAAAACTTGTGCAATAAAAGTACCATATTGCATCCTTTCATGTATTGCATCATTTTTGTGATTATTTTGTGATGCTAGTTTTGAGAGCGTGCTTTTTTGCTTGATTGTATTGTTGTAGACTTTGAGGAGTGTAATCTTTGAAAGATCAAGAAGAGTACCTAAATATGCTACTATCAAGGGAAGTGGCACTATCATCAAGTCCTACTATTTTCATTATACTTAGTGGATTTTTGTAGTATATCCATGATAGACTATATTATTATGCTATGATATATCTCCTATGTAGAATAGGGAATGACAGTTTCTACTTGGTAGGTGAAACATCGTATGATTAGAAATGCTTAGCCATGTTATAGTTTTCGGGGTGGAATATCATATTATGATTATATGGAGTATTGGAAAATATATGTTTTCTATAATAAAACAAGTACTTAATGAAACACCTGGGTGGAAATGGGACTTGCTTGGATTATGTTGAGTGGTTACTCAGGGACCATATCTATGGTCGATTGGTGTATCACACTTGTGGACAGACACCCAGGAACAAAGAGATTGGAGACGTTCTTGTCGCGAAGCTTCTAGTGCAGCCACATGGCATATGGGCTCCGCCTTGACCGACTAAGTTGCGAGAACTCAGCCACACAGACAAAGGGTGGTTGTGATGATAGGATGGAACGCGTCTGTGGTGGTCTGAGGGATTGCTTCTAAAAAGTCTCGTCTCGATGCATGTCGAGTCTTGTGGGGAAAGTGTACCACCTCTCGAGAGGGTAAAACTAAGTACTTAGCCGTGTCCCCGGTTATGGACAATTTCTGAGCGTCAAGACAATGAAGCAGAATCAAGAATCTCATCATTCTAATTTCTCTTAGTTTAAAAAATTGATGGGTGAACAAGGGTTGTTGGTTCATTGATTTCTATCAATGGAACCTAGGTTCACTGATTTCTATCAGTGGTACCACTATGTTGTGATTGGAAATATTACCTGGAGGGTATCTAGTGTAACTTAGTTGATAATAAGTGTTGCAAACTATTTATAAAAGGATAGGGAAAAACTTTCTTTCTGCAAACTAGCCAAGGCTCTACCTGGCCAGATATGCATGTAGTAATAGGTTTCACTTTATATCCACATACTAGTGACACTTGCCAATACAATTCAAAACGTATTGACCCTTGTGGATGTAACTTATCATGTTGCAGGATTATTTGATGATAGTGAAGTTTGATGATTAGGAATTACGAGTCTGCACCCAACATGTTTGCCTGTGGCACATGAAGATGGACTCCATGCTTTATAGTTATATCTGCTGCTTTGTAATGAGATAGCCATATGAGCTATGTAAGTTGTAATGAACTATTTTTATCCTTGGATATGCGATGTAATATGACCTTTGTTTATTGATATTACATCTTAAACTGTGGGTGCTAGCTATTCGATCCAGGGACTAGCACTATAAAAACAGGGATTTGTACCTTAACGAGTTCAGGTCATTGACAGATGGTATCAGAGCATTGTGTTGCCTATAGGTTCGTAACCCTAGGATTTGGACAAACCCTAAGAATAATAGGAGTTGTATTTGTTCTAAGTTATTTACAAATAATCTTGTAAATCCTTTCCTTAGTTTCTATATCTCTTCCTTTTCAACTTGATGACAAAGGACTTCAACATCATCACCGCAAAGGACTTCAACTTCATCTCAAAGGACCTTCAACTTCATAATCGCAAAGGGCTTCAACTTCATCATCACTAAGGATTCCATCTTCAGCATCACTAAGGATTTTAGCTTCAACATCACCAAGGACTTCAACATCACAAAGGACTTCAGCTTCAGCATAGATAAGGACTCCGACTTTAGCATCATCAAGGACTTCATCTTCAGCATGGCTAAGGAATTCAAGTCTCAACACCTTAAAGGACTTTCGCTTCAGGATCAGTAAGGACTTCAAGACCACCTACTTTGGATTTGGACTTCTCAACATCGTCAAGATACTAGATCAACATATCTCCATCACCAAAAGAAGTCGGGAGAAGTGAAGGAAATATGCCCTTAGAGGCAATAATAAAGTTGTTATTATGTATTCCTTATATATGATAGATGTTTATTTTGCATGCTATAATTGTATTGATCGGAAACATTAATACATGTGTGTTTAATAAACAAAAAGGGTTCCTAGTTATGCCTCTCTTATAGACTAGCTTGTTGATTAACAAGATGATCAAGGTTTCCTGATCATGGACATTGGATATTATTAATAACAAGGTCACATCATTTGTGAAATGATGTGATGAACATTCATCCAAAGTATAACATTATGATCAAGTCATTATGATTATATTGCTATAACATCATACGAAGTAATCTTTATCCTTAGACCATGAGATCATGTTAATTGCTAACACCTGAAGAGTATCTTGATAACAACAAACGTCACACCGTAAAAGGGTGACGTTAAAGATGGGTTCAGTGCTACGAAGGTGTTATGTTGAGGCTCATGGATCAATGGTGGAAAATGTCAATCCCGATTACGGATAGATATACTCTAGGCCCTCTCGGTGATATCACATTGAGATAGCTTGCAAGCAAGTGATGTGATCACTAGAATGTTATATCACGGGAACGAGAAAAGAGTGCATGTCGGTAATGAGATCAAACTAGGTATTTGGATACCGATGATCGAATCTCGGACATGTATTATATCATGAGACATAGGGATTAAATTACTAGCGTTAAAGGTTCTCACGATCACAGAAGTCATCGTTGAATATGCAGGAGTCATTATGGATCTCCAGGTCCCGCTTCTGATTATTGATCTGAGAGGAGTCTCAATCATGTCTGCATTATTCGCGAACCGTATGGTGACACACTTATGAGTTACCGGACACCATTTTGGAGCACATATGTTTCAGACGAAAGAATTGCAAAGCGCAGGAATCTTTTCGATAGAAACCGGAAATTGTTTCGGGTGAAATTGCAGAAAGTGGTTCTGCATGTGATATTGAAATATTGCAAGGGGCTATATGTGAATGTTTGTTAATTAAAGTAATTAACAAAATTCTGAATAAATTTAATAAAAAGAGTTTTATTAATAGAGAGAGCATTAAATTTGGAGAAATTTAATGCATTTAAAGTGGGGACTTTAAAAGGGAATGTGAAGAGGCATTTTAATGTGGAGGGGTTACCACCACATGAATGGGGGAGGTGAGGGGCCACCCCCCCATGCGCCGGCCATGGAGAGAGGGGGCACCCCCCTACTCCTATAAAAGGCCACCCATTCCCTCCTTCATCCTCACACCTCCTTGTGAAGGATCTCTCTCCCCCTCTAGAATTATTCCCCCATGGTCTCGGATTAGCGAGATACATGTTCCCGGTGGCATTTCGTCTAGAAGGAGTTGCTGCTTCCGCTGGATCGCTGGAGCGAGGAGGTGGAGGTTGTCCGGTGGCTTGAACGTGTGTGCGAGGACGGATGCGCTGCTGATTTGCGGCGCTCGGACTTCCACATGATCTTGAGATCGGCAAGTGTACGACTACATCAACCACGAGTTCCTACTCGTTAACAAAACTCGTTGTCTTCGAGGGTAAGTTATCAATGGATGTATGTCCACCCGTTGCTCTGTACCTAGTAGATAGATCTTGGCGTGTAGTTCTCATCGTAGGAATTTTTTTGTTTTCTATGCTGCGGACCCAACAGTGGTATCAGAGCCTGATCTATGCGTAGGTGCTTTGCACGGGTAGTACACATATGTTTATATGTGGGCGATGATGATCATGTTATTGCATCTTCTATGTATTTTGGATATTGGTGGCATAGTGGGATGAAGTGGCCCGGGCCAACCTTACATGTCATCCTACATGAGACCGGTTCCACGACTGACATGCAACTAGTTTTACATAAGTGGCTGGCGGGTGTCTGTCTCTCCTACTATAGTAAATATCTGATTTACAACGAGTTGCTAATAACTTGGTTATCCTCGTTGTGGTTCATGTTCGTAGGTGAGAACGGTTCTATCTCCGAAAGCCCTAAGCCACGTAAAACTTGCAATTGATAAATTAGAGGCGTCTAATTTAGATTGTTGCTGGGCTAGTGTCTTGATATGGTATTGTTGTAAGTAGATGTATGATAGATACTCTTACAACTCACTCAACGTGTAAGTTCCATGACCTTGGCCTTACACACAAAGGAATGATAGAGATCATACCACGATGCAAATGATAGAGATCAAATGCATGGACCATATAATCTCACTTTACACATTAGATGTTAGCATCTTTTACTGCTAGTTTGGCGCTTTTTGTAGCATTGTAAGATGATCCCTCATTTAGATATCAAGATAAAAATGTGTTCTTCCTTAAGTATGCATCGTTCTGTGGATCGTGTTTCGAGACATCATGTGATGATCGGGTGTAGTCGAATCTACGCTTTCATAGGAACGGGTGTAAGACAGTTTTACACACACGAATACTAAGGTTCTTACTTGGCGAGCCTAGCATGTATAAACATGGCCTCGGAACATGGACCGAAAGGTTAAGCATGAGTCATATAGTTGATATGATGCCCATATAGATGCTCGCCTTTGAACCTACATCAACTCACATGATGATCGGACTTGGTGTAGTGGATTTGGTTCATGTAATCACCAAAAGGACACGAGGGATGTCGTTTTTGAGTGGGAGTTCATTAGTAATTTCGATTAGTTGAACTCACTCTATCATAAACTTAGTCTAAATAAACTTTACAAATTCTGTTGTAGATGGAACCACCTGCTTTTAATTTCAATGTGTTCATGGAGAAAGAGAAACTTGGTGCGAATGGTAGCAACTTCACCAACTGGGCTATGAATTTGAGGATTCTCCTCACTACTGCACAAAATCAATATGTGCTAGAGGCGCCGCTAGGCCCCCCACCAGCTCCTGATGCCCCTGACGAGGAAACGAATGTCTATATGACTCGTCAGGAGGACCACAACTTAGTTCATTGTGGCATACTGTATGGGCTAGAGACAGAACTTCGAAAGCGTTTCGAAAATGGCAATGCCTTTGATACCATGGGAGAATTGAAAATGATTTTCGATACCCATGCTGCCGTAGAGAGTTATAATGCTACTGAAAAGTTCTTTAGCTGCATGATGGAGGAGAACAGCTCCGTTAGTGAGCACGTACTCAAAATGTCTGGGTACACCGATAAGCTTGTGTCCTTGGGAATAACGATTCCCATTGACTTAGGAATACATCGTGTTCTCCAATCTCTGCCACCTAGCTACAAGAGCTTCGTGATGAAACTATAATATGAAGTGCATGAAGAAGTCTCTTCCCGAGATTCTATCAATGCTTAAGACTGCAGAAGTGGAGATTAGGAAAGAACATCAAGTATTGATGATCAATAAGACCACCAGTTTCAAGGACAAGAAAGGCAAGCACAAGTGAAAGAAGGGTGGAAAATCTGTTGCTGCACCTGAAAAGAAACCCCGAGCTGGCCCTAAGTCTGACATCGGGTGTTACTATTGCAAGGGGACTGGCCATTGGAAGCGCAATTGCCCCAAGTATTTGGCGGACAAGAAGGTCGGCATGGCAAACAAAGGTATATGTGATATACATGTTATTGATGTGTACTTGACTAGTACTCGAAGTAGCACCTGGGTATTTGATACGAGATCGGTTGCTAATATATGTAACTCGGTTTAGGGGCTGCAGAACAAGCAACAACTAGCAAGGGATGAGGTCAGGATGCGGGTCGACAATGGATCAAGAGTTGATGTGATCGTAGTCGGGACGCTACCTCTCCATATGCCATCAGGATTAGTTATAAACCTAAATAATTGTTATTTGGTGCCTGCACTGAGCATGAACATTATATCCGAACCGTGGTTGATGCAAAGTGGTTATTCCTTTAAATCTGAGAACAATGGTTGTTCGATTTATAAGAATGATATCTTTTATGGTCATGCACCTATGTTGAATGGTTTATTTCTATTAGATCTCGATAGTAGTATTACGCATATTCATAATGTTGATGCTAAAAGGATTAAACTTGATAATGATATATCTGCATATATGTGGCACTGCCGTCTAGGTCATATTGGCGTTAAATGCATGAAGAAACTCCATTCTGATGGACTTTTGGAATCACTTGATTTTGAATCATTTGATACATGTGAGCCATGCCTTATGGGCAAGATGACTAGAACGCCGTTTTCTGGTTCAATGGAACGGGCGATAGATTTATTGGAAATCATACATACTAATGTCTATGGACCAATGAGTGTGTTGGCGCGAGGTGGATATCGTTATTTTGTTACTTTCACGGATGATTTAAGTAGATACGGGTATATCTATTTGATGAAACACAAGTCTGAAACCTTTGAAAAGTTCAAGGAATTTCAGAATGAAGTGGAAAATTATCGTAATAGAAAGATCAAATTTCTTCGGTCTGACCGTGGAGGTGAGTATCTAAGTTACGAGTTTAGCACACACATGAAAGAGTGTGGAATAGTTTCACAACTCACGCCTGCCGGAACACCACAACATAATGGTGTGTCGGAACGTCGTAATCGTACTTTATTGGATATGGTTCGATCTATGATGTCTCTGACTGACTTGCCACTATCATTTTGGGGTTATGCACTGGAAACAGCTGCATTCACTTTAAATCGGGCACCACCTAAATCCGTTGAAATGACACCGTATGAATTATGGTTTGGAAACAAACCTAAGTTGTCATTTCTTAAAGTTTGGGGATGTTGATACATTGCAAATGTATCTATAAGTTTTGATGTTCCATGCCTTGTTTTATCCACTTTCTAGTTTTTTGTTCCAACTTTGGAGTACTTTTATTATGATTTCTTGGACGGACCTATTAACAAGAGCCGTAGTGCCAGCTGCCTGTTTTCTGTTGTTTTTGGTTCCAGAAAAGTCAGAAAATGAATATTCTCGGAATTGGACAGGACAAAAGCCAACATGCCTATTTTTCAATCCAAGGACTAGCACTATAAACACATGGATCTGCACCTTAACGGGTTCGGGTCATTGACATCTCTCCTAGTAAAAATAACAAGATAGAAGCTTTTGCACATTCAAACATTTTTATAAAATCAACCGTAATAGCTTTTGAGTTGATTCCAACTCTCAAAAATCACATTTAACCATACCTATCTGAATATGTAATAATATTAAGGTTTACATGCATTGACTTTGGACTAGTACCAAAATAATGCTATATAGGCATTTCTAGTCACTTTAAATCATTAAATATCAAATTTAAACTTATTAAAATGTGATCCAACCTTCAAATCACATTCCCATATGTTAGAATATGTGGTGAGGACATGTGTCCACATGATCCCACATTTTAATTGGAGAATATTAAATCTTAGGTATTTTCAATGAGTAGAAATTACTTTTCTCAAATAAAAAGAATGAAGCTAGTTAATTAAACCTTGTGATGCTTGTGATGATAATAGATCATCAAATGTGTGCCTTAGTGTGCTAAGTAGACTAGTTAAGTATTGTTTGGTGATTGTGTATCCCTTATGTATTTATAAAAGATAGTACTGACCAAGCTTTCGAGGAGGAGGAGTTCTACCAAGAGGAGGAGGAAGAAAATTTCAACCACTGCACCAACCAAGGCAAGCTATTGTTAGCAAGCTATAATTAAGCTAGATAACCTAAGCAAGATGCATTATGCATGCTTTGGTTATACCACTTTGACTATTACTTACCCCAAGTTTTATTTCCAAGCTTTACCTTCTTTACTTTACCAAAGTCCTTTAGTTGTTTAAAGGTAGCATAAAAAGTATAAAACTTGACCTATATAGTTAGATTTAGATGTCATTCTATGGCATGAGATTGAGATTAGCACCCCATATTAGTGAACACTCTTAACTTAGTAGTTTAGAGCTAAACCAAAACTTGATTCACTTTAGATGGGAATACTTGGTGAAAATGAATTGTGAAAAACCTTGGAATGATGAGTCATTCTATTGAGATGTTTTGACATGTGTTGAGAGACACAAATGGTTTATGATGATGAAAATGTTGAGGCATGCTCCTTAGCCCTTTTACAAAACTGATGGCTGGGTTCAGATGCGATACAATTCCAATTTTACCGTACAACCACAATACCTGAATTGGGTAAGGCTTAGTCGGAAGTTTATATGCATTAGTATTAGTTCTTTCGTGGGAGAGGTTTGAGTTGAGGCTACCTCTCAATTTTGTCCACCTATGCAGTGCCCAAGATGATAGATGGTCATGGTTGGGAGGCCATACTCATAGGAGAGGTGCTTATACTAGGGTGTGTAAAGGAAAGGTTATGTTTGATTATCTGCATACTAAGTATGATGATTCAAGGTTATCCCCGACAAATGTATCAAATCTTGTGGTGAAAGTGTACCACCTCTGCAGAGTGTCAAACTATTCGAATAGCCGTGCCCGTGGTTATGGACAATTGGAGTGGCCATACTGTTCCGTCGTCAGATGTTTTCAAAAAAACTTTTGAAATGAATTGTGACAATACTTGACCACAACAGAGTTGTGACTATGACAATTAAGTTCCCACTTAGGTGATTTCAAACTTTATTTTATCTTTCTTTGTTTCTGAACTCAGCTTAGGTTTCAAACTTAACTTTACAAATAGACTTAGAACTTGGCATTTCCCACTAGAACTATCTTACTTGTTAGTGGTAGTTTGCTAGTACTTAAAGAGTACTCATGGATTTTGTCCCTGGCTATTGTCGTGGAAAGACTATGAAGGAGACTACCAAGATGAAGGACAACATGAGGGCTATGATAACTAGGACTATCTTCCATCGTCAGCATTGCCTGCGACTCTAAAGATGGACCCCACCGCTATGCTTATTATTTATTCCACTGCTTGTTGTATTAAGACTAGATCATGAGATCCTTTATTCGTGTAAGACCTTATTATGGTTTGTAATGGATGATGTACTGTGATACCCAATCTGTTATGTCTCGCAAAAATGGTAATCCTGGGATTGCGATGTATGGAATAACAGGCATCTGGGATTAAAAATCCGGGTGTTGACAAAATACATGTATGAAAACCAAGTTTGGACTTTGGTAGACTTACCTCAAGACCAAAAGGCCGTTGAGAATAAATGGATTTTCAAAAAGAAAACAGATGCTGACAGTAATGTGACCGTCTATAAAGCATGACTTGTCACGAAGGGGTTCCGGAAAATTCAAGGAGTTGACTAAGATGAGACTTTCTCACCGGTAGTGATGCTAAAGTCTGTTAGGATTAGGTTAGCAATTGCTGCATTTTTCGAGTATGAAATTTAGAAGATGGATGTCAAGACAGTGTTCCTAAATGGAAACATTGAGGAAGAGTTGTATATGATGCAACCTAAAGGTTTTGTCAATCCTAAGGATTCTAACAAGGTATGCAAACTTCATCAATCCATTTATGTACTGAAGCAAGCATCCCAAAGTTGGAATCTCCAATTTGATGAAGTAATTAAAGGTTTTGGATTTGTCCAAACCATCGGAGAAGCTTGTATTTACAAGAAAGTGAGTGGGAGCTCTATTGCATTTTTAATATTATATGTGGATAACATATTGTTGATTGGAAATGACATAGAACTTTTGAAAAGAGTAAAGGATTACTTAAATAGTAAGTTCTCGATGAAAGATCTTGGTGAAGCTGCATACATATTAGGCATCAAGATCTATAGAGATAAATCAAGACACTTAATTGGATTGTCACAAAGTACATACCTTGACAAGATTTTGAAGAAGTTTAGAATGGACAAAAGTAAGAAAGGGATCTTACCTATGTTGCAAGGCACTATTTTGAGTAAAACTCAAAGTCTGACTACAACAATAGAAAGATAATTAATGGAGCGTGTCCCCTATGCCTCAGCCATAGGTTCTCTTATGTATGCTATGTTATGTACAAGACCATATGTGGCACACACTATTAGTTTGGCTAGCAGGTACCAATATGATCCAGGTTTGGAACACTGGAAGGGAGTAAAGGATGTCTTTAAGTTCTTAATAAGAACTAAAGACATGTTTCTCGTATATGGCGGTGAAGAAGAGTTTGTCGCAAGGTGGTACATCAATGCTAGCTTCGACACCAATCCGGATGACTCTAAGTCACAATCTGGATATGTGTTTTTAATGAATGGTGCAGCAGTGAGTTGGAGGAGATCTAAGCAACCAGTAATTGTGATATCTACAATGGAGGTGGAATATATTTCTACTTCAGAAGCAGTGGCAGAAGTAGTTTGGATGAAGGAGTTCATTTCTAAACTAGGTATGGTTCCAAGTTCTTTGGCTCTAATGGTGATCTATTGTGACAACAATGGTACCATATCCAATGCTAAGGAACCAAGGTCTGACAAGAATTCCAAGAATATAAAGCGTCGGTTTAACTCCATCCAGGAACATGTTCAGGATGACGATATAGAGATATGCAAAGTAGACATGGATCTGAATGTGGCAGATCCGTTGACTAAAGCTCTCCCAAGGGCAAAACATGATCATCACTAGAACTCTATGGGTGTTAGATTTATGACTATGTAAACTAGATTATTGACTCTAGTGCAAGTGGGAGACTGAAAGGAATATGCCCGAGAGGCAATAATAAAGTGGTTATTATGCTATTCCAGGTTTATAATAGATGTTTATGTTCATGCAATAATTGTGTTAATAGGAAACATTAATACATGTGTGATTTATAAATAGAAAAGGTTCCTAGTAAAGCCTCTCTTAATACTATCTTGTTGATTAATTGATGATCACAGGTTTCCTGATCATGAACATTGGATGTTGTTAATAACATGGTCATATCATTGGAGAATGATATGATGGACAGTCACCCAAAGTAGATGTAACAATACAATCATGTCCTCAAGTTTATATTGTTATCACGTTCGTAGTAACTCAATGTCCTTAGACCATGATATCACATCAATCACTTTCACCGTAAAGGTACTTTGATTACATCAAATGTCACTTTATAACTAGGTGATTATAAAGGTTTCGTCGAGTACTTTGAACAGGTTAGTTGAGGCTCATGAATCAAGAGTGGGATTTGTCCATCCAAATGATAGAGAGATATGCTCAGGGCCCTCTTAGTGATATCACATTGACATAGCTTGCAAGCAAGTGATTTGATCACTACAATGTTATATCACAGTAATGAAAAAAAGAGTACTTGTCAAGAACGAGATTAAACAAGGTATGGATGATACCGAGTGATTGAATCTCGGGCAAGTAAAATATCACGAGACAAAATGAAGTTGATTACGGTGGAAAAGGTTTAGATGATCAATTGGTTTTTTGTGGAACTAGTGGGAGTCATTATGGATCTCTTGGTCCCGCTAATGATTATTGATCAAAGAGAGTCTCGATCATGTCTACCTAGTTCTCGAACCCATAGGGAGACACACTTAAGGTTAGTCAATGCAATTGAGCGGATAGGGAACATAGGGGAAGATAATGGACATCACATGAATTTGTTCTATCGAATCTGCCGAAATGGTTTCGGGGTATTGATGGCTCCAATATTTTCCATCTTCCACTATGTTTAAACATTGTTTTTGGTCAACCAATTGCCAAAGAAACTCTCAATACTTGCCACTAATGACTAATAATTGCAAAGATATGCAAAACCTCTATTTGAATTAAGTTGTGCAGGAAATCATGGCTTTTTATGCGAAATAAGGAGTCATAATGAAGGATTTTGAGGAAGTACACACGGCCAAGTAATTAGGAAGCTCTGCCAGGGCGGTAGCAAGCTTAATGACCACTAGTACAGGCAGGGCCCGCCCGTACCAGGTGGCGACGGCTTTGTCTCGTCAATCCCTACAACTTTCATGAAGACGCCTATATATTTGAGGCTCTAGTCGCAAGCCAGAGATCCGCCATTCTAAGATTACATCACAATACCACCAAAGGAGATCCCCACCATTGTCCATCCAATGTTCATCACTTCCACCATCCATCCATCCACTAGCCATAGCCTTTGCTTTGTACTTTAGATCTCCTTGTGATTTTGTGACCATTGTAAGAATATTTGATTTCAATCTAAGTATTTGTATGATGTTTTCTATCTCCGATCTATCTGTTATGAGTGAGTAGTCCACATGGGCTGCACGTTGGGGAGAAACCTCGCAGAGATTATGTGCATCGAGATCATGGGAGTATTGTATTTTTTTTGTAGTTGAGGTTTGTACCTTTTGTTTCTTCGTCTCTTGTCTCGATCTGTGAACTTGTAGGTACCGAAGATCCCATAGATTGATAAAGGCTTGCGGTGAGATACTTGGCTAGCGGAGATCTCATAGGAACCACAGTGACAGAAAGGGTAGTACGATCTTCGCTTAGCGCCCCATTCAGGATCAACAAAAACATCACCACTTAAATCTTTGATCTGTGTTTTACACTTAATAATCGTTTGTAACCTGTGGCTTCAGCGTGCACTCAGTTGGATTAAAATTCTATTGCTACGCTCGCTGCATCACGGGGGCTCTAGAATATTAGGATGTGTTTCCAACAAGAGATTATCTCCATTCAAACTTTATACATGACTATGCTTATTCTTATCTTTTATCCCGTTTGATGTGCAGCTGCAGGTCGATCTTCAACCCTAGCCTATCTCCATCCATTGATTCAAACCCTATAAAGTAAATTAGATTGGTTCGGTAAACAAAGGTAAAACAAACAAACATAGTCTTGTAGACGTGTCATTTTTATTTCCTTTTAGCATTGTTTTCTGAGGTTCAATTAAACCTAGGTCATATACAGAAAAAGCTATTATACTACATCCATGAATCCGAATTGAATGTATCAACCATTTTTTCTAGCGCCATTGTCGGGGAAGCAATTTCGCTATCCTGGTGAGGTCACTAGAGACCTTGTTTTTAGTTTTATTATTACTTGTAGTGTAATTATTGTTATTAGTTTACTTTCTTGTTATCTATTTGAAACCCCCAAAAAAATTATTTACTTGTTATTCATTTTCATTACTTAAAAAATACCAACAAGTTAAGAGCCATGGCTCAAAAGAGATTAGGGGAGTATGCTACTCCCACTGATGATTTTATTCGTGCACCCATCACTCAGCCCGCAGTTGATGTAGAAACATATGAAATAAAGCCTAACCTTTTAAGTTTAGTTCAACAAAACCAATTTGGGGGCTTATCCTCTAAAGATTCGAGTTTGCACTTAAATACTTTTACTGAAATTTGTGACATGATGCGTATTAAGGATGTAGATCCGAATGCTGTTAAACTAAGATTGTTTCCTTCCTCTCGTAGATTAAAGGCTAAGGATTGGTTGCTAGCTCTACCAAAGGGCACTATTAAATCTTGGGAGGAATGTACTAATTTGTTTCTGAGTAAATTTTTCCCCCAGTTAATACTATGCAGCTAAGATCCAACATTACAAGATTTAGACAAAAAGACTCTGAGCCACTAGCGCTTGCGTGGGAAAGCCTGAAAGAAGCGTAATGAACTGTCCTAGTCATGGGATGGAAGAGTGACCTATATTACATTTGTTTTATAATGGTCGTAACCCAATGTCTAAGTCTATGCTAGATACTGCAGCAGGAGGAATGATCATGGGAAAGCAAGTGAGTGTTGCAAAGAAGTTACTTGATGATATGCAAAGTAACCATGCCCAATGGCATGTGGAAAGAACCTCGAAGAGAGTAAGTTCAATTACCGAGGTAAATAATGAAGAGCTTACATCTAAGCTAGATGAGTTGCTTAGCTTAGTAAAGGGTAAGGAAGATACCCCAAGTTAATGCTATCACTACCAATGTTAATTATGTTAATTTTATAGCTCGCACTCCTTTTAATCCTACATGGAAAAATAATTATGCTTCCAATGTTCGAAAATATCATGCTAATCCTGTAGGAGCTCCTTATAATAATTATGATAATACTAATGGAGCAAATCATGGCAATCTCCCGTTTAAGCAAACTGTTAGAACATTTATACAAGCTCAAACCAAGCAAAATAATATGCTTATTAAAATCACGTAGAACCATGAAAGTAGTATAGGAAAATTATCTAACCAGGTCATTGCAATTAGAAATGATGTGCAGGCTCTACAGGAAAGGACAAAGACCATAGAGGCTCAGCTGGGTAAAGTAGCTGAGAGCCAAGCTCTCATACTAGCAAAGTTTGCTGGAAAACCCGAGCCAAATCCGGTAGAAGACCTCAAGATGATGAGGGTGGTAACTAATGAAGAAAAACCTGAAGAGTTGATAAGCTTCCAGCTAAGCTAGATGATATATTTGAGCCCACTATTAAAATTAAGTTCGGAGTCAATGAGATATCCACAGTTTGTGATCTTGGTGTGAGCGTCTCAACAATTTCCAAAATCTTATTCGATAAATTAAACTTGGGGCCATTTGTTACAACTGAATTGAGACTCCATCTAGCTGATTCGACTTATAAACAAGTTGTTTGGATTAAAGAAAATATAGTTGTTGAAATTAAAGGTAGTCCTGCTCTTATTGATCTTGTTATTATGGACATGCCTGAAGATCCCGTAGCACCTATAATTCTAGGTAGGCCATTCCTAAGTGTTGGAGATATACTTGCCGGGTATCCTCACTGTGCCTCACTGACTAGGGTGGCCCACTTCGAGTTAGAGCTTTGCTCCATGGGCAGCCTAGTCAGGGAGAATAGATTGAGTCCAGTCCGGCTACGGGAAGGCCCAGAAGACTTACCGACATAGGCCCATAGTGTTACTTGTAGTTCAAGATGTACTCTGTAACCGACTCTTAGTCATAGCTGGATGGATCTCTCCTGTAAACCTTAGGCCGGATATCTACTGTAACATCCCAAAACTTTAATCAAGGTTATCAAGATCCAAATCACCCAATTTAGGGTTAACACAAACTTTTTATCATTAAAATAATTAGGAATGCATATGTGTGTTTGCATTAATATAGAATTGTTTGGAAAGGCCATGTTTGATTGTTCTAATGGTTGTAAAATGATTTAAAGGTGAATGCCACATCATCAGATCATTTAAAAACAAAATCCAAAGAAAAAGAAATCAAATAAGAATAAAAAGACCAAATGGTCATTTTGGCCATTTTAATCCACTAGGCCACTTTAGGTGTTCCTAGAAGTCAATTTCAAATAGAAACATTCTCAACTCTTTTCACCCCTTGCTAGTACAAGTAAAGGTCTACCAAGGCCCACTTCGAAATCTTACAAAAACATTTAAACACTAATTTTAAATGGCATTTAAAAATTGAATCCATTTCATATGCATAGATCCCACTTTTTCAAAAACCACTCAAATGAACTCACCTTAACAATCACAAGCAACCGCAGACTACCAAGCATAAGATCAAAGCCCCCACCAAAAATCTTCTCAAAATTCAAATAAAATTCTCTTGTGGCCATTGTGTCGAATAGTTGGCAGGCAAAGATAATCTGGCCTAACTAATATTGGTGCTAATCAAAGTCTTGTTCCCCTTTGGACCCTCTCATCTCTCCTCTGTCCCCTCCGCCCCAGACATCACTCCCCCTTCACCGCAGCGCCAGTACCGCGCCGCCCAAAAATGGTCGTCGCCGGTCGACCATGCCTAAGTCGCAGGAGACCACCCAGCCCCCTTCGGCCGTGCCTGGGAGGTAGGCATGATCACACCGCCGCCCCTTTTCCCTTCCCCGAGCAATGGCAGGCACTGGACCACCGCAGAACGCCCGCGCTCTCCGCCTCTGCACCATGCACAGACCGGGCCAGTGTGCCGCCCCCGACAGCCTCGCACCGACCCCTCCGTGCCCTCAGCTCGCGTGTGCCGCTTTGCCTTAACCCCAGCATGCCCCTAGACATCCCCTCTCACCGCCGTTTGACCCACAGCCACCACACGCCGCGTCGAACGCCGCCTCTGCCGCTCAGAGCCCGAGCCACACCCGACCGATTGCCACCGCCCCTAGTCGCGCCATTACACCGTAGAGGATCGCCAGGAGACCGCGCATCGACCGCCGCTCGCAGCCATGCCTCTAGCGACCTGTAGCCATGTCTCCACCGTCGCCGGACCATGCCGCACTGTCCCATCGTCGAGCCTATAAAAGGAGGCCTCCCTAGCCTCATTTTGCACACCACTCACCTCCCCTGTCACCACTGAGGCTTCCCCACTGCTCCTCGGAGCAAGGCGAGCAGCCGTTGGCTGGAATTTTTGCCGGAGTTGGCCGCCACTAGAGGAGAAGGGTGCCGCTGATTACGACCACCCCAGGAGCCGTCGCGACCACGCCTAGCACTGCCAACGTCCACCAGTTCGATCGCCCCACCGCCGAGCGTAGCTAGAGCCCTGGTAAGCCCCAATGCATCCACACCGAGCCGCTAGGGGTCGTTCTCGTCGGTGACCTGTTCATCGTCGACGATGGACCACAACCATTGATCCCTGTTCTAATCGCACGACCCATATTGCCCCGTACCGCTTCGCGTTAGAGTCAGCCGCTGACATGCGGGACCCCCTTGTCAGTTGCCTTCTGTGCCACGGAGCGCCACTGGGCCAGCCCGTTTAGTTTCCCGCGCTAGCCCACAATTTCAAATAAATGTTTTTCTATTTAGATTTAAACTAGATTATGTCCACTGGTTTGAAAATCAATTCAGAAAGATTTACTTAAACAAAATGAATGATTCAAATTTTGTTAGAAAGATAATTAAAATCGCTATCCAAGCCCGTTGGATTTAAATCAATTGGAGTTAGAGATCACATAGAGCAAAAATAACAAGACAAAGACTTTTATACATTCAAACATTTTTTTAAAAATCAACCATAATAGCTTTGAGTTGATTCCAACTCTCAAAAATCACATTTGATAATATCTATCTAAATATGTAAAAATATTTAGGTTTGCATGGAGTGACATTGGACTAGTACCAAAAGAATGCTATTAGGACATTTCTAGTCACTTTAAATCTGTTAAATAATGAACTTAAACTATATAAAGTGTGACCAACACTTTATATCACATTCCCATGTATTATAATATGTGGTGATGACATGTGTCCACATGATCCCATATTTTAATTGGAGAATATTAAATCTTAGTTATTTTTCAATGAGTAGAAATTACTTTTCTCAAATAAAATTAATGAAACTAGTTCATTAAATCTTGTGATGATTGTGATGATACTAGATCATCAAGTGTGTGCCTTAATGTGTTAATTAGACTAGTTAAGTATTGTTTGGTGATTGTGTACCCCGTATGTATTTATATACGATAATACCGACCAAGTCTACGAGGAGGAGGAGTTCTACCGCGAAGAAGACAAGGAGAATTTCAACCACCGCACCAACCAAGGCAAGCTATTATTGGCAAGCTAATACTTGCAAGCCATCATTAATAGAGCAATCTAACACTTGCAAGCTTGATAACGTAAGCAAAATGCCTTAAGCATGCTCTGGTTATACCATTTTGATTTATGCCCATCCCAAGTTTTACTTGCAAGTTTTACTTCTTTTACTTTACCAAAGTACTTTACTTTTCTTATAGATAGCATAAAGAGTATAAAATTTGGCCTATCTAGTTATACTTAGATGTCATTCTAATGGCATGAGATTGAAGATTAGCGCCCCTCTTTAGTGAACACTCTTAACCCTAGTGGCTAGTGCTAAGCATAAAACTTGATCACTTAGATGGGAGGACTTGGTGAAAATGATTATGAAAACCTTAGAATGATGAGTCATTCTATTGAGATGTTTTGACATGTGTTGAGAAACACAATTGGTTTATGATGATGAAACTATTGAGGCATGAGCCTTAGCCCTTTATAAAAAACTGATGGTTGGGTTTGGATGCGATACCATTCCAATTTTTACCGTACAACCACAATACCTGAATTGGGTAAGGCTTAGCTGGAAGTTTATATGCATTAGTATGGGTTCCCTGTGCGAGAGGTTTGAGCTGAGGCTACCTCTCAATGTTGTCTACCTATGCATTGCCCAGGATGGCAGATGGCCATGGCTGGGAGGCCAAGCTCATAGGGGAGGTGCTTGTACTAGGGTGTGTAATTGAAAGGTTATGATTGATTATCCGCATACTAAGTATGATGATTCAGGGTTATCCCTGACGGATGTATCGAATTTTGTGGTGAAAGTGTACCACCTCTGTAGAGTGTCAAACTATTCGAATAGCCACGTCTGCAGTCATGGACAGTTGGAGTGGCCATAATATTCCGTCATCAGATGTTTTCAAAATGACTTATGAAATGAATGGTGACTTTGACTTGACCACAACAGAGTTGTGACTATGAAAAATAGTTTCCCACTTAAGTGATTTTTGAACATTAAATTAGCTTTCTTTAGTTCTGAACTCATCTTAGGTTTCAAATTACCTTTTGCAAATAAACGTAGAGCTTAGCATTCCTACTAGAACTACCTTACTTGTTAGTGATAGTTTGCGAGTACTTAAAGAGTACTCATGGCTTTGTACCTGGCTATTCCCGTGGCCAGACTATGAAGAGGACTATCCATAAGAAGGATAGCAGGATGGCTACGACAACTAGGACTATCTCCCATTGTCAGCATTTCCTGTGACAATGAAGATGGAGCCCACCGCTACGCTTATTATTCCGCTACTTGTTTGTACTAAGACTAGATCATGAGATCCTTTATTTGTGTAAGACCTTATTATGGTTTGTAATGGATGATGTACTGTGATATCCAATTTGTTATGTCTCGCAAAAATGGTAATCCTAGGATTGCGATGTATTGCATAACAGACATCTGGGATTAAAAATCTGATTGTTGACAAGTTGGTATCAGAGCCATCCTCACCATAGGAGACCCTAGTTAGAATGGACGTCCGAACAAAAACTTAGTTTCAAAAACAAATGAAGTGAGTATTTATGAAAACCTATTCCCACTCTTATCCTTGAGATTCTTTCAAACAAATTCATGCTCCTCAAAAATTCTTGCATTACTACATAAAACTTGACACACTTGATCACCTCACTAACTTACTCATCCTAAATCCTTATAGATGGAAGTTCAGTACTACAAGTTTTACCAGTTGGGCAACCGAGGCCAACTGATCTTCGAGAGGGATCTTGATGCACTGTCTGAGTACCTGGAGCGCCCGCATCCGGAATTCTTCGGAGCTCAACTCAATGACAACCTAGGAGGAGATCTACAATGGCTAATAGTTGCTGATCTTCGAGGCAAGATGGAAGCACCCCTTTCTGACAAGATTCAATTCACCGTGAGAGAGAACAATTGGCTAGATGGATTAGCCATGGCAATGCATGAAGCTCTCACCCGTCTTTGCGGACAGAATGTCAACTTGATTCAGGGAACTCGCTTTGCTCACTATGCAAGGCGTGATTCGATGGGAATGCCTTAGAGATGTCAAGTCACCCGGAGATGAGACGCCAAGTGGAGAACCTTGAGTTCCTACTGTACGATAGGCAGAAGGAATTGGACAATGCTCGAGAGTACGCCAACCACAACCTTGCCATTGCCGCTCAGAAGGCCTAGACTTTTGCCCTGCTCATCAAGGATCGCCAATCACTTCGTCATCAACACGCAAAGAAGGATCGCACCATCACTCGTCTTTGCAAGAAGGTGGCCGACCTCGAGAAGACCATCAAGGAGCAAGAAGCTCAGCTTGCAGCCAAAGAAGAAGAGGGAGAGGGTGAATACATCCAGGGTGATCTTCACTCGTACCTCAGCAATGATGATGACTACCTGGAGGATGATGCCATGGACTTCTACACCATGGATGATGACTCCGACTTCATCGATGATGATTAGATGCACTTGATCACTACCGTAGCATGAGTTGTATCGGTCCCACTGTATCTTAGTTCACAGAATGGTTCTTAAAACCATTCGTTTTCCTTTTATGTTGGTGTGTGTGTGTGTTTGTATCGTGTGCTTTGCTTGAATGAATGAATGATAAGTTGTTAGTTTGCCAAACCTGAGTCAACCTCAAAGTTTTAGCTTTGAAAACAAAACCATGAACCTTAGAACTTTCCCTCTTACCCCATTATCTATCTCAATCTTCAGATGACTCGTGGAAACCTCAAAGGAAGCAGCTCATCGCAGGACCTGATGCTGCAGATTCTTTAGATGCTAGTTTCCGACCGTGAAGCTAGTAGAGCAGAGCGCCAAGCCAACCTAGCTACCCTGCAACAGATCGCTCAGATGGCCCACAATAATCAAGGCAATGAAAATCAGGATCATCATGGATCAAAACTCAAGAACTTTCAGAATACCAATCCCCCTATCTTTAGCAAGTTTGAAGACCCGCTAGATGCAGATGATTGGCTACAAATCATGAAGAATAACCTAGGAGTAGCAGGAGTTGAAGCAAATGACCAAGTTCTGTTTGCCACTCACTATCTTGCAGGAGAGGCAAGAGCATGGTGGAATATCACCCGTACTATGAACCACGGTCAAGTGATGACGTGGGAAGATTTCAAGACCAAGTTTAGCTGCACCCATGTGCCGCAAGGTTTAGTCACTAGAATGAGAGATGAGTTCAGAGAACTAAAGCAGGGCATGATGACCGTAGTAGAGTACCGTGACAGATTTCTGTCCCTCGCTAGGTATGCACCTGATGAGATCAATACTGAAGCCTAGAAGAAGGAGAGATTCCTAAATGGATTGCATGATGAGATGCAAACGGTGTTAATCAACATCTGTTTTGATGATCTCAAAGATCTAGTCAACTCTGCCATCCAGATGGAAGGAAAGATCAACCAAGCCAACAACAACCGCAAGCACGGGATGATGCACCAGAGTGGATCCAACAATCACCAGAAGTATCGCCCCAACCCGTCTGCAGGATATGCCCCAAGGAACAATAGACCCCCAATGTCTCGTCCAAGCTACCCAACCGTAGCAAAGGAAATGTGAAGACCGGAGGGAACAACAACAACCACCCCGGCAACTCCAACACTTCAACCGTGCACCGCCCAAGTCCAACAACAACAATAATACTACCCCAAGGACTAGAAGCAATGTCGTGCCTGTTGTAGCCAAAGACAAGTCTCAGATCACTTGCTTTGAATGTGGAGTGAAGGGTCACTACTCCAACGAGTGTCCCAAGAAGCTTGCAGCCACCACCAATGTGAATGCCCCAGCTCAACAGTAGTGTCGTGTTCAGCCCGGAAGAAGATTCGCTCCCAGGAATTCGCTCAACCGCAATGGCCGTCTGTTCCACATGAATGCTGAAGAAGCCTAGGAAGCGCCAAATGTCGTGTTGGGTATGTTTTCTGTTAACTCAGTATTAGCAAGAGTGTTGTTTGATTCTGGAGCATCGCACTCGTTTGTTACAGAAGAACTTGCATGCACTAGTAAGATTCACCCAACCAACTTGAAGCATGTTATGATAGTTCAAATCCCTGGTTTAACCACCAAAGCTAGAAAAAATTGCAAGGCAGTGCCTATCAGAATACATGGGATAGATTTTTATGCCAATCTAATAGTGCTTGGAACCAAAGGTTTGGAAGTAGTACTAGGAAAGGATTGGATGTCAAAACATAAAGGATTGATCGAATGTGCCAAGAAAGTCATCACCATGACCAATAGCTCTAGAGTAACAGTAGAGCATATATCTGAAACCTTGCCCCGTCAATTCTAGTGCAACAAGAGTCTAGCCCTACCAACCATAGACCAAGTCTGAGTAGTCTGTGAATACCCTGACGTATTCCCAGATGAATTGCCTGGTATGCCCCCAGATCGGGATACCGAGTTCATTATTGAATTAATTCCTGGAACTAGACCCATAGCTCAAAGACCCTATAGCATGAACCCCTCTGAATTAGTGGAGTTGAAGAAGAAACTTGCTGCTATGCTGGTGAAAGGTTTGATTCATCCAAGCGCATCACCATGGAGATCACCTATTTTGTTTGTCGACAAGAAGGATGGAGGGAACCGTTTGTGCACAGATTACCGAAATCTGAATGATGTCACCATCAAGAACAAGTACCCACTCCCCAATATAGAGGATTTGTTTGATCAGTTGACTAGTACCAGAGTGTTCTCTAAGATTGATCTTAGAACTGGTTATCATCAACTCAAGATTCGTGCAACGGATATTCCAAAGACCGCCTTTACCACTAGATATGGATTGTATGAGTATGCGGTCATGTATTTTGGATTAACCAATGCCCCCGCTTATTTCATGAATCTCATGAATAAGATTTTTATGAACTTCCTAGATAAGTTTGTTGTTGTATTTATCGACGACATTCTTATCTATTCCAAGTCAGAAGAAGACCATGAGCAACATCTGAGAACTATCCTTGAAACCCTTAGAGAACATCAGTTGTATGCCAAGTTCAGCAAATGTGAGTTCTGGCTGAAGGAAGTAGGATTCCTCGGACATATTGTGTCGGCAAGAGGAGCCGTTGTTGATCCCACCAATATCAAAGATGTTGAAGAATGGAAATCCCCAACCACTCAAACCCAAGTCTGTGCATTTCTCAGATTAGCGGGATATTACCGCAAGTTTGTAGAAGGATTTTCTAGCATTGCAAGACCCATGACCCAATTGTTGAAGAAGGACAAGAAGTTTGAATGGACTGACAAATGTGAAGCAAGTTTCCAAGAGCTCAAGAAGAGATTGATTTCAGCCCCAATCTTGATTATGCCAGATATCAAGAAGTCGTTTGATGTGTATTGTGATGCATCCAAGATTGGTCTCGGATGTGTCTTGATGGAAGAAGGCAAAGTCATAGCATATTTGTCAAGACAACTGAAGCAGCATGAGAAAAACTACCCTACCCATGATCTTGAACTAGCAGCCGTAGTTTTAGCCTTGAAAACATGGCGTCATTACCTTATGGGTAATCGCTGTGAGATTTATTCAGATCACAAGAGCTTGAAGTATATTTTCACTCAGAAGGAGCTGAATATGAGGCAAAGGAGATGGATAGAGTTAATCAAGGATTATGACCTTGACATTCACTATCACCCCGGCAAAGCCAATGTGGTAGCAGATGCTCTTAGCAGATTGCCATGTAGGTTAAACACCATGATCAAAGAAACCCAGCCAAGTTTGCATGAGGAGTTGGAGCAGTTTAGAACTGAGCTAGTTAGCAAAGGATTTTTAGCTAGCATCGAACTTCAACCCACTTTGATCAGTCAGATCAAGGAAGCCTAGAAGGGAAATGCAAGTATCGATAGAATCAAACGTCGTATTAGTACAGGAAATGTACCTGGATTCACCGAGGATGAAGAAGGAGTTTTGTGGTACAAAGAACGCATCTGTGTGCCAGCAGATTCGGAGCTGAAGCAAGTTATCATGCAAGAAGTTCATGATACTCTTTATTCTATCCACCCCAGAGGAACAAACATGTATCAAGATTTGAAGGAGCAATTTTGGTGGCACAAGATGAAGAGAGAAATCAGAAGCTACATCGCCAAGTGTGATATCTGTCAAAGAGTCAATGCGGAACATCAGACCCGCAGGACTGTTGCAACAATTGCAGATTCCGGAATGGAAATGGGATTCCGTCGGAATGGACTTTATCACCGGTTTGCCTACTTCTAGTAGGGGAAATGACTCTATTTGGGTCATCGTTGATAGACTGTCCAAGGTAGCCCATTTTATACCTGTCAAGACAACCTACCAGAGTTCGAAGCTAACAGAGTTGTACATTGCTAGAATTGTTAGTTTGCATGCAACCCCCAAGACCATAGTATTGGATCGAGGAACCCAATTTATCTCGATATTTTGGCAAAAAGTCCAAGAAGGATTAGGAACCAAGCTAAACTTCAGCACAGCTTATCAGCCGTAGACTGATGGACAGACTGAAAGAGTCAACCAAATCTTAGAAGATATGTTGAGAGCTTGTGTGCTAGAGTATGGATCAAAATGGGAAGACTGCCTGCCTTTCGCAGAATTCTCATACAACAACAGTTATCAAGCCAGTTTGCAAATGGCCCCATTTGAGTTCTTATATGGAAGAAAGTGTCATACCCCTTTGAATTGGTCGCAAGTAGGAGAGAGTCAGATTTTCGGACCTGATATCCTATGAGAAGTCGAAGAGAAGGTTCACAAAGTCCGTGAACACCTCAAGACCGCCGAATCCAGACAAAAGAGTTATGCCGACAAGAGACGTAGAGACCTGACCGTCAATGTCGGAGATTTTTTGTATCTCAAGGTTTCACCATTAAAGGGAACACAATATTTCAGTCTGAAAGGAAAGTTAACCCCCAGATATATTGGACCCTTCAAGATTCTGAATCGCTGAGGAGAAGTGCCGTATCAACTGGAACTGCCAGAGGAGATGTCAGCCATCCATAATGTGTTCCACATCTCGTTACTTCGCAAATGCTTAGAAGTTCTAGAGAAGACCGAAGTTTTCAAGAACATCGATCACCGAGCCATTGATATCAACAAGGATCTGACGTATCGTGAAGTGCCCATCCGTATCTTGGAAGAAGCCTTCAGAACCACAAGGACCCAGAGTATAGGGTTTCTCAAGATCCAATGGAGCAATCATACCGAAGAAGAAGCCACTTGGGAACAAGAAGATTACATTAGGACTGAGTTTCTAGATCTCTTTAGCTCATAGTTTTCTTTCTTAAATCTCGGGACGAGATTTTGTTTAAGGGGGGAAGGTTTGTAACATCCCAAAACTTTAATCAAGGTTATCAAGATCCAAATAACCCAATTTAGGGTTAACAAAAACTTTTTATCATTAAAATAATTAGGAATGCATATGTGTGTTTGCATTAATATAGAATTGTTTGGAAAGGCCATGTTTGACTATTCTAATGGTTGTAAAATGATTCAATGGTGAATGCCACATCATCTAGATCATTTAAAAACAAAATCCAAAGAAAAAGAAATCAAATAAGAATAAAATAACCAAATGGTCATTTTGGCCATTTTAATCCACTATGCCACTTTAGGTGTTCCTAGAAGTCAATTTCAAATAGAAACATTCTCAACTCTTTTCATCCCTTGCTAGTAAAAGTAAAGATCTCCCAAGGCCCACTTTGAAATCTTACAAAAACATTTAAACACTAATTTTAAATGGCATTTAAAAATTGAATCCATTTCATATGCATAGATCCCACTTTTTCAAAAACCACTCAAATGAACTGACCTTAACAATCACAAGCAACCACAGACTACCAAGCATAATATCAAAGCCCCCACCAAAAATCTTCTCAAAATTCAAATATAATTCTCTTACGGCCATTGTGTCGAACAGTTGGCATGCAAAGATAATCTGGCCTAACTAATACTGTTGCTAATCAAAGTCTTGTTCCCCTTTGGACCCTCTCATCTCTCCTCTGTCCCCTCCTACCCTAACCCAGCCCCAAACATCGCTCCCCCTTCACCACAGCGCCAGTACCGCGCCGCCCAAAAATGGTCGTCGCCGGCCGACCATGCCCAAGTCGCAGGAGACCACCCAACCCCTTCCGCCGTGCCTGGGAGGTAGGCGTGATCACACAAGCGCCCCTTGTCCCATCCCCGAGCAATGCCAGGCACTGGACCACCGCATAACACCCACGCTCTCCGCCTCTGCACCATGCACAGACCACGTCAGTGCGCCGCCCCCGACAGCCTTGCACCGACCTTGCCTTGCCCTTAGCTCGCGTGCGCCGCTTCACCTTAACCCCAACATGCCCCCAGACATCCCCGCTCGCTGCCGTTTGACCCGTAAACACCACTCACCGTGCATCTACTGCCGCTCGCAGCCACGCCTCTAGCGACCCGTAGCCATGTCGCCACCATCGTTGGACCATGCCGCATTGTCCCGTCATCGAGCCTACAAAAGGAGGCCTCCCCAACCTCATTCTGCACACCACTCGCCTCCCCTCTCACCACTGAGCCTTCCCCACTTCTCCTCGGAGCAAGGCGAGCAGCCGTTGGCTGGAATTTTCACCGGAGATGGCCGCCACTATAGGAGAAGGGCGCCGCTGATTGCGACCACCCCAGGAACCGCCACGATCGTGCCTAACACCGTCGTCATCCACCAGTTCGATCGCCCCCACCGCCGAGCCTAGGTGGAGCCCTGGTAAGCCCCAATGCACCCCCACCGAGCCACTAGGGTTCGTTCTCACCGACGACCTGTTCGTCGTCGACAATGAACCACAACCGTTGATCCATGTTCTAATCACACGGCCCATATCTCCCCATACCGCTTCGCGTTAGAGTCAGCCACTGACATGAGGGACCCCCTTGTCAGTTGCCCTCTGCACCACGGAGCGCCACTGGGCTGGCCCGTTTAGTTTCCCGCGCTAGCCCATAATTTCAAATATATGTTTTTCTATTTAGATTTAAACTAGTTTCTGTCTACTGGTTTGAAAATCAATTCAGAAAGATTTACTTAACCAAAATGAATGATTCAAATTTTGTTAGAAAGATAATTAAAATCTCTATCCAAGCCGGTTGGATTTAAATAAATTGGAGTTAGAGATCACATATAACAAAATAACAAGATAGAGACTTTTCTACATTCAAACATTTTTCAAAAATCAACCATAGTAGCTTTTGAGTTGATTCCAACTCTCAAAAATCACATTTGATAATATCTATCTAAATATGTAAAAATATGTAGGTTTGCATCCAGTGACATTGGACTAGTACCAAAAGAATGCTATTAGGGCATTTGTAGTCACTTTAAATCTGTTAAATAATAAACTTAAACTTTATAAAATGTGACCAACACTTTAAATCACATTCCCATGTATTAGAATATGTGGTGATGACATTTGTCCACATGATCCCATATTTTAATTGGAGAATATTAAACCTTAGTTATTTTCAATGAGTAGAAATTACTTTTCTCAAATAAAATAAATGAAACAAGTTCATTAAATCTTGTGATGATACTAGATCATCAAGTGTGTGCCTTAATGTGTTAATTAGACTAGTTAAGTATTGTTTGGTGATTGTGTACCCCGTATGTATTTATAGACGATAGTACCGACCAAGTCTACGAGGAGGAGGAGTTCTACCCTGAAGAAGACGAGGGGAATTTCAACCACTACACCAACCAAGGCAAGCTATTATTGGCAAGCTAATACTTGCAAGCCATCATTAACAATGCAAGCTAACACTTGCAAGCTTGATAACCTAAGCAAAATTCCTTAAGCATGCTCAGGTTATACCATTTTGATTTATGTCCATCCCGAGTTTTACTTGCAAGCTTTACTTTCTTTTACTTTACCAAAGTTCTTTACTTTTATTATAGATAGCATAAAGAGTATAAAACTTGGCCTACCTAGCTATACTTAGATGTCATTCTAATGGCATGAGATTGAAGATTAGCACCCCTCTTTATGAACACTCTTAACCCTAGTGGCTAGTGCTAAGCATAAAACTTGATCACTTAGATGGGAGGACTTAATGAAAATGATTATGAAAACCTTGGAATGATGAGTCATTCTATTGAGATGTTTTGACATGTGTTGAGAAACACAACTAGTTTATGATGATGAAAATGTTGACGCATGAGCCTTAGCCCTTTATAAAAACTGATGGTTGGGTTCGGATGCGATACCATTCCATTTTTTACCGTACAACCATAATACTTGAATTGGGTAAGGCTTAGCCGGAAGTTTATATGCATTAGTATGGGTTCCCTCGCAGGAGAGGTTTGAGCTAAGGCTACCTCTCAATGTTGTCCACCTATGCAGTGCCTAGGATGGCAGATAACCATGGCTGGGAGGCCAAGCTCATAGGAGAGGTGCTTGTACTAGGGTGTGTAATTGAAAGGTTATGATTGATTATCCGCATACTAAGTATGATGATTCAGGGCTATCCCTGATGGATGTATCGAATTTTGTGGTGAAAGTGTACCACCTCTGTAGAGTGTCAAACTATTCGAATAGCCGCGTCCACGGTCATGGACAGTTGGAGTGGCCATAATGTTCCGTCATCAGATGTTTTCAAAATGACTTATGAAATGAATGGTGACTTTGACTTGACCACAACGGAGTTGTGACTATGAAAACTAGTTTTCCACTTAAGTGATTTTGGAACATTAAATTAGCTTTCTTTACTTTTGAACTCAGCTTAGGTTTCAAATTAGCTTTTGCAAATAAACTTAGAGCTTAGCATTCCTACTAGAACTACCTTACTTGTTAGTGATAGTTTGCGAGTACTTAAAGAGTACTCATGGCTTTGTCCCTGGCTATTCCCGTGGCTAGACTATGAAGAGGACTATCCAGAAGAAGGACATCAGGACGGCTACGACAACTAGGACTATCTCCCGTCGTCAGCATTGCCTGTGACACCGAAGATGGAGCCCACCGCTACGCTTATTATTCCGCTACTTGTTTGTACTAAGACTGGATCATGAGATCCTTTATTTGTTTAAGACCTTATTATGGTTTGTAATGGATGATGTACTGTGATATCAAATCTGTTATGTCTCACAAAAATGGTAATCATGGGATTGCGATGTATGGCATAACTAGCATCTGGGATTAAAAATCCGGGTGTTGACACTTACCGACATAGGCATGTAGTGTTACTTGTAGTTCAAGATCTACTTTGTAACCGAATCTTAGTCATAGCCGGATAGGTCTCTCCTGTAAACCCTAGGCCAGATATCTATATAAGCCATCCTAGGGACCAGCCTTTAGGGAACCCCACAATAGTCTACAATCTCAACTCGCACAGGTGAAACCCTTGTAACCCATATGTCGGCTCTGCCGTATTACTGGATTGCTAGCAGGAGTAGGATACGTCCAAAGCTGGCGGATTCGAACCTGGGTAAACTTGTGTGCTCACCATCCCGGAACACCATATGTCTCACATCCCTCTCTTCCACATGCCTCGAGGACCCCCTCATGGCATACTTGTCATCAATCCGACAATAGTTGGCACCCACCGTGGGGCATGTGAGCTTCAGATCTATGTTCCGAGTGGAGTCTACAAGAATCGGAATCAATGAGACAATCGTCATCGGTCGTATCCTCTAAGCCAGCGACGTCCCTCTCATCGTTCTCGACGAGACCTGGATTCCGTCTAGGGAGGTCGTGACTACCTACACCATCATGTCTTTTGGTGAGATTGATGTTTACATCGGTTTCGCTGAACCTTCCCCACCCACCCCAGCGGTGATGATAGAGGCAAAACAAGCTTCTGGGTCCACTTTGTCCATAGGGTGGCAGAGTTCTGGATCCCGGAAAACCCTAATCCTACCCAGCCCGCACTAACACGGAGATAGTGGAGAAAGCTGAGCCTAAAGCAGATCTCACCGTGAACATCGAATCTGGAGTGGATCTCCTCAGTGAGGTCGAATCCTAGATCGATCTTCCTAGTGAGGTTGAAACCTAGGAGGAACATAACAACAACAACTCTAGTTCTGGCTCTACCAATGCCACAACGGAGCAACCGTTCTTGAGGCACACGTTGAGGCGTATGATGCTGCATGACGCCAGCATGGATGAGATTCTCGAGACCATTAGGCATTTCGAGGAAGCCCACGAGGAAAGACACAACTACCTTAGGACACACGCATCGCACTTTGTCGGATATGTTGGATCCGGATCCGGCTTTTCCGATGCTGGAGCCGATCATAACAAACACTGACTTACCAGCATCTTCGGATGATTCGATGACGTCGGTGGATTTCCGAAAGTTCTCCGAGGAATACGAAGAGGAGTTCAACTCCAAAGCTGTGGAAGAAGGAGAAGCCATGGATGAAGGATCCGGAGAGAACTCTCCCAAAGCGCAGGAAGATATGGATCTCGGAGAAAATCCTGATGTCTAGATGTCCGAAAGTATTGATCAGAGCTTGACTCCAGGAAACGGACCCAAAGCCGTCTTTTCTACCAGTGCTGCCAAGAAGGCAAAGAAGAAGAAGACCCCAGCAAAGGACCCTTCGGCTGAGGAGGTAATCACCAAAGAATACGATGAAGACTCGGATGGAGCTCTAATCCCATATGAGTTGAAAGACACTCCGGTGGATGGACACGTAGTTACCCCTGGTGCCCATGAACTCATCGGAGATGCGCTGACTACAGATATTACACTTACAGAATTGGAACATAGGGCCCAAGCCCTAGAAGTGTATCGCCAAGTACTCCTCGATGAAGCTACCAATCTCCTTGAGGAGAAAAGGCACATTGCGGCTGCAGGATAGTTCAACTCCCTGCAGCACCAGAAGACCTAGAACGGCCCTGTACGAGCTAACAAAAATTCAGAATTCCACAAGACCCTCTTTGAGGGAGATGACGCCGTCAAGGTATAACCTCGGCTCAACAGTGATGTCTGCAAGTGCATAGATTGTTTGTAGCTAGTTTCGAAGTATAGATATCGACCCCACAGGGAGCCCAAAGGTAAGTGCTTATGGTGAAGTCTCTGTCACACCCAAAGTTGTCACAGGTCTTCGAGTGAATTGACTGCAAGTGTAAAAATGAGAATGGAATTTGGATTAAACAGATTGTATTGAATAAAACTAAAATATAAACTTCGGAAATAAAAAGCATAAAGTTAAAAAACGATTCGGTTGTTTGTTGTTTTCTGCAAATGGCGAAAGAAGGCATGGGGAGATACGATTCATGGTGATAGTGACTGTGCCAGATGGACGAGTGATAAATGTAACAATTGTAATCTTATAAGTATATGTGTAGGCAAGCAACCCATAATTAGCCGGAACTCCTCTTGGTAGATTTCATCCCAACTTCAATAATCCTACTAGTCTGTTACCAAAACCATGGTCAGACACTAGACGATTAAGACCCTTCAGGTCGCTTAGCGATTAAGCTCCTTGGATCGGACTAATGCAATAAGCACAATGGTTCCTCATTATCCTGAAGTCTACTAGTTTTCCATTAATATCCCTGTGTCACTCGGGGGGTCACCGGTCTGCTAGCGAACAAGATCCTATCCCTGTAGAACAAATTATCATGTTGTCTGGGCCCTTAATTGGACAACAAGCATTAGGCATCCCACAGATAGTCAAGCACACATATTATAGTAATTAAAATCAATCACAAACTAATGGAAAATATATGAAGGCACATCACATCTCACCAATCCCTTACATCTCCCATGCCCAAGGAACTTACTCACACATGAGAGAAGAAAGCACCATCAATATAATTAAATAAAGGGAGTTCTTCTCGGTATTACCGTGGAGATCCACAATAAGAATAGAAAAGTAATCCAACACAATTCAAGATGGGAAGAAGCAATCTCAAACCCTAGTCTTGCAAGGTGAAGATCTCTCTCTCTCTCAAGTACAAGTAATGGCTATGGGGGTGTGTTGGCTAGGAGGTCAAAGATCGTGGAGCGAGATAAAGAACGTCTCCTCCTTCTTCTCCGGATCTCTTCTTTCTCCCTTCTAGATGGTGTGGTGGCTGCTCTATTGTGTTTTCGTCCCCGATCCCTTCACAAAAGTTGTCCCTTTTGAAAAGACAAAGGCGGAGGCAGCTATACGGCGGGAACTATACGGCCAGAAAATATGTTCCCGTCGTATAGTTGCTCATTAAAGCCTCTATATGCTTCCCTCGATTTCTTCCAAAGAGAGACTTGCTTGTTTCCGCCTGAATATTGTGTTTCTCTAGTTAAAACCCTCTGTTGACGTTCAGAACCTGAAACACACATTAAAAACCAAGTTTCTTCGCTACCGAAGTGTTAGCGTTAGGTAAAGCTAGAAAACAATCAAATACGGGAGAAAACCATCAATAAAAATCATCAAAAATATGTCAAATCTCACAGCTATCAACTCCCCCAAGCTTAGATGTTGCTCGCCCTCGAGTGTCTTGGAAATAAAGAAGAATAACGGAGATTCAAGACTGAAATAAAAGAACTTACAAGCTTGAATCGGTGTCAAATTCTTTTCTTCACAATCCCTGCAATCTTAAACATGATCATACAAGTATGCACAAGATTGCACTGAGTCCACTTCCTAACCACGTATATCTTGCTAGCAAATAAATCATATGCCCGAGCAAGTGTCAAAAGTTTAGCTAGGAAAGTGAGGCAAATTCTTTTGGTATCTCTCTTTGTTGAGAGATGAAAACCTTTTGCTCTTGTTTCTTTAATCAATTAAGAGTTCTCAAGTTGGCACCGAAATATTCAATTTAAGAACAACTCATCTATTCCCATGTCAAAATTTCAAGACTCTCAAAGTACCTTTTTCCTTCCTTTGCCTTTCAAAAACTTTAGCTCTTTCATAGAGAAATCATGACACTGTTCTTAACATGTTAGTTAGGGTTGTGTTGTGCACTCGTCACCATGCCAATGAATATGTTGAGCAATAATGGGTGAGAGGAGTACTACAACATCACTTGGAATGTGAAACCATGAGGAAACTAAAATTTTACCCATCATAGCACTGCTGTTACAGACGTTTACATAACTCAATAGCCGAAATCAAGTGTGAAAGATCACGGGTGTCGCCTAGAGGGGGATGAATAGGAGGTTTAAAACTTTTAATAGATGGTCTTAACAATGACGGAATAAAACTAGCATTTTCTTTTCTCAAGCACAATGCCTAGATATACTAAGGTTCACCTATGTGCACCAACAACTTATGCTAAGAAAAACAAGCAACAATGTGATAGCAAGTTAGATTACTTCAAGAACGAAGGCTATCACAATGTAAAGTGCATAAGTAAAGAGCTCAAGTATAGAGATAACCGAGGCACGCGGGGATGACGATATTTTACCGAGTTCCTCCCAACAAGGGAGTACGTCTCGTTGGAGGGGTGGGCGGTACTAAGACCACCAACGCCACAAGAGGCCTCACCCTATTCTCCTGAGCACCCACCGCACGGCAAGCACCCGTTCCACTATGGGACACTTGAGGGCGGTCACCAAACTCGTACAAGATTGGGGCAATCTCCAGAACTTAATTGGAGGCTCCCAATAATCACCACCAAGGCCAATATTTTGAGGAGAGCTCCACAACTTAATTGAAGGCCCCAAGAACACGCCACAAAGGCCACACAACTATCTAGGGTTCCAAGAACCCAAGAGGGACAATCTTCTTGATTTAACCAACCAAATCCTCTGGGGAGAACTCAAACTGATGCACCTAATGCAAAAGACAAGAACACCACAAAGATGCTCCAATCCCTCACTCTCAAATTCCAACAAAGCTACTAAAGAAATTGGGGGAATAAGAGAGGAAGAACAAAAGAGGAAATCCACAAAAGAAACCCCAAGATCTAGATCCCAAGATGTCCCCCTCACATAGAGGAGAGATGGATTGGTGGAGTCGTAGATCTAGATCTTCTCTTTCAAATCCCTCAACAAGATTTAAGGAATATGGGAGGGATTGAGAGGAAAAGCAAGCTCTTGAAGGTAGAAATAATGGAGGAGAGAGAGAGCAAGCCACCAGCCCAAGGAGGAAGAAGGGGGCTTTTATAGGTCCCCCCACGTCAACTAGCCATTGCAGAGCACGTACCCCAAAGTTTCCGGCCTTCAGGACCAGAGTCTCCGGCCCCAAAGACCAGAGTCTCTAGGGTCCAGACTCCGGCCAGGACTGCGGGCGAGCTCTAGATGCTCCCAGTACACCCCCTTGGAGTCTGGAATCTCCGAGGTGTAGCACCGGAGTCTCCGCCCTCCTGAAAACTGACAGAAAAAATAATACGAAAACGGTTATAACTTTTGCATCCGAACTCCAATTTTGATGATCTTGAGCTCGTTTCGAATATAGTAACGAGATCTACAACATCATGCAGGGAACCATAATAGTACAGCAAAGGGGGACAGCATAAAATGATGAAGGGATTAATCTATCTATAAATGACAAACCGGAAAAACCTCCAAATCTAAAACACAATAGAGAATGCATATGAAATCCGTTTTCGATGAACTTGAGCTTGTCATGGAGATTAACACAGGATCTAAATCCTCTCATGGAAAAGAACCAAATAAGAACCAAGAAAGATGATGCCAAGTATGAAAAGGTTTGAGATCTATCTGAAAGATATTATCAACTTAATCACTCGAGAGCCCCTCTTGATAGTACGGTTATCTATCCTATAAACCGGTCTCCCAACTAACACCATGATACCGATAAAAGGGAAAACCTATCAAGATCATACCTTTTCCTTGAGCATTCCACTTGAGCTCGATGTAGATGATCTTGTCCTTCTCAAGATGGGCCCTTTCTTGATTGCTCTTCCTTGCGCTCATATGATGAAGACTTGAAACATCCTCCCCCATACACCATGGGGAAACCTTTTCTTTGACCTTGTTTTCATCGATCCATGAGCATCGAGAACGGAGCTTGTAAGAATGAAGACTTGCACTTTGCTCCCCCGTACACCATGGGAAAATCTTTACTCTGACCTTGTCTTCACTGATCCATGACCACCGAGAATGGCAAGCATCAAGCATGAGATCTTCTAGAGATGGTGCATCTTGATCTTGCATGACACTTCTTCTTCTACAAGATTCCAATAGTCCCAAAGGACTTCGACAATGCTTCTTATTCTTCATTTCTTATACCTTGAAGCCAATACATGCTCCAAGCAATGCCAATGGACAATTCCTACAAGTGAAACTTAATGCAAACATTAGTCCATAGAGATTGGCATTAATTACCAAAACCACACATGGGGGCCCACATGCTCTTTCAATCTCCCCCATTTTGGTAATTGATGACAATCCCTTTGAGAGGGTTTATATAATGAAATTAACGAATAAAATGGTAGTAACAATATCAAATACTAAACAAGCATGTGATCTTGGTACCACCACCATATATAGAGCAAACTCCCCCACAATCTATGCATGTGTGATGAACTTGAATTTCATTGCATATATTGCCAATCATAAACATTGGTGGAGTTTCCTATATATAAATCATGCTAAGAAACAACAAAGATGCAAGAGCATGAAAAATGCTTGAGAACAAACTCAAAGCATAAACCAACTTCCCTTAAACCCTCTAAAACTTCTCCCCCATTTGCATTGATTGCCGAAATGGGTGACAAGTTCTAGAAAGCCAATATAGTGATAGTTCCTCCAAAGGTGTGCATTCGCACATATCTAATGAATACTTGGGAGGAAGTAGAACTATATTGAGGACCCGAAGTGCGGTGACCCAGGATACCACTTCATGTGTAGTACACTATAGTCGTTGATATGACATCCACAGAACACCATTCCGTAAATATCACATCCCTTAGAGTGGTACAGCAGAAACATTGCGGGTCCACATTACAAACATACACACTTCATTAATATTACAAAACCATAAGTTCCAAACTTTAAGTGATACAAAATTACAAACCAAACTTAAGTAGTTTCAGTGGAAGATATAAAGTTCAAACTCATACTCCGGATTAAGCTCAATAACTTATTTTATAAGGTTTAGGCTGCTCGGCTCAACTGGTTTACTAATAACTAAGGCAACTACTCGGACTCGTTACCCTCCACTCCATAGCGTATTTCATAGTCCACCCCTTCCACTCCTCTGGACAGGTCTGGCTCTTCGTAGTAGACATCCTCTTGCCCTTCAGTCGCGTACATTGAAGTGTCTTCATGCTCCTCAGAGTCTAAGCAGGGGGTTCAAAGGAAAGGGTGAGTAATAGCGTTACCCAGCAAGTTCATTATATGCAAGGTGGGAAGTTTGATGCTCTATCTACCACCCCGGACTATAAGTCCTTGGTACCATGCTGTTTTGGTAAACATTTCTTCAAAGATTGTTTTATTATTAAAAACTATGCCATCAGCCTTCACAGGTTGACCAGAACTTCATGGAGTTCGTTTCCTGCCACGTTCGTAGCTCCTTCCCGGAACAGGGAGTAACAAGTTACAGTTCTTACACTCTGCAGAGGTACGTTGCTTTACACATGAGAGATCAACTCCTTGTTGCACAACCGAACATACTTTCCCGTCCACAATTCTATGATGTGGGGCCCAGTAGGTGATCCAAGCCAATCACTGCCCCTCTCCGCGACCCCATATGTCAGCACGATCCTTCGGGTTAAGCTACATCTCCGTTAAGCCCCCTTTCGAGCAAGATACAACCATGATGAGTTCCTGAAGAATCTATAAGACGGTTATGCCCCTAGCAAGATCCATAAAGGTCTGACTATACCTCTGGAAACCGCTCACAGATAATCTAGATACCAAAATCGTGGGGCCTAAGGGTGCCCACCCATATGCTGGATCCGCACAAGGAATCAGAACGTCACGATAAGGTCATCTTGCCTACATATGAAAGGAAGAAGGTCTAGCTGACTTCTCCGTCCCATTCCAAATCTCATGGTTAACGCGTAATATACGATGCTAGAATCACTGATGTCATGGGTTGTTAATCCTATGCTGACGTGCAAATGGAACCTAAGTTCCATTGCCAGTCATAAATTTATCATCACTTAGGATGATAACCACATCTTATTTATTAGAGAAGATAATATTTTCTTTCTCCAGATCATAGATGATAACACACCATTTGCAATATCTTTGATAAAGACTCTTCCAACTGACCTTGAGGTCCGGTTCTACAGAGAACCATTATTGCCCGGTAAGGACAATATTTAAAGAAGCAATATGCAATGCATAGTAATGTCATGCAATGGCTTATTATTTGCTTATTTGTGTGTTTTACCCTCTTAGTAAAAGTTTGCTATTTTCTTAAATTAAAAGAAAAGTATTACTTAAAGTTTTTGAAATCTTCATAAATATTATATTTAATATTTTTATAATGACTAGTATTATTTTAAGAGTTTAAATTGAATTTTTTAGTTTTTAACTCTTTTAAATAATTAACTAAAATTCCTTTAAGGAAATAAGACTTTATTTTTATCACACTTAATTTAACTCTTTTAACAATTTAATTAAGCTTTTCCTTTTAAACTGGTCCTAGCCCATTGGGTTGGCCCAACCCTGACTCGGCCCATCTGGCCTGGTCAAACCCTCTCTAGTGAGGGGTACTACACCACACCGGCCCAGTATGCACCCCTCACTCCTCTCGCCCCCTCGTGTTCTTCCTCGACCTGCTGCGTCGTGGTGTCGCTGACGCCGTTGCTGCTCGATTACCACCACCCTGGGACTCCCCGGCTGCCGTCGTGGTGTGTGGCGCGGTAGCCGACGCTGCTCCGACGGCTGGTCTAGTTCGATTCGCCTTTGGACTCCTCTCCTGCCCAGGTTGACTCCACCCCGAACCCTAGGGTTCGGTGACCGCCAGCAATGTGATGCTCCGCTACCTTCGTGATGTTGTGTTGTGGCTCTGGTGACTCTGTGGTGCCGCCGCTGGTGCATGCGTGACTGTCGCCGTCGCCGCATGGCCTGGTGCAGGATTGCACGCCCTCAGGTACTCCTTGTGCCACCATGTGTGCTCGTTGGCCTCTCTGCTTCCTCTTCTCTATCCTAGCGAGGACCATGAGTAAGTTCGTCTACTTCCCCTTCTTATTCTCCCTTTACTTCTCTTGCTAGCCACTGTGTGCTCCCAGAGAGAAATTCCTAATTAGGGTTTACCTGTTCTATTAAGGTTCCACTCCTCTGTGTTGATTATTGAGGATACTGAGCTATTTAGGAATATTTCTGGTGGTTATTCTGTGTTGATCCATTTCCTACCGAAGGCCTTGGGAGTTGCTAATAGTTCTGTAAGATAATTTTTTATCTAATCTTGGTTACTGTCATTGTACAAATGGGGATATTGTGACTCTAATCTAGCCTAGTATCTAATTAGTGTTGATGGTTAACTAGTTTCAGTACTGGAACATGTATTTGGCTATCTGGGAATTCATATTGATGTCTCTAGTTATAGTTCTTGTATGTAAGAGAATGATTCCTAATTAATATATTAGGAAGATGGTTGAATATTCTTTTTAAATGACCTAGATTATCTAATCACTGGGTAGGATCTGCTTGGTTAGGTTAAATCCTTGTGACACCTCCCTTGGAATGGTACACAGGGGTTTATTCTAGAACTGGCTTTATTTTACCTATGTTCTAGAGTGGCTTGATGCTAAAATGAGTTGAAAACTCCTGCTGGATATATTATCCTAAGGTACTCAATAATTTCATTATGCCTATGATGCTGGTCTGAGGCAATACTAGATAAAAACTAAGGTTTTTATTTAATGTGTCCCCCTCAAGTGTGCTTTGGTAATCAGTTTATGACAATGATTCTTATAGCCATTATGAAAATGATTTGCTAAACCATGTTGTGTATTGTAGAGATTTAATATGAACTACTTTCTGAGGTGCTGCCATCCATTGGATGTGCCCAGAAACATTCTGTTAAAGCTGTTGTGTATGTGGATGTATAAGCATGTTTTATTCCCCAAGATCAATGATGCCTAGACTGAGATCTTGGAGTGGTTTGCTAAGATAGGTAATTTGGCTTTATTAATCTCTTCTGTGATGGATATACCCCACTTGGGTGCTTTTCTTAGAAGATCATATATGAGACAACATATGGTCATCTGAGATTAGCATGTGATTGTTTTGTATAACTCACCACACAGGTTGCTTGCTGCTGTTGTGATGGTGTTGCTTGTGGCTTGATCTTGTGGAATGGTTCTTGCTGGCTTGATCTTGACCTGCACCTCCTGGTGCTGCTCCTGCTCCTCCTAGTCTTCTGTGATCTAGAACTTGCCCTTGCTATCCTCCTGTACCACCCCCTCCTTATGTCACCATCTGGTGGTGAACTGGTGGTTGATTTGGTAATCTGGCTGGTGGTTTTGCTAAGGCTTTGACAAGCTCAATGAGCTTTGAGTGTGTGCTCGAGAAGGAGAAATGAGTTACATGTAGCTGTGCTTCAACTGAGTGCTCTGTTTGAGTGCTTGTATTTCTGATATTGTCTTGACAGCATGCTCCATGCATTTTGGTGACTAAGTTGTCTAGCTATATGGTCTAGTCATGTGGATCATGTCAAGTGAAATATTCTTCACCTGTTACCCTTTTACTAGTTACTGCCCTGAGAGTAAAACTAACTAACTAACCCTTTATTTTGCTTTCAGTTGTTTTATCTTATTTGTAGGAACAAAATCTGGATATACAATATTTAGTATAGGAGTAGATAGGTAGTATAGGTTTTAATTGTAACCTTCTTTTTATTATTTTTGTAAAGAATCTTGTAAAGATATAATTTTAAGTTAATAAAGTTTCATTTCTATTCTCTGTAATATTCTGTTTTTGGTGTATTTATCACCATTTGTAATATTATTATGGAATCGGGAAATAAGAATTTCATGTCTTATTTAATTTTCCTTGTCTTAAATCCTTATTGTTGTTTAATATATCTATAATTTAATGAAACAATGTTAATTAGGTATTTTGGAAAACAATTCAATATTACTCACTTCAAATTTTCAAATACTTTCAAATTGATTTAAATTTCAAACTTGAATTCAAAATAACTTCCCCAAAGACTCAATAATTCCTAAAGGTCATGTCAAAATTCATAGCAGTCATTAACAAGAGCTATTTCTACCTCCAGTTAGTGAAAGAAACTCTGATCCCTTTAGGTTTTTGTTTGGCGAAAAATTTACCCGGATTTTACAGATGCATGCATGCACAAACTTAAATTCCTATTTCTACCCTTCATTGGATCCTAATGTTGGGGTGTTATAGACTTGCCCCCTTAAATTAAACTTCGTCCCGAAGTTTGTGGATGAGTACTAGAATAGTTCTAGATATGATTCTCTTAAGTCATCCTCTTTCTCCCATGTGGCTTCTCGCTCTGGGTGATGTTCCCATTGCACTTTGCAGTATTTGATTGCCCTGTTTCTCAACCTTTTCCAGTTCTCCTCTAGAATTTTATAGGGTTTCTTGACATAAGTTAAATCTGCTTGTAACTCAACCTCTTGGTGTGTGATAGCATAATCGGGAACTTTAAGACATCTCCAGAGTTGTGATACATGGAAAACATTGTGAATCTGAGCTAGCCTTTTTGGTAACTCAAGAGCATAAGCTATTGTTCTATTCTGACTCAGTATCTTGAATGGTCCAATATATCTTGGGCTTAGTTTTCCTTTGACTATGAATCTCTTCACTCCCTTCATCGGACTTACTTTGAGATATACCATATCCCCCACTTCTGGATGCCATGATCTTCGGCTTTGATCAGTATAACTCTTCTGTCGACTCTGAGCTATCTTTAATCAATCTCTGATAATATCGATGATATCTTGCTTTTCCTTGATATAGTCTGGTGGATATTCCTTGCTACTACCAGGTTCATACCAACATATAGGTGATCTAAAATTTCTCCCGTATAGAACTTGGTATGGTGCTGCCTTCAGATTACTCTGATAGCTATTGTTGTAGGAGAATTCTGCCAATGGTAGATGATCTTCCCATGAACCTCCAAAATCTAATGCACAAGCTCTAAGCATGTCCTCCAAGATTCGATTAGTCCTTTCCGTCTGACCTCCAGTTTCTGGATGATAGGCTGTGCTGAAATCCAACTTTGAACCAAGTGCTTCATCTAGTTGTTTCCAAAATGCTGATGTGAACACAGATCCTCTGTCTGATACAATTTTCTTGGGTACCCTGTACTTACCCACAATCTCTTTCATATAGATTTCCACTAATTTTTCGGCATTATCCTTCTGGTTTACTGGAATAAAATGTGCACTTTTTGTGAATCTGTCCATAATCACCCATATCATTTCCTTCCGCTTCGATGTCATGGGTAACCCTGTGATAAAATCCATACCAATTTGTTCCCACTTCCATTCTGGAATTTTCAAAGGTTGTGATGGTCCTGCTGGACTTTGATGTTCTGCTTTTACCCTTTGGCAAGTATGGCATTCAGATACATACTTTGCAATACCTCTTTTCATATTGTTCCACCAGAATAATTCCTTTAAATCCATGTACATCTTTGTACTTCCAGGATGTATATAATATGGTGTTTCATGGGCTTCCCAAAGTATCACCTCTAGAATTTCTGGCACATATGGTACACAAAGACGGTTTTGAAACCATAAAGACCCATAATCTCCTAGGTGAAAAGCTGAGGTTTGACCTTGAGAGATTCTTCAAACTTTCTCAGCAATGAAAGGGTCTTCACATTGATGTCTAAAAATTTCATGCTGAAGATCACTACTCCGCTCTTCAACTACTCTCATGGTAGCAAATCCTCCAAGAACTATTGTACTTATAAATTGTATTTCCAACCTTTCCAAATCCATCTGTAGTTCTTTTGGTAGTTCTCTTTTAATAGGTTGCGTATATGTGCTTTTCCGACTTAATGCATCTGCCACAACATCTGCTTTTCTAGGGGTATAATTGATTGTTAGATCATAATGTTTAATTAACTCCAGCCAACGCTATTGTCTCATATTCAATTCCTTTTGAGTGAAGAAATATTTGAGACTTTTGTGGTCAGTATATAACTCACACCTTGCCCCATAGAGAAAATACCTCCGTCCTTTTAAAGCAAAGACTACTGCTGCTAACTCTAAATCATGAGTTGGATAATTCACTTCATGTGGTTTCAGTTGTCTAGATCCATAAGCAATTACCTTACGATCTTGCATAAGCACACACCCTAGTCCTTCCTTGGATGCATCACAATATACTGTGTAATATTTTCTTGTTTCTTGAACTGCTAGGATTGGTGCGGTAGTTAATCTGGTCTTCAACTCCTGAAAACTTGCTTCGCACTTATCATCCCATATGAAGGGTGTATTCTTTCTTAACAATTTGGTCATTGGTCCAGATATCTTGGAAAAACCTTCAGTGAATCTTCGATAATAACCGGCCATGCCTAAAAAACCTCGGATTTGCTTCACATTGGTTGGTGGATTCCATTCCAGCACTGATTGAACTTTGGGCGGATTTACAGCAATTCCATCCTTACTTATCACATGACCAAGAAACTCTACCTCGTCCAACCAGAATTCACACTTAGTGAACTTGGCATAAAGCTTATGTTCTCTTAGGATTTGTAATGCTATTCTCAGATGCACACGCTCTTCTTTATCCTTAGAGTATATCAAAATATCGTCAATGAATACTATTACAAACTTGTCCAGGTAAGGCATGAAGATTTTGTTCATCAAATTCATGAATATTGCAGGTGCATTGGTCAAACCAAAAGGTACGACGAGATACTCATGATGTCCATACCTTGACACAAATGCTGTTTTAGGAACATCTTCAGGTTTAATTTTTATCTGATGGTATCCTGATCTGAGATCAATCTTGGAAAATACTCCAGCTCCCTTGACTTGGTCAAATAAATCTTGATTTCTTGGTAATGGGTACTTGTTTTTGATGGTGACATTGTTGAGATTTCTGTAATCCCCACACATTCTTCGTCCTCCATCTCATTTGTCCACAAAGATCATCGGAGTTCCCCACGGGGATACACTCTCCTGAATGAATCATTTCCGGGCTAATTCATCAATTTTCCCCTTAAGCTCTTTTAATTCTTTCGGACCCATTTTATATGGTTCTTGGGCTATTGGTGATGTACCCAATATCAGGTTAATAGTGAACTCTATTTTCCGATCAGGTGGCATGCCTGGTAATTCTGCTGGAAAAACATCTTGGAATTCCTTCACTACAGGAATATCTCCCAACTTAACCTCCTTCATTGAGTTTAATTGAAGATCTACCATGATATGACTATGTTTATCTGCCTGATATACTATCCTTCCTCCACTTGGAGACTTGATTGAAACGGTTTTATCCTCACAATTGATCTGAGCTCCATAGTCCGTCATCCAATCCATTCCCAACACTACGGCTATTCCTCTTAATGGAATCACATAAAGATCCGCATAATAGGTTTGACCATAGATTGAGATAACTTGGTTTAATTTAATGTTTCTAACTACCACGATCCCTCTGGCGGTAACTACGGTCATAGGTTTTTCTAACGGTGCCCTTCTAATCCCAAATTTATCACAAAATTCTTTAGATATGAAAGAAGTAGTTGCACCTGTATCGAATAAAACTTTTCCGAGATTTGTGAGAATATTGAGCGTACCTATCACCGCTTGATCCGAGTTATCCACCTCCTCCAAGGTTGCGCAATTCAGCTTTCTCGTCGGCTTACCTCTCTTGCCATTGTCATTTTTGCCATAGCCCCCGCCTCTGTTAGGTTGTCCACCACCTCCACTGGCTTGTCCTCCCCCCTTTGTGGGCCAACCACCGGGTGGTTTACTTGGGCACTCTGGATTGATATGACCCTTTTGACCACACCCATAACAAATAATCACTGGCTTCTTGCAGTCCTTGCTAATATGCCCCGGAAATTTGCAAGTGTGACATATGACATTCCTTCCAGGATTGAACTGACCTCCATTGTTGTTGCTACTCTTGTTATTGTTATTGTAGGGTCTGTTTCTGGGTTTGAATTCCAAATTGGTTTTAGGTTTACTTGCTTGAATCCTCTTTGTTTCCTTCTTTGCTCTCTTCCTACGGTCCTCTTGGACATTCTTGTAATCATCTTCAAAGGTTATAGCTGCATCAAGCAACTACTGGAAAGCTGCTTTATTGGCCAACCTCGGCTACATCTTCACAAATGGATTTAAACCACACAGGAAACATTTCTTCCTCATCTCCTCAGTGCTCACTTCATCCTTAGCATAACGAGATAGTTGACTAAACTCCCGGATGTACTTCATGACACTGGCATATCCCTGCTGAACCTCTTCAAACTCCCTACGCTTCAACTCCATCACACTTTCTAGAACATGATACTCAAGGAATCTCTGCTTAAACTCCTCCCAGGTATACTCCCTACCTGGAGGTTGCATTGCTAGCTGATTCTCCCACCAAGATGCTACAGGTCTAGTTAAGAGATGTGTTTCATACCTCAACTTTTCCTCATCATTGCATCCTATCGTATTCAACTTTCTCTCTGTATCGGCTAGCCAATCCTCTACATCCATTGGCTCAGGGTCTGATGCAAAAGGTAATGGCCTTGCATTTTGAAAGTCAGAAATACTCACACCCTGTCGTTTAGGTTCCCTCTGATGTCCTACTCAATTAACTAACCCCTCCATGAACTTGTTCTGGGACTCTTGCATCATTTGCATGTACTGCATAAAGTTCTGCTCCATCAATGGCCTCATTGGTGGTGGTGGTAATTTTCTTGCATTCTGGCGTCTTCATCTGCCTTTCCCTTAGCTTCGCGCTCCATGCGCTGCTCTTCGGTCTCGTCCTCTACACCCGTTTCCATACCCTCTAGTCATGTAACATAAAGCGATCACTCATAATTACATCATGCATATGTGTTCTGAGCTCAACTTCATGCAAAGAACTAGTCACACAATGGAAAACAAGATCCAAATAAGAACCAAATATGCATTACACACATATTATACATTACAAACAACATAATCGATATAACGTGATTACAAGCCCATACTATTTAAGTATTACAAGCTCATGTGGGTACTATCCCACTTATTTATTTACATCAAGTTCTCAGACTCTAGCTTCTGTATCACCACTGGGATAGTCCTCCTCAAGGTCACGCTCCCCAGAAGCTGCGATGTTCATCATACATACCCGGAGTACAACCGTGCTGACGTGAAGTACGACGCACCATTTGTGGAACGACTTGCCTCTTCAACGGATGATACCCAGTATCAGAAGTCTCCGAACTTGACACATCATCCAGCTGAAGTGCGTCCATACCTTCCAACTCATCTGAAGTATCATCAAATCATCCTCATCATTGTCTTCTTCATCCATCTCCTACATCCCGACTCTAGTGGAATCAATAGAATATTCCACTTCTGGTGCTCCCCAAGTACTTTGCTGGGTACGATAGTCCTCAGCTATGATTGGATAGTGCATGTTATCTGGAGTAGGATAATGTTCTGGTGACTCAAACACCCTTTCTTCAGGATCTTCCTCATTAGACTCTACATCCTCCACATGGACATCTCTTCCATCAATGGAATAAAATCTCACTCCCATGCGACTATTCTGCCCGGTATCTCCAACTGAATCTTCCACAGGAATAGGATTCCCAGCAGATCCATCAATCGATCTGTACCTCCATCCGTCAGAATTTCCAATAGGTAGTTCTGAGTCCTTAGTTCCCCAAGAACTCTATGGTACTGGATGACTAGTACCCTCATCAGGATATCTAGTGGGTTCTGGTATAGGTGAGTAAGGATATGGTGTAAAAGATGCTGGATCTATAGGTATATCCTTAAAAATTGGGTTAACCCTATCCATTGCTTCATCTCTAGTTTAGAGGCTAACTTCTCCCTTCATTCAGGATTCGTTAAATCCTCTAACATATCAATCTGATATTCTACAATAACTCGATGTGTCTTATACAAAGACCCAACCATCAGTATATACAGATCCATATACTTAGAAGCTAGTTTTGGATGCTTCTTTACCAAAGTAAGATTATACGGTTCTGGTTCCTCATCTATAGAGTCATGAGGAATCACAGAATATGTGCTTCCAGCTAACTCTTCTGCTTTGTGCTCCCGAACATTGGCTGTCGCCTCCACAATAGCAACATGGTATGCTGCTAGGTGACTTCTACCTTCACCCATAGGTAAATTGTGATATAAACCAAGATTCTTTGGTAGTTGGATGCTAACACGATATTTGGCTAACATCTCCAATCATGGTACGTCATGGTATTGACTGGAATATTAGTTGTGCAACCAAATACCCTCATAAGTTCTCGAAGTTGTTCTGTTAAAGCCCCCTGATAATCATCGAGAGTCTCTTCTTTCCTTGCCAAGCTCTGTTTTGGAAACTTTGGTGCCATTTCCACTGTATAGAAAAATATTCATAATTAGTATCCATAATTATAATGATGCATCATAATAATGAATTATCGCTCTAAAAATATAACGAAATATTCCCAATTGAATATTCATTATATAATCTAGAGAACTCTTTACTGTTGATCCTAGACTCCTACAGGTAGTTCCCTTTACTAGTTTTCCAACCTAAGGTCAAAGCAATTGCTCTAATACCAGTTGCGGTGACCCAGCATACCACTGCATGTGTATTACACTATTGTCGTTGACATGACATCCGCAGAATATCGTTCCGTAAATATCACATCCCTTAGAGTGGTACAGCAGAAACATTGCGGGTCCACATTACAAACATACACACTTCATTATTATTACAAAACCATCAGTTCCAAACTTTAAGTGATACAAAATTACAAACCAAACTTAAGTAGTTTCAGTGGAAGATATAAAGTTCAAACTCATACTCCGGATTAAGCTCAATAACTTATTTTATAAGGTTTAGGCTGCTCGGCTCAACTGGTTTACTAATAACTAAGGCAACTACTCGGACTCGTTACCCTCCACTCCATAGCGTATTTCATAGTCCACCCCTTCCACTCCTTTGGACAGGTCTGGCTCTTCGTAGTAGACATCCTCTTGCCCTTCAGTCGCGTACATTGAAGTGTCTTCAGGCTCCTTAGAGTCTAAGCAGGGGGTTCAAAGGAAAGGGTGAGTAATAGCGTTACCCAGCAAGTTCATTATATGCAAGGTGGGAAGTTTGATGCTCTATCTACCACCCCAGACTATAAGTCCTTGGTACCATGCTGTTTTGGTAAACATTTCTTCAAAGATTGTTTTATTATTAAAAACTATGCCATCAGCCTTCACAGGTTGACCAGAACTTCATGGAGTTCGTTTCCTGCCACGTTCGTAGCTCCTTCCCGGAACAGGGAGTAACAAGTTACAGTTCTTACACTCTGCAGAGGTACGTTGCTTTACACATGAGAGATCAACTCCTTGTTGCACAACCGAACATACTTTCCCGTCCACAATTCTATGATGTGGGGCCCAGTAGGTGATCCAAGCCAATTACTGCCCCTCTCCATGACCCCATATGTCTGCACGATCCTTCGGGCCAAGCTACATCACCGTTAAGCCCCCTTTCAGGCAAGCTACAACCCTGATGAGTTCCTGAAGACTCTATAAGCCGGTTATGCCCCTAGCAAGCTCCATAAAGGCATGACTATACCTCTGGTAGCCGCTCACAGATAATCTAGAAACCAAAATCATGGGGCCTAAGGGTGCCTACCCATATGCTGGATCCGCACAAGGAATCATAGTGTCATGATAAGGTCACCATGCCTACATATGAAAGGAAGAAGGTCCAGGTGACTTCTTCGTCCTATTCCAAATCTCATGGTTAACGCGTAATATACGACACTAGAATCACCGATGTCATGGGTTGTTAATCCTATGGTGACTTGTGCAATAGGAAACCTAAGTTCCATTGCCAATCATAAATTTATCATCACTTAGGATGATAACCACATCTTATTTATTAGAGAAGATAATATTTTCTTTCTCCAGATCATAGATGATAACACACCATTTGCAATATCTTTGATAAAGACTCTTCAAAGGACATGAGCAAGTGATGAACTTGCCTTGTGACTTCAAGGTAGTGAAGTCGGATGCTTCCACCTGACCTTGAGCTCCGGTTTCTACATAGAACCATTATTGCCCGGTAAGGACAATATTTAAAGAAGCAATATGCAATGCATAGTAATGTCATGCAATGGTTTATTATTTGCTTATTTCTGTGTTTTACCCTCTTAGTAAAAGTTTGCTATTTTCTTTAATTAAAAGAAAAGTCTTACTTAAAGTTTTTGAAATCTTAATAAATATTATATTTAATATTTTTATAATGACTAGTATTATTTTAAGAGTTTAAATTGAATTTATTTAGTTTTTAACTCTTTTAAATATTTAACTAAAATTCTTTCAAGGAAATAAGAGTTTATTTTTATCACACTTAATTTACCTTTCAAAAATACAAACTGGCATTTTCTATAATAGCACTCCCTTTTAAAATTGTAAAAATTAATTTCATTCATTTTTATGTATTTGGTGTATTTTTATAAAATTCCAAAGGAATATATACCTTAATAATAATAATTTTAAATTTAATTACCTAAAATTCCATTTGTTATTTGTCTTAAATAGAGGACATTTCTATGAGTCCATTTATATTTTATTTATATTAATAGGATTTATATTTTATTTCTTAGAGCCATTTAAGTCCTAAGGGTATTTTGGTCTTTTAACAATTTAATTAAGGGTAATTTCCTTTTAAATTGGTCCTAGCCCATTGGGCTGGCCCAACCCTGACTCGGCCCATCTGGGCTGGTCAAACCCTCTCAAGTGAGGGGTATTGGACCACACCGGCCTAGTACGCACCCCTCACTCCTCTCGCCCCCTCGTGTTCTTCCACGACCTACTGCGGTGTGGTGTCGCCGACGCCATTGCCGCTCGAATACCGCCTCCCTGGGCCTCCCCGGCCACCACCGTGGTGTGTGGCAAGGTAGCCGACGCTGCTCCGATGACTGGTCCAGTTCGATTCGCCTTTGGACTCCTCTCCCGCCCAGGTTGACTCCACCCCGAACCCTAGGGTTCGGTGACTGCCAGTGATGTGATGCGACGCCGCCTCCATGATGATGTGATGTGGCTCTGGTGACTCTGTGGTGCCGCCACTGCTACATATGTGACTATGGCCACCGCTACATGGCCCGGTGCGGGTTGAAGCGCCCTCGGGTGCTCCCCGTGCCGCCATGTGCTCGTCGGCCTCTCTGCTTCCTCTTCTCTACTCTAGTGAGGACCATGAGTAAGTTCTTCTGCTTTCCCTTCTTATTATCCCTTTACTTCTCTTGCTAGCCACTGTGTGCTCCTAGAGAGAAATTCCTAATTAGGCTTTACCTGTTCTATTAAGGTTCCACTCCTCTGTGTTGATTATTGAGGATACTGAGCTATTTAGGAATATTTCTGGTGGTTATTCTATGCTGATCCATTGCCTACTGATGGGCTTGGGAGTTGATAATAGTTTTGTAAGATAATTTTTTATCTAATCTTGGTTACTGTCATTGTACAAATGGGGATGTTGTGACTCTTATCTAGCCTAGTATCTGATTAGTGATGATGGTTAACTAGTTTCAGTACTGGAACATGTATTTGGCTATCTGGGAATTACTATTGATGTCTCTGGTGATAGTTCTTCTATGTAAGAGAATGATTCCTAATTAAGATACTAGGAAGATGATTGAATATTCTTTTTAAATGACCTGGATTATGTAATCACTGGGTAGGATCTGCTTGGTTAGGATAAATCCTTGTGACACCTCCCTTGGAATGGTACACATGGGGTTTATTCTAGTACTGGCTTTATTCTACCTATGTTCCAGAGTGGCTTGATGCTAAATGAATTGAAAACTCCCGCTGGATTTATTAGCCTAAGGTACTCAATAATTTCATTATGCATGTGATGCTGGTATGAGGCAATACTAGATAAAAACTAAGGTTTTTATCTAATGTGTCCCCCTCAAGTGTGCTTTGGTAATCAGTTTAGAACAATGATTCTTATAGCCTTTAAGAAAATGATTTGCTAAACCATGTTGTGTATTACAGAGCTTTAATATGAACTACTTTCTGAGGTGCTGCCATCCATTGGATGTGCCCAGAAACATTCAGTTAAAGATGTTGTGTATATGGATGTATAAGTATGTTTTATTCTCCAAGATCAATGATGGCTAGACTGAGATCTCGAGTGGTTTGCTAAGATAGGTAATTTGGCTTTATTAATCTCTTATGTGATGGATACACCCCACTTGGGTGCTTTTCTGAGAAGATCATATAAGAGACAACAGATGCTCATATGAGATTTAGCATGTGATGGTTTTGTATAACTCACCACTCAAGTTGCTTGCTGCTGCTATGTTGGTGTTGCTTGTGGCTTGATCTTGTGGAATGGTTCTTGCTGGCTTGCTCTTGACCTACACCTCCTGGTGCTGCTCCTGCTCCTCCTAGTCTTCTATGATCTGGAACTTGCCCTTGCTATCCTCCTGTACCACCCCCTCCTTATGTCACCATCTGGTGGTGAACTGGTGGTTGATTTCATAATCTGGCTGGTGGTTTTGCTAAGGCTTTGACAAGCTCAATGAGCTCTGAGTGTGTGCTCGAGAAGGAGAAATGAGTTACATGTAGTTGTGCTTCAACTGAGTGCTCTATTTGAGTGCTTGTACTGCTGCTGTTGTCTTGACAGCATTATCCATGCATTTTGGTGACTAAGCTGTCTAGCTGTGTGGTCTGGTCGTGTGGATCAGATCAAGTGAAATATTCTTCACCTGTTACCCTTTTACTAGTTACTGCCCTGGTGAAACTTGTCCCTCTTTTATTACTCTGTGATGTAATATGAATAGTGCATTTCATTGTTCCCCACTAAGAGAAAACTAACCAACTAACCCTTTATTTTCCTTTTAGTTGTTTATCTTATTTGCAGGAACAAGATCTGGATATACATGATTTAGTATAGGAGTAGATAGGTAGTATAAGTTTTAATTGTAACTTTATTTTTATACTTTTTTTAAAGAATCTTGTAAATATATTATTATAAGTTAATAAAGTTTCATTTCTATTCTCTGTAATATTCTGTTTTTGGTGTATTTATCACCATTTGTAATATTATTATGGAATCAGGAAATAAGAATTTCATTTCTTATTTAATTTTCCTTGTCTTAAATCCTTATTGTTGTTTAATATATCTATAATTTAATCAAACAGTGTTAATAAGGTATTTTGGAAAACAATTCAATATTACTCACTTCAAATTTTCAAATACTTTCAAATTGATTTAAATTTCAAACTTGAATTCAAAATAACTTCCCCAAAGGCTCAATAATTCCTAAAGGTCATGTCAAAATTCATAGCAGTCACTAACAAGAGCTATTTCTACCTCCAGTTAGTGAAAGAAACTCTGATCCCTTTAGGTTTTCGTTTGGCGAAAAATTTACCCGAATTTTACAGATGCACGCATGCACAAACTTAAATTCCTATTTCTACCCTTCGTTGGATCCTAATGCTGGGGTGTTACACGAAGATTGCCAAATAAATAAAATAAAAGAAGCATCAACAAATGACACAAGCAATCACAAGATCCGACAAACCAATTGGAAGCAACAAATGATCCAAATGGAAACTACAAGATATTATGATATGATCAAAAGGGTGTTTTAAATAAAAATAGAGAAGCTCCCCAAAATTTGTGCACAAATAGAATAGTTGAATTTGAATACATCATGCAAAAATCTAGAATCTTGCTCCCCCATAAGCATTTAAAACACAACAAAAGAGAAAGAAGACAAATGAGCATTATTAAATGAATTAGAGGAGCCCCCCAAAGGTTATGCACCAAGTATGATAATTGCATTTGGGAACAAAGTGCATGATCATGGAATCCTCACTCATCCAAATTCATTTAACATACAAGGAATGATATAACAAATATGAGTGCCTGAAGATGCAAACAAAAGGAACAAGCACTCATAGGCAAATAAATTTGGAAGCCACCAAAGAATCAAAAAGGAATAAAAGGTGGTATCCAAGGAATACAAATATCAACTAAAATTATCTTCTCTTATGTGTATAAGTTTCTAAGTGGAATGCATCACAAAGACATATGTCCACAAACAAACATGCACACATAAACAAGATACTCAAGTAAGCATATGAAAAGCAAAAATGAAGTCATAACAAATACCAATAAGTTTTTTGCTTATAAGTATGGCCAAAGGCACAATTTTATCTTATTGTTCATTAATGAGCTTCAAACACTAACACACTAAATACATTACAATAATCACCAAGGGAAAATGAGATGATTGGAATATATGGAGAAAGGCAACAAATATCACAAAGGAAAAAATCAATTTGCAAATTCTCACTATTGCACATGAGAGAGGTTGAGGAAGATATAGGCAATGAACTTGCTAGGCTGACATATTTGGAAAGGTGAATCATATGTATGATTTTGTATAGTCCCTCTAATATGCACTCATCTCAGCATACTCACATTTGCAATAAGATTACCAAATGATACCAAAACCCGAACAACAATATTTGCAAATATAAGAGGGATCATGCCACGAAGCTACCTACAAGAGGTTGGAGGCAATATGTGTATGCATGAGAAAGGGATACTTGTTCCCGAGATATAATTGGTAGGATGTAGGGGATATGAATTCGTTGATCATCCTATAGCTTGCCTTCATTTCAATGAACGCACCACTTCTTCAAACTTTGAGAGACAAGCATCCAATATATCTCCAATGTACCTAAAACACATTTAAGTACAAAATGGTTCCCAAACATATTGGGTCCAAAGTAGTTAGTGAAACTACAATACATAGGAGACACTCCACATAAACATGTGCATATTGGTATGAAATTGAATTTCATGAACATCTTAGCCAATTAGGATTTGGTGGAGTTTCCCCTACATACTGGATCTAATAAAGCAAGCATGCCATGAAATAAACATGTAGTGAATATGCATGCACAAGGCTTTCAAGAACCAACATGGAGATGCAATTTGAACAAAAACACCAAGTAAACCGAGATGGCACACACAAGAGTGTCACAAGACAAAAGGTGTCCAAATTGTATCAAACAACCAATTCAGCACATGAATGATCACAAGTTCAACAAATGAACAAGACAAAATCCAAATAGCAAAAGATAGATAAAAACACAAATGCTCGAGGATTTATCTCATTCTAAGAGGTCAAAACATGAAACAAGGAATGAGACAAACCCGACTCCCAAAAGATCAAGGATCCAACACATGAACCAAATTCTCAACACTTTTCATGATGGCACAAAATACCAAAACGAAAAGATCGAACTTCCAAGCACATAAAACATGATATGTATCAAAGCAAGAAGCATAAATAGGAGTGTTCTAAATAATATAGGAGAGCTCGCCATAAGGATTACATTATATAGAATTTTGCTTTTGAATGCAAAATGCACACAAATGAGATCATCACTACAACCTATATCAAATAAAACACAAGAGGATACAAATAAAATAAGAAGATCCATAAGAGGCAAGGAAAGCTTGGGAGAAACACAACATATTTTCTTGGCCAAAGATAGGACACAATAAACCAAGGCCAAAGTGAATATGATCAAAAGATTCTACCATAAATAAAGTACTAATTGTCCAAGGACAAGAAATATTGGGAATAATCTCCCCAGGGTAGTTCACATGGATATCCAAGATCATATTCACACAAATAAGCATATAACAAAGTCTAAGAATTAAGTTTGATGCTTCAAACGAGATTCTTGGTAACTTCCAATAGTCACACAATCACTAGTGATTAGAGTAACTTGAAGCTAATGGTTTCCATGTGGATATAGAGATACAAATATGAGGAAACACATACCAAGTACCACACTCACAAACAAGATCCAAAGGATGAGAGGCAAACCCATTCAAGAAAAAATGAACTTGTTTGAGCACATGTGTCACATAGGAGCTAGATAATTCGATATCAATTCAAAGTGACACAACCTCGAATTTTCATATTTTCTAGGATTGTAATATGCACTAAGAATATGAATCCCCCATAATGTGATAACCAACAAATATCACCACGAGGCAAAAGATCCATATATAGATAATTAATGGACACTATAGAACATGAATTTCTCATGAGACATATACCACATAGAGACTAGATAATATTGCACTATCAATACTAGGAGGTATTCCTCATGTACACATATTTTAGGATTGTGGAATTCCCAAGCGTAACACTCCCCAAAAATGGGGTAGTCCATTAATCTCTCACAAGAGCCAACAAGATACCAATATAATTCAATAAAAACTCCAACACAAGAAACATTCATACATGGTGTGCAAACCAACAAACACAAATATACTTGATAACTCAAGATAAGAACATGGTGAGCACAACATATACAACAAACATGCAAGGTACAAAACCAACACATGCACAAGGGGCGAGTAACTTTCAATGTAATGAGTTAGGCATATGTTACCGCAAGGAGGAACATTGGAAATATAATAGAGGCCATATAATCCACATGACTTGGCTTGACAAATATAATAGATGAAGGTCCCTCAATTCTTCATAATGAAACCAAGTCTCCATTGTCCTCCCAAAAGAACATATTGATCAAGTTTTGACTTGTTGGTCCCCAACCAAATTGGGTCCTAAGACGTTAGTCACAATAGGCTTGGCAACCCAAATGGTTCTTTTCTTGACACCACATTGAGTACCAACAAATTTGGCAAACACATTGCCAATCTCATCCGTACCAAGAGAATAATCATCATCAATCAAGATAGGGTTGGATGAGGAGATACCACTAGTGCATGAGGAAGAAATGTGCCCCTTCTCACGGCAAATGTAGCAAGTTCTTGTCTTGCTAGATATCTTCTTGGGTGATGCCACAACATGAGGAAGAGCTCGAGTAGTCCTCTTAGGAAGAGGCTCATCTACAACTTGAGGTAGAGCTTGAGGCCGCTTCCCTTGTTGCTTCACACCAAGAGGCTTGTTCTTCAATGGGCAATATCTAGCATGATGCCCTTCTTCCTTGCACTTGAAGCAAATAATGTTGGCCGGATACTTCGCTTGATCTTGGCCATTCTTCTTTTGCCCTTGTGCTTCAACTTGCTAGTGGACTTGTTCTTGATATTGAAGTTGAATCCAAGTCCACTCTTGTCATTGGAGGATTTTTGCACACTCAAGATGTGGTTGATTGTGGCCTTCCCTTTATGACCCTTTTTCAAGTCATTCTTCAAAGAAGTGACTTGAGCCTTGAGCTCTCTAATTTCCTCTACATGGTTAGAGCAACAAGGCAAGAAAAGCAATTCATCACAAGATATAGCATGGTTATGCAAGGATGAATTACAAGGACTAGCACATGGAAATATCACAATAGGAGTAGAAGTAGTGCTAATGTACACATGAGGCCCACTAGATGTTACCTTTGAGAAAATGGCCTCATGGGCTAACTTTAGCTTATCATGGCAGACTAGAAGATCCTCATGCGAGCTTGAGAGCTTAACATGAATTTCTTCCAATATCCCATATTTGCTAGTTAGCAAAGCAAGTTCAGCTTTTAGCTCAACATTCTCCTTCAGAATAGATGCTTCATAAGAAGTAGAGTTAGTAGCACAAGCATCATTATTAATGTCTAGAGGCGAGGGAAACTTTGCAAGCTCCTTTGAATATGAAGCTTTGAGTTGCTCATGTGACTCGGTGAGTTTGATGAGCTCACTCTTAATGACCCAAGAGCCATTTTCGAGGTGCTTAAAATCCTCAAGGAGTTTAGCATGGGAAACTACAAGTTCATCATTTTTAGTTTTAAGATCACTTGCCACAACAAGTTCTCTATCATTGTTTTCCTTTATTCTAGATAATTCTAGAGCAAAGGTCTCCTCAAGAGACTCCTTGGTGGTTTGTACTTCTTCAAGGGAGCTTTTTAGATAAGCAATATCATTAGCATACTCATGCTCATGTTCATTCTTTTGAAATATGATATTTTCTTGCTCCTCAATAAGTTTCTTGCCCTCAATAGCACAAGATAAAATTTCAACAAAGTTAGAGCAAGCAATTTTATTTTTATGAAGAGCGGGAAAGACAATCTCTCCCATCTCTTGAATAGAGGCAATATCATAATCAACAATATGATCATCATCATCATCACTATCATTAACAACATCCTCATCATCATCACTACCTTCAACTACATCATTATCATCAACATGATGAGATGCAATGGGATCCAAAGAAGTTACCTTTGTTCCCTTAGCCATAAGGCATGTATGAGAACCGAAAGAAGGTGATGATGAGATAGAATTTGTAGCTCCATTCGAAACCTTGTATTGGTACATAGAATATTTGTTTTCCTCTACATGGTTAGTAACATAAGCACTAGAGGAAATAGAAGCATGTTTATCATGGCAACAAGACAAAGCAAGCATATCATCATGTGAATTATTTAAGTCATTTCTACCTGATATGCATGGACTCTCAACACTAGCATATGAGGAGTTTTGAGTGCTACAAGTGTTAGAGTCCAAAGATAGACCATTGCAACTAGATAGAGTTGAAGGATTACAAATAGTATGCACACTATCCAAATTGCAATCTCTATCACCACTCACCATGTCATTACCTTGTGAAAAGTCACATGTTGGTGAAGTGGAAGAAGGTGAGAAATCACCATGGCCGGAGGTGGAGGGAATACAATCATCCTCAATAATGTTGGACACACTATATTTATCTTGAAGCTTTGTCCAAATATCATGAGCACTCCGATAAGGCATGATTGAAGAAATAACTATATTGCTCACAACAAGTAAAAGCATTTTGGTAGCTTGAACATCTATATAAGAGTTCATCTTCTCCTCTAAAGATTCGTTTTGGGGATCCATAGGAGAAGAAGAACCCATATATAGAATTCCCTCAATAGATGGGTGAATGTCCCGAAAATAATCAAGCATGCGAGATTTCCAAACATCATAATTTGTGCCATCGAATATATAATAGGAATCGTGCACTACTCCACTAGACGACATCTTTACTCTGAAGGCGGTGAAGCCTAAAAGCGAGAGACCTTGCTCTCATACCAATTGAAAGATCACGGATGTCTCCTAGAGGGGGGTGAATAGGCGGTTTAAAACTTTTAATAGATGGGCTTAACAATGGCGAATAAAACTAGCGTTTTCTTTTGTCAAGCACAAAGCCTAGATATACTAAGGTTCACCTATGTGCACCAACAACTTATGCTAAGCAAGACAAGCAACAATGTGATAGAAAGTTAGATTACTTCAAGCACGAAGGCTATCACAATGTAAAGTGCATAAGTAAAGAGCTCGGGTATAGAGATAACCGAGACACATAGGGACGATGATATTTACCGAGTTTCTCCCAAAAAGGGAGTACGTCTCGTTGGAGGGGTAGGCGGTACTAAGACCACCAACGCCACAAGAGGCCTCACCCTATTCTCCCGAGGACCCACACGCACGGCAAGCACCCGTTCCACTATGGGACACTTGAGGGCGGTCACCAAACCCGTACAAGATTGGGGCAATCTCCACAACTTAATTGGAGGCTTCCAATAATCACCACCAAGGCCAATATCTTGAGGAGAGCTCCACAACTTAATTGAAGGCCCCAAGAACACGCCACAAAGGCCACACAACCGTCTAGGGTTCCAAGAACCCAAGAGGGACAATCTTCTTGATTTCACCAACCAAATCCTCCGGGGAGAAATCAAACCGATGCACCTAATGCAAAAGTCAAGAACACCACAAAGATGCTCCAATCCCTCACTCTCAAATTCCAACAAACCTACTAAAGCAATTGGGGGAATAAGAGAGGAAGAACAAAAGAGGAAATCCACAAAAGAAACCCCAAGATCTAGATCCCAAGATGTTCCCCTCACATAGAGGAGAGATGGATTGGTGGAGTTATAGATCTAGATCTCCTCTTTCAAATCCCTCAACAAGATTCAAGGAATATGGGAGGGATTGAGAGGAAAAGCAAGCTCTTGAAGGTAGAAACAATGGAGGAGAGAGACAGAGCAAGCCACCAGCCCAAGGAGGAAGAAGGGGGCTTTTATCGGTCCCCCACGTCAACTAGCCGTTGCAGAGCACTTACCCCGGAGTTTCCGGCCTTCAGGACCGGAGTCTCCGGGGTCCAGACTCCGGCCAGGACTCCGGGCGAGCTCCAGGTGCTCCCAGTACACTCCCCCGGAGTCTGGGCCAGAATTTGGTCCGGAGTCTCCGGCCCCCCGGAGTCTCTGGGGTGCAGCACCGGAGTCTCCGCCCCCCTAAAAACTGACAGGAAAATCAATACGAAAACGGCATAACTTTTGCATCCGAACTCCGATTTTGATAATCTTGGGCTCGTTTCGAAGATAGTAATGAGCTCTACAACATCATGCAGGGAACCATCATAGTACAGCAAAGGGGAACATGATAAAATGATGAATGGATTAGTCTATTTATAAAAGAAACTAGAAAAATCTCCAAATCGAAAACACAAGAGAATGCATATGAAATCCGTTTTCGATGAACTTGAGCTTGTCATGGAGATTAACACAAGATCTAAATCCTCTCATGGAAAATAACCAAATAAGAACCAAGAAAGATGATGCCAAGTATGTAAAGGTTTAAGATCTATCCAAAAGATATGATCAAGTTAATCACTCAAGAGACCCTCTTGATAGTACGGTTATCTATCTTATAAACCGGTCTCCCAACTAACACTATGATACCGATAAAAGGGAAAACCTATCAAGACCATACATTTGCCTTGACCATTCCACTTGAGCTCGAATGATCTTGTCCTTCTCAAGATGGACCCTTTCTTGATTGTTCTTCCTTGTGCTTGTATGATGAAGACTTGAAACATATTCCCCCATACACCATGGGGAAACCTTTACTTTGACCTTGTTTCCATCGATCCATGAGCATCGAGAATGGAACTTGGAAGAATGAAGACTTGCACTTTGCTCCCCCGTACACCATGGGAAAACCTTTACTTTGACCTTGTCTTCACCGATCCATGACCACCGAGAATGGCAAGCATCAAGCATGAGATCTTCTAGAGATGGCGCATCTTGATCTTGCATGACACTTCTTCTACAATATTCCAATAGGCTCAAAGCCCTTGGACAATGCTTCTTCTTCTTCTTCTTCATTTCCTACCTTGAAGCCAACACATGCTCCAAGCAATGCCAATGGACAATTCCTACAAGTGCAACTTAATGCAAACATTAGTCCATAGAGATTGTCATTAATTACCAAAATCACACATGGGGGCCCACATGCTCTTTCAAAGTGGTTCCCCACATTTAGATCGTTTGTTGGCTAGCGGAGTTAATTGTTTCCCATGGAGCACGACAGTGTTGTAATGACACACGTAAAGCAATATCTTACGGTAATTATTAGAAAAAGCAGTGGCATAATATCTACTACTTCGAAGCATCCATTTTATCATACAATTTCATTCAAGGGTACTATCGAGTCTATTTATATTAAGCTCAAATGGGATGGAGTAGTTCTAAAATCAAATTATTTGGGCTAAACATGGACTCAAGTCATCTTTTGGATGCTTTTTCTTGTTGTAAAAATGTAGGAAATATTTTAACCAAGTTCATTGCTCATTGTTTCAAAGCTAAAAAGGAGATACTATCAAAGGAATAGAATTTATAGGATAACAAGCTAAGTGGGGAGTGACTCCAGTGCAAGCGAGTAAATAATTGTAGGATCAATTTAAGGTTGTAGAAAAGGTGATGAAAGGAATGTGATACCTCCTCTTGCTTGCTTCGTTTTCATATTTTAGTTGAACCCCTCTGTACTTCCATATTGCCAAGTCACCTGAAATTGAGCAATCTCTAAGAGAAACAAAGAAATGAACTTGCAATAAAAGTTACAACTAATTTTTTTTGTATTTTTGTTTTAGGAATGCAAAATGAAAGTAAACATGCAATTTCGAAGAAGTGACATAAATCAAAATAAGGAATAAAAATATGAATGCAAGGTTTGGAGGTTTTCAAGCCTCCCCCAAGCTTAGGCTATTGCTAGGTTCAGTTGTTGCCACCATTCGGTGGCTGGTGAGGATACTGCTGGTAGTAGTCGAGGAAGTGGGTCATGAAGTGACTGAAGTTGTGAGTTAAGGCACTCACATCTTCATTCACTCCTTGAAGAGTTGGTCGATCTCCCCAACGCGATGGTTGAGCTGCTGGAATTCTTGATAGGGGACATAGTTGTACCCTTGTTGTGGCTGGTTGGGCCATAGGTCCCAAGCTCCCCCTTGCTGATGTTGTTGCTGTCCCTCCCAAGCAGGGTTGTGTCCTTGCTCATCCTCATGCTCCTGCTCATCCTCATCCTGCTACTCTCCTTCTTCATCTTCCTCTTGATCAAGCTAGAGTTTAGCCATGATCTCCATCACTTGGTCCTTGGTGAGGATCCAAGTGTCCTTCTCCACAATCGAGAAGGCTTGGGGACAGGGCAACGGAACCTTCTCACCCTGTGCATCACGAAGATAACCAAAATGATATGCTTGGAGCCTCTGGTTAGCTTGGTAAACACCAAGGAGGCCACAAGCAGTCAAATACTTGACGTCCATAAGTTTGGAGCCGTCAACAAATTGCATAATAGGTAATATATATTTAATGCATGGGCAAGGTGGGTTACCAATCCACCAATGCAAATATCACCTTTTGTCTTGTTGCTTTGGTGGCGAAAGTGTTGGATGAGTAGAGCTACAGGATTGCGGCTTTGTGGTGCTATGGGAAAGAGAGCCTTGGTGATCATTGTCATGTCCGCATTGGCCATGGAACCGGTATCACCTCTTACCAATAGTGTGTTGGCGAGGAACAAGGCGTAGTAGCGAATTGTTGGGTTCTGAATAGTGGACATCTTCTTCAGGTAAAATTTGGTGCCACCATTAACAGAAATAGCCTCCCAAGTTTCTCCACTTGTGATGCTATAGAGGTTAGTAACAGTTGACTCCCCAACATGAGGGAAGCCGAAAGCATCGCCAAATTGTTCAAAAGTTATTTCATAAGGCTATCGGTTCATGGTGAAGCTTACCATGCACGCATTACCTTTCTCCCTGTGGTTGTCGTAGAAGGAGGCAAGGAACTCATAGGTAAGCTCGGCATAGGAGTCGTGGCTTGCGTAGCCAAGCACTGTTAGCCTGGCCTTGTTACACATGAGGTCGAAGTCCGCCATCAACCCCGTCGCGGTGAGAAAGCTGTGGTTAGCCTAGTGTGTGGGCAGCACCCTCCTCGATGAAACTGTGGCCAACTTGGGGTTGCGCTCGGCTTGGGACCCCGAGCTCTCACCACATTGGCGCTTGCTCTTGCAAAAAATATTACTGATTTTGTTCATCTTGATGCATTAAAAAAATCACCATAAAACCTTACGCATATAGTTTCTACATGATATACGAACGATTCTACATGGAAAAATTCAATCCTAACGTGAGAAATCAATAGGTAAAGCTAGACAAGCTTGAGTTCATCCACTAGATCAATGTGAGAGTTTCAACCATGGAACTCTGAAAAGTAAAGCATGTATATAGAGAGAAACATACTGATATGTCGATTCCCCCACTTAAATGAACGAAATACATGAAGAATCAAGAGTTCTAGGGTGGTTTTGAGAGGTTTGGAAAGAGAATATGAGAGACATAATGAGGAAGGACAAGGAACCTAGCCGCCCTGGTCCGATTTTGTGGTCGCGTTGTTCCGCCCGTATAGTTGCGGCGGCACCGCCAACTAGGGTTTCTTTATGCAGAACACAGCTATACGGACACAACTATATGGTCATATCATAATGATCCCGTTGTATAGTTGGTCATTAAACCGTCTGTATCCTCAAGATAAATTCTCAAAAACAGGCATCGATATCTATACGACCGAAACTATATGGTCAGAATTTTTATTCCCGCCGTATAGTTGGTTGTTAAATAGTCAATACCTTTGAGAAGAAATTGTACGGAGGCATCGATATCTATAGGACCAAAGCTATACGATTGGAATTTTTATTCCCGCCATATATTTGGTCGTTAAATTCTCTGTGCCCATGCAAGAAAATTGTTGATGGCAAAGATATCTATACGATCAGAACTATATGGTCAGAATTTTTATTCCTGCCATATAGTTGGTCGTTAAACCATCAGTAGCATCAAAAAAATTTGTTTCTTCGAGAATATCTTCTTATCCCGAAACTTAATAAAATACGTTATTTTTGACAGAAAAATGACAGTAGAAACTATCGACCAACATCAGCATGTAATGAGTAGAATTTTAACCTTTGTAGATAAAACTCATTTATTTTATACTTATTCTACATTTGTTCAATCAATGTTTCTATTAATTTTTGATGGCTGCATCTTCACGGTCGGGCTTCCGCAAGAATGTCTGCGAAAAATTTGTAGGAATGTGATGAACTTTTTATTCTCTAGTTTACTTTATTGAGTTGATGGGTTGACTCCCATTAAGCATTTTATTAATAATTGTTGAATAACTCAAACCCCTTCTCTATTCTCGAATTCTTACCTTGGGCTGCCCCTTATCAAAGGCACTTACCACATGAAATCACTTTGCTGGTGGAATATATCTTTCTCCTTCTTCTAACTTCTTTGGAAAATACTGGATGATTTCAGCATCATAAACATTGAAGCTTATTTTTCCGTCAGTACAGTCAATTGATGCTCTTGCAGTACTAAGGAAAGGTCTTCCAAGTATTATAGATAATTTTTTATCCTCTGGCATTTGAAGAATAATAAAATCAGTGGGAATAACATGCTCATCTATTCTAAGTAGAACATTGATACGTTGCAAATATATCCATAATTTTTGATGTTCCAAGCTTGGTTTTATCTACTTTCTTATGTTTTGTCCACACTTTGGAGTACTTTTCATATGATTTCTTGGACTAACCTATTAACAAGAGCCACAGTGCCAGATGCCTGTTTTCTGCTGTTTTTGGTTCCAGGAAAGTCAGAAGATGAATATTCTCGGAATTGGACGGGACAAAAGCCAAAGTCAGTTTTTACCGAGGGACACCAGGAGCCAGAATACGAGACAGAGAGGGGTTGGGGCCTGGCCACACCACCTGGCCATGCAGGCTGGGCCTGGCCGCACCAGGGGGTGGTCTGGCCGCCCCAGACACCCCCTCGGTCTCGCTCTTAGCCTATAAGATGCCTTCTGACCTAAAAACTCAGAGGGGTTCAAAGTTTTTCCAGAAGGAGTTTCGCTCCGCCGCCACCACCAGATTCCACGAAACAGCACCAGAAACTCCGTTCTGGCACCCTGCCGGGATGGGGAATTGGAGGAGATCATCGCCATCATCATCACCATCGCTTCTCCATCGACCATCCATGTTTCCCCCATCTATGAGTGAGTAATCCCTCGCTGTAGGCTATGGGGATGGTAGGGATTGGATGAGATCGTTCATGTAATGGCATCAGATTATTAGGGCATGATGCCTAGTATCTACTATTAGTACTTTTTGACTTTGTTGCGACTTGTTATGCTTAATGCTTGTCACTAGGGCTCGAGTGCCATGATTTCAGATTTGAACATGTTATTGATTCATTATGATAGTATTGTTTTTGGTCTTACCTGCAAGTTGTATACACACATTGTTGTCCGGAACCACTAGCCCCAAAGTGACAGAAATCGGGATAACCGGAGGGAATGGCTTTGATGTGAGGATCACATGTGTTCACGGAGTGTTAATGCTATGCTCTGGTGCTCTATTAAAAGGAGTACCTTAATTGCCAGTAATTCCCTTGAGGCCCCGCTACAAACGGGCTGGCGGGACAAAAGATGTTGTGCAAGTTCTCATTGCGAGCACGTATGACTATATATGTAACACATGCCTAGGATTATCTAGTACTTGGGTGCTTTGTCTTATTTATCTTCAATTGCCCTATGTTCTGATTGCTATGTGAATTGTCTTGTCCATGCAACGCCGGTCCATCCATCCCTATGCCTACCGCACTCGAATCCTACTGTTTACTGCTATTGTTACTACTGTCTTTACTTTACTACTGCTGTTACTTTACTATTCCTACTACAAAACTGTTTGTCGTCGGATTGATGACAAGTACGCCATGAGGGGGTCCTCGAGGCGTGCGGAAGAGAGGGGTGTGAGACTTACGGTGTTCCGAGATGGTGAGCACACAAGTTTACCCAAGTTCGAATCTGTCGGCTTTGGATGGATCCTAGTCCTGCTAGCAATCCAGTAATACGGTAGAGCCAGAATATGGGTTACAAGGGTTCGCCTGTGCGAGTCGAGATTGTAGACTATTTAGGGTGCCCTAAAGGCTCTCCCTAGGAAGGCTTATATAGATATCCGGCATAGGTTTACAGGAGAGATCTATCTAGCTACGACTAAGAGTCCGTTACAGAGTACATCTTGAACTACAAGTAACATAATGGGCCTAAGTCGGTAAGTCTTCTGGGCCTTCCCGTGGCCGGACTGGACTCCGTATCTTCTCCCTGACTGGGTCGCCCGTGAAGCAAAGCTCTAACCCGAAGTGGGCCACCCTGGTCAGTGGGGAACTATGAGGATACCCGGAAAGTATATCCCCAACAGTAGCCCCCGAAAGCCTCCGAGATCCAAAGTTGGATTCATCATCGTCTAGCTTGATCTTCGGCTTGCAGAATCTTGAAGGGTTCCTGAAACTTCACAACAAAATATACGATCCGGGTCTTAAAAATAAGCCGTCAGATTTCCTAGCTTGATTTTCCCACCTTATCAACACGTTACTCGGATTTCCCAGCTTGATTTTCAAACTAAGCCGGAACTTTGTCTTTGACGTCATCTGACACTGGTCATGGTCAAGTCACGTCATCTGACAAACATCCTGTCAGCACGACCGTTGGTGGGTCCACCGTTCGCGGAACCGAGGCGCCGTTTCAATGCGTACTCGGAGATCGAGGCGATGTAATCATCGTGTGGGTCCTTCCCAGTTACTTCCACGACGCGTGGAATTTACACAGTGCGATTTGCATGAATCTTGGCGCAGGTAGGTGGTTATAAGGGGTGAGGATTTTCCTTCTCTCCTCTTCACCTGTTCCCTTTGCCGTTCCTTCTCCTCCACATCTCCCTAGCGCACAGAGCTCTCCTGCTCCCCAGATTTCCTAGCGCCGCCCATCTAAGGTCACCGGCGCACCGGAGAAAGTGGCTTCCTCTTCCTCATCCGGATTGGCAGCTGCGGCAGCGGCGGTGACGGTTGCGGCAGAGAAGGAGAGCAACCGGGGAGTCTAGATCCCGTGCCTCCTCAACGACGAGAAGCTCCAAGGCATGGAAAATGAAGGCCTCCTCCGCGCCAGCGACTGGTAGAGCGGTTTCGGCAAAACCATCCCTCACCTGCGCGCCGTCGAGCGGGTCCACTTCGGCACCCACCTCGACAGAGGTTTGTCGTTTCCTCCCTCAGAATTCTTTTCCGAGGTGATTGATCATTACTGTGTACAGCTTCACCATCTTCCGCCGAACTCCATCTTAGAGATGAGTTCTTACGCAGCTTTGTGCGAGGGGTTTCTCAGCATTAGGCCGAGTCTCACTTTATTTCATTTCTACTTCCATGTTGGTAGAAACTCCATCACTGCCGGTAATCCCTACATTATCGGCACTATTAGCCTTTCTCTTAGACGCGAGCGTAGCTATCCTCGCATTTCTGCCAGTAAGTCGGTCAAACAATGGCCGGCCACTTTCTTCTATCATAAGGATATTCCTGCTCCTGGCAAAGCCGCTGCTTTGCCGGCTTTCATCGACGGAGCCGCCATGGCCCAACCGTCCTGGGATGAGGCCCCTCTAGCTCTCAGTGACAATCTGATCCTCTCTAAGAGGCGGATCGAATATCTAATAAAACACAAGGGCTTGAAAGGATCCGACCTAGTCCAATGTTGGGTCGCACGCCAGATCTAGCCTCTCCAATACCACGGCGACCATCTGATGCACTCCATCATGGCGTTGAAGAACGATTCCCTCCGCATCAGTCCTAAGGCTTTAAAGCCACAGGATTACAGAAGCCAGATCAAATGGCTAATCAAGGAGCGGATTGAAAGGAAGATTCCGGTCTTGTCTCTAGATATGCATACAGCGGAAGACCCTCCAGTTCCTGTAAGCTTCAATAGTAAATCCTTTTATGTGTTTCACCTTTTATTTTACAATACTGAGATATTTTCTTTTTTTCAGCTTGACGACCTCCCCAGTCGGAGCTAGCTCCCCTCGAGGGATATCCTCCAGAGTTTTCTCAGGAGGCGGAACTGGTCCCACTGCCGTACATTGTGCCTAAGAAGCACAAAGCTCCGACAGTAGCCGTCGGCACAAAGGAGGTGCCAGTTGTGAAGAGGTAACCTTCAACACAACTTCCGCCTTTGTTCCTACTCGAATTTTACTTCCGAGATGTAATGCTTTCCATTCTTATTACATTCTCAGAGCTAAGAAGCTCATCAAGGGCAAGGGGAAGGGAACTTCTTCGAAGCCCTTGCAGCAGATGAAGCTGACTATAGCTTCTCCTGCCGTGGCTCCTCCGACTCCTACCCCACAACCCTCTGCAACTCCGGTGATTACTCCATCGCCGGTTGTCGTAGAAGATCCGGCTCCTTCAATGGAGCCAGTGATCCTCGAATCACAGACTGACGCCACCACGGGTGGCTCAGGTTTAGATAAGGGTGAACCCTCTTCGGGTAATGATCCCTCGACAGAGACCTTTGCCGAAAACCTCCTGAATAATCTGGGACTTGCCAAATTTGGCCTGTCCCGGAAATCTGTAGAAGAAATTCAGCTTCTGGCCTGGCAATGCCTGGAGAAGAGAAATCTCTCTGCCGAAGAAGAAGCACAAGAGGCGGAAGACATCAAGTACTCTGACCTTCTTCAACAAGTTCGCCTTCACGACAAGGGACTTAGAGCTGGTGTACTTCCACCACCTCCGATTATTCCACTCACCCTCGCCGAGAAGGTTACCATCGAGGTGAACATGTGTCTAAGCAAGCTCACACATGAACATCATGTAAGTCGGAATTCCAACTCACGATTTTCTTTATTGCATTTCATATCATATCCTCTAGCCCCCAAGAATGAAGTAGGATATACAATCCGGGTTTATGCTTCCTTAGGATGCCAAAGACTGAACTAGTGTAGCCCCCAAGGCTCGTGCTGATATTAGTAAAAATATTAGCCCGAGTCTTCAGTAGACTTCTGACTCTGGGTATTCTGACTTACAGAAAGTTAATTCATATAACCAGGATTTGTTGAAGAACATCTGTAACAAGCGGAGAGAGATCAAAGCTCTCCAACTTGAAAATGTTGAGCTGAAGGTCTCAAAGGATGAGGGCGAAGGTAAACATTCCGAGACACAAACCTTGTCTTTTGTGTTTTCATAGTCGAATATTTTTGTTGAACTGTTGTTCTTTTTGACTTACAGCACTGGTAAAACAGTCATGCGCTATGATTAAAGAGGCCGAGAACCTCAAAACCTTGGTGGTGGAGAACAAAGAACTTCGCCAAGAGCTGGATAAGCTCAAGGCGGATCATGAGAAGAGCATCCCTCAAGTTCTCGAATCCTCCTCCATGGCTACTGATGAGCATGATTGTAAGATTGCAGCTCAAGATCAGAGAATCTCGGATCTCAATAATGAACTTTGCAGAGAGAAAGATCTTTCCGAGGCGCTCTGGGCTGAACTCCGAAGTCTTCGAGAAGAGAAGACCAAAGTTGACGATGTCATCTTTGGTAAGTTTCCATCTTTCTGACTTGTCTTTATGCTTCGACTTTTTCAATGTCAGATTTTTCTTAACTGTTTCGTGTTATGTGTATAGGCCCTCTGAACTTGACAGACTCCACCTCTGCCGAGCCTCGCATCCACCGGCTTATCCAAGTCGGTGATATGCTTCATGACTTCCGCCAATCCCTTTAGGATATTGGCAAAGCTCTCAAGGTTCCGGAAATGCATAGCATGTCGGACTTTCAGGTGCAAGACAAGGCAAAGGATATGCCGCAACTCGTTCAGGACTGGAACATGTCCTACGTGCGATCCGCTGCGCAGAACGCTCTCACCATGTTCATGAGCCACCATGGAAACATGGAGATATGGCAAGTGACTAGAGGGTACTGCAAGGTTGATGGAGACAGTCAGGACCAGGATATCAAGGCCATCATGGACTCCTGTGCCGGATACGAGTGTCATGTAGCTGACTTAACCAGCTACGATACTCCCTTCTTCACCCGCGTGGACACACCGCCTCCGCCTCCGGAAGAAGCAGCTGAAGTTTCCGACGATGAACAGACCGTACCGGATCTGAATGTCTCGGATCGTTATCAAGCTGAGGCCGATGCATCCAGCGAGCCGGCAGATACTGCATCCTCTCCTGCATCATAAATTACCAGAAACAAATGTATTATTCCGAGAAACATTTATGGGTCTGTAAATATGCAGTACTTATAATTTTGCTAGTGCTAAGCTTTTGATCTATTCAGCACTTTTGGCTTTAAATTTTTGTGTGCCTGAAATGTTTACATAAGCACTTATACTTTTTGGTCTATACTTATTGTTTATCTGGCTTTCCGCCTCGTCCCTTTCATGAGCCGGCTAAACCATCTGCACGGAAACTTTGTCGAGCAACGGAGCTCAATTGCTAAACCAGTTTAAACTCAGAAACAAAGTCGGCTTCCAGTACAAACAATTCACTACTCGGAAAATACCCGCATCCGGCAATCAGACAAATAACCAAAGTGTAGACTAGAAACTTTAGAGTTATACCCGAAGGTAGCATTTTTAGAATCAAAAATCTAAACCAGAACAAACATGAGCATAAAGTACTTTCAAGTATTCTGGGATTTTCGACTATGACATGATCATTCGGAAATAAGATGGTAAAAACTTCTGAGAAAAAACTTGAGGCAACCAAGACTTTTATTTCTCACAGAACATGTACATATGTATGATTACAAAGAAGGATAAACTAAGAATAAAAGGGGCGTAGCTGAGCAATATTCCATGGTCTGTCTAACTCATCCGGATTTGTACTGCCTCCAGCTCTCTTTCTCTTCTTAGTAGCAGGTCTTCCTTTGACTGGCCTCATGTCAGTTAAGTAGTATGAACCATTGTGCAATACTCGACTAACTAAAAAGGGCCCTTCCCATAATGGGGAAAGTTTGTGCTTTCTTTGTTGCACAAGCCGGAGAACCAAATCACCTTTATTGAAAGATCTATTTCTGAATCTTTGGCTATGATACTTGCGTAAGTTCGGCTGATAGGCTGTTGATCTCATTTCAGCAATGACGCGAACTTCTTCGACTAAGTCGAGATCATTTTGTCGAGATATCTCGGCATCCTCTTCAATATACGCGGCCACTCTAGGAGAAGTGTGAATCAAATCACTAGGAAGAACTGCTTCTACGCCATAGACCAAGAAGAAATGTGTGTATCCAGTTGACCTGTTCGAAGTTGTTTGTAAACTCCATACTACAGAGGGTAATTCCTCTGCCCAAGCCCCCGTAGCACGTCGTAATGGTGCTTCGAGTCTCGGTTTTAGGCCTTGTAAGATTAAAGCATTTGCTCTTTCAACTTGTCTGTTAGCCTATGGATGTGCGACTGACGCAATGTCAAGCCAGATATTTTGTTCGTTGCAGAATTCGGCCAATTCTCCCATAGAGAAATTACTCCCGTTGTCCATGATAATGCTATGCGGATAACCATACCGGATTATAACATCCTCGACAAATCTTTTGGCCGTTGCTCCATCACAACTAGTGACGGGTTTGGCCTCAATCCATTTTGTGAACTTATCCACCATCACTAAGAGGTGAGTAAATCCGCTTGGAGCCCGTCTAAATGGTCCTACCATGTCAAGCCCCTAGACCGCAAAAGGCCATGTAATAGGTATTGTTCGTAGTTGATCAGTCGGAACATGAGCTTGTTTGGTGTACTTTTGGCAGCCCTTGCACGTCTTAACCAGCCGTTCGGCATCTGCCTTGGCTGTAAGCCAGAAAAAACCATGTCTAAAAGCTTTTGCCACTAAAGATTTGGCTGCAGCGTGGTGACCACACTCGCCTTCGTGGATTTCTCTTAAGATTTTGACTCCTTCTTCCGGAGATACGTAGCGCTGAAAAACCCCAGAAACACTCTGCTTATAGAGCTCACCTTTAACTATAGTATAGGATTTCGCTCATCGGACGATCTGCCGGCTCAGAACCTCGTCTTCGGGTAATTTACCATCTACCAGATAATCAAGGTAGGGTTGGGTCCAGCTGGAAATTACAGCCAGAACTGCTATTAGAGGTGAGTCGGATTTGGTCGGATATTCCTCATCCACTCCCTTTATTGAGGGAACTTTGAGGTGCTCTAAAAAAGCGCCATCCGGGACCTCTTTCCGTGCAAAGCCTATCCGAGATAGTGCATCTGCTTCCTCGTTTTCTGCTCGAGGGATGTGTTGAACCTCAAACCCTTCGAACGATTTAGATAAATCATCCATGACAGCTTTATATGCTGCCATGTGTTTATTTGCATTACAAATATCCGAAACTTGTTGAGCAACAAGATTCGAGTCTCCGTAGCACATCAAACGTCGGATGTCGATATCCTTAGCAATCCGGATTCCATGCAGCAGTGCTTCATACTCGGCAATATTATTTGTCGCTGTGAAGTGGATCTGCAACACGTATAGAAGTTTTATCACCTTGGGGTGATTTGAGCACCACGCCAGCCCCCGAGCCCCCACGAGCCTTAGACCCATCAAAATATAGGGTCCAATATTCTGACTCAGGGAGGGTCATATTCTCCTTCGTCTCTATCCAATCAGCAACAAAGTCGGCAAGGACTTGGGATTTGATTGTTGTCCGAGGTTTGTACTCAATATCGAAAGCTAACAGCTCTATGCCCCATTTGGCGACGCGTCCTGTGGCGTCACTGTTGTTAATTATGTCTCTCATGGGAGCTGTGCGCACCACGGTAATTGGATGTTCCTGGAAATAGTGCCGTAGCTTACGAGATGCTAGGAAAACACCGTAAGCCAGCTTTTGATAGTGCGGATACCGCTGTCTTGATTCTGTCAGGATCTCGCTGACAAAGTAAGTTGGACGCTGCACCAGGTGTTCCTGATTTTCCTCCGGCTCTCCACCACCATGACGATACTAACGACTTTGTTTGTCGCAGCAAGATAAAGCAACATCGGTTCCTATGGTTCCGGTGCAGCTAGGATAGGAGCAGATGCGAGTACTTTCTTCAGGTCCTGTAACGCAGCTTCAGCTTCGTCGGTCCACACAAAATCCTTGGTCTTTTTCAGGAGTTTGTATAATGGTGGGGCTCTTTCCCCAAGCCGGCTTACAAATCGACTGACTGCAGCAATGCAACCAGTTAGTCTTTGTACGTCCTTTAGGCGAGTTGGCCTAGAAATATTGAGTATAGCCTTGATTTTGTCTCGGTTCACCTCTATGCCTCTTTGGGACACGATGAAGCCTAACAATTTTCCGGCTGGAATTCCAAAGAAGAATTTCTTCGGATTAAGCATGATGTTGTATTTTTGTAGATTGGCGAACGTTTCCTCCAAGTTGGAAATCAGCGTTTCCTTCTTTTTGGACATCACCGCAATATCATCCACGTATGCATGTACATTGTGTTCGAGTTGTTCGTGGAGGCAACGCTGCATCGTGCACTGGTACGTAGCTCTTGCGTTCTTCAGCCCAAAGGGCATCGTAACAAAATAGAAGGTTCCGAAGGGGGTTATGAATGAAGTTTTGACTTTGTCAGATTCCTTCATCCGGATTTGGTGATAACCGGAATATGCGTCGAGAAAACAGAGGAGTACCGAGCCTACCGTAGAATCGATAACTTGATCAATCCTAGGCAGAGCGAACGGATATTTTGGACAAGCCTTTGTTCAAGGCAGTATAATCAACACACATCATTAAATCAGTGGTGTCCTTTTCAGGGACCATTACAGGATTAGCCGACCACTCGTGTGGATGACCTCTTCTATGAATCCGGCTAACTCGAGCCGTGCGAGTTCCTTAGCTATTGCCTTACGCTTTTCATCGCAAAAACGTCGTAAGGACTATTTGACAAGTTTAGCGTTCGGTTTTACATTTAAAGAGTGCTCGACAAGTTCCCTAGGTACTCCGGTCATGTCAGATGGCTGCCATGCGAAGATATCTTGATTTGCTTTGAGGAACTCGACGAGCGCGCTTTCCTATGTGCTATCTAGGCCTACACCTATCTGGGTCACCTTGGAGGGGTCATCATCCTTCACGGCGTATTCTTCGTCTCTTCTGATGCCTTAAACTCTGGATTCGGCTTCGTTACCTCCTTCTTCGTTGCGGGCATCTCGGACGGATCTATGCTCTTCTTGATCTACTGGTACTCCTGGGCGTGCAGCACGGCTTCAACAAAGGCGGCATTTACATCCTCACACTCTTGCGCTTTCTTCGGGTCTCCCCTGATGGTGATTACGCCGTTGGGACCTGGAATTTTCATCATATTGTAAATGTAACATGGACGAGCCATAAAAGCCTAGTAAGCCGGACGTCCGAATATAGCGTGGTACGCGCTCTTGAATGGGACCACTTCGAAGGAAAGTGCCTCTATCCGATAGTTCTTTGGAGTTCCAAAGGTAACATCCAAACTGATTTCTCCTAGGGAATTGGCTTGGCTTCCTGGGACAACTCCGTGAAAGATCACAGAGCTCTGGTTCAGCTGGGTCTCCGTGATCTTCATCCGGTGTAGCGTTTCGACATACAGAATATTGATACTGCTGCCACCGTCCATGAGAGTCTTAGAGAAACCATAACCGTCAATAAGTGGATTGACGATTAAGGCGTATTTTCCTTGCCTGTGCAACTTAGGCGGATGATCAACGCGGTCAAATGTGATTGCCACTTGGACCAGTCCAAGAATTGGGTGACAGCCGGAACTGTTGCATTGAGCTCATGTAGAACTGCTTTCTTGACCTTTGCTGGTTGAGATCCGAGGAAGGTGACATAAGTGTCTTTCTTGGTCAGAAAATTTTTCTTCCCTTCCGACTTGGGATTTGAAGCATCAGCTTCCTCCATGTCGGAATCTTCCTTGGTCTCTTTATCTTTTTCGGGATTCTTCTTTCCCTTCTTCCACTTAGCTTTGTAGCCAGCGGTGTCATCTCTTTTGATGTCGTCATTGAAACGACACTCGGCGTTGGTGTGGGACGAGCCCCCATTGGCATCTAAGTGATGCACACTTGGGTTATTAGCAATGTCGGCCCAAGAGTAGGTTTTGCCTGGTTGCCGGTCTCCTCTACCTTGAACTCTCGAAGTCCCACAGCCACGCCTGCGGCCTCCGCCGCGTCCTCCTCGTCCTCCAGACCCGAAAGTAGCAGTGACCACTACCGTTTCCGCGTTGGGTTTCTCTTCCGAGGTATTCTTGCGCTTCTGAGCTTGTTGCTTTGGTTGTTTTGCCGACTGTGGTACAATCAGGGCGTTGAGTAATGTCAACACCCGGATTTTTAATCCCAGATGCCTGTTATGTCATCCATCGCAATCCCGGATTACCATTTTTGTGAGACATAACAGATTGGATATCACAGTACATCATCCATTACAAACCATACATAAGGTCTTACACAAAAAAGGATCTCATGATCCAGTCTTAATACAACAAGCAGCGGAATAAAAGATAAGCGTAGCGGTGGGGTCCATCTTCACGGGCACAGGAAATGTTGACGAAGGCAGATAGTCCTAGTTATCATAGCCGTCCTGTTGGCCATCATCTTGGTAGTCTCCTTCATAGTCTGGCCATAAGAATAGCCAGGGACAAAAGCCATGAGTACTCTTTAAGTACTCGCAAACTACCACTAACAAGGAGTATAATTCTAAGTTAAAGATCTAAATCTAAGTTTAACTATAAGTTAAGTTTGAAACCTAAGCTGAGTTCAGAAGCAAAGAAAGATAAAATAAAATTCTAGAATCACTTAATTTGGGAAGCTAGTGTCATAAACACAACCCTGTTGTGGTCAAGTCAAGATTCATCATTTCATAAGTCATTTTGGAAAACATCTGACAACGAAACAGTATGGCCATTCCAACTGTCCATAACCGCGGACGCAGCTATTCGAATAGTTTGACACTCTGCAGAGGTGGTACACTTTCACCACAAGATTCGATACATCTGTTAGGGATAACCCTGAATCATCATACTTAGTATGCAGATAATCAAACATAACCTTTCCTTTACACACCCTAGTATAAGCACCTCTCCTATGAGCATGGCCTCCCAACCATGACCATTTGTCATCTTGGGCACTGCATAGGTGGACAACATTGAGAGGTAGCCTCAGCTCAGACCTCTCCCGCGAGGGAACTAATACTAATGCATATAAACTTTCGGCTAAGCCTTACCCAATTCAGGTAATGTGGTTGTACGATAAATTTGGAATGGTATCGCATCCGAATCCAGCCATCAGTTTTGTAAAAGGGTTAAGGCTCATGCCTCAACATTTTCACCATCATAAACCAGTTGTGTGTTCTCAACACATGTCAAAACATCTCAATAGAATGACTCATCATTCCAAGGTTTTCACAATCCATTTTCACCAAGTGTTCCCATCTAAAGTGACTCAAGTTTTTGATCTACTCTAAACTACTAAGTTAAGAGTGTTCACTAAGGTGGAAAATGATGGGATCAATCTCATGTCATAGAATGACATCTAAAGTTTATCTAAATAGGCCAAGTTTTGTACTCTTTATGCTACCATCAGAACAAGTAAAGAACTTTGATAAAGTAAAGGAAGTAAAGCTTGGAAAATAATACTTGGGGTAAGTAATAGTCAAGTGGTATAACCAAAGCATGCCTAAAGCATCTTTGCTGAATCCTCTAACTTAGTTTGTTAAGGGCGGCTTGCTAGTATAAGACTTGCAAGTGTTATATTGCCAATAGTAGCTTGCCTTGGTTGGTGCAGTGGTTGAAGTTTTCCTCCTCTTCTTCTTGGTAGAACTCCTCCTCCTCGAAAGCTTGGTCGGTACTATTGTCTATAAATACATACGGAGTACACAATCACCAAACAATACTTTACTAGTCTAATTACACTCTAAGGCACACATTTTATGATCTATTATCATCACAAGCATCACAAGTTTTATTCAAAGGTTTCATCCTTTTTATTTTAGAAAAGCAATTTCTACTCATTGAAAAATTAACTAAGATTTAAGATTCACCACTTCAAATATGGGATCATGTCGACACAGGTCATCACCACATATTCTAACATGTGGGAATGTGATTTAAGGGTTGTATCACAATTACTTGGGTTTAGGTTCATTATTTAATGATTTAAAGTGACTAGAAATGCCTATATAGCATTATTTTGGTACTAGTCCAAAGTCACTACATGTAAACCTTAATATTATTACATATTCAGATAGATATGGTGAAATGTGATTTTTAAGAGTTGTAATCAACTCAAAAGCTATCATGGTTGATTTTACAAAAATGTTGCAAGGTGCAAATGCTTCTGTCTTGTTATTTTTACTCGGAGAGATCTCTAACTCTAATTGAATTAAATCCAACGGGCTTGGGTAGATCTTTTTAGTAGCTTTCTAGCAAAATTGGAATCACTCCATTTGGATTTGGAAATCTCTTCGAATTGAATTTGAAACTAGGGGACAGAACTAGGTTTAACTAAAATTAGAAAAATCCTAATTCAAACTAAATGGGTCGCGCGGGAAAGCTACGGGCCGGCCCAGTGACACTACGCGACGCGGGGCTTAGCTGACAGGGGGGTCCACCGGTTAGAGGCTCATAACACGCGAAGCGGTACGGGGCGATGTGGGCCGTTAGATTAGAACGGGGATCAACGGATGGGGCTCGTCGTCGCCGACGGACCTGTCGCCGGTGAACTCTAACCCTAGCGGCTCGGTGGGGGTTTTTAGGGGGCGTACCAGGCCTCCAGCAATGATGGCGATGGGGGCAAATGAACTGGTGGTCGATGGCGAACTCAGGGATGGTCGAGGCAGCTCCGGGGGTGGTCGGAATCGACGTCACCCTTTCCTCCTCTACTGCGGGCTACTCTGGCCAAATTCCAGCGAGCAAGTGCCCGCGCTGCTCCGGCTAGAGGTGGGGAACAGTTAGTGAGGTGAGGGGAGGTTAGTGGTGTGCCGAATGGGGCTGGGGTGGCCTATATTTGTAGGACGACGACGCGACCGAGAGGCATGGGAGAGCGGCTCCGGCGAGGGCTGCACAGCGTGCTAGCGGCATGGCTCGAGGTAGGGGACGGTTGCTAGTCTCCTGGCGGTACTCTACCTGATCAATGTGGGACTGGGGGCGGTGGTATGCGGTCGGGCGGTGTGCGCGCTCTGAACGGCAGAGGCGGCGGCTTTCACAGCGAGCGGTGGCTGTGGTGCGTTGGGCGGCGAACGGGCATGTCTGCGGTGTTCCTGGGGTCATGGCGGAGCGGTGGACATGGGCTGCGGTCGAGGGGCGGCGCGTGCATGCGTGTCGGGTGCGGCGCTCTGGCGCGTGCTCGGCATGGTGCAGACGCACTAGGCGCGGCGGTTCCTTGGTAGTCCACGGTCTGGCTCAGGGAGAGGAGGGGACAGAGGGTGGCGGTGAGGTCCTGGGTAGCTCGTAGACATGTCAAGAGAGAGGGAGGTGGTCTGCTGGGGCGGTTGCAACAAGAAGCAAATGCAAATAATGGCAGAAATCTGTCAAAACAGACCAGCAGGTAAAGACAAATTTTTTCGAAGACCTTCTGTTGCTCAAATAAAAAAGTGTTGAACTAACGAAAATTAGATAACAACCTGGGGAAGAAGCACATACATTCACGCCTCGAAAGGACGTACAGAGATTTTACACAAATTTTTACGGTGAAGCACAGAAATCTGTTTCGGGACAACAACTTTTCCAATCATTACTTCTCTCTCATTAGAGGTTACTTTTGGCACAAAAAGCAAATAAAAAGGATAAGGAGCGGTTATTACAGCAGTAATAACCTCCAAGACTCATCTAAAACTTTTGGGTTATCTCCCAATAAGTACTTTTCTTTAACGCCTTTAAGTTAGGCATGATAGTTTGAGAAGATGCTCACATAAGAAATATGAATGAAGTAAAAGAGAGCATCAAGAAGCAAATTCAAAACACATTTAAGTCTAACCCACTTCCTATGCATAGGAATCTTGTAAAGAAACAAGTCATGGAAGCACAAAGCAATAAGCATAGTAAAGCAAAACAAGTGCAACTTCAAGACTATCAACATAAAGAGGGGAAACTTAATATTATTGAGACACATAAAACATTGTTTCCCTCTCTCATAATAACTTTCAGTAGCATCATGAGTAAAATTAACAATATAACTATCACATAAAACATTCTTATCATGAGCCACATGCATAAAAGAATTAATACTCCCCATATAAGCATAGTCATTCTTATCAATCATAGTAGGAGCAATTCCAACAAAATAGCTATCATTATTATTCTCATCACCATAATCATCAAATATAGGAGGCATATTGTAGTCACAATTAATTTCCTCCTCAATAGTAGGCGGACTGAAAATATCATACTCATCATTGTAATCATCATATATTGGAGGCATAGTATTATCAAAGTAAAGTTTCTCCTCCGTGCGTGGGCGACTAAATATATCACACTCATCAAAACCAGCTTCCCCAAGCATAGACTTTTCCATAGCATTAGCAATAATGGTGTTCAAAGAATTCATACTAATAACATTACTATTAGCATGCAGATAAAGTTCCATAGGTTTTTTAATTTTCTCTTCAAACACTTCATGTCCTAACTCAAGATAAATACTATAAAGCTCTCTAATTTTTTTGTTGTTTTCCATTAAGCCTAACTAGTGAAAACAAGAAACAAAAAGACAAAATTGCAGAATCTAAAGGAAATAACTTCGAGCACTCACACCGAAGGATGTGAGTACCTTTTACCTTACCTCCCCGGCAACGGCGCCAGAAAATAGCTTGATGTCTACGCACTTCTATTCTTGTAGACAGTTGTTGGGCCTCCAAGTGCAGAGGTTTGTAGAACAACAGCAAGTTTTCCCTTAAGTGGATCACCCAAGGTTTATCGAACTCAGGGAGGAAGTGGTCAAAGGTATCTCCTCTCAAGCAACCCTGCAATCAAGATACAAGAAGTCTCTTGTGTCCCCAATACACTTGTCGGGTGTATATGTGCACTAGCTCGGTGAAGAGATAGTGAAATACAAGTGGTATGGATAATTATAAGTGGTAACAGTGATAGAAAATAACTTGATGGCGTGGAAAATACTAAAGGCAAACTGAAATAAAGATGGAAGCAAGCAAGCATGTAACAGATCTAATTGCAAACGGTGTTTCAATGCTAAGAAACAAGGCCTAGGGATCATACTTTCACTAGTGAACACTCTCATATAAATATCTTCTCTTCATGATACTACTCTTAACTACTCTCCGGTTGGACACTCTAATCGATGGTAGGGCTATAACAGCACACCTCAAAGTAAGCCTTTCCCATCTAGCTAACCCCACACTGTCACCTTGAGTACTAGATGAGTCCAACAAACACCACAATTTCATAAAGACATCCAACTCCAAATATAACTCATAACAAGTATTTGAAATCTCTAGCCTAAGTGCCACCATGGTGTGCACACTGTCACTTTCACACACATGGGGAAAGCATAGATCTATTAAAGCACTTGAGTAGCAAGGTAGATCTACTTGATTACAAAGCTCATGATCACAATATGATCATGCATAGAGAGACAGATCAACACATAGCTACTGGTAAAACCCTTAGCCTCGAGAGAGAACTACTCCCTCCTCATCATGGGAATCAACAACGGTGATGTAGATGGTGGTGGAGATCGATGGAGATGGCTCCAGGGGCACTTCCCCATCCCAGCAGGGTGCCGGAACAGAGACTTTCTGTCCCCTGAATCTCCTCTTCGGTGGCGGCAGTGTTGCGGAACTCTTCGTGGCTGGAGGCTTGTCTTTTTAGGGTTTATGCATCGGGTGGCTCTTATAGGCGAGAGGGCAAGGTCGGTGGGCGGCCAGGGGGCTCACACCATGCCCTGGCGCGGCCTAGGGGGACCCGCGCCATGGGGTGGTGTGGCCACCCTGTGGCCCCTCTCCGACTCTCCTTATGGGTCCATGAGTCTTCCAGGAAAATATCAACTTTGGCTTTTGTCCAGTCCAATTCCGAGAATATTCATTTTCTGACTTTCCTAGAACCAAAAACAGCAGAAAACAGGCAGCTGGCACTATGGCTCTTTGTTAATAGGTTAGTCCAAGAAATCATATGTAAATTACTCCAAAGTGTGGACAAGACATAAGAAAGTAGATAAAACCAAGCATGGAACATCAAAAATTATAGATACATTTGCAATGTATCATTGTTTCCTCCGAACTTCACATTGCCTTCGCAACGGTTGGGGTAGTATGGGCGAGACACTGGAGGTCGATTATTCCTTGGTGCATATCCCGATGAGGGGTTGGGATGGTACTTATGGTGACCGCTGGATCCAGATTGCTACATCATACGACGCTTGTGGTTTTTGTTTTCCTGATTAATCTTCCCTTCCATCTGAATGAAAGAGTCGACTAGCTCTTCGAGATCCTAGAAACGGATGTTGACGAGGACAGTCTGCATCTCATCATGCAGTCCGTTCAAGAATCTCTCCTTCTTGGCCTCCGCGTTGATCTCATCAGGTGCATATCTTGCAAGTGACAGGAATCTTTCACAGTACTCCACCACAGTCATTCTGCCTTGCTTCAATTCTCGAAATTCATCCCTCATTCGGGTGACTAAGCCTTGCGGCACGTGGGTGCGACTGAACTTGATTTTTAATGCTTCCCATCTCATAACTTGACCATTGTTCATCAGGCGGATACTGTTCCACCAAGCTCTTGCGTCTCCTTCCAAGTAGTGGGTGGCAAAGAGAACTTTCTCGTTGTCATCAACTCTGGCTACCTCCAAGTTATTCTCCATTGTCTGCAACCAGTCATCATCATCTAATGGGTTTTCTGACATGCTAAAGATTGGGGGATTTGTATTCTGGAAGTTCTTCAGCTTGGATCCTTGATGATCCTAATTTCCATGCCCTTGGTTGTTGAGAGCCATCTGGGCGATCTGTTGTAGTGTTGCTAAGTTGGCTTGGCGTTCTGCCCTGCTTGCTTCTCTATCTGCGATGAGATTCTTCAAGATCTGCAGCATTGGGTCTTGCGACGAGCTTCTCCCTCCTTTGTTTCCACGAGTCATCTGAAGATTGAGGTAGATACGGGGGTAAGAGGGAAAGTTCTAGGGTTCATGGTTTTGGTTTCAAATCTAAAACTTTGAGTTAGACTCAGGTTTTTCAACTAACTCCATTTCATTCATGCAAATAGCACCCGATACAACAGACATACCACAACAATCAAAGGCAAACAGATGGTTTGAAGAACCATTCTGCAAACTACGATACAGTGGGACCGATACATCTCATGCTACGATAGTGCTCTAGTGTATCTACTCACCGTCGATGAAGTCGGAGTCCTCATCATCAGTGTAGAAGTCCACATCATCCTCCTCTAGAAAGTCATCATCGTTGCTGAGGTAAGAATCCATGTCTCCCTGGATGTCTTCACCCTCCTCTTCTTCCTCCTTTGCTGCAAGTTTAGCTTCCTGCTCCTTGACGGTCTTCTCGAGGTCGGCCACCTTCTTGCAAAGACGGGCGATGGTGCGATCCTTCTTTGCACGCTGGCGGCGAAGAGACTGGCGATCCTGGACGAGCAGTGCGAAAGTCTGGGCCTTCTGGTCGGTAATGGCACGGTTCTGGTTGGCTAACTCCCTAGCATTGTCCAACTCCTTCTGATGATCGTACAACAGGAAGTCGAGGTTCTCCACTTGGCGCTTCAGTGCTAGATGACTTGGCATCTCCATCGGCATTCCCATGAAGTCACGTCTTGCATAGTGAGCAAAACGGGTTCCTTGGATCTGGTTGACACTGAGGGCACATAGATGTGCGAGAGCTTCATGCATTGCCCTGGCTAATCCATCTAGCCAGTTGTTCCCTCTCACTGAGAACTGAATTCTCCCGGATGTTGGTGCTTCGATGCTTCGATGCTTGCTCTGATACCAACTTGTCAACACCCAGATTTTTAATCCTAGATGCATGTTATGCCATCCATCGCAATCCCAGGATTACCATTTTCGCGAGACATAACAGATTGGATATCACAGTACATCATCCATTACAAACCATACATAAGGTCTTACACAAATAAGGATCTCATGATCTAGTCTTAATACAACAAGCAGCGGAATAAAAGATAAGCGTAGCGGTGGGGTCCATCTTCAGGGACACAGGCAATGCTGACAAGTAGTATAAAATAGCCAAGGACAAAAGCCATGAGTACTCTTTAAGTACTCGCAAACTACCACTAACAAGTATTATAATTCTAAGTTAAAGATCTAAATCTAAGTTTAACTATAAGTTAAGTTTGAAACCTAAGCTAAGTTCAGAAGCAAAGAAAGATAAAATAAAATTCTAGAATCACTTAATTTGGGAATCTAGTGTCATAAACACAACCCTGTTGTGGTCAAGTCAAGATTCATAATTTCATAAGTCATTTTGGAAAACATCTGACAACGAAACAGTATGGACATTCCAACTGTCCATAACCGCAGACGCGGCTATTCGAATAGTTTGACACTCTGCAGAGGTGGTACACTTTCACCACAAGATTCGATACATCTGTCAGGGATAACCCTGAATCATCATACTTAGTATGCAGATAATCAAACATAACCTTTCCTTTACACACCCTAGTATAAGCACCTCTCCTATGAGCATGGCCTCCCAACCATGACCATCTGTTATCTTGGGCACTTCATAGGTGGACAACATTGAGAGGTAGCCTCAGCTCAGACCTCTCCCATGAGGGAACTAATACTAATGCATATAAACTTTCGGCTAAGCCTTACCCAATTCAGGTAATGTGGTTGTACGGTAAATTTGGAATGGTATCGCATATGAATCCAACCATCAGTTTTGTAAAAGGGTTAAGGCTCATGCCTCAACATTTTCACCATCATAAACCAGTTGTGTGTTCTCAACACATGTCAAAACATCTCAATAGAATGACTCATCATTCCAAGGTTTTCACAATCCATTTTCACCAAGTGCTCCCATCTAAAGTGACTCAAGTTTTTGATCTACTCTAAACTACTAAGTTAAGAGTGTTCACTAAGGTGGAAAATGATGGGATCAATCTCATGTCATATAATGACATCTAAAGCTTATCTAAATAGGCCAAGCTTTATACTCTTTATGCTACCTTCAGAACAAGTAAAGAACTTTGATAACGTAAAGGAAGTAAAGCTTGGAAAATAATACTTGGGGTAAGTAATAGTCAAGTGGTATAACCAAAGCATGCCTAAAGCATATTTCCTCAATCCTCTAACTTAGTTTGTTAAGGGTGGCTTGCTAGTATAAGACTTGCAATTGTTAGATTGCCAATAGTAGCTTGCCTTGGTTGGTGTAGTGGTTGAAGTTTTCCTCCTCTTCTTCTTAGTAGAACTCCTCCTCCTCGAAAGCTTGGTCGGTACTATTGTCTATAAATACATACGGAGTACACAAGCACCAAACAATACTTAACTAGTATAATTAGCACTCTAAGGCACACATTTTATGATCTATTATCATCACAAGCATCACAAGTTTTATTCAAAGGTTTCATCCTTTTTATTTTAGAAAAGTAATTTCTACTCATTGAAAAATTAACTAAATTTAAGATTCACCACTTCAAATATGGGATCATGTGGACACATGTCATCACCACATATTCTAACATGTGTGAATGTGATTTAAGGGTTGTATCACAATTACTTGGGTTTAGGTTCATTATTTAATGATTTAAAGTGACTAGAAATGCCTATATAGCATTATTTTGGTACTAGTCCAAAGTCACTGCATGTAAACCTTAATATTATTACATATTCAGATAGATATGGTGAAATGTGATTTTTTGAGAGTTGGAATCAACTCAAAAGCTATCATGGTTTATTTTACAAAAACGTTGCAAGGTGCAAATGCTTCTGTCTTGTTATTTTTCCTAGGACAGATCTCTAACTCTAATTTAATTAAATCCAACGGTCTTGGGTAGATCTTTTCAGTAGCTTTCTAGAAAAATTGGAATCGCTCCATTTGAATTTGTAAATCTCTCTGAATTGAATTTCAAACTAGGGGATAGAACTAGGTTTAACTAAAATTAGAAAAATCCTAATTCAAACTAAGTGGGTCGCGCGGGAAAACTAACGGGCCGGCCCAGTGACACTACGCGTTGCGGGGCTCAGTTGACAGGGGGGTCCACCGGTCAGAGGCTCATAACACGCGAAGCGGTACGGGGCGATGTGGGTCGTTAGATTAGAACGGGGATCAATGGCTGGGGCTCGTCGTCGACGATGGACCTGTCGCCGGCGAACTCTAACCCTAGCGGCTCGGTGGGGGTGCTTAGGGGGCGTACCAGGGCTCCAATGATGACGGCGATGGGGGCAAACAAACTGGTGGTCGACGACGAACTCAGGGACGGTCGAGGCAGCTCCGGGGGTGGTCGGAATCGACGTCACCCTTTCCTCCTCTGCTGCGGCCTACTCCGGCCAAATTCCAGCGAGCAAGTGCTCGCGCTGCTTCGGCTAGAGGTGGGGAACAGTCAGTGAGGTGAGGGGAGGTGAGTGGTGTGCCGAATGGGGCTGGGGGTGGCCTATATTTATAGGACGACGACGCGACCGAGAGGCATGGGAGAGCGGCTCCGACGTGGGCTGCACAGCATGCTAGCAGCGTGGGTCGAGGTAGGGGACGGTCGCTGGTCTCCTGGTGGTGCTCTACGTGATCAATGCGGGACTAGGGGCGGTGGTATGCGGTCGGGCGGTGCGTGCGCTCTGAACGGCAGAGGCGGTGACTTTCACGGCGAGCGGTGGGTATGGTGCATTGGGCAGGGAACGGGCATGTCTGCGGTGTTCCTGGGGTCGTGGCGGAGTGGTGGACGTGGGCTACGGTCGAGGGGCGGCGCGTGCACGCGTGTCGGGCGCGGCGCTCTGGCGCGTGCTCGGCATGGTGCAGACGCACTGGGCGCGGCGGTTCCTCGGTGGTCCACTGTCTGGCTCGGCTCGGGGAGGGGACAGAGGGTGGCGGTCAGGTCCTGGCTAGCTTGTAGACATGGCGAGAGAGAGGGAGGTGGTCTGATGGGGCGGTTGCAAGGTTTGGCCAGCGGCATGGGCTCGGGTTGGCATGGCAATGCCACTAGGGAGGTAGGGGATGGGTGCTAAGGGCCTGGTTAGATCAAGAGGGTACAGAGGGATTAAATGGAGATCATTTGGGGCAAAACCCTGTTCAAAACAGTGAGCTATGGTTTAGTGTTTGATTCTGCCTGCCATGTGTTTGAGGAAATGGTCGCAAGAAAACTATTTTGGAATTTTGAAAATATTTTTGGTGGGTGTGCTAGGTATAAGCTTGTGACTATGTGGGTCCTTGGGTTTTGAAAATTGAGCTTGTTTGGGTGGTTTTTGAAATAGGGTGATCTTGAGACATACACTAGATTCAATTTTCAAATGTCAATTAAAATTAGTATTTGAAAGTTTTTGGCAGATCACAAGGTGGGCCTTGGTACACCATTATGTGTAGCAAGGGGTGCAAAGATCCACAATTGTTTCTGTTAGGTTTTGAGTTCTAGGAATAGCCAAAGTAGGCATGTTGATTAAAATGGCACAAATGACCATTTGCTTCTTTTATTTGTTTTGATTTGTTTTTCTTTGGGATTTGTTTGGGAATGATCTAGATGATGTTTATTTCACCTAAGAATCATTTTACAAGCAATGGATCACTTAATCATGGCAATTCAAATCAACTCCTATTTTAAATGCACACACATATGAATGTTTTAATAATTTCAATTAGAAAAGTTTTTGTTAACCCTAATTTTGATGATTTAGATCTTAATAACCTTGGATTGAAGTTTTGGGATGTTACAAGTAATCCCTCTGCATCGTAGTCAGCATCTGCATACTTGCTCGCTGTTTCTATCATCTCTCCCAAATCAGTGACCTTGTCACACTTCAAGCGATGATGCAGTAGACCAATTGGGAGACCTGCAATGAAAGCTTCAATCGCAGTGTGGTCATTTACTGTTGTTATATGAGAATTCTGCGAAAGGCAGGCAGTCTTCCCATTTGGATCCATATTCCAACACACAAGCTCTTAACATATCCTCAAGGATCTGGTTGACTCTCTCAGTTTGTCCATCAGTTTGCGGGTGATAAGCGGTGCTGAAATTCAACTTTGTTCCCAATCCTTCCTGAACTTTCTGCCAGAATCTCGAGGTAAACTGGGTTCCTCGATCTGATACTATGGTCTTGGGGGTTCCATACAGACTAACAATCCTAGCAATATATAACTCTGCTAGCTTCGAACTCTGATAGGTAGTCTTGACAGGTATAAAGTGAGATACCTTGGACAGTCTATCAACTATTACCTAGATTGTGTCATTTCCCCTACTGGAAGTAGGCAAACCGGTGATAAAATCCATTCGAATAGAATCCCATTTCCATTCCGGAATCTGCAATGGTTGCAACAGTCCTGTAGGTCTCTGGTGCTCTGCTTTCACTCTTTGACAGATGTCACACTTGGCGATGTAGCTGTCGATTTCTCTCTTCATCTTATGCCACCAAAATTGCTCTTTCAAATCTTGATACATCTTTGTTCCTCCGGGGTGGATAGAATAAAGAGTATCATGAGCTTCCTGCATGATAACTTGCTTCAGCTCCAAATCTGCTGGCACACAGATACGTCCTTTGTACCACAACACTCCTTCTTCGTCTACAGTGAATCCAGGTACCTTTCCTGTACCAATACGACGTTTGATTCTGTCGATACTTTCATTCCCTTTTGGGGCTTCCTTGATTTGGCTAATCAAAGTGGGTTGAAGTTCAATGCTAGCTAAGAATCCTTTGCTAACTAATTCAGTTCTGAACTGCTCCAACTCCTCATACAAACTTGGCTGCTTCTCCTTGATCATGGTGTTTAGCCTACACGCCAATCTGCTAAGAGCATCCGCTACCACATTGGCTTTGCTGGGGTGGTAGTGAATGTCAAGGTCATAATCCTTGATTAACTCTATCCATCTCCTTTGCATCATATTCAGCTCCTTCTGAGTGAAAATATATTTCAAGCTCTTGTGATCTAACTAAATCTCACAGCGAGTACCCATCAGATAGTGACGCCATGTCTTCAATGCCAAAACTACGGCTGCTGGTTCAAGATCATGGGTTGGATAGTTCTGCTCATGCTGCTTTAGTTGTCGAGACAGATACGCGATGACTTTGCCTTCTTGCATCAACACACATCCGAGACCAATCTTGGATGCATCACAATACACATCAAACGGCTTCTTGATGTCTAGCATGATCAATATTGGGGCTGATATCAATCTCTTCTTCAGCTCCTGGAAACTGGCTTCACATTTATCAATCCATTCGAACTTCTTGTCCTTCTTTAGCAATTGGGTCATGGGTCTGGCGATCCTCGAGAATCCTTCTACGAACTTGCGGTAATATCCCGCTAATCCGCGAAATGCACGGACTTGGGTTTGAGTGGTTGGGGCTTCCCATTCTTCGACATCTTTGATCTTGGCGGGATCAACAGAGACTCCTCCGGCAGACACAATATGTCCTAGGAATCCTACTTCTTTCAGCCAAAACTCACACTTGCTGAACTTGGCATATAACTGATGCTCTCTCAAGGTTTCTTATGATTCTCAGATGTTGCTCATGCTCTTCTTCTGACTTGGAGTAGATAAGGATGTCGTCGATAAACACAACTACAAACTTATCTAAGAAATTCATAAAGATCTTATTCATGAGATTCATGAAATAAGCAGGGGCATTGGTTAATCCAAAATACATAACCGTATACTCGTATAAACCATACCGGGTAGTAAAGGCGGTCTTTGGAATATCCGTTACATGAATCTTAAGTTGGTGATAACTAGTCCTAAGATCAATCTTTGAGAATACCTGAGCTCCAGTCAACTGATCAAATAGATCCTCTATCTTTGGCAAAGGGTACTTGTTCTCGATGGTGACGTCATTCAACTTTCTGTAATCTGTGCACAAACGATTTCCTCCATCTTTCTTGTCTACGAATAACACTGGTGATCTCCATGGCTATGCGCTTGGTTGAATCAAGCCTTTTGCTAACATAACATCCAACTGCTTCTTCAGTTCCACTAACTCTGAGGGGTTCATGCTATAGGGTCTCTGGGCTATGGGTCCGGTTCCGGGGATTAGTTCGATAATGAACTCAATATCCCTATCTGGGGGCATACTTAGCAATTCATCTGGGAATACGTTTGGGTATTCACAGACTACTCTGACCTGGTCAATGGTGGGCAAGGCTACACTCTTGTTGCACTTGAATTGACGGGGTAAGGTTTCAGAGATATGCTCTACTGTTACTCCAAAGCTACTGGTCATGGTGATGGCTTTCTTAGCACAGTCTATCAGTCCTTTGTGCCTTGACATCCAGTCCATACCTAGTACTACTTCCATCCTTTGGTTCCAAGTACAATTAGGTTGGCATAAAAATCTATCCCATGTATTCTGATAGGCACAGCTTTGCAAATTTTTCTAGCTTTGGTTGTTGAACCGGGGATTTGAACTATCATGACATGCTTCAGGTTGGTTGGGTGAATCTTACTAGTGCATGCAAATTCTTTGGTGACAAATGAATGCGATGCTCTAGAATCAAACAACACTCTTGCTAAAACTGAGTTGACAGAAAACATACCCAGCACTACATCTGATGCTTCTTGGGCTTCTTATGCGTTCATGTGGAAGAGACGACCGTTGCAATTGTGAGGGTTCCCTGGGGCAAATCTTCTTCCTGGTTGAACACGACGCTGCTGTTGAGCTGGGGCATTCACATTGGCAGTGGCTGCAGTCTTCTTGGGACACTCATTGGAATAGTGACCCTTCACTCCACACTCGAAACAAGTGATCTGAGACTTGTCTTTTGCTGCGACGGGCACATCATTGTTGCCAGTTCTGGGTGCAGTGTTGTTGTTGTTGTTGCTCTTGGGAGGTGCACGGTTGAAATTGTTGGCATTGCCGGAGTTGTGGTTGTTTGTAGACAGTTGTTCGGCCTCCAAGTGCAGAGGTTTGTAGAACAATAGCAAGTTTTCCCTTAAGTGGATCACCCAAGGTTTATCGAACTCAGGGAGGAAGTGGTCAAAGGTATCTCCTCTCAAGCAACCCTGCAATCAAGATACAAGAAGTCTCTTGTGTCCCCACCACACCCAATACACTTGTCAGGTGTATAGGTGCACTAGTTCGGTGAAGAGATAGTGAAATACAAGTGGTATGGATAATTATAAGTGGTAACGGTGATAGAAAATAACTTGATGGCGTGGAAAAGACTAAAGGCAAACTGAAATAAAGATGGAAGCAAGCAAGCATGTAACAGATCTAATTGCAAACGGTGTTTCAATGCTAAGAAACAAGGCCTAGGGATCATACTTTCACTAGTGAACACTCTCATATAAATATCTTCTCTTCATGATACTACTCTTAACTACTCTCCGGTTGGACACTCTAATCGATGGTAGGGCTATAACAGCACACCTCAAAGTAAGCCTTTCCCATCTAGATAACCCCACACTATCACCTTGAGTACTAGATGAGTCCAACAAACACCACAATTTCATAAAGACATCCAAATCCAAATATAACTCATAACAAGTATTTCTAATCTCTAGCCTAAGTGCCACCATGGTGTGCCCTGTCACTTTCACACACATGGGGAGAGCAGAGATCTATTAAAGCACTTGAGTAGCAAGGTAGATCTACTTGATTACAAAGCTCATGATCACAATATGATCATGCATAGAGAGAGAGAGATGAACACATAGCTACCGGTAAAACCCTTAGCCTCGAGAGAGAACTACTCCCTCCTCATCATGGGAATCAACAACGGTGATGTAGATGGTGGTGGAGATCGATGGAGATGGCTCAGGGGGCACTTCCCCGTCCTAGTAGGGTGCCAGAACAGAGACTTTCTGTCCCTCGAATCTCCTCTTCGCTGGCGGCGGCGCTGCGGAACTTTTCGTGGCTGGAGGCTTGTCTTTTTAGGGTTTATGCATCGGGTGGCTCTTATAGGCGAGAGGGCAAGGTCGGTGGGTGGCCAGGGGGCCCACACCATGCCCTGGCATGGCCTGGGGGGACCCACGCCATGGGGTGGTGTGGCCACCCTGGGTTCCCTCTCTGACTCTCCTTCTGGCTCCGTGAGTCTTCCGGGAAAATATCAACTTTGGCTTTTGTCCGGTCCAATTCCGAGAATATTCATTTTCTGACTTTCCTGGAACCAAAAACAGCAGAAAACATGCAGCTGGCACTGTGGCTCTTTGTTAATAGGTTAGTCCAAGAAATCATATGTAAAGTACTCCAAAGTGTGGACAAAACATAAGAAAGTAGATAAAACCAAGCATGGAACATCAAAAATTATAGATACATTTGCAATGTATCAACATCCCCAAGCATAACTCCTGCTCGTCCTCGAGTAGGTAAGTGATAAAAAGAAAGAATAATTTTTGAGGTGAGATGCACCATCAAAGACTTGATCAAAGTATTTGTAAAACATTCAAAGCTGGGATCATAATACTTCAATCATAACATGAAAGACAAGGTTCTAGCAATAAGACAAAGAAACTATGATGCAACATGAAAAGGCACAAACAAAAGATTCATGAATAACAATGCTTTGCAAGACGTTTGTTTGTCTCACATAAAGAAAACATAGCATAGTAGTATTCAGCTTGTCCCTCATAGAGTAGCAAATATAAATGCATAGGACACCTTCAAAGTTCATAAGAGTGACTAGATACAAATAGTTTAAAACAAGCAATATCAAGTTATGCATGAATCAACTATTCTTGGGACAATGCACATAGAACTAAGAATGGCCACTATGCTCTCAAAGTAGGTGCATAAAGATAGAAAGTGGAGACTCAATGTAATGGTGGAAGAAAGGCCTTTGTAAAAGGAAGTAGGGATTCAAGTCTCATAAAGAGCTTCCAAAAATTATGGTACTTATAGCTTTCAGCTCTCATTGCCCCTATCATAAGCCTCTTGAAGTGATTAAGATTAAAGTGACACAACTAAGAGGATATGCTTGACAAGTTATAAACCGAAATCTCATGCCCCTTACTTACGAAGACTGAACCTCATGCTACTCAACTTTAGTCACAAGTAAGCTCTTGTCATTGTAAGTACATGTGTATCATAAAGAACCGCCAACGGGGTACCCCTTGCACATGATACAGGAGCTACCACATAATCAAAATGACAAGGCAAGCAGACAATGAGCATCTCAGCGATCTTTTTATTTGCTATTTTCATAGGTTTTTATTGAGGATGCTTCATAGAGTGCTCATTATGGTGATGTTGCAAGTTTCCACCTTGATTAGGCATGGCTTAGGCTAGCGGCCCATGCGTTTCTCTAACACACATACAAACTCCATTATCTTACAAGTTCCACTTTTATTTCACACTGCCGGGATCTGTAAGCAAAAGAACATGATATCAACGGGGTACAAAGTACAAGTGCAATGTTGAAAGCGTTCCCCATGGTACATGGTTCTGCTAATTTCAACTTATAAAGCGCAAGCATATATGCAACAAAGAAGGACCCAATGGTTCAAGTTTATTAAGGGAAGGAAAAGTAAAGTGTGTCATCAAGTTCGTGAGAGCTTTAATCACTAGTTTTCTCATAACAAGTTTAATTTGGAAGGTAAAAAAAAGCATGAATATACTTGGAATAGCATAAGCTAGTAGGTAGGTATGGTGGACTCTTTGTAATAACTTGGTTTAGGGAGTTGGATGCATGAGTGGAACTCATACTTGGTTGTGGAGGCTAGCAAAAGACTGGGAGCGACAAACTAAGAGAGCAATATTGGCCATAATCTTGTAGAGCGACAAAACATCATTGATCAAAGCATAAAGTGATACTACAAGTTGAAAACTAAAGGATCATAAAGGCTATGGTGACTTGAGGTAGTCATAACATGGTGTGAGCATGTGCCAAGTCAACCCAAATAAAGCATCAAAGGAGAATACCACTATACTATGCTTTTAATATGCTAAAACAACGCATGATCCTTCCAAGGCACATTAAGCAATCTCAGTTGTTTATAAAAAGTCATGCTATAGCAAAGAATACTAAGCATAAAGCCAAAACAATATCAAGCATGGAATGCCAAAGCATAGGCCACAATAAAAAACAAGCTCTCTATACCACTTAAGCATGAACTTTCCTACTCTTTTCCAATCCAAACCAAACTATTTGAAAACTAATGTATGAAAGAGGGGGTCCAACCAATTTATTCAGAAAACTAAGCAAACTAAGCAAACAAAAACGAAAAAGAAGACGCTCCAACAACAACACAACTGTGCATGAAACAATAAAAATGAAGCGTTTGGAAGAAACCTGGGATTTTTATTGATGAAGAGGGGGATGCCTTGGGCATCCCCAAGCTTTGACGCTTGTACTTCTTGGATATTTCTTGTGGTGACACGCGTGGCATCCCCAAGCTTGAGCTTTAGTCCATCCTTCATCTCATTACTCATTCCTTCCATACACCTGAAATTTTTCCTTCATACAAAACTTCACACAATCTCATTAGCAACATTAGTGCATTTTAAGATAAATAAGTCTGAAGGTTCAGTTCTAACACCAAATAAAATTCCATTAGAACACTAGCTACTGTAGCACTTCCGTCAAAAAGCTCAATTCCCCAAAGGAACTCAAGAAGGAACCAACAAGAAGCAAATGCAAATAATGGCAGAAATCTGTCAAAATAGACCAGCAGGTAAAGACGAATTTTTTCGAAGACCTTTTGTTGTTCAGATAAAAAATTGTTGAACTAACGAAAGTTAGATAACAACCTGGGGAAGAAGCACAAACATTCATGCCTCGAAAGGATGTACAGAGATTTTACACGAATTTTTACGGTGAAGCAAAGAAATCTGTTTCGGGACAGCAACTTTCCCAATCATTACTTCTCTCTCATTAGAGGTTACTTTTGGCACAAAAATCAAATAAAAAGGATAAGGAGCGGTTATTACAGAGGTAATAACTTCCAAGACTCATCTAAAACTTTTGGGTTATCTCCCAATAAGTACTTTTCTTTAACGCCTTTAAGTTAGGCATGATAGTTTGAGAAGATGCTCACATAAGAAATATGAATGAAGTAAAAGAGAGCATCAAGAAGCAAATTCAAAACACATTTAAGTCTAACCCACTTCCTATGCATAGGAATCTTGTAAAGAAACAACTCATGAAAGCACAAAGCAATAAGCATAGTAAAGCAAAACAAGTGCAACTTCAATACTTTCAACATAAAGAGGGGAAACTTAATATTATTGAGACACATAAAACGTTGTTTCCCTCTCTCATAATAACTTTCAGTAGCATCATGAGTAAAATTAACAATATAACTATCACATAAAACATTCTTATCATGAGCCACATGCATAAAGGAATTAATACTCCCCATATAAGCATAGTCATTCTTATCAATCATAGTAGGAGCAATTTCAACAAAATAGCTATCATTATTATTCTCATCACCATAATCATCAAATATAGGAGGCATATTGTAGTCACAATTAATTTCCTCCTCAATAGTAGGTGGACTGAAAATATCATACTCATCATTGTAATCATCATATATTGGAGGCATAGTATTATCAAAGTAAATTTTCTCCTTCGTGCTTGGGCGACTAAAAATATCACACTCATAAAAACCAGCTTCCCCAAGCTTAGACTTTTCCATAGCATTAGCAATAATGGTGTTCGAAGAATTCATACTAATAACATTACTATTAGCATGCAGATAAAGTTCCATAGGTTTTTTAATTTTCTCTTCAAACACTTCATGTCCTAACTCAAGATAAATATTATAAAGCTCTCTAATTTTGTTGTTGTTTTCCATTAAGCCTAACTAGTGAAAACAAGAAACAAAAACACAAAAATGCAGAATCTAAAGGAAATAACTTCGAGCACTCACACCGGAGGATGTGAGTACCTTTTACCTTACCTCCCTGGCAACGGTGCCAGAAAATAGCATGATGTCTATGCACTTCTATTCTTGTAGACAGTTGTTGGGCCTCCAAGTGCAGAGGTTTGTAGAACAACAGCAAGTTTTCCCTTAAGTGGATCACCCAAGGTTTATCGAACTCAGGGAGGAAGTGGTCAAAGGTATCTCCTCTCAAGCAACCCTGCAATCAAGATACAAGAAGTCTCTTGTGTCCCCAACACACCCAATACACTTGTCAGGTGTATAGGTGCACTAGTTCGGCGAAGAGATAGTGAAATACAACTGGTATGGATAATTATAAGTGGTAACGGTGATAGAAAATAACTTGATGGCGCGGAAAATACTAAAGGCAAACTGAAATAAAGATGGAAGCAAGCAGGCATGTAACAGATCTAATTGCAAACGGTGTTTCAATGCTAAGAAACAAGGCCTAGGGATCATACTTTCACTAGTGAACACTCTCATATAAATATCTTCTCTTCATGATACTACTCTTAACTACTCTCCGGTTGGACACTCTAATCGATGGTAGGGATATAACAGCACACCTCATAGTAAGCCTTTCCCATCTAGATAACCCCACACTGTCACCTTGAGTACTAGATGAGTCCAACAAACACCACAATTTCATAAAGACATCCAACTCCAAATATAACTCATAACAAGTATTTGTAATCTGTAGCCTAAGTGCCACCATGGTGTGCACGCTGTCACTTTCACACATATGGGGAGAGCATAGATCTATTAAAGCACTTGAGTAGCAAGGTAGATCTACTTGATTACAAAGCTCATGATCACAATATGATCATGCATAGAGAGAGAGATGAACACATAGCTACCGGTAAAACCCTTATCCTCGAGAGAGAACTACTCCCTCCTCATCATGGGAATCGACAACGGTAATGTAGATGGTGGTGGAGATCGATGGAGATGGCTCCGGGGGCACTTCCCCGTCCCAGCAGGGTGCCGGAACAGAGACTTTCTGTCCCCGAATCTCCTCTTCGGTGGCGGCGGTGCTGCGGAACTTTTCGTGGCTGGAGGCTTGTCTTTTTAGGGTTTATGCATCGGGTGGCTCTTATAGGCGAGAGGGCAAGGTCGGTGGGCGGCCAGGGGCCCACACCATGCCCTGGCGCGGCCTGGGGGACCCGCGCCATGGGGTGGTGTGGCCACCCTGTTGCCCCTCTCCAACTCTCCTTCTAGCTCCGTGAGTCTTCCGGGAAAATATGAACTTTGGATTTTGTCCGGTCCAATTCCAAGAATATTCATTTTCTGACTTTCCTGGAACAAAAAACAGCAGAAAACAGGCAGCTGGCACTATGGCTCTTTGTTAATAGTTTAGTCCAAGAAATCATATGTAAATTACTCCAAAGTGTGGACAAAACATAAGAAAGTAGATAAAACCAAGCATGGAACATCAAAAATTATAGATACATTTGCAATGTATCATTGTTTCCTCCGGACTTCACATTGCCTCCGCTATGGTTGGGGTAGTTTCGGCGAGACATTGGGGTTCGATTGTTCCTTGGTGCATATCCCGATGAGGCGTTGGGATGGTACTTATGGTGACCGCTGGATCCAGATTGCTACATCATACGACGCTTGCGGTTGTCGTTTGCCTGATTAATCTTCCCTTCCATCTGAATGGCAGAGTCGACTAGCTCTTCGAGATCCTAGAAACGGATGTTGACGACGACAGTCTGCATCTCATCATGCAGTCCGTTCAAGAATCTCTCCTTCTTCTTGGCCTCCGTGTTGATCTCGTCAGGTGCATATCTTGCAAGTGACAGGAATCTGTCATGGTACTCCACCACAGTCATTCTTGCAAGTGACAGGAATCTGTCATGGGTTTTTTGACGTGCTAAGATTGGGGGATTTGTAGTCTGGAAGTTCTTTAGCTTGGATCCTTGATGATCCTAAGGTTTTTCAACTAACTCCATTTCATTCATGCAAATAGCACCCGATATAACACACATACCACAACAATCAAAGGCAAACAGATGGTTTGAAGAACCATTCTACAAACTACGATACAGTGGGACCGATACATCTCATGCTACGATAGTGCTCTAGTGCATCTACTCATCGTCGATGAAGTCGGAGTCCTCATCATCAGTGTAGAAGTCCACATCATCCTCCTCTAGAAAGTCATCATCGTTGCTGAGGTAAGAATCCATGTCTCCCTGGATGTCTTCACCCTCCTATTCTTCCTCCTTTGCTGCAAGTTTAGCTTCCTGCTCCTTGACGGTCTTCTCGAGGTCAGCCACCTTCTTGCAAAGACGGGCGATGGTGCGATCCTTCTTTGCACGATGGCGGCGAAGAGACTGGCGATCCTGGATGAGCAGTGCGAAAGTCTGGGCCTTCTGGTCGGTAATGGCACGGTTCTGGTTGGCTAACTCCCTAGCATTGTCCAACTCCTTCTGATGATCGTACAATAGGAAGTCGAGGTTCTCCACTTGGTGCTTCAGTGCTAGATGACTTGGCATCTCCATCGGCATTCCCATGAAGTCACGTCTTGCATAGTGAGCAAAACGGGTTCCTTGGATCTAGTTGACACTGAGGGCACATAGATGTGCGAGAGCTTCATGCATTGCCCTGGCTAATCCATCTAGCCAGTTGTTCCCTCTCACTGAGAACTGAATTCTCCCGGATGTTGGTGCTTCGATGCTTCGATGCTTGCTCTGATACCAACTTGTCAACACCCAGATTTTTAATCCCAGATGCATGTTATGCCATCCATCGCAATCCCAGGATTACCATTTTCGCGAGACATAACAGATTGGATATCATAGTACATCATCCATTACAAACCATACATAAGGTCTTACACAAATAAGGATCTCATGATCCAGTCTTAATACAACAAGCAGCGGAATAAAAGATAAGCGTAGCGGTGGGGTCCATCTTCAGGGACACAGCCAATGCTGACAAGTAGTATAAAATAGCCAAGGACAAAAGCCATGAATACTCTTTAAGTACTCGCAAACTACCACTAACAAGTATTATAATTCTAAGTTAAAGATCTAAATCTAAGTTTAACTATAAGTTAAGTTTGAAACCTAAGCTGAGTTCAGAAGCAAAGAAAGATAAAATAAAATTCTAGAATCACTTAATTTGGGAATCTAGTGTCATAAACACAACCCTGTTGTGGTCAAGTCAAGATTCATCATTTCATAAGTCATTTTGGAAAACATCTGACAACGAAACAGTATGGACATTCCAACTGTCCATAACCGCAGACGCGGCTATTCGAATAGTTTGACACTCTGCAGAGGTGGTACACTTTCACCACAAGATTCGATACATCTGTCAGGGATAACCCTGAATCATTATACTTAGTATGCAGATAATCAAACATAACCTTTCCTTTACACACCCTAGTATAAGCACCTCTCCTATGAGCATGGCCTCCCAACCATGACCATCTGTCATCTTGGGCACTGCATAGGTGGACAACATTGAGAGGTAGCCTCAGCTCAGACCTCTCCCGTGAGGGAACTAATACTAATGCATATAAACTTTCGGCTAAGCCTTACCCAATTCAGGTAGTGTGGTTGTATGGTAAATTTGGAATGGTATCGCATCTGAATCCAACCATCAGTTTTGTAAAAGGGTTAAGGCTCATGCCTCAACATTTTCACCATCATAAACCAGTTGTGTGTTCTCAACACATGTCAAAACATCTCAATAGAATGAATCATCATTCCAAGGTTTTCACAATCCATTTTCACCAAGTGCTCCCATCTAAAGTGACTCAAGTTTTTGATCTACTCTAAACTACTAAGTTAAGAGTGTTCACTAAGGTGGAAAATGATGGGATCAATCTCATGTCATAGAATGACATCTAAATCTTATCTAAATAGGCCAAGCTTTATACTCTTTATGCTACCTTCAGAACAAGTAAAGAACTTTGATAAAGTAAAGGAAGTAAAGCTTGGAAAATAATACTTGGGGTAAGTAATAGTCAAGTGGTATAACCAAAGCATGCCTAAAGCATATTTCCTCAATCCTCTAACTTAGTTTGTTAAGGGTGGCTTGCTAGTATAAGACTTGCAATTGTTAGATTGCCAATAGTAGCTTGCCTTGGTTGGTGTAGTGGTTGAAGTTTTCCTCCTCTTCTTCTTAGTAGAACTCCTCCTCCTCGAAAGCTTGGTCGGTACTATTGTCTATAAATACATACGGAGTACACAATCCCCAAACAATACTTAACTAGTATAATTAGCACTCTAAGGCACACATTTTATGATCTATTATCATCACAAGCATCACAAGTTTTATTCAAAGGTTTCATCCTTTTTATTTTAGAAAAGTAATTTCTACTCATTGAAAAATTAACTAAGATTTAAGATTCACCACTTCAAATATGGGATCATGTGGACACATGTCATCACCAAATATTCTAACATGTGGGAATGTGATTTAAGGGTTGTATCACAATTACTTGGGTTTAGGTTCATTATTTAATGATTTAAAGTGACTAGAAATGCCTATATAGCATTATTTTGGTACTAGTCCAAAGTCACTGCATGTAAACCTTAATATTATTACATATTCAGATAGATATGGTGAAATGTGATTTTTGAGAGTTGGAATCAACTTAAAAGCTATCATGGTTGATTTTACAAAAATGTTGCAAGGTGCAAATGCTTCTGTCTTGTTATTTTTCCTAGGAGAGATCTCTAACTCTAATTTAATTAAATCCAACGGTCTTGGGTAGATCTTTTCAGTAGCTTTCTAGAAAAATTGGAATCGCTCCATTTGAATTTGTAAATCTCTCTGAATTGAATTTCAAACTAGGGGATAGAACTAGGTTTAACTAAAATTAGAAAAATCCTAATTCAAACTAAATGGGTCACGCGGGAAAACTAACGGGCCGGCCCAGTGACACTACGTGTTGCGGGGCTCAGTTGACAGGGGGGTCCACCGGTCAGAGGCTCATAACACGCGAAGCGGTACGGGGCGATGTGGGTCGTTAGATTAGAACGGGGATCAATGGCTAGGGCTCGTCGTCGACGATGGACCTGTCGCCGGCGAACTCTAACCCTAGCGGCTCGGTGGGGGTGCTTAGGGGGCGTACCAGGGCTCCAGGGACGACGGCGATGGGGGCAAACGAACTGGTGGTCGACGACAAACTCAGGGACGGTCGAGGCAGCTCCGGGGGTGGTCGGAATCGACGTCACCCTTTCCTCCTTTGCTGCGGGCTACTCCGGCCAAATTCCGGCGAGCAAGTGCTCGCGCTGCTTCGACTAGAGGTGGGGAACGGTCAGTGAGGTGAGGGGAGGTGAGTGGTGTGCCGAATGGGCTGGGGGTGGCCTCTATTTATAGGACGACAACGTGACCGAGAGGCATGGGTGAGCGGCTCTAGCGAGGGATGCACATCGTGCTAGCGGTGTTGCTCGAGGTAGGGGACGGTCGCTGGTCTCCTGGCAGTGCTCTACGTGATCAATGCGGGAGTAGGGGCGGTGGTATGCGGTCGGGCGGTGCGCATGCTCTAAAAGGCAGAGGAGGTGGCTTTCACGGCGAGCGCTGGTTGTGGTGCGTTGGGCGGTGAACGGGCATGTCTGCGGTGTTCCAAGGGTCGTGGAGGAGCGGTGGACGCGGGCTGCGGTCGAGGGGCGGCGCGTGCACTCTTATCAGGTGTGGCACTGTGGCGCGTGCTCGCCATGGTGCATACGCACTGGGCGCGGTGGTTCCTCGGTGGTCCACGATCTGGCTCGGCTCGGAGAGGGGACAAAGGGTGGCGGTGAGGTCCTTTCTAGCTCGTAGACATTGCGAGAGAGAGGGAGGTGGTCTGCTGGGGCGGTTGCAAGGTTTGGCCAGCGGCATGGGCTCGGGTTGGCATGGCAATGCCACTAGGGAGGTAGGGGATGGGTGCTAAGGGCCTAGTTAGATCAAGAGGGGACAGAGGGATTAAATGGAGATCATTTGGGGCAAAACCCTGTTCAAAACAGTGAGCTATGGTTTAGTGTTTGATTCTGCCTGCCATGTGTTTGAGGAAATGGTCGCAAGAAAAATATTTTGGAATTTTGAGAAGATTTTTGGTGGGTGTGCTAGGTATAAGCTTGTGACTCTGTGGGTGCTTGGGTTTTGAAAATTGAGCTTGTTTTAGGTGGTTTTTGAAATAGGGTGATCTTTAGACATACACTAGATTCAATTTTCAAATGTCAATTAAATAGTATTTGAAAGTTTTTGGCAGATCACAAGGTGGGCCTTGGTACACCATTATGTATACTAGCAAGGGGTGCAAAGATCCACAATTGTTTCTGTTAGGTTTTGAGTTCTAGGAATAGCCAAAGTAGGCATGTTGATTAAAATGGCACAAATGACCATTTGCTTCTTTTATTTGTTTTGATTTGTTTTTCTTTGGGATTTGTTTGGGAATGATCTAGATGATGTTTATTTCACCTAAGAATCATTTTACAATCAATGGATCACTTAATCATGGCAATTCAAATCAACTCCTATTTTAAATGCACACACATATGAATGTTTTAATAATTTCAATTAGAAAAGTTTTTGTTAACCCTAATTTTGATGATTTGGATCTTAATAACCTTGGATTGAAGTTTTGGGATGTTACAAGTAATCTCTCTGCATCGCCGTTAGCATCTGCATACTTGCTCGTTGTTTCTATCATCTCTCCCAAATCAGTGACCTTGTCACACTTCAAGCGATGACGCAGTAGACCAATTGGGAGGCGTGCAATGAAAGCTTCAATCGCAATTTGGTCATTTACTCCTTCACAGGAGTTCTTGGTGTCGATCCATCGTCCGAGGTAATCCCGGCAAGTTTCTCCAGCCTTTTGGGTGCAACGTTGTAGGTCTCCAACCGTACAGGGCCTCCGGTATGTGCCTTCAAAATTCCGAAAGAACACGCTTTGCATGTCATACCAGTTGTGGATGGTGTTCTCGAGAAGTTCATTAAGCCATGATCGCGCCGTCTTCCGCAACATGAGTGGGAGATATCGGGTTGCGACTAGGCTATTTCCGCCTTTGGCGATGCAGCAAGCTTGGAAGAAATCTTGTAGCCAGGTATCTGGCAAAGCAATGCCGTTGTAGGCTTGGATATGTCGTGAGATAGCAAATCCTTCCGGGAATTTTGTAGCTCTGATACGTGGTCCGAAGCACTTTGGGCCCACATATATATCATCGTTTTCGTAGCTCCGCGCCTCTATATTGGAGTTGATCATGTGGCTTGCGTCATTCAGGGATAGAGATCATCCCGAGTGTCGGCTGTGGCTGCGGTGCCTTGGAGCCAGACTTCGGCTTCTGCCACCACCTCGTCCACCACAACGCCCTCCCTGGCCTCCTTGAGAGTCGTTGTGATGGCTACTTGGTGGAGAGGGTGGAGCAGCTAGGTTATTTTCGGCTGATAGATGGCCTCCGTCCGGAGCATCATTATTCTGGTTCCGGGGAGGGTCTTCAGCGTGACGAGCCCCCTGCCGGCTTGTCCCAGCATGGTGTCCGTCGTTCCTTCGTCCGTCATCCGGATGACTTTCATGTATAGGAGGTGGCATTCTTTGTCGGTCCTCCTCCCAAAGTTTCTGTTTATCATCATCCCTGCGGTCTTTCGACTCTCGCCGGGGTAGGTTCCTCAGATTCAGTGCAACAATTGCTTCTTGCTCCGCAACTGGGTTAATGTTACGCTAGTTATGGGCAGCTTTGTGGTGCTATCCCGAAGATCTGGTTCTTGAGTAATTGTCTTCCTAGCGATCGGGGCGGTGCTGCTGCTCCGGTACGCGCTGGGGTCTTACGTCAGCCCATGCCAGATTTGTGCGACATTGGTCGGAATCAGAGACCAGTTTTTGACTTCCGGACATGGCGACCTTTTGCTGCTCCAGTCCCTTATTGAGTAGTTTGATTCCCAACCGGATCTCCTCCAGGCCTGGATTAGCCGATAAAATTTCTCAGGCCGCCACGGTGTTCTGTAATGGGGTTGGATATACCCAATCCCCTTTGCTATCTTTCCGAGGCTTCCCCATTTCTTCTCTGAAAAGGACGGCGTGAATCTGCGGGAATTGGTTGTCATTGGTTTGACGCTTCCTGGTCTTCTGGTATTGCCTGGAGTTGTACTTCTCCACAGATGCTATGCGTTTCTTTTCCTCCTCAATGCTTTTGGCTTCATCGAGGAGTACTTGATGACATGCTTCTAGGGCCTACGCCATCTCGTCCAGTTCTTTAGCAGTAAGTTCTGCAGATGTAGGAATAGGTGTGGTTAATGCAGCATCGATGAGTTTATGCGCACCTTCAGTGATCACGTGTCCATCCACCGATTCTTCTTTTTTGGGCTCATCTGGGATAAGCGCTCCATCCGAGTCTTCCTCGTATTCCTCGGCAATCACCTCCTCTGCTAGAGGGTCTTTTGTCGGGGTCTTGTTCTTCTTGTTCTTCTTCTTTGCCTTCTTGGTAGCGTCGGTAGCAAAGACGGCTTTGGGTCCATTTCCCGGAGTCAAGCTCTGGTCGGTACTTTCGGACATCTGGACTTCGGGATTATCTCCGACTTCCATGTCATCCTGCGCTTTGGGAGAGTGTTCCCCGGATCCTTCATCCATGGCTTCTCCTTCTTCTGCAGTTTTGGAGTTATACTCCTCTTCATATTCCGCGGAGAACTTTCGGAAATCTGCCGACGTCATCGATTCGTCCGAGGAAGCGGATACGTCGGCATTTTTTCCAATTGCTTCTAGCATAGAGTCGGTGTTGTCTCTAGCATCGGCAGAGCCGGATCTAGATCCCACATATCTGACGAAGTGTGACGCGTGCTTCCTGAGGTACCTTAGGAAAGGCATGTCTATCCTGGCATCATCAGAGCCGAAATTAGTGTCATTGCTATGCTCCTCCTGGATTTTGACTTCAGCGGGTGGGTCGATCTGGGATTCGGTCTCTCCAAGGAGATCCACTCCAGACTTGACCTGGACCGCTAGGTCTGCTTCAGGCTCGGATTTCTCCACTATCTCCGCAACTAGTGCGGGTTGGGTGGGATTAGGGTTTTCTGAGATCCGGAACTCTGCCGCCTCCGCGGACAAAGGGGACCCAGAAGATTCTTTTGCCTCTATCATCACCGCTGGGGTGGGTGGGACAGGTTCAGCAAAACCAATGTAAACATCGATCTCGCCAAAAGACATGATGGTGTAGGCAGTCACAGCCTCCCTAGCCGGAATCTAGGTCTCGTCTAGAACGATGAGAGGGATGTCGCTGGCTTAGAGGATGCGACCGACGTTGATAGTCTTGCCGATTCCGATTCTTGCAGATTCCGCTCGGAACGCAGATCTGAAGCTCACTTGCCCCACGGTGGGCGCCAACTGTCGTCGGATTGATAACAAGTACGCCATGAGGGGGTCCTCGAGGCGTGCGGAAGAGAGGGTGTGAGACGTACGGTGTTCCGGGACGGTGAGCACACAAGTTTACCCAGGTTCGAATCCACCGGCTTTGGACAGATCCTACTCCTGCTAGCAATCCAGTAATACGGTAGCGCCAAAATATGGGTTACAAGGGTTCGCCTGTGCGAGTCGAGATTGTAGACTATTGAGGGTGCCCTAAAGGATCACCCTAGGATGGCTTATATAGATATCCGGCCTAGGGTTTACAGGAGAGATCTATCTAGCTACGACTAAGAGTCGGTTACAGAGTACATCTTGAACTACAAGTAACATTATGGGCCTAAGTCGGTAAGTCTTCTGGGCCTTCCCGTAGCCGGACTGGACTCCTTCTCTTCTCCCTGACTGGGTCGCCCGTGAAGCAAAGCTCTAACCCTAAGTGGGCCACCTTGGTCAGTGAGGAACTGTGAGGATACTCGGAAAGTATATCCCCAACACTGTTGCTACTGATAAACTACTGTGAGCAAGATTGTTTCCAGGTGCAGCTGAATTGACAACTCAGTTGTTAAGGCTTATAAATATTATTTGGCTCCCCTTGTGTTGAATCAATAAATTGGGTTTCACTTCCCTCGAGAATACTGCGATACACCCCCTATACTTGTGGGTCATCAAACATCCTCAATCATACCAATGGGTTGTTTAGTGGACTTGTCAGCCATCTATAAAGTGATATTTGTAGGGGAATACTCCCCTAATCCTAACCTTTTATAGAGGGAGTATGTCATTACACTAACTCTTGCACCTAAATCACACAAGGCATTGTGAATATTAGTCTTGCCTATTGAGCATGAAATAGTTGGTATTCCGGGATCTCCTGATTTAGATAATAGTTTCCCATTAGTAGGATAACTAGTCACCATGGAAACAGTTTCAGTTATTTCTTTCTTTCTGCTAAGAATATCATGGAGGAATTTAGAATAGGTAGAAACTTTAATTGCATCCGCAAACGGAATTTCTAGACGAAGGTCACCAAGTGCTTTTGTAAAAGAACCATAGATTACATGATCTGGTGCATTCCCTTTTCGATCTGGATAAGGAAGCTTTTTCTCACTTTTCTTAATCTTGTCTTTTACCTTTTATGGGGGGTCAGGCTCTTTTGTTGCTTTCTTTTGTTGTTGCTTATCACTTTTCTTCCTTTCTACTACAACAAATTCATCTCTGTTGCTCACTTCTTTTTCTTCTCTTGGATCAACCATCTCTGCATCAGAGTCATAACAGTTATCATGTGCATCATCTTGGCCCTCCTTGGTTTGATCGTGTGTTTCTTGAGCAGTTTCATCTTGAGGATCCACTAGTGTATCATCTTCTTGGCTTGCTTCGAGCAAGGCTTTTTCCTTTCGCTCTCTTTTAGCTTCATATTCTGGTGGTCCTAATGGTCCTATAACAACTGCACCTCTTCTTGTAACAAATTTAGTACAAACAGGACTATCTATATCATCTCGAAGAAAATTTTGATAACCAGATGCTATTTGTTCACACTGGGTTTCAATCATACTAAGATACTTGTGAAATAATTTAATTACTTTGCCAATATCATCATAATTTTCGGTGAGTTCCGCCAAAATCTTTTTATGTTTTTTAAAGTGATTATGCAGGTTGTTATGAGATTTTGCTTATCAATGTTTTAATTCTTGAAAAACTTTCCTAGTTTCATCTTCTTCAGTTAAACTTGTAACAAGTCTACTTTGTTTCCTTAACAAGTTCCGAAGGTATACCTTTTTCTTTCATTGTTTTGCGTACTTCAGGCATAAGATCAGGAGTTATCCAAAGTATCCCTTTTTCCAGCTTAGTGTTAAAATTAGGATTATATAAAGAATCATTCTTAGCCCTAGTAGACATCAATTCTAAACATTCTTTAATAGTTAAAGTATTTATTGATCCTCCTGCTGAGAAGTCAAGCAACTCTATACATTAGGTATTAAGACCGTGGTAAAATAAATGGCAAATAGTTGATTCAGAATTGCCATGATTAGGAACACTATTGATCATCCCAAAGAATCTACCCCAGGCTTGTGGGTAGTTTTCTCCCACGTTCTAACTAAAGTTGCCTATATTCTTTATTAGTTCAGTTACCTTTTTCAAGGGATTAAACCTGTTTATGAATTTGACAATGCAATTTTACCAACATTTAATGTAATGGCGAGGGAGAGAATATAACCAGTCTAGAGCCTTACCTTTAAGAGACCAACGAAATATATTTAGACGAGAGAAATCCCTTGGAAAACCTTTTGGTCCAAGTAATGTTACCACATCGTCAAATTCTCTAAGATGTCTTCCTGGGTCTTCATCTTCCCTTCCACTAAAAGCTTTTTCCTGGAAAATTTTAATAATTCCGCCATCAAATCGATATTCTCTAACTCTAGGGTTAGGGAATTCTATTGGTTGCTTAAGAAATTCAGAACTTGGAGCATTGTATTCTCTGAGAGTTTTCTCAGGTTTCCTAGGAGTTGTCTTGTAAATAGACATGATTTCCATTATATCCCTCAAGTTTTCAACTTCAAATTTATTCGATCTTAAAAGTTTTTCAATAATTTCCTCGCGTCTCTGAGTAGGCACGCGATTAATATAATCTGGTAAATAGGTCCTATCAGAGCGTGTAGACCCTTTGTCTCCTAGGGAGAACATTTTTGTAGTAGTAAGACCTGAAATGTCAAGAAACAAACACTTAGCGCTTAGCTCCACGACAACGGCGCCAGAAAATAGCTTGATGTCTGCAAGTGAACAAATCAATTGTAGCTAGTTTAGAAGTATAGATATCAATCCCACAGGGAGCCCAAAGGTAAGTGTTTATGGTGAAGTCTCTCTCACACCCAAAGTTGTCACATGTCTTCGAGTGAATTGACTGCAAGTGTAAAAATGAGAATGGAATTTGGATTAAACAGATTGAATTGAATAAAACGAAAATATAAACTTCGGAAATAAAAAGGCATAAAAAGTAAAGAACGATTCAGTTGTTTGTTGTTTTCTACAAATGGCGAAAGAAGGCACGGGGAGATATGGTTCATGGTGATAGTGACTGTGCAAAATGGACGAGTGATAAATGTAACAATTGTAATCTTATAAGTATATGTGTAGGCGAGCAACCATAATTAGCCGGAACTCCTCTTGGTAGATTTCATCCCAACTTCAATAATCCGACTAGTCTCTTACCAAAACCATGGTTAGACACTAGACGATTAAGACCCTTCAGGTCGCTTAGCGATTAAGCTCCTTGGATCGGACTAATGCAATAAGCACGATGGTTCCTCGTTATCCCCGAGTCTACTAGTTTTCCATTGATATCCTCGTGTCACTCGGGGGTCACCGGTCTGCTAGCGAATAAGATCCTATCCATGTAGAACAAAGTATCATGTTGTCTAGGCCCTTAATTGGACAACAAGCATTAGGCATCTCACAGATAGTCAAGCACACATAACATAGTAATTAAAATCAATCACAAACTAACGGAAAATATATGAAGGCACATCACATCTCACCAATCCCTTACATCTCCCATGCCCAAGGAACTTACTCACAAATGAGAGAAGAAAGCATCATCAATATAATTAAATAAAGGGAGTTCTTCTCGATATTACCGTGGAGATCCACAATAAGAATAGAAAAGTAATCCAACACAATTCACGATCGGAAGAAGCAATCTCAAACCCTAGTCTTGCAAGGTGAAGATCTCTCTCTCTCTCTCAAGTACAAGTAATGGCTATGGGGGTGTGTTGGCTAGGAGGTCGAAGATCATGGAGCAAGATGAAGAACGTCTCCTCCTTCTTCTCCGGATCTCTTCTTTCTCCCTTCTGGATGGTGTGGCGGCTATTGTGTTGTGTGTTCATCCCTGGTACCTTCACGGAAGTTGTCGCTTTTGACAAGACAGAGGCGGCGGCAGCTATATGGCGGGAACTATATGGCCAGAAAATTGTTCCCGCATTTACCATTGACAATAACTCTCGCGGAAATATCTTTGAGAAATTTCTCAGAGCTAGGGTGTGAATCGAAATCAACCAACCACTCTTGTGGTGGATCCCCATCATGGACACCAATGAGGAGGTAGTTGTCTCCATCTTCTACGAGAGGCTCCCGAACTTTTGTGTCCACTGCGGCATCATCGGGCATGAGGAGAAAAGCTGCAACATCCATGTGAATCTACGGAAGGGAAGCTGGACCTGGGTGTCCCGCCCACACCATTCGATGACCCGCACCGCTGGTATCTCCCCGAAGTCACGGGGCAGGCTCGTCACCACCAAACACCTACTCGAGTGTGGCATCTACCAGCGGTCGCAGCCTCGCCCGTCGTCGACACCAACATCCGTCATCACACAACTATGGCCCATGTCACAAACGAGGTGGGCAAGCTCTCGGTCCAGGACTCGGATCCAACAAGGAAGAACAATGTTGAACCCCAGAAGGATGGCACTGCTTTGCTGACCACATCGGTGGCTTCCAACCAGGCCAAGGAAGTTGTGGGAACTGCTGAAGAACCTGCCATCATCACCCTCCCTCCCAATAAAAGGGGTACGTGGAAGAGGAAGGCCAAAAGCAGCGACGAGATCTGGAGCAAGAAGATGGACATGCTGACAACCCAACGTACAGTGTTGGGAGCTCTGCATGGCAGGGAAGAGGAAGAAGATCCAACTCTGCCCCCTACTACAAAGAAGATTTTCATGCATGTCCCTTCCCTAGAGGAGTGCCTGGGGAAGGAATTTCTGCAGCAGCTAAGGAAAGAGGAAAATGAGGATAAAAGTGTAGGGGCTCTGGAAACTGATGCAATTGTCGGTCTACCTCTAGGTGGTTTAGCTGAGAGCATTCCTAGGAAAGTTGTAATGGGGCTGCCAGGGGTAGAAGATAGGGCCACTAAGGGCAATCAAAGCATAGTAGAGGTGCAGAATAAGCAGCCAGAGAGCTCAGTAGACATGGAACAGAGAATTGGTGAAGTAGAAGAAGGAAAGATAGATGGTCGGTCATCTGGTATAGAGCCAGGCACCGATGAGGGTGCTGGGCAGGCCCAATGAGGATCTTGGCTTGGAACTGCCAAGGCTTGGGGAAACCTCGGACAGTTCAAGAGCTTTACCGCTTAGTGCGGGAGAATAAGCCCATCCTAGTGTTTCTTTCTGAGACTAGGCATAATAAATTTGTAGTGGAGAATGTTTGTAGACACGCTGGCTTCAATGACTTCTTGCTAGTGTGTCTCAAAGGAAAAGGAGGATGGATTGCCCTCTTCATTAGCTCTGATCTGAAGGTGGACCTGATCAACTATGGTCCGCACCACATTGATGTAATTGTCCTCGATCAGTTTTGAATAAAATGGAGAGCAACTTTTGTGTATGGTGAACCGCGTCCAAGTGACTGACACAAATTCTAGAAATTGATAAAATAATTAAACCCAATTCTTCTAAACCTTGGCTAATGTGTGGGGACTTCAATGAGGCCATGTTCCCATTCGAGCACCTCTCAGCTAGGAGAAGGAGTGAAGGCCAGATGTCGGCATTCCGGGAGACATTGGAGCATTGCACTCTCCATGACCTTGGTTTTTTTGGGACACCCTAGACTTATAACAACAAGCAGCAAGGAGTCAAAAACGTTCGTGTTAGACTTGATCGTGTTGCTGCTTGTCCTGCCTGGTCCAGCTTGTTCCCGGATGCTACAGTACGCCACCTTACGTCTTCTCGCTCAGATCATAGTCCAATCCTGATTACTATGAAGGAAGAAAAAATAACAGGAAAGCAAAGAAACCAGGACCAAGATACGAGGCAATGTGGGAAAGAGATAATTCCCTTGTTGAACAGATTAATGCTGCTTGGTCACACCAAGCTCTAGCCAATGATCTAGCTGACATTCGTGAGAAACTCAACAATACTATGGCTTCGATGAATAGTTGGGGCAACAAATTTTTTGGGTCAATTAACAAGGAAATCAAGCGGTTGAGGAAAAAGCTTGAGGACCTGCAAAGAAGACACTTTTTGGATAACCAAGGGGAAATTAGGAAAGTCTCAGCTCGGGTTGATGAGCTCCTTCTCAGGGAGGAAATCATGTGGAGACAACGATCTAGGATTGATTGGATGAGAGAAGGGGATCGAAACACACAAAAAATTCATCAGAAAGCTTCGGGTCGATCCAAAATGAACAGAATAACAATGCTAAAGAATAAGACGGGACCTAGTTGACCAATGAGGAGGAAATAACCAATAAGACACACTTGTTCTTTGAGGCTCTATACAAACATGATCCTGATGTTGACCCCTTGTCTCTGCTGGAATGTATTGTGCCTGTGGTTTCTGATGAGATCAACAATCACCTGACTGCTAACTTTATGGATGAAGAAATCAGCGACGCGCTGTTCCAAATTGGGCCACACAAGGCGCCTGGCCCGGATGGTCTACTGGCTAGATTTTTTCAAAGAAATTGGGCCCTTCTTTGGGCCGAGAGATGCAAGGCGATTAACAAATTCTTCGTTGATGGCAATCTTCTAGATGGTATTAATATGACGAAGATTGTCCTCATCCCAAAATCAAATGAAGCAGATGATCTAAAGGATTTCAGGCCGATTTCATTGTGCAACATAATCTATAAAATTATATCAAAATGTATGGTGAACAGGTTGAAACCGTACCTTGATGGTCTCATTGGTGAAACCCAAAGTGCCTTTATCCCGGGTAGACTCATCTCGGATAATGCTCTAATTGCATTCGAATGTATTCATGCAATCCAAAGAAACAAGAAACAAGGTGATTCTTATTATGCTTACAAATTAGATCTCTCCAAAGCATATGACAGGGTAGATTGGACCTTCCTTGAAAACTTGCTGCAAAAATGGGGTTTCAATGACAAGTGTGTTAAGTGGATTATGGCCTGTGTCATGTATGTTAAGTTTTGCGTCCAAGTCAATGGAAGCATTACAGAGGAGATCACACCTTCAAGAGGTTTGAGGCAGGGGGATCCCCTGTCCCCTTACCTTTTCCTGTTTGTGGAAGACTGTTTATCCAAAAGAATCTAGAAAGAAATTCTAAAGCAAGATCTCAAAGTGTTCAAGATTTGCAGCTCTTCCCTTGGCATCTCCCATTTGTTATTTGCAGATGACTGCATTCTATTCTTCAAGGCAGATGAAAGTCAAGCTAAGATTGTAAGGTCAGCCCTGGCATCCTTTGAGAGGGGATCTGACCAACTCATTAGTGCAGGGAAGTGTTCAATCTTGTTTGGAGACAATTGCCTGCCTCATTGTCAAATTAGTGTAAGGAATGTCCAGGAGGTGGAATGTGAGGAGTTTGAAGACAAGTATCTTGGTTTTCCTACTTTGGTGGGCCGCATGAAGAAGGGGAAATTCCAGCCTTCAAAAGACCGGCAAAAAATTATCGAACTGGGTCGAGAGGTTTACTTCTATGGGGCAAAGGAAGAACTCATCAAATCTGTGGGTCAAGCTATCCCCAACCATGTCATGAGTGTCTTCAAACTACCTGCTGGGTTTCATGAGGATTGATGACCCACAAGTATAGGGGGTGTATCGCAGTATTTTAGATAAGTAAGAGTGTCGAACCCAACGAGGAGCAGAAGGTGTTGGCGAGTGGCTTAGAGCAGGAATTCTCTGTAAATACTTAGCAAACGGATTTTTAGGGGTTTTTGGTAATGAAGATAAATATAGTACGAGTAAATAAAAGATAATAATAATAAATGCAGCAAGTGGCCCAATCCTTTCTTCAGCAAAGGACAAGCCGGTAGTATTACTTCAGCAAAGGAATATCGTCAAGTGCTTTCGCTTCATATAGTTGATTAATTTTCTTTAGTTTGCTAAGTGTTGTGTGGGTGAACCTGTGCTAATGTACCGACCTTCCTAGGACTAATACATACTCGTGATTATACCCCTTGCAAGCATCCGCAAGTATAAGAAATTAATTAAGATAGAAACCTAACCACAGCTTTAAACTCTAAGATCGTGACGTCCCTTGTGCAAAGGTTTCCTAATGGGGGTTCAGGTTTATGTCACTCCGGCAACCCCTACGATTAGTAGCCAAATACACAATGCATTCCCCTAGGCCCATAAATGTGAAGTGTCATGTAGTCGATGTTCACATGACACCACTAGAAGAATAACACCACAACTGAAATATCAAACCATTGAATCTTTCTCAACACAACTCCACTACTAACAGCATGACTTCTCCCATGTCCTCAAGAACTAAACAAACTACTCACAAGACATCATATGTATCAAGATCAGAGATGAAATAATGATAAGTAACAAACTGAACATGAACGATAATTCAATGGTTCACTCATAGCATCAACTACAAGGAGTAATCAACACCGAGAAAGTTTCCCCTAAGAACTATGCAAGATTCAACCCAATTGTTACAGTGGTATGGAGTGGTGATGATGGTGGTAGAGATGATGGTGGTGATGATCCCGATGAAGTCCAGCTTGATGGTGGTGTTGATGGCGATGATCTTCCCTCTCAGAGAAGGAATTCCCCTGGCAGATTTCTGCCTGCCAGAGAGATCTTTCTCTCTCTGTAGTTTTCCGCCCCGCAGAGGCGGTGGAATCTTTCTGTGGTCGCCCCCAGGTATTAGGGTTTCATGGGGATAATATATGCCAAAGGGGAGAGCCAGGAGTAGGCCAGGGTGGCCACACCACCTGATGGCGCGGCCAGGGGTGGCTTGCGCTAGTGGGTGGTGTGGGCCCCGTGTGGCCCATCTCCACTCCCCCTTCTGGCATCCTTCGTCTTCTGGAAAAATAGAATTTTCCATGTATTTTCTCAGATTTTCTGATCTTCGCGAATTTTGCCTCCAAACAACCCATTTTCCATCAGAATCCTGACTGCAACGGTCCATTCTCCAAAAGTCATCAACCATGCAAAAACAGATGAAATAACATAAGTATCATCTCTTAATATGAAATAGATCAATGAATAAAAGTGAATTATGATATAGAATAGTGATGCAAAATGGACGTATCAACTCCCCCAAGCTTAGACTTCACTTGTCCCCAAGCGAAAACTGAGCTTAATAAACATGACCTCAGGTTTATGGAGTGAAGAGTCGATAAAATAATACGGACAAGAAGCATCACATTCATCAATACATAAATCATAATAGAAGACAACTCACCATTATATAACTTAACTTGCAATAAGTAAACGAAACACAAGTAAAGATACACAAAGTAAATCACAATTGGTAATGGCAAACTTAGCTCTTGGTCGAAGAATAGTTGACAATTTGCAGGAGTTCACACATAACGGGTTTTTAATGATAGCTTTCAAAGTAACGAACACTAAGATAAGAGCAATGTGCAAAACAAGGAACATAAGAAACATGATTGAATAAATCATCATATGAATGAATGAAACACAACAACTCAAAATACTTGCTGAGATAGAAGGGAATAGGTTTACTGACTCAACTAAAAATTAAAAGATAGGCCCTTCGCAGAGGGAAGCAAGGATTTCAAGTTTCATAAAGAGCTTCCAAAAATTATGTTACTTATTAGCTTTCATCTCTCATTGCCCCTATCATAGGCATCTTTAGGTGATTAAGGTTAAAGTGATCAAATATGAGGATATGCTTGCCAAGTTGTAAGTTGAAAATCTCATGTCCCTTGAATACGAGGGCCGCTTCTCATGTTACTAAAGTTTAGTTATCGGTAAGTTCTTGTCATAGTAAGTATATGTGTATCATAGAGAACCGCCAATGGGGTACCCCTTGCCCGATGATACGGAAGAATCCCCATATCAAAATCAGAAGGCAAGCAGACAACGAGCATCTCAGCAATCTTCTTATTTACCATGGGAAAATGGTGCTTTTTTATCTCTTTCCTCTTTTCTCATCTTTTTTTCTTCTTTTTTCTCAATTTCTATCTCTTTTTTTATAAGAAGAATGCTTCATAGATTGCTCATTATGGTTACGCTGTAGGTTTCCACCATGATTAGGCATGTATTAGACCAGCGGCCTAGGCGTTTCTCTAACACACATACATAACTCCATGGACTTACAAGCTCCCCTTTCATTTCACACCGACGACATCCATAAAAAAAAGAGCATGATATCAACTAAATAAAGTGCAATGTTGAAAGCGTTCCCCATGACAGATGGTTCTTCTAATTCACAACTTACAAAGCGCAAGCATATACGCAATATAGATGGGCACAATGGTTCAAGTTTATTAAGTGCAAGAAAGTAAAGTGTGCCATCAAGTTTGTGAGAGCTTTAATCACTAATTTTCACATAACAAGTTTAATTCAGAAGGTAGATAAAAACGTGAATTTACTTGGAATAGCAATAGTGCTGATAGGTAGGTATGGTGGACACAAATGGCATAGGTTTTGGTTTAAGGATTGGATGCACGAGAAGCATTCCCTCCCAGTACAGGTTTTTGACTAGCAAGGTTGGGTAGCAAGCATAAGAGTTGAAGGAAACAAACAAACATACATGTGATAAAAACATTTCTTTAGAGTACTTTTATCTTTTCATTCAATTCTCAAAATAGTGTTGCTACTGACCGAGCTAGGTTTGCCAAAACCAACTAAATTTACTCAATGATCCCAAAGTGATACCAATACTAAAAACAAGATCAAACATATAACAAAAATTGAAAACTAATATAAGATATGCAAAAGAGTAAATGAAAGAACTTCTCCTTAATAATCCATAACGGCAACTCACACCAAGGGATACATAGATATCTAACTAGAGGGGGGACACTTCCATAATGCAAACCATCCTACATGATAACTTCTCTATTCATGATATGACTCTACTAAAAAGTTAAAAAGATAGAAGATAGTGATGTGATACCGTGGCACTCCCCCAAGGTTGGAACAAAGCAAGGGGATGCCAAAACCTGGTGACAAATTACTCCTTCGGTGGTGGTGATGTTCTCTCGATTGGCATGAGGAAATCTTCTAATATCTTGTGAAGCCTATTATTCTCCTCTTGAAGCATATCCACCCTCCTCCTCAAGACTCGGTACTTGTCGCAGAACTCATCAGTTACTCGTAGAGCTTCCACTGTTGCAGGGCAGGAACCGAGATCTATAGTTGGAGGTATCCGCCCCTTCATGCATATTGTCATGTCCTTTACTTCCTCCCCGACATTCTGATCCATGTCTTTGCACCTAGTTGTGATCATTTCTTGTTTCACCTGTCCCACGAGAGTCTCTTGCTCAAGATTGCGATGGAGCTCGCGACGGTGTCATAGCTAGTAATCCTTTGAAGATGAACCCCTGAACGACATCTGAACAAAACAGATCAAAACAAAAACCACGACGAGAACATGATATACGAATCTCTTGGGATCCGGGGGATTATATATTACGATTTTTTACAACAAAAGGAAGGTACTAGGAGAAAACAGGTCGGAGACGGACTTCGGGGTGGCCACACCACCTGGTGGCGCGGCCAGGGGGCGTGCCAGGGGTGGTGTGAGCCACCCTAGCTCCGTTTCCATCCCTCTTTCGCTTCGTTGCTTTCCTTGCTGGATAAAAACTGCAAAAATATAACTGGACAGATTTTTCACGGACTTTTCCTTACTAGAACTGTTACCTATTCGAAAACAGACTCTGCAGGTCTCTGAACTTGGTCTTTGATAAATTTTTCTGGAGTTACCACTTGAATAACATCAATATCTTCATTTTCGTACACATATTGCTCGAGTCATGAAACCTTTCACTTTCTTATTACACCATTTTCTCCACTAACCTGGAATTTCTTTCACACAAAACTTCACACAATTCTCATTAGCAACATTAGCATAAACGAGGTAATAGACCTTTGAAGTTCAATTTCAACTGAAATCCATCAAAACATAAACTACTGAAACAACTCCTTCCGAAATCCCAAAAGGAATTCAAAAAGGAAATCGATATAAGAAGCAAATGCAAGAGTAGCAAAAATCTGTCAAAACAGACTAGCAGGTAAAGATCAGTTTTTTCGAAAATCTTCTGTTGCTCAAATCAAAAAGTGCAAAACTAACAAAAGTTAAATAACAACCTGGGGCAGAAGCACACAAAATTACAGCTCAAACCGATGCATAAAGATTTTTCACGAATTTTTACGGCAAAGCACAAAAATCTGTTCCGGGACAGCAACTTTCCCAAATATTACTTCTCTCTCATTAGAGGTTGATCTTGACACAAAAACCGAACAAAAAGGATAAGGAGAGGTTATTACCGAAGTAATAACTTCCAAGACTCAAATAAGCAAAAACAAACTGAAAGCAAAAATATTGGGTTGTCTCCCAAAAAGCTCTTTCTTTATAGCCATTATGATGGGCATGATAATTTCAATGATGCTCATATAAGAATATGAATTGAAGTGAAAGAGAGCATCAAGAAGCAAAAAAATACATGTTTAAGTCTAACCCACTTCCTATGCAAGGGAATTTTGTAAGCAAACAAATTGTTGAAACCAGGGACTGCTAGCATAGTAAGGCAAAACAAGTGCAACATAAAGATTTTCAGCATAAAGCAAGGAAACTTAATATTATTGAGATGCATGAGAACAGTCTTCCCTCTCTCATAGTAACTTTCAGTATCATGCATAAATTTAACAATATAACTATCACAAGAACCATTGTAGCAATGATCACTTATCCTAACAGAAAACACAGGGACATTGGCTCTCATAACACTGCTTTGTGAAACATTATTAGAAGTATCCTTACAAAGAAAAGTGTGTCCATCTCCTACATATTTAGTGACAAAGTCTTTCACATTCGCTATTATAGGTTCAATCGCTACTTGTTCATCAACAGCTTTATTTGTACATTCATTAACCATACTGAAATGGATCGTATGGCCACCTAGAGGGGGTGAATAGGTGCTACTCCAAATTTTAATACTTTTTCAATTTTAGGCTTAGCACAAAAGGTAAATTCTCTAGATAAACTATTAGGTGGAATTTCCCTATATGCAAACCTATCTACTAGAGAGTAAAAAGCGAGTGGAAGAGGAATAGTTAAACCGAAGTGAAGCACGCGGAGACACGGGATTTGTTTGACCGCAGCTCCTTCCTTGTTAAGGGAAGTGCGTCTACGTTGGAGGGGTGGGTGGTACTAAGACCACCACGCCACAATCGGCCTCACCCTATTCTCTGATGGATCCCGCCACCAAAGGCCTGATCCACCTCTCCACTTTAGGGACCCTTCGAGGCGGGTACCAGCGCCTTTACACAACTAGCGGGGCACAACTCCACAATCAACTTGGAGGCTCCCGAAATGACAACAAGGCTTGATTCGTGATGATGATGTTGATCCTCTCCTCCTTCAATTCCCTCAAAGATCAAGGCCTTCGGGTGGTTGAAGTGGGAGATCGAGAATAGGAGCTCTTGCATAATGTCTGGACAATTTCGAATGAATCAAGAGATCTGAACGTTGGGGAAGAAGGGGTATTTATACCCCCTTCCAAAACCAGTCGTTGGAGACTTGGGGGGCTGGATTATCCGGCCCAAGTGAGGGCCGAATTATCTGGCATGGGGAAAACTCCGCCCTAGACTCAGAATATCCGGAAGATAATCGGCCCCCCTATCAGAGCGTCACGCCGAGCTTGCCCTTGATCAACTTCTGGGGGCCGGATTATCCGGCCCCATAAGAAGGCCGGATTATCTGGCCCGGGGAGGAAAAACCGCCCCAGTTCAGATTTTCTAGGAGAAAATCCGATCGGACTCCGAGCGACGCGCCTTGGCATGCTTTGCTCAAAAACTGGGGGCCGGATTATCTAGCCTATGCGACAGCCGGATTATCCAGCCTAGGGAAGAAAGACTGCCACAGTTCGGATTTTCTGGAAGAAAATCCGACCGGACTCCGAGCGACGCGCCTTGGCACCCTTTGAACAATGAGGTAGGCCGGATTATCCGGCCCTTGGTGGGGTGGATAATTCGGCCCCTCTCAAAGCTTCCTGCACACTTAGCGCACATGAATAATCTCCACAGTATTGTTATCTAACACACAAAACAAGGAAAACATGAAATGTTCTTTCAATCTCCCCCTTTTTGGTGTTAGATGACAATACCAGGATTTGCAGGAAAGAGTCATAAGACAACCAGCAATAGACATGGAAGAGACTCCCCCTCAATGTGTGCATATTAGAGTTTTGCATTGGAATACAAATGCACACAAATAGGTGAATCTATTCCATAGACATACGAGCAACATAAACATACCATCGGGGTAGACGGAAGGAATCCTTGAAATAGCCTCAATTATTACCGAGATAAACAATATAAGCGCCTTCCTTGATAAAGATTTCCAGCATAATAGGATATGAATAGATGAGTCCATAAGCATAATCCATGAGATAAATCCATACGCACAATCCATGAGAGAAATCCAGACAACCACTGACATAGAGTCTCAAACAAACCACAAACCACAAATTTAAAGTTCAACGTTAAATGGGCATAAGCGAGAAAACGACGAATAGAAAAATGCAAGTGCTTATGCCCGACCCATGCAAATCCACGAATATCCTAATAGAACTACTTAGCCCCCTTTAGCATCGAGACACCAAAAAGGAAGAAGAGTAATGCTAGCGCCCCACGGGATCACTCGTAGTCCTCATCCTCGTCCTCGTCCACGTCTTCATTCTCGTCCTCATCCTCATCTTCAAGATCCTCGGTGTCACCATCCTCATCATCAGTCGTGGCCGCAGTGGGGAACAAGTGACGCTCCAGCTCTCCATAGTTCAACCCGGAGGAAGAGTTCCACCAAGCAAATGGTGTGGGAGGTGTAGGAGTCGGGGGGTCACCAGAAGCACTAGACACATGATGAAGGATGAGCTGCTGGGAGTGAGCCAACTCATGGCGCTGCTTGTATGCCTCATACTGACCCTTGCGCGTGTCCACTCCCATGCAAAGAATGTGACGCTGGAACCAGCTTAGCTGCTTGATCTCATGGGCAACAGGAGGCATGGGGGCCTGCGAGCATCTCTCATGAGACCCTCAGGAGCAGAAGAGGGGTGAGAGGTCTTCCGAACCTTGGTGTAGATCTTCTTGGCCTTATGCACGGAATTAATGTTGAACTCTTCAGACAGAAGCAGGTGTCGGATGAGCATCATAATGTAGGGTGCATAGGGGATGGACAGACGGTTGAACATAGCATCAGTCAATTCATGGTAGATGAAGTCCATGACATCTAGCCTGTACTGCACATACTCGTCCTCGCACGAGGCAACCTCATGAGAAAATTGAAGGATCTGGACAAGGTGACCACGGATGTTGTCATTATTGCCCCCACTCGGAGTGATGGAGTCACGGAAGAGGCCCACTAAGGTAGCATAGATAGGAGCAAGACCAGCCAGAGTGCCCACAATGCCAGTGTCCACGGTACAAGGAGAGAGAGGTGCATCTTTGTTGGGCTTCAGCTAGGTGATGATGCGGTAGCCACTGGCTCAATCCCTACTGCGGAAAGAGTATCCAAGAACCTCAGCAAACACATGAAAATCAGCAGACAGAGGCCTGTCATGAGTCATCCACTTCATAGTGCGACGCTCATATCCACAAATAACCAAAGTGGAAAAGAACTGCTTCACCACCTCAGAGTCATAAGAGCACTGGAGAGACATGAGATGGTGCAACCCCATCCTTTCAGCCACAAACATTGCATCCACAAGGTGGGCCTTCTCCAAAGCCTCAACAAAGACCAGTGGATGCATAGGCCTAATGTCCAGCCTGGCATACACATCTTCAGACACCTTTCTATTCAGCACACCAAAAACGAGCATCCCCCAGCTCATCATCACGAGGCAGCTCAGCAAACAAGTCACGGTGACGGATGGAGGAATAGGTGACTGCATCCAAAGTCCTGTAGTTGATCTTGGGTTCCTTGCCCTTTCTTTTGGACACCCCCTTCCTAGTCCTCTTAGCTTGTTTAGCCATGTGCTTCTCTTTGTTCTTTCTTCTCCTCAACTCAACTCCGTCCACTAAGTTACCATGTCCATCGTCCCGAAAGTATTTACCGCGATGGCGGCGCTTGTAGGTCTTGGGAACACTGGAACCACCTGTGAGGAGAACAAGGACGATAGCATGGGGATAAGCATACACACAAGTCCAGGAGAGAGCATGGAAAAAGTAGTCAAACAGTTCATAAGACAAATCTACTCAATGCATACTCCATAGTGAAACTGAACCAGAGTTGAATCTGTCAGGCCGGATTATCCGGCCTGGCCAGGGGCGGATAATCCGGCCCTGGCAGGAAATTTCGAGTTCACCTAGATTGAATGCAAAAAAAGTAGATCGGGCCGAGAAACTGCAAGACTACGATTTCTATGCGAAAACACATCCTTCTAGACAACGTTCCACCCAACAAGTAAGACATCTAGCCAAAGATGGGGAGAGAGGGAGTTACCCTCACTCATTGGAGGAAGAACGCGGAGGAGAAGGTACCCGGAGGCGCGGAGAAGAAGATCCGGGGAGGCCTGGAAAATCCGGTGGCCAGAGAGGCTCCGGGGAGGGTGGAGGACGGCAGGCAGCGGCTGAGGAGGAGGAGAGGGTTGGGGGAGAAGTGCTGCTCGTTATGAGCCCTTCCCCCCGATCCCTGCCCTTTAAGACGAAATCCGCTAGGGCCGGATTATCTGGCCTCAAATCTGAAATTCTGTTGTACACAGATTCAGGCCCACGCGTCCCCAAACAACACCCCCACAAGGTGTACAAGGGACTTATGTGCAAGAATAGATGGCTTAGGGGAAGGGAAAGGCTTAGGATTAAGAGAACCAAACTGAGATGGTACTAGACACTCAAAATTGCAAGATCCAATCAAATAAAAGCCAAGATTGAGTGTGATTCCCATAAGAACATGAGAGAGCAAAAACATCCAAAAAGATCCAATTCTCCTCAAGAGTGAGGGCGGTGGCCGAAGCCACCTTGTTGGAGTGTATGGTGTGACACCACGAAGATATATCTTGGGTTCACGACCAATACTCATCAATAAGCTCACATATCACAAAATGATATTAAGAGAAATGAGTTATCTTGCTTTTGGCATTATGGGGGGAGGGTTAGCCCAATGAGTTAGGACCACACTCCCCCTATATCTTTGCCCACACCTAGACCAAAATAGGACTGAGATGTACGAGTGAGTGCATGGGTAATCAAGACAAACTCCTGGAATCAATGATATTTAGCTCATTCCTCAAGTAGCAGAATCTTGCTTCATCAAGTGGCTTCGTAAAAATATCCGCAAGTTGGTTCTTCGTGCTCACAAAGGATAGATCAATATCGCCGCGAGTAACATGGTATCGAATAAAATGATTCCGAATCTCAATATGCTTCGTCCTTGTGTGATGTACCGGATTGTACGCAATTTTGATTGCACTTTCATTATCACATAAAAGAGGCACTTTGTCATAATTGACACCGTATTCCTTTAAAGTTTGCCTCATCCACAGTAACTGAGTGCAAGCGCTGGCAGCAGCAACACATTCAGCTTCGGCGGTGGAGAGAGATATATAATTCTGTTTTTTAGATGACCAACACACAAGAGATCTTCCCAAGAATTGACAAGCTCCAGAAGTGGATTTCTGATCATCCTTATCACCAGCCCAATCTGAATCAGTATAACCACACAGAGAGAAATTGGAGCCCTTGGGATACCAGAGACCAAAGTTAGGGGAATGAACCAAATATCGAAAGATCCTCTTGACCGCCACTAAGTGGCTTTCTTTAGGAGCTGCTTGATACCTTGCACACACTCCCACACTCAACACGATATCGGGTCTAGATGCACAGAGGTAAAGAAGAGAGCCGATCATGGACCGGTATACCTTTTGGTCCACATCTTTACCATGTGGGTTAAGTTCAAGATGACATTTTGTTTGCATCGGAGTGGTGACACCATTAAGATCCGTCATCTTGAATCTCTTGAGCATGTGTTGGATGTACTTTGCTTGATTGATGAAGGTTCCTTCTCTAAGTTGCTTGATCTCGAATCCAAGAAAGAACCGTAATTCCCCCATCATAGACATCTCAAACCTGTCAGTCATAAGCTTTGAAAATTCATCATTAAAAGCTTTATTAGTAGAACCAAAGATGATATCGTCTACATATAGTTGGCATACGAAGAGCTCCCCCTTAACCTTCTTAGTAAAAATAGTGGGATCGATTTTCCCAACTTCGAAGCCACGGTCTAACAAAAGCTCTTTAAGGTGCTCATACCACGCACGTGGGGCTTGTTTAAGGCCATAGAGTGCCTTATCGAGTTTGTAGACATGGTTCGTAAATTTAGGATCCTCAAAGCCCGGGGGTTGCTTTACATATACCAACTCATGTAGATGACCATTAAGTAAAGCACTCTTGACGTCCATTTGCTGCAACTTAAAATTGTTATGGGAAGCATAAGCAAGAAGGATACGGATGGAGTCAAGGCGAGCCACTAGAGCATAGGTCTCGCCGAAGTCAATGCCCTCAACTTGAGAGTAACCTTGTGCCACAAGTCTTTCCTTGTTCCTCACAACAATGCCATTCTCATCTTGCTTATTTTTAAATATCCATTTTGTGCCGATAACATTGTGGCAATCTTTGGGTTTTTCCACGAGTTTCTAGACTTTGTTGCGCTCGAAATTATTCAATTCTTCATGCATAGCAACAACCCAGTCTAGATCTTCAGGAGCTTCAAAGACCTTCTTGGGTTCCACCATTGAGATGTGAGCTTGATGCTCACGAAAACTGGCTGATTCCCTTCTTGTAGAGACCCTTCGATGAAGATCACCAACAACCTTGTCGAGGGTGTGACCCCTTAACTCAAGGTTCCGATCAGCCCGAGCCTTGCGACAAAGTTCAATAAGTTTGTTGTCTCTTGGTGGAGTAGTTTCATCACTTGAATCTTCATGGGAATCATTTGCTCGACCTTGATCAGAATCTGGGAGAACAGTAGTAGGTGGTGATGACGCGTGCCCTTGAGATGAGTCAGCAGCCATAACAGGAGACTGTTGAACAAGAGGTGAGTCGGGGCCGCATAATCTGGCCAATGGAGTGGCCGGATAATCCGGCCTAGGAGTATTTGTAGCAGCTTCATCAGGCTGCCTGGGGCTTGCTTGAGCTGGCGAGGGGCCGGATAATCCGGGGCTGCCCGGATAATCCGGCCTGGAGCTTGCATCCATATCTTCAGCACCAGGGGCAATATGGTTGTAAGGAGCGGGGTGGCCGGATAATCCGGTGTCCACCGGATAATCCGGCTTGGAGCTTTCTGGAACATCTTGACCTTCAGCAGTTCATGGAGATGGTGTAGAAGTTGCTCTCGTGGTTGGAACATGTTGCAAATGTGTAGATGAGGGCTCTACATGAGTAGAGCATTGTCCTTCCCGATCCACCACAAGGGGTTCCTCAATGGGGCGGAAAAATCCCGCCCATGCTTCTTATGGCATCTTGGGGTATTTCAACATCTGCATCACAACACCAACTTGCTCCGCACGGGAACCGTCATTTTCCTCGAATACCACACTACAAGATTCTACAATAGTTCCGGAGAGCTTATTGTAGACTCTATAAGTGTGGGATTCGGCACCATAACCAACAAAAATACCTTCTAGAGCCTTAGATTCAAACTTAGATAAACGAACTCCTTTGATGAGAAAGAAACACTTACACCCGAATACCCGAAAGTAAGAGATGTTTAGCTTGTTATCAGTAAGTATTTCATATGGAGTCTTGTCCAAGATCTTACGGAGGTATAACCGGTTGGATGAATGACAAGCGGTAGAGATTTCTTTAGCCCAAAATTTATATGGAGACTTGAATTCGGCTAGCATTGACCTTGCCATGTCCATTAGAGTATGATTCTTCCTCTTGTCTACACCATTTTGTTGAGGGGTGTACGCAGCGGAATATTGATGTCTAATCCCCTCTTCACTTAGAAACTCATTTAAGGTGTAGTTCTTGAACTCAGATCCGTTATCACTTCTTATAGCCAGAATAGGGACGTTGTGTTGACATTGAACCTCGTTGGCAAAGTCGATGACAGTTTGTTGAGTTTCACTCTTCAACTTGAAGAAATAAATCCAAGTGTATCTTGAGTAATCATCAACAATCACTAGACAATACTTCTTCCCACCGAGGCTTGCATGAGATGGAGGTCCGAAGAGGTCCACATGAAGGAGCTCTAAGATCCTTTTTGACGAGATAATAGTCTTCCTTCGATGAGGAGAGTCATGCATTTTCCCTTCAACACACGCCCTGCAAACACGATCTTTGGCAAATGAGACATTTTCTTTTAGTCCAAGGATGTAGCCACCCTTGTGGAGACTTTGCAAAGTTCTCATATTGACGTGGGCTAGTCGGCGATGCCATAGCCAACCTGCGTCAGCCTTTCCGAAAAGACACATCGGGCATGTAGTGGTTTTCCCTGAAAAGTCCACCACGTACAGGTCATTTTCGACATATCCCACGAAAGTGACTTTTAGAGACTTGCTCCACAAGAGTACCACCAAATCAGCATCAATATAAACTGCAAATCCCATCTTACCAAGGGCACGAACTGAAAGTAAGTTGTACCCGAGGGTCTCAACAAGCATGACGTCCACGAGAGAGATATCGTGAGCCACCACAACTTTTCCGAGACCCAATACCTCAGATTTTGACTTGTCACCATAGGAGACGGTTATATGATCATGATTTGGCCGCATCTCCGTGATGATCTCCTTGCTTCCGGTCATATGACTCGTGCAACCTCTATCAACTACCCATTTAGAACCACCGGAAGCATAGCCCTGCAAGAAAGTTACTTCTTGGTTTTAGGTACCCATTTTTCAATGGTTCCTCTCATGTTAGTGACAAGGGTCTTGGGGACCCAAATAGACCAAGGAATGTAACAATCATAAGGGCCTACATAACTAGCATAAACATCACCATAATTATCATGATATAATTCAAAGTTAGGATTGTTAGCCCCTGCAAAACCATTATAATTAGTCTTGTCATTGGTAATGTTGCTAGTCTTTGGTTGAGCAGTCTTGCTCTTCTTGTTGTTGTTGTTTTTCTTGCTCTTTGTCTTGGGAATGTAACCAAGACCTTCTTTTCTATTGTTTGTCCTTTGCTTGCTCAGTATCTCATCAATAACCTCTTTACCTTTGTGTTGAGAACCTCTTGCAAGATCTTCTTTTCCATAAGATGATGTGGAGGTACTTGGCACATCATACCGTTTCAATTGAGTTTGGAGCTGGTCATGAGACTCATTTTAAGTAGAATGATCACTCTTCAATACCTTGTGAGCACTTTCAAGATTATCAAACTTCTCCAAAAGTCTAGCATGAACAGCCCCAAATTCAATCTTTTCTTTCTTTAGTTTCTTTACCTTGGTAAGTGCATGGTCACATTCTTTGATGAGCTGAGCCACAGCTTCTTCATGTGACTCCTCAATGGATTCGAGTCTCTCTTCCAAAGATACTCGATCTTCCTCTTCTTCTTCCAAGGAATTCTTCAAAGAAGCTATCTCCAAGGCATCTTCTCTTTCAATTCTCCCCTTTTCTTCAAGAATATCTTCGACTTGAGCAAGTTGACTCATAAGAGCATCAAAATGGAGTTTGTGCTCACCTTGCAGGTTAGTGAAAAAGGTGTCCAAAGCAATAACTTCTTCTTTCATTTTAGGACTGTCATGATCATCCATATCCAAAATTATGTTAGTCTTACTAAATGAAGAGCTAGAACTTGATACCTCGGACCCTCTTGCCATTACGCAAGTGGCGTTGTTGTTGATGATGTTCTTGTTTGGCGAGTCGAAGAGAGATGATGGAGTCGATGTGGTGGCTATAGCAACCACCTCACGAGTAATATCTTCCTCCTCTTCATCTTCACTTGCAGAGGAGTATTCTTCTTGTGCTACTAAGACGATCTTGGGTTGCTTCTTGAAGGGGCCATTCTTCTTAATAAATGGCTTCTTCTTAGGTGCTTTGGATTTTTCTTTAAGAATGAGCCTTCCACCATTGTCTTCTCTATTTTGATACAGACACTCGCCTACAAAGTGCATCCTATCTCCATAGTTGTAGCAAGTTCTCAGTTTTGGGCCACTTTCTCTTCTTCCATTTGACCCGTTCTTGCGCTTGAGTTCCGACTTAGCTTTGGCAGGATCCTTCCAAAAGTTCCTTGCATAGAACGCCATGTACTCACCATGTGCATGTTTGACTTCATTGGGGCAGTCCATGGAGGCCCCCTCAAATGCTCTTTCATCCTCCTCTTGCTCAACAACATTGGCTTTTATAGCAACATTGACACCCTTTTGCATTCCAATGGCACGAGCACGAGCATCTTCAGCATTCTTTGTTGCCACTTTGAATGATGCCATTTCTTGCATGACCTCATTGGATGTTATTTGATGGTAGTTATGTCTACCTTGCAGGCTCTTCAAGTCTGTGGGCTCGAAAGGCATTAAGGCACTCACATATTTCTTTTTATCCATGCATCATCAATGTGAGTGGCTCCATGCTTTCTAAATGTTGTTGCGATGCCCTTGAGTCTTCTATACATGTCTTCATGGTTTTCACCATCCAACATGTAGACTCCCTCAGCTTCATTACTAAGGGCATCATACCTATTCCTTCTCATGCTTTCATTCCCAACAAAGAGATCCATAAGAGCATCCCAAGCTTCTTCAATGTGTGGCATGTCCTTGGGACCCACACCTAGCTGTATCATGTGGAGAGCAGTGGCATTCAATTGGCTGTCCACAACTTCTCTTCTTGTTAGGTTGGTTTGATCTCCAATATGAAGACCCTCTTCAATAATCCTCCAAAGTTCAATAGAGGAGCTGCAAACATGAGACTTCATTAAGAATTGACATTGATTGAAAGAGGATGCAGTGAGCTTGGGTGGATCACCCCTATTGTTTATATGAGGATGAGGATAGGTGGGTCGGGGGAATATACGTGATGAACCTCACTGTATTCCTCCTTACCACTTCCCTTCTTGGAGGTGGAACCATTAAGTTTTTCACCCTCTGCATCATCATCCTTGGATCCGGTCTTACCCTTTTCCTTAGATGATGGTGTGGCTGCCTCAGAGGAGGATGGAGATGGGGCTATGGATGATGTGAGACAAGCAATCATTTGATTCATCTCCTCCATCTTGGCCTCAAAGGATTTCAACAAGGTTGTTTCCAACGTCTTGAGATCATCCATTGTGACCTTATCCACAGCCTCATTCCCATCACCCTTAGTACCCATACTACTCTTAGGCGGTTAAGCCCGAAATAAGAGTCGGGGCTCTGATACCAATTGAAATGGATCGTATGGGCACCTAGAGGGGGGTGAATAGGCGCTACTCCAAATTTTAATACTTTGTCAATTTTAGGCTTAGCACAAAAGGTAAATTCTCTAGATAAACTATTAGGTGGAATTTCCCTATATGTAAACCTATCTACTAGCGAGTAAAAAGCGAGTGAAGAGGAACGGGTAAACCGAAGTGAAGCACGCGGAGACACATGATTTGTTTGACCGCAGTTCCTTCCTTGTTAAGGGAAGTACGTCTGCGTTGGAGGGGTGGGCAGTACTAAGACCACCACGCCACAATAGGCCTCACCCTATTCTCTGATGGATCCTGCCACCAAAGGCCTGATCCACCTCTCCACTATAGGGACCCTTCGAGGCGGGTACCAGCGCCTTTACACAACTAGCGGGGCACAATTCCACAATCAACTTGGAGTCTCCTGAAATGACAACAAGGCTTGATTCGTGATGATGATGTTGATCCTCTCCTCCTTCAATTCCCCCAAAGATCAAGGCCTTCGGGTGGTTGAAGTGGGAGATCGAGAATAGGAGCTCTTGCACAATGTCTGGACAATTTCGAATGAATCAAGAGATCTGAATGTTGGGGAAGAAGGGGTATTTATACCCCCTGCCAAAACTAGCCGTTGGAGACTTGGGGGCCGGATTATCTGGCCCAAGTGAGGGCCGGATTATCCGGCCTGGGGAAAACTCCGCCCCAGACTCAGAATATCCGGTAGATAATCCCCCCCCCCATCAGAGCATCGGGCCGAGCTTGCCCTTGATCAACTTTTGGGGGCAGGATTATCCGGCCCCATAAGAAGGCCGGATTATCCGGCCTAGGGAGGAAAAACCGCCCCAGTTCGGATTTTCCGGGAGAAAATCCGACCGGACTCCGAGCGACGCGCCTTGGTCAAAAACTGGGGGCCGGATTATCCGGCCTATGCGACAGCCAGATTATCCGGCCTGGGGAAGAAAGACCGTCCCAGTTCGGATTTTCCAGGAGAAAATCCGATCGGACTCTGAGCGACATGCCTTGGCACCTTTTGAACAACGAGGTAGGCCGGATTATCCGGCCCTTGGTGGGGCGGATAATCCGGCCCCTCTCAAAGCTTCCTACACACTTAGCGCACATGAATAATCTCCACAGTATTGTTATCTAACACACAAAACAAGGAAAACATGAAATGTTCTTTCACATACTAGCTATCATAGAATGTTCCTTTATCTTAACTGGGAAAGGCATTTTCTCAATGTAAGGTAAGGGTAAAACATGATTAGAAGTATAAACTTCAGTATTTCTTGCAGGAACACTATTAGCAATATCTTTATAAGGTTCATGATACTTATTCCACTTCTTTTTAGGAACTTCAATATAAGAATCAAAAGACTTAAAATAAGTTGCAATAGCTTGAGAGTCTATACCATAAGCATTTTTAATATTTTGAAAGTCATCAGTTCCCATAAAAGATTCAATGCACTTATAATCATAATTTATATCTGACCTTCTTCTTTTATCATTCTCCCAGCATTGTATTGAATATGGTCTAGAATATCCCATTTAGCTTCTTCTTCCATGCATGTAAATGATCCAGTGCAAGAAGCATCCAATAGATCCTTATCATGAATAAAAAGCCTTGCATAAAAGTTATTGATAATAATATTGTTGGGGAGCTCATGAATAGGACATTTGAGCATTAGTAACTTCAATCTCCCCCAAGCTTGAGCTATACTCTCTCCATCAAGAGGCCAAAAATTATATTTGATTTCGATCTTTATGAATCTCACTAGGAGGATAAATTTTGAATAAAAGAGAGGCACTATTTCCTCCCATTCAAGAGATTGGCGATTCTTCAACAGCTTATACCATTCCTCAGCTCTTCCTTTCAACGATAATGAGAATAACTTCTTCTTGTCTTGATTAGTTGTAATACCTACACACTTGAACAACCCGCATAATTCGTGTATAAAGAGCAAATGATCACTGGGATGGATAGTTCCATCTCCAACATAATAGTTATCCATAACACGATCAACAATTCTTGTAGGTATCTTAAACGTATCATTCTCAGCAGGTGGTGGTTCATCTACTACCTTAGCAGTGGTAGTAGCATTATGAAATAAGAAACTCATCGAACTATCCATATTGAAATAACATAACTAAGAGAAGTAGACAATACTCACAGTAGAAGTTTCCTTTACCAGTTCCACTCTCCAATAGCACTTCACTCCCCGGCAACGGCGCCAGAAAATAGTCTTGATGACCCACAAGTATAGGGGGTGTATCGTAGTATTTTTGATAAGTAAGAGTGTCGAACCCAACGAGGAGCAGAAGGTATTGGTGAGTGGCTTGGAGCAGGAATTCTCTGTAAATACTTAGCAAATGGATTTTTAGGGTTTTTTGATAATGCAGATAAATAAAGTACGAGTAAATAAAAGACAATCATAATAAATGCAGCAAGTGGCCCAATCCTTTCTTCAGCAAAGGACAAGCCGATTGTATTACTTAAGATGACCAAACATTCTCGAGGACACACGGGAATATCGTCAAGTGCTTTCGCTTCATATAGTTGATTAATCTTATTTAGTTTGCTAAGTGTTGTGTGGGTCAACCTATGTTAATGGATCGACCTTCCTAGGACTAATACATACTTGTGATTATATCCCTTGCAAGCATCCGCAAGTACAAGAAAGTAATTAAGATAGAAACCTAACCACGGCTTTAAACTCAAAGACCCTAACGTCCCTTGTGCAAAGGTTTCCTAACGGGGGTTCAGGTTTTTGTCACTCTGGCAACCCCTACGATTAGTGGCCAAATACACAATGCATTCCCCTAGGCCCATAAAGGTGAAGTGTCATGTAGTCGACATTCACATCACACCACTAGAAGAATAACACCACAACTTAAATATCAAACCATTGAATCTTTCTCAACACAACTCCACTACTAACAGCATGACTTCTCCCATGTCCTCAAGAACTAAACGAACTACTCACAAGACATCATATGGATCAAGATCAGAGATGAAATAATGATAAGTAACAAACTGAACATGAACGATAATTCAATGGTTCACTCAATAGCATCAACTACAAGGAGTAATCTACACCGAGAAAGTTTCCCCTAAGAACTATGCAAGATTCAACCCAATTTTTACAGCGGTATGGAGTAGTGATGATGGTGGTGGTAGAGATGATGGTGGTGATGATGATGATAAAAATGATCCCGATGAAGTCCAGCTTGATGGTGGTGTTGGTGGTAATGATCTCCCCTCTCCGGGAAGGAATTCCCCCAGCAGATTTCTGCCTGCCGGAGAGATCTTTCTCTATCTGTAGTTTTCCACCCTGCAGAGGCATCGGAATCTTTATGTGGTCGCCCCCAGGTATTAGGGTTTCATGGGGATAATATACGCCAAAGGGGAGAGCCAGGAGTGGGCCAGGGTGGCCACACCACCTGGTGGTGCGGCCAGGGGTGGCTCGCGCCAGTGGGTGGTGTGGGCCCTGTGGCCCATCTCCACTCCCCCTTCTGGCATCCTTCCTCTTCTGGAAAAATAGAATTTTCCATGTATTTTCCCGGATTTTCTGATCTTCGCGAATTTTGCCTCCAAACAGCCCCTTTTCCATCAGAATCTTGACTACAGTGGTCCATGCTCCAAAAGTCATCAACCATGCAAAAACAGATGAAATAACATAAGTATCATCTCTTAATATGAAATATATCAATGAATAAAAGTGAATTATGATATAGAATAGTGATGAAAAATGGATGTATCAAGGATTATATCCAGTTAGTGAGGAATTTTTGGTGGGGTGAAGATGGTGGAAAAAGGAAGGTCCATTGGGAGTCTTGGGATGTTCTTACAAACCAAAGGAACTTGGTGGAGTGGGCATTAGAGACATGAAACTTATGAACCAAGCGATGCTAGCCAGGCAATGTTGGAGGATTGTCTCAAAACCAAACAGTTTGTGTGCAAGGCTCTTAAAATCAATCTACTATCCTCGTGGAAACTTCATGGACACAGTGTTCCGGCATGATGCATCCTCGTCCTAGCTTGGTATCGACCATGGCCTTGAGTTACTTAAACAAGGGCTGATCTAGAGAGTGGGCAACAAAGAGAAGATCAATATGTGGTGTGATAGCTCGTTACCGAGAGACTTCAACATGACCCCTAGAGCGTGCAAAACAAATACCAGAGTTCGAAGGGTTAATCAGTTGATCCACCGCAACTCAAACCAGTGGAAAGTCGAGTTAATAAGGGAAACATTTTACCCTGAGGATGCATATTACATTCTCAAATTAAAGTTTCCATCACAGATTAGGGAGGATTTCTATGCGTGGCAGTGTGAACACAATGGTATTTTGTCCGTTCAAAGCGCTTATAAACTTGCATATAACCTGAATTATGGGGTCAGATGGATCGCTGGTATCAGCAGAGCACAAGACAATATGAGAAGCATGTGGAAATTTGTCTAGAATGCACAGGTTCCCACCAAGGTTCAGATCTTTGGGTGGTGAGCGGCACATGATAATCTGGCTATTACTAGAAACAAATACAGAAGAACCCTGGAGACTATGGGCATAAGAAGGTGTGTGGTATGACAGGGGGAAATAGCTACCATGCTACGGTTGAGTGTACTAAAGCAAAAGCCCTGAGAGAGCAGATGCGACACCACTAGGATCTCCCCCCAAATCTGGGTTTCAGTATACAGGCAAAGACTGATTACTCATCCTGCTAGGTAACTGCAACGAGAAGCAAGTTGCATGCATCCTCCTCCTTCTATGGAGAGCCTGGCATCTGAGGTGTAACTTAATTTATTGTGATGGCAAGGAAACAATCTCTAATGCAGTAACCTTCCTACTATCTTATGCTTCTGTTCTTTGGGAACCGATCCAGAACAAAAGGAACGAAAAAGGTAAATCCCCTATAAGTCTGTTGAGCACTACTAACTACTTCGATATTTCAGATTATAGCAGAGTTTCAACCAAGGAGAGGCAAAGCTGGTCCCTTCCAAACAGGGGCATTGTGAAGCTGAATGTAGATGCTGCATTTTCTCCAAACTCGGGAGAGGCGGCTATTGGCGTCATGGTACATAACAAGCAAGGTGAAAGGATCATATGGGCACCTAGAGGGGGCTTGAATAGGTGCTACTTCAATTTTTACTCTTTTTCAAGTTAAGGTTTGACACAAAAGGTAAATTCTCTAGATTATGCAACTATGGTGAATTTACCTATATGTCAATCTAGCACATATACTTAGAAAGAACTAGATAAATAAAGTGCGGTTAAGGATAGAAGTAACCAAAGTGGAGCACGCGGAGAGACAAGAGTTTGTTCCCGTAGTTCCTTCCTTTTGAGGGGAAGTACATCTACGTTTGGAGAGGGGGTGGTTTCAAACCACCAACGCCACGAGAGGCCTCCCTTATTCTCCGATGAACGTCACCCCAACGGGTTCGATTCACCTCTTCCACTATAGCGGCAACTGATATGTCCATTTTGCATCATTATTCTATGTCTTAATTCACTAATATTCATTGATATATTTCGTATTGAGAGGTGATACTTATGTTACTTCATCTGTTTTTGCATGGTTGATGACTTTTGGAGCATGGACCGCTGTAGTCAGGATTCTGATGGAAAATGTGCTGTTTGGAGGCAAAATTCGTGAAGATCAGAAAATACGGGAAAATATATGAAAAATCCTATTTTTCCAAAAGACTAAGGATGCCAGAAGACGGAGTGGAGATGGGCCACAGGGGGCCCACACCACCCCATGGCGCGGGCAGCCCTAGGCCGCGCTAGGAGGTGGTGTAGCCACCCTGGCCCACTCTAGCCTCTCCCCTCTAGCGTATATCATCCTCCCGAAACCCTAAGACTCCGAGAGGGACCACAGAAAGATTCTGGCGCCTCTGCGGGGCGGAAAACACCAAGAGAGAAAGATCTCTCCGGCAGACAGATTTCTGCCGGGGAATTCCTTCCCGGAGAGGGGAGATCGTCGCCATCAACACCACCATCAAGCTAGACTTCATTAGGATCATCATCATCACCACCATCATCACCATCAGCACCCTCATCACCCGGTCCATATTGCTGTAACAATTGAGTTGAATCTTGCATTAGTTCATAGGGGAAACTTTCCCGGTGTTGATTACTCTTTGTAGTTGATGCTAGTGAGTGAACCATTGAATTATTGTTTATGTTCAGATTGTTATACATCATTATTCCATCTCTGATCATGATCCATATGATGTCTTGTGAGTAGTTCGTTTTGTTCTTGAGGACATGGGAGAAGTCTTGTTAGTAGTGGAGTTGCGTTGAGAAAGATTCAATAGATTGCTATTTAAGTTGTGGTGTACTTCTTCTAGTGGTGTCATGTGAATGTCGACAACATGACACTTCACCTATATGGGCCTAGGGGAATGCATTGTGTATTTGGCTACTAATCGTAGGGGTTGCCGGAGTGACAGAAACCTGATCCCCCGTTAGGAAACCATTGCACAAGGGACGTAAGGGTCTTAGAGTTTAAAGCTGTGGTTAGGTTTCTACCTTAATTACTTTTGTTGTACTTACAGATCTTTGCAAGGGGTATAATCACAAGTATGTATTAGTCTTGGATGGGGCGGTACATTAGCATAGGTTCACCCACACAACACTTAGCAAGCTAGAGAAGATTAATCAACTATATGAAGCGAAAGCACTTGACAGTCTTCCCATGTGTCCTCGAGAACATTTGGTCATCTTAAGTAATACCACCGGCTTGTCCTTTGCTGCATAAAGGATTGGGCCACTTACTGCATTTATTCCTACTGTCTTTTATTTACTCGTACTTTGTTTACTTGCTTTATCGAAAACCCCTAAATATCCATTTGCTAAGTATTTGTAGATAATTCCTGATCCATACCACTAGCCAGCACCTTCTGCTCCTCGTTGGGTTCGACACTCTTACTTATCGAAAATACTGCGATACACCCCCTATACTTGTGGGTCATCAAGACTATTTTCTGGCGCCGTTGCTGGGGAGTGAAGCGCTATTGGAGAGTGGAACTGGTAAAGGAAACTTCTACTGTGAGTATTGTCTACTTCTCTTAGTTGCTTTATTTTCGTTATGGATAATTCGCTGAGTTTCTTATTTGGTAATGCTACTACCACTGCTAAGGTAGTAGATAATCCACCACCTGCTGAGAATGATGTTTTCAAAATCCCACAAGAATTATTGATCGTGTTATGGATAACTACTATGTTGGGGATAGAACTGTCCATCCTAGTGATCATTTACTCTTTATACACGAATTATGCGGGTTGTTCAAGTGTGTAGGTATTACTACAGATCAAGTTAAGAAGAAGTTATTCTCATTATCACTGAAAGGAAGAGCTGAGGAATGGTATAAGCTGCTAAAGAATGGTCAAGCTCTGGAATGGGAGGAAATGGTGCCTCTCTTTTATTCAAAGTTTGATCCTCCTAGTGAGATTCATAAAGATCGGAATCAAATATACAACTTTTGGCCTCTTGATGGAGAGAGTACAGCTCAAGCTTGGGGGAGATTGAAGTTACTAATGCTCAAATGTACCATTCATGAGCTCCCCAACAATATTATTATCAATAACTTTTATTTAAGGCTCCCTCTACATGATAAAGATTTATTGGATGCTTCTTGTGCTGGATCATTCACTCGCATGGAAGAATAAGCTAAATGGGATCTTCTGGACCGTATTCAAGACAATGCTGAAGCTTGGGAGAATGACAAAGGTAGAAAGTCAGGTATAAATTATGATTATGAATGCAGTGAATCTTTTATGGGAACTGATGACTTTCAAAATATTAGTAATATTTATGGTCTTGATTTGCAAGTTATTACAAATTGCTTTAGAGCTTTTGCTTCCTATATCGAAATTCCAAAAAGGGGATGGAACAAATACCATGCACCTTACAAAGATATTGTTGACTATTCTCCTATTGGAAGTGCTGAGTATTGCATTATTGACCCCATCTTACCCGAACCTTATATCGAGAAGATTCCCTTCCTCGAAAAGGTAAAGGACCATCCTATGATAACTAATGTAATCACCAAAAGTGAAAAAGGAACTGTAAAACCTGATGAACAAATAAACATTGAACCTGTGGTAGCAATTGTGAAAGATCTTGTCACTAAAAGCGTAGAAGATGGGCACATAGTATTTTGTGAGGATGCTTCTAATATTGTTTCACATCCCAATAGAACTAAAAAGGCTAGTGTTCCAGTGCTTTCTGTTAGAATTGGTGATCATTGCTATCATGGTTTATGTGATATTGGTGCAAGTTCCAGTGTTATTCCTTATGAGCTTTATAGAGAAATTATGCATGAAATCAGTCCTTGCGAGTTGGAAGAGATTGATGTGGTTATTCACCTTGCTAATAGAGAGACCATCTCTCCAATTGGTATTGTACGAGACGTGGAAGTTCTTTGTGGTAAGATTAAGTACCCTGCTGATTTTCTAGTACTTGGTTCGGCTGCTAGTAAAACCTACTCTATCATTTTTGGTAGACCTTTCTTGAGTACTTGTGGAGCTATTATTGATTGCAAGAGGGAGAAAATCTTGACTAAGTTTGATGGGGAATCTTATGTGTTTAATTTTTCGAAATTTGCTAAAGAACCTTGCGAAGAGGAAACCCATAATGAGGATTTTAGGGTTGAAAAACTTGCTTCTATTTCTCTTGCTCCTAACAATGCTTTGCAGCAATTTATGGAAGATCATGAAAGTGATATCTTCATGGAAGAAAGGAATGAGATTGACAGGATTCTCCGTGATCAACCTATGATGCTTAAGAACGACTTGCCTATAGAAGACTTGGGTACCACGATGCCACCTAAAAAGGATCTGGTTTTCGATCTAAAACCTCTCCCAGATGATCTTAAATATGCTTATATTGATGATAAAAAGATATATCATTTTATTGTTAGCGCTAAACTTTCAGGGAAGGAAGAAGAAAGGTTATTGGAAGTTTTGAGGAAACATCGAGGAGCTACGGGCTATACTCTGGACGATTTACAAGGGATTTCACCTACTATATGTCAGCATTCTATCAACATAGAACCAGATGCGAAGCCAGTAGTGGAGCACCAACGACGTTTAAATCCTAGGATGAAGGAATTGGTAAGGAATGAGGTATTGAAACTCCTTGATGCTGGTATTATTTACCCTGTTGCTGATAGTGAATGGGTTAGTCCTGTTCATTGTTTTCCTAAAAAAGGAGGTATTACTGTTGTCCCTAATGATAATGATGAGCTTATTCCTCAAAGAATAGTGGTAGGCTATAGGATGTGCATCGATTTTAGGAAAGTCAATAAAGTTACTAAGAAAGATCACTACCCGCTTCCTTTTATTGATCAAATGTTGGAAAGGTTGTCTAAAAAGACCCATTTTTGTTTTCTTGATGGTTATTCTGGTTTCTCTCAAATTGCTGTTAAACAACAAGATCAAGAAAAACCACTTTTACTTGCCCTTATGGAACTTATGCTTATAGACGTATGCCTTTTGGTTTATGTAATGCTCCTGCTACTTTCCAAAGGTGCATGTCTGCTATGTTTCATGGTTTTTGTGAGGAAATTGTAGAAGTGTTCATGGATGACTTTTCTGTCTATGGAACTTCTTTTGATAATTGTCTACACAACCTTGATAAAGTTTTGCAGATATGTGGAGAAACTAATCTTGTTCTTAATTGGGAGAAATTCCACTTCATGGTTAATGAAGGGATTGTTCTTGGGCATAAAGTTTCTGAAAGAGGCATAGAAGTTGATAGAGCTAAGGTTGAGGCAATTGAGAAGATGCCATGTCCAAGAGACATCAAAGGTATTCGTAGTATCCTTGGTCATGCTGGTTTCTATAGGAGGTTTATTAAAGACTTCTCTAGGATATCAAAACCTCTCACTAATCTTCTTCAAAAAGATGTACCCTTCGTTTTTGATGATGATTGTAGGGAAGCTTTTGAAACTCTTAAGAAAGCTTTAACTACAGCCCCTATTGTTCAACCACCTGATTGGAGTTTACCCTTTGAAATAATGTGTGATGCTAGTGATTTTGCTGTAGGGGCTGTCCTTGGGCAACATATTGATAAAAAGTTAAACGTTATCCATTATGCTAGTAAGACTCTAGACGCTGCTCAAAGGAATTATGCCACTAGTAAAAAGGAATTTCTAGTTGTTGTGTTTGCATGTGATAAGTTTAGGCCCTATATTGGGGATTGTTCGTCTGCGATACCAAAGTTGGCAGGCCAGCGCATGGCGGTACCTAGGTTGCCTGAAATTACCGCATTTCGAAAAGTTGGCCAACCAACTACCGAGAGGGGCCATTTCGATGCAAACTCGTCTCACCCCTACCTAATCCAAACATGCCATGAAACTGCCCCGTGAAGTAGACGGTCGGGACCCTCATGTCAGTAATATTTCCGTGATGCGAGCACCAACGTGGCAACCACGTAGGCGAAACGAGATACTAAAGGAGCATCGTGCGTTGACCAAATTCACAAATCCACCCCTCCCTCCTTTCGCATGAACCCTAGCACCGGCAGCGTCGAAATCCCCTCTCCAACCAGAATGATCTCTTCGGGCATTTGACTTCCGGCGCCAAGTTGATGCGCCTACTCGCTGCTACCGAGCTCTAATGCCGAATGTCGTGCCAGCCGTTGCGACGATCTAGCATGCCTCTACCGCCGACGAGCAGAGCAGCGCGGAGGATGGCAGATCCATTTGCCGATGAAGAAGTACTTCTGGCTAATTTCGGGTGAGCTACTCTTCTCTTTGCTATTCGCACTACCTATAACTTCTAGCTGGCTATTGGCATTACAGAGATATATCGAACATAGAATTGTTTGCTAGCACGACGCTGACAAACAACTCTTATCTTTTGTCTCCAATTTTCTGTCAACTAGGATCTCCGTTGAACCCAACTACACGGTTCTGGTCACCATCTGCGGCTACCTCATTAAATTAGCACATGGGAAGAGCACGTGGAAAGAGGCTCAGAATCTAAAGATGGAAGTAGCGCCTGTGCAGTTATGCACTATCCCTGGTTTGGTTGCTGCTGTGCGTGAACTTGCTGAAATGAGGCCAGAGCAGACTACACGGTTCAGCCTCCTTGATGAACGAGGCTTCAAGGTTCCTATAGCGTGTGACAGTCAGCTAATTGGGTTGATGAAACAGCATGTTAGGCTTCGCGTGGTTATGCTGGTGTGTAACATAGTGGATGAGGAAGCTCCTGCTACTGGGAGTCGCCCAGCTATTATTGGACAAGGAGGTCTAACTCGAACCCCTGCTGTTGTTGAGCAAAATGTGGTTCCTCGTCCGTGACATGCTTCTGTCAGGCAACCTCCTCGTAGGAGTCCCCGTATTACCGTTGTGGAAAACTCTGCTCTGGAATCTGCTGGTACTGGTCATCCCCTTCCCCGTGCCCGTGTTGTTGCGGCTGCTGCTCACCCAATCCATGCCGCTGTTGAGCAAACTAAGGCGTCCGGAGGCTGCCCCGCTGTTGTTGCCAAGACCGTCGCCTTGTGTGCTGCTCCTCCTTGAAACCGTCCTTAAGTTGTGCGAACCCGTGCTCTGGAATCTACTGGTACTGGTCGTCCTCGTGTTGTTCTTGATCTGGACGCTGTTGACCCAATCCTTGCCGCTGTTGAGCAAACCAAGGCTTCCGGAGGCTGCCCCATTGTTGTTGCAAATATTGAACCATTCTCTCCTCCTCGAACCCATGCTCGGGTTCAGCGAGCTTCTGGTCTGAAGCCTGCTCATGGTCTGGACTCTACTAGCACTCAAAACACTTCTGTTGTGGGAGCTGCTCCTGATCGTTGAGGTGGCATGGTAGCAGCTGATCCTATTGTGGTTGCCGTTAAAAGGGGCCCTGCCTATCCACCATGTAATGTAGCTCCCGCTGCTAAGGGCCCTCGCCTTGCTCCTGGTCATGGTACTTCCACCAAGGTTGATCCAGCTAACGATGACGCTGGTGATGGCGGCGGTGGCATTGGGGCTGGGGCTGATGGTGCTGCTCCATCTCTCGAACCTCTCAGAGGTTTCTATCCTGAAGAACCTGATGATGGCAAAGTAATCTTTCCTATCGGTGTCGCGGATTATACTGCAAAATTAGATGATGGCACAGAAAAATTCTATGACGAGTTTGATGTAATCCTTGGCAGATACGACCCTGAAGTGGTAGAGTTATCTAACCTGATGGCATCGTTACGTGTAAAGGTGTTGTGGGGGTTCTCCCAGGAAGCACGTTTGTTATATTATGGTTAAAGGAGCAAAAAGGCTATCGAAGTGAAAGATACTAGGGATTTAGTCGTACCGTTTACAAGGAAACATTATAGAGGTGAAGTTTACTTCCACTTGGTAGTGCTCACGATTGGAGAGGAATTGGAACTCGACAATAGAGATGATGGACTTTTAGAAGGTAGGGGTGACCTGGTCCATGGCATCACTAGGGCTGGTGCGACTGAGGGTGGCTTCGAACAGAGGAGAGTCTTACAGAGGAGCGTCATAAAGAGGAGCAGGAAGAGCATCCCTAGAAAGGGCACCCCGAAGAAGAACGTCACCAAGGAGACCATGCCAGAGAAGAGGATGCCCAAGAGTCGCACGACAAAAGGCACCACGCCGCAGAGTACACCCCTGAGATCCAGTCAAAATGCCACACCGAACGGTAGCAGCAAAACTAAGAGGGCTAGCACGGTGGTGAACACTCCCAGGAGTGGTAGCAAAGAGGCGAAGATGGCCAGCACGGAGGCTACCACACCCAGTGGGAGCAGAAAAACACTAATTTGGAGCGGAACACACCGCTGTCAGGGAATTATGCCAGCACGAAGGAGAACACGCCCAATAGTAGCAGCAAAAGGGATAATTTGGAGTGGAACACGCCGCTGAGGTCATGCAATAATGCCAGCACGAAGGAGAACACGCCCAATAGTAGCAGCGAAAGGGCTAATTTGGAGCCGAACATGCCGCTGGGGTCAGGCAATAATGCCAGCATGAAGGAGAACACGCCCAATAGTAGCAGCGAAAGGGCTAGTTTGGAGCCGAACACGCCGCAGAGGTCAGGCAATAATGCCAGCACCCTGGAGCCAACACCCATGAGGGGAGGCAGTAAGGAGATCACACCCAAGAGCGGCAGCAAAAGCCCTAGTTCGATGGGGAATGAAACGCGGATGTCAAGCCCTACTGATACCATCAGGAAAGATTACATCAGGAAGGAGGATGTACACAGGAAGAGCAAGAGGGTTCTGTACACTCAAGATGAAATTGATTCTGACTGCTGTTTGTCCACTGAAGTACCTAGGATGCGTGCAAACGTAAGACCATCCCATGTGGTTGCAGCAGAACCAACCGAGTGTCTTGGAGAAAACAGAGTTACCGGTGAGGTGGACTGGGGCAATGTTCATGTCCATCCGAGTGGACACGATGGTGCAGCCCCACCCATGGGAGTCAATATGATGTGTGTAGTACTAGGCATTAGAGACGATGGCGAAGATTCTGAATCACATGAAGAAGCAGGCACTGTAGAGGATCAAGAATCTGGTGATGATGAAATAGACGAGGAACTTAACAATGAGGTTGGTATTCCAGTCGATGATTTGGGTGTTGAAGTAGAAGAAATGAAACATGACCACGAGTATCCTATAATTTCGGTCGGCACCGAGTTTAGGAGCATGCATGAGTTCAAGATGTCGTTCCGGCATTTTTGTATCAAGGGGAGTTTGACGTTTATCGACTGAAGAACTCTGCTAAGAGGTATGAGGCTGTTTGCAAGTTAACATGGATGAATGGATGAGCCGAGGTACATTGTCCATGGAGGATCACAGCAAGATCCTTACCTGCGTCGACTGCAATTAGGGTATTGGGGAAATGAATGCAGCAAACCATTAGAACTCTCTCACTCTCTCTCTCTCTCTTCACTCTATAACTACAATTGATGTGTGATATCTTTCTGGCAACTAGTCGACTCCGCTTATCTTTTAAATGAATCTGTGTTGCAGGTGAACAGAATGGGCCCTCCACACATGTGTCCGACAGGCAGCAAACTGAAATCCTCAATGGCTAATACGGAGTTGGTGGCTATGCAATCTATGTCCATACTAAAGGATAACCCTAAGGAGACCGCGAAGAATATTCAGACTAGCCTCGGTTCTAAATACAACATTGTCCTTCCGTATTACACGGTTTGGAAAGGTAAAGAGAAAGCTCTGGGGGTCTTGCACGGGGATTGGACCAATAGCTTCAGGATGCTGTACAACTTCAAGGCAGAGGTACAAGCTAGGTGTCCGGGGAGTGTTGTGGAGATTGACACCGAATCAGAAGGTGGTAAAATATATTTCAAAAGATTTTTCATGGCGCTTAAACCTTGCATCGATGGATTCAAGGGCGGCTGTAGGCCGTATCTAAGTGTAGACAGCACTGTCCTAACTGGCAAATGGAAAGGCTGCCTGCCACAGCACTTGATGGTCACAACTGGATGTTCCCAGTGGCATTCGGGCTGTTTGAAACAGAAACGGAGGAAAACTGGGTCTGGTTTATGAGGCAGCTCAGGAGATCAATAGGCCACATGGATCCATTGGCTATACCCACGGATGCATGCAAAGGGTTGACGAATGCAGTGAAGGAGGTGTTCCCGCGAGCTGAAGGTAGAGAATGCCATGCCCATATGATGCTCAACTTGTACTCACACTACGCAGGCAGCGTATTTCGTTACATGTTTCCTGCTGCTATAGTTTACAAACCTAGTAGCAGCGATTATTTCATGAGCAAGATTTTTGCCGAAGCCCCTGAACTTCCAGAGTACTTAGTCATCCATCATTCGCAGCTATGGAAGAGGATTCAATTCAACCCTAACATCAAAGTTGATTACATAAACAACAACCTTGCAAAATGCCTGAATAAATGGGTGAAGGACATAAAAGTGCGTCATGTTCATATCTTGATGGACAGCATACGTGGTATGATCATGAAGCTGTTAAATATAAGGAGAGAGATCGGTAGGAGACTTAGAGGACATATGCTACCGCCAGTTGTACAACAACTGCACAAGAGAAGCCGAGGACTTGCTCGTCTTAAGGTTCTACCGTCAACCAGCAGAAGCGGTGAGGTGGTCGATATGTCCAAGAGTGGCAAAAGGGATGTTGTGAACATCCAGCTACGAGAATGCACCTGCTTAGAGTGGCAGCATACCGGGAAACCTTGCGACCACGCCTTGGCCTTCTTGGTGAAGAAAAGAACTCTACCACATTTGGATCAGTATTTGTCAGACTACTACTCTATGGAAAAGTTCATAGTTGCGTACGCTGGATCCGTCGAGCCATGTATAGACCCATCTCAGTGGCCTCAAGTCCAACCGTCTTTCGAGCTTTGCCAGCCAGTTACAAAAAGGGGCAGAGGAAGACCCTAGGTGAATAGGTTTAAGAATTTTCTCGAGAAGAAGGGTTCGGCTTTCTGTGCTACAAAGAAGGGCAAAAACAGATGCAAGACCTGCCATCTTATAGGCCATAGAGCAGCTGGATGTCCCCTTAATGCTCCCAAACCTAGGTATGAGATGGTACATTCACACAAAAAATTGTGTATAGTCTGTAGATATAAGGTAGTAATCCATGTACTGTTTTTATACAGGAAGCGCAAGGTAAGAAACAAGACAGCCGACTCAGTGATTTTGTTGCGGGAAGAAAACCAAAACAAGTGGAGTGATGATGCCGGACAAGATTCTGGTGGTGATTGGCCTGACTTCCCTCGGCCCGGAGATGCAGGGTACGTGAAGGTAAGAAAATTGGCACCCGGGAAGAGGAAGAAGGCAAGAGATGAAGAAGCCAGTGGACATGAAGGAAAGAGGAAGAAAGTTGGCACCCAAGCAGAGAAAGAGGGCTAGCAGTGTAGCATCCTAATGATGTATTGAACTTGAACCTATATATGTAGTTCGGTTAAACTCTAGATCTGTGTGCGTGGACTTGTCGAGCGAAACAATCTGCCTCTCGTACTCGGAGTAAAATGTATCGCGACTTTAGGATTTGATACGGCCGAGGCCACTAGTTGAATCCAAAACTATGACTGTGCCACTACTATCTGAACAATCGCGATAGCTGAGCGGTTAAATACTCTCCAAAATCGATGGGTGTTAGTGGCACAGACATGATTTATTTATAGGCGCTATCCCTATTGTTGGCATTACACTTATGATAAGTTTCTGGGCTGGAAAACAATTTCTTAAGCTGGCCGCTACACTCCACGAAGCAGCAACTTATTTCAGCTGCTGGACAACGACATGGCAACATAAAATGCAAATGCAACAGATAATGCCCAGATAATGAGGAAATTGTGTCCACTATCTGGCCTAATCTTGAGCCCGTCTGTCTCACCACCTCCCTGCCCTTGCCTCCCCTGCACCTGGCGAAGCTCCTGGATCTCTCGCTCCATCGCACGAATATCCTCTTTCTTGTCCCACAAAGCATCACGCAGATCCTGAATAAGCTCTCTGTGAAAACCTGTCAGTGGCTTTTCGATCCACACAAACTTGTCACAGCCAGTCCCCCTCCCTTCCTGCGTAGTAGATCGAAGGAAACAAAAAAAGAATTACATTACGCTTTCCAGATCCGGGTTACCATTGTACCTACAGTAGGAACTTACCGCTCTGATGCTGTACTTGCTAAATTTTCCTGTAGTATTTTCGTCGGTCCACAAAATCCATCTCGGCATCTTCTCACCACACAAACACAGCATATCGGGGTAGTAATCGTAGGGTGCCCTCCGGTACCTGATGGGGGCACCCGCCTGACAGCGTTGAGCCGACCCTGATTCCGCCCGAGACGAACTGCACGAGCTACGAGCCATGAGCGAGGGGAGCGAGGGCAGAGGAAAGAGGAGCCTTTGGATGTCAAGGTAGTGGTGAAGCGTGATTTATCCCTACTTAATAACTCGGGCAGAATCCTACCGTCCACATTCGGCTAACAGGTGGGGGACCTAGCGTGTGGACTTGTCAAAAAAACCGCGCCTTCGTGGTTCAAAAGCCCTGTCGCACGTATTGGACGAAATTTTTTGGTACCTTGCCCGCGTACATATCACTGGGAGGTCTTGCTCAGGAACCAGACACGCCTGGCCCACAATCTTACTCCCTCCTAGGAACTTGTCATGGCTCGTGCCGGCAGATCCATCCGCTCCACCGCTTCCGGTAGGGCTCGCCGCGGCAGATCCACCCTAAGATCCTACCGTCGCAGTATCAAATGGCTATGGTTTCTTGAGAGGAGCGACGACGCTACGTATGCGAGCTCGGCCCCTCCTACCTGTAGAAGGATTGATGTAGCGTCGAGCTCGAGCAGGAGCCGCCAGGCGCGACGGCACTCGGTCCATGCCAACCCCGTCACCTTCGTCATTGTCGATTCCGATGTGGAGGGCGACGGGGACGAAGTTGTGCAGAACGCCATTGTTGCCTCCTTGTTGAAGGGCAAGCCATGGGCGGGAGTGGATGTCGCCGGGAAGGGCACGGCGGTGTCACCAATTGAGGTGGACTCCGACGACAGCTGTGTGATGTGGGTTTAGATGTTGTTTTGGATGGTTGCAATTTCGGTTGTGTTTAATGCGAGTACAATTATTGTAATGTGTTTGTCGAGCTATATTAAGAAATATGTGCAATAGCAGCCGGTGAGTGCTTCCACTTTAGAAATTGTGTCTGTGCCATTTGCATGTTGCATTATCAACGTAGATTACTTGTAAACAATCTAACGAAAATTATCAGATTACAACCATCGGACGGGAGTGGCGGGATGGAAGAGAAGTTGGGACAGTGGCTTCGAGGGGAAGGACACTGGCAGGTGGGCCCTCGGAACACGTGACACTGACATGCGGGAGTGGGAGCACACGGTATTGCCGGTCTGTCCAGAGCAAGCGGACTTTGCAACGTGACAACAGCAAGCTGATTGGACCAATATAATAACTCGTCGAAGTATTAAGGAGTACTGAAAACTACAACTGGGGTACATTCGCACAACACGTATGCTCTAAGCACGTGAGAAGCATCGCTTAAGTCTAACAGTAACGACAGCACAAGTACTACATTTGTCTGTCGGTATTCTCAATACAAATGTAGAAATGCATTTGCCTGTTTGGTCCAGCACCGACAAGGTACTGAGATGGCACGCATAGGATCGACCTTAGGTCCACATACTCCACCTCCCGCGGCGTCGGGCAGCTCGGCGCCTCGGCTAGCACAAGAATGCTATGCGACGATGACGGCTGGGCGTTCGCCCACATGCGCACCGTGTATACGGGCCAGGCGCACGAGACTGACCTGACGCATACGTCACCCACGACGGTGGGCCCGACTCTGGTTCCTAGAACACCGGCGGTGATGGTCAGGACGAAAACAGAGTCGTCCCGCCTGGAAAATTAGCAGGCAGCGTGTCAAGTCAGTGAATGGCACCTGCTCTTGGAGAAGTTGGGCTTGCTCTTACGAGATCCTAATCACTTCGATCAAGTGCACATCTACAAGGTGGACGACGAGCTCTGCCGGCGTGCCGTTGTAGTTGCAGCCCGGCTCCGTGCAGGCGCACGCGCCGTGCGGGCACGCGAGCTCGTGGAGCGGGAGCTCGCGGTAGGAGTAACGACGAAAGCATCCTGGGTTGGAGCACACGAGCGAGAACGCCACTGCGAAGTTGCGTGCGAGGATCTCCAGATTCTTGGGCTCCCACATCTGCCACAACTGAAGTTCATCGAGAAATCGGAAAAAAGATCAGCAGATAGATTGGCGAATAGCAGGAATGTGTAGGATAAGTTCAAAAGCTTGTAAAATGATTTCTTACCATGAAGGTAGCGACCGGAGAATTGGCGGATGTCGTCGGCTTGCGGCTACGGCAGGATGGAAGTGAAGTGGGGAAAGTGGCTTCGAGGGGAAGGAAGAGAAGTACGGGGAGGAAGAGAAGTAATGGGGACGTGACACTGGGATATGGCCCACTGAACTCGTGAGTCGTAACACTTGCAACATGCCAGTTTGTCCAGAGCAAGCGTGGCCAATCATGCCGCAGAACAGCCTACTTGAGGATCGCTCTCGCGAAGACCATCCCAATCGTCCAGGCGCCCCAATCGAACGGTATGTAACAATCGTCAAGCAGAACAACTATGTTATGGCGTGCCTTCTAGAAGACTCGGTCTAACGATGGATCCTTTGGGGGCAGTGCTACTTAGTATAAGAACAAGCATGAAATGACTCAAATGGATCCATGTGTGGTTTTAGTATAAGAACACACATGCAATGACTCTAGTGGCTGATCCATGTGTGGTTTGTGGAAAGAAAACACATGCAATGACTCTGGTTGATCCATATGTGGTTTGTGGAAAGAACACACATGCAATGACCACTGGTGGATCCATGTGTGGTTTGTTGAAAAGAACACACATGCAATGACTGTAATGGATCCATAAGTGGTTTATGGAAAAGAACCCACATGCAATGACCACTGGTTTATCCATATGTGGTTTGTGGAAAGAACACACATGCAATGACTCTAGTGTTGGTTTTAGTATAAGAACACACATGCAATGACTCTAGTGGTTGATCCATGTGTGGTTTGTGGAAAGAACACACATGCAATGATAGTGGTGGATCCATGTGTGGTTTGTGGATAGAACACACATGCAATGCCTCTAGTGCTAGTTTTAGTATAAGAACACACATGCAATGATTCTAGTGGGTCCACATGTGGTTTGTGAAAAGAACACACATGCAATGACCACTGGTTGATCCATAAGTTGTTTGTGGAAAAGAACACACAAGCAATGACTCTAGTGCTGGTTTGTGGTTTTAGTATAAGAACACACATGCAATGACTCTAGTGGTTGATCCATGTGTGGTTTGTGCAAAGAACACACATGCAATGACTCTGGTTGATCCATATGTGGTTTGTGGAAAGAACACACATGCAATGACTCTAGTGGTGGATCCATGTGTGGTTTGTGGAAAATAACACACACATGCAATGACTCTAGTGGTTGATCCATGTGTGGTTTGTGGAAATAACACACATGCAATGACTCTAGTGTTGGTTTTAGTATAAGATCACACATGCAATGACTCTAGTGGTGGATCCATGTGTGGTTTGTGGAAAAGAACACACACATGCAATGACTCTAGTGGTTGATCCATGTGTGGTTTTAGTATAAGAACACACATGCAATGACTCCAGTGGTTGATCCATGTGTGGTTTGTGGAAAGAACACACATGCAATGACAGCGGTGGATCCATGTGTGGTTTGTGGATAGAACACACATGCAATGACTCTAGTGCTAGTTTTAGAATAAGAACACACATGCAATGACTCTAGTGTTGGTTTGTGGAAAGAACACACATGAAATGACTCTAGTGCTTGTTTTAGTACAAGAACACACATGCAATGCCTCTAGTGTTGGTTTGTGGAAAGAACACACATGCAATGACTCTAGTGGTTGATCCATAAGTGATTTGTGGAAAAGAACACACACATGCAGTGACTCTAGTGGTTGATCCATATGTGGTTTGTGGAAAGAACACACATGCAATGACTCTAGTGGTTGATCCATGTGTGGTTTGTGGAAAAAAACACACATGCAATGACTGTAATGGATCCATAAGTGGTTTATGGAAAAGAACCCACATGCAATGACCACTGGTTGATCCATTTGTTGGTTTTAGTATAAGAACACACATGCAATGACTCTAGTGGTTGATCCATGTGTGGTTTGTGGAAAAAACACACATGCAATGACAGTGGTGGATCCATGTGTGGTTTGTGGATAGAACACACATGCAATGACTAGTGCTAGTTTTAGTACAAGAACACACATGCAATGACTCGAGTGTTGGTTTGTGGAAAGAACACACATGCAATGACTCTAGTGGTTGATCCATAAGTGGCTTGTGGAAAAGAACACACACATGCAGTGACTCTAGTGGTTGATCCATATGTGGTTTGTGGAAAGAACACACATGCAATGACTCTAGTGGTTGATCCATGTGTGGTTTGTGGAAATAAGACACCTGCAATGACTGTAATGGATCCATAAGTGGTTTATAGAAAAGAACCCGCAAGCAATGACCACTGGTTGATCCGTTTGTTGGTTTTAGTATAAGAACACACATGCAATGACTCTAGTGGTTGATTCATGTGTGGTTTGTGGAAAGAACACACATGCAATGACAGTGGTGGATCCATGTGTGGTTTGTGGATAGAACACACATGCAATGACCACCGGAGGATCCATGTGTGGTTTGTGGAAAAGAACACACATGCAATGACCAATGGTTGATCCATGTGTGGTTTGTGGAAACAACACACATGCAATGACTCTAGTGTTGGTTCTAGTATAAGAACACACATGCAATGACTCTAGTGGTGGATCCATGTGTGGTTTGTGGAAAAGAACACACTGGTGCAATGACTCTAGTGGTCGATCCATGTGTGGTTTGTGGAAATAACACACATGCAATGACTCTAGTGGTTGATCCATGTGTGGTTTTGGAAAGAACACACGTGCAATGACAGTTGTGGATCCATGTGTGGTTTGTGGATAGAACACACATGCAATGACTAGTGCTAGTTTTAGTACAATAACACACATGCAATGACTCTAGTGTTAATTTGGGGAAAGAACACACATGCAATGACTCTAGTGGTTGATCCATAAGTGGTTTCTGGAAAAGAACACACACATGCAGTGACTCTAGTGGTTGATCCATATGTGGTTTGTGGAAAGAACACACATGCAATGACTCTAGTTGTTGATCCATGTATAGTTTGCGGAAATAACACACATGCAATGACTGTAATGGATCCATACGTGATTTATGGAAAAGTACCCACATGCAATGACCAATGGTTGATCCATTTGTTGGTTTTAGTATACGAACACACATGCAATGACTCTAGTGGTTGATCCATGTGTGGTTTGTGTAAAGAACACACATGCAATGACAGTGGTGGATCCATGTGTGGTTTGTGGATAGAACACACATGCAATGACCACTGGTGGATCCATGTGTGGTTTGTGGAAAAGCACACACACGCAATGACCATTGGTTGATCCATGTGTGGTTTGTGGAAAGAACACACATGCAATGACTCTAGTGTTGGTTTTAGTATAAGAACACACATGCAATGACTCTAGTGGTGGACCCATGTGTGGTTTGTGGAAAAGAACACACACGTGCAATGACTCTTGTGGTCGATCCATGTGTGGTTTGTGGAAATAACACACATGCAATGACTCTAGTGGTTGATCCATGTGTGGTTTGTGGAAATAACACACATGCAATGACTGTAATGGATCCATAAGTGGTTTATGGAAAAGAACCCACATGCAATGACCTGTGGTTGATCTATGTGTGGTTGTTGGAAAGAACACACATGCAATGACTCTAGTGGTTGATCCATGTGTGGTTTGTGGAAAGAACACACGTGCAATGACAGCGGTGGATCCATGTGTGGTTGTGGAAAGAACACACCTGCAATGACTCTAGTGCTAATTTTAGTACAAGAACACACATGCAACGACTCAGTGTTGGTTTGTGGAAACAACACACATGCAATGACTCTAGTGGTTGATCCATAAGTGGTTTGTGGAAAAGAACACACACATTGCAGTGACTCTAGTGGTTGATCCATATTGTTGGTTGTGGAAAGAACACACATGCAATGACTCTAGTGGTTGATCCATGTGTGGTTTGTGGAAATAAACACACATGTAATGACTATATGGATCCATAAGTGTTTTATGAGAAAGAACCCACATGCAATGACCACTGGATGATCCATTTTGGTTTTATGTATAAGAACAACACATGCAATGACACTAGTGGGTTGATTCATGTGTGGTTTGTGGACAGAACACACATGCAATGACAGTGATGGATCCATCTGTGGTTTGTGGATAGAACACACATGCAATGACCACTGGTGGATCCATGTGTGGTTTGTAGAAAAGAACACACATGCAATGACCACTGGTTAATCCATGTGTGGTTTGTGGAAAGAACACACATGCAATGACTCTTGTGTTGGATCCCTGTGTGGTTTGTGGATAGAACACACATGCAATGACTCTAGTGCTAGTTTTTAGTATAAGAACACACATGCAATGACTCTAGTGTTGGTTTGTGGAAAGAACACACATGCAATGACTCTAGTGGTGATCCATAAGTGGTTTGTGGAAAAGAACACACACATGCAGTGACTCTAGTAGTTGATCCATGTGTGGTTTTTGGATAGAACACACATGCAATGACCACTGGTGGATCCATGTGTGGTTTGTGGAAATAACACACATGCAATGACTGTAATGGATCCATACGTGATTTATGGAAAAGTACCCACATGCAATGACCAATGGTTGATCCATTTGTTGGTTTAGTATACGAACACACTGCCATGACTCTAGTGGTTGATCCATGTGTGGTTTGTGTAAAGAACACACATGCAATGACAGTGGTGGATCCATGTGTGGTTTGTGGATAGAACACACATGCAATGACCACTGGTGGATCCATGTGTGGTTTGTGAAAAGCACACACACGCAATGACCATTGGTTGATCCATGT